>CM061064.1:69523067-70723067 GCA_030762895.1 Sophora flavescens
CTTTTCTACCTCTCTAACTTCTCCTAAGTTATGAACTCTCCAAAGTATCTTTATTAGATACATTGTTCTCCGGATTATGTGCATTACTATGAACATTATCATGTGACTTGGAATTGAGTTAAACCTATTTCCTTGAAATATTAAATCCCTAGACTCAATCACTGTTGTAACAGGATAAGTCACTAGATTCTATAACTATGAATCTATATGCTTTGCTAATTTTACCATAGCCCGGGAACACTCACATTCAATTCCCATTTCACCTAATTTCTTTTTTTTGTTTCAAGAACTTTTACTATTGCCCTACAACCTCAAACTTTGAAAAATTTGAGAATGAGTTTTCTATTTTCCATAGCTCATGTGGGGTTATCTTGTCCCTTTGTTTGGAACCCTATTTACTATCTAACAAGCCTTCAACATGGTTTCTCCCCAATATCATTTTGCTAGACCAACATAGGATACCATGACTTTTACCAATTCTTCTAATATCCTATTTCCTTTCAACTATACAGTTTTGTTGTGGGGAATAAGCTTCAATTGTTTGGTCAACTATTCTAGTAGACTCAAAATAACTAGAGTTATAAAATTATCCCACTCTTATAACTCCTAAAACATTTAATAATTTATAACAAACAACGTCAATTTACCCACATCGTATAATAACATATACCATTAAAGCTTATGAGTAATTGACAATAATGTTATAATAAAAATTTATTTTCTTTTGCCTTGTTGACTACTAAATCATATAAATATGAATTTTAAATAAAATACAGCATTCAGACTATCTTACTATTAGAAAAAAGTAAATGACATTCCTGCCAAAGATTTCAAACGATGGCCTAGTGGTTAACACTCCTTCAATCGACGCCTCTTCCCCACCCACGATATTTTCGAATTTTTAACCATTTTTAAACCAAAAATGTCAAACAACTGCAGATTCGAACTCACAATCTGACAGATCCAGGACAAGCGTAGACCACTTGACCAACGCGTCGCTTTGTTTCATGTAGTAGCCGTTATTTCTAATTGAAGCAATTTGGAATCACCCATGCATCCAACCGGGTCATCCAGACCCATTTTCCAGGAAACCGGGTTCACACGACCCTCTGCCATTTTTAGCCATTTTACAACTTGTCAACCCTAAGTTAAACGTACTGCCTCTATGTTTTCGATTCATGTTCAAACATGTTCTATGATAAATCTAAATGATTTTCATTATAGAAAATAAACAAAACAATGATCCAATCATTTTTCAGTTTTCTATAACATTTCTTCATGAACATCCATGTCCAATTTAATAACTCATGATATAAGATTGTCTTCTCTAAAAATAATTAGTTCTTACATTGATCAAATCCATTAATGCATGCACTTGATATAATACTTTATATCTAAGACATTTCTATTAAAATAGGGCAATATACTTGCATGCATAATAAACCAAACATATTCATGTTCATCAAAATTCACATACTTTATTTTATTCTAAATCATGTATCTAAGGCTCTAATACCACATGTTAATTTTAACATAAAGAAAGAACGCCTTTAAGATTGAACATACATGAATTTAGAATATCAAGCATATCATAGCCTTAGAAAATAATTGTGTACCTTTCACCATGGTCACAAATAAACATATTTTGATGAAGCCCATGAGTACTCATCTCTCCTTGTTGTAAAACGACCATGCATCTCCTTCTCCCAAGGAACGGAGTTTCCACCCTTGAACCTCTCCACTTTGACAATGTCAAATGTCATATACTTCAATGTTGCAACCATTTTTATAAAACGAAAATCGAACCTAAAGGTTATTATAAAATGTGGGGTCTGGTCTGCAACAAAGAAGATAATAACAAGTGACATGCGCACCCTCCAAGACGTGTAAGAACACTAGGCTTTAGGTTCGATTCGCCCCCACCAATCTCTCCTCGTAGATTGGATGCAACAGGTATAAATGGCGAATCCCCTTCATGATACAATGGAGAACCTTGGTTTGGTTTGAACACCCTAAACCAAGTGTATCGTCAATGTCATTTTACAGAATAATAGTTTCCTTAATTCTCTCTGTGCATTAAGGAAAGAAAGGAAGTGATTTGGCTTGCAGAAATTTAGCCAATTTTCAGACATCATTCTGCATGCACAAGTGATTCTATTTATAGACCAACTTATGCCTCTTGGTGAATGAAATAACCTTTCATGTATTTGAAAGAATGATTGCAACCTTTCATGAATGTACACTTGATGAATGAACACATTTAATCATGAAAAAACACACCTATTAGGAAATATTTAAAATCCATGAAGAGACACACCTATTGGTGTCCTTCAACCTTTTTCCAACTCGGTGTCTTGGACTTCCATTATTTTGGAAGTCCCTCACATAATCAAATCAAAAGTATTTTCAGATATATGATTGTGAGATACAAAAGGTGATCTTTTTTGTTTTGATAGAGGACAAACAAGAAAATCTATAGATTTATTTTCTTGAGTACTAAAGAAAAAATTAATTCTAGTACAGAGAGTTTTAAGAACATGATCAGATATGTGTCCTAGTCTAGAGTGCCATAAGTGTGCATCATTTTTGCTAACTATATTGCATCATTTGAGCTTGTTGTCCTGAATCAAGAAACAAGCATCATGAAACAGGACAGATAAGTTAGTGTCATCAAGTAAAGCACTAATTGAAATGAGATTAACATGGAATTGAGGAATGTAAAGAACATTCTTGAGAACTAAATCAGAATTCAAGGACACTTGACCTATAGCAGAAACTGGCACTTTAGCATTATTTGGCAAATAACACAGCTGTGAACAAGATTAGTGTAACTAGAAAACAAGTCTAAAGAATGGCAAATGTGTGAAGTTGATCCTGAATCTAAAGTCCAAGTGCTTGAAGGAATTTTAGAACCTAATGAAAAGGTGGGAAAATTCATACCAAGATTTGATTCACTGGACTGAGGATACTGAATAGTTGCCTGCTGATCCATTTGAGTTTGTAAGAAGTTGATCAACTGTTGATAGGCACATCACCCTGTTGAACTGGAGGTGAATCAATGATTAAATTCATTGACTGAGGTTGAAAAGCCTTGTATTTCTTATGCCCTGGAGGATAGCCATGCAACTTGAAGCATTTGTCTTTTGTGTGGGAGTACATTGGCCTATCCTTCTTGACATTTGACTGATATTGTTGAGCTGACCTCTAACATGATTATAGACTTCATTGAGTCCCATGAGAAAGATTAACACATACTCTCTCTGAAGATAGTCCAAGAGTGGTTGAACACCTCCACAGTCACATGTGCGTGCTGGTTTGTACTCACCAAGTTCTTCCCACAAAGACTTCACCTTGGAAAAGTACTAAGAAATGGAAAGTGAACCTTGAGAACAATTATGCAAGGCCTTTTTCAACTAGAAAATCCTTGGACCATTTTCCTGATTGAACCTGATCTGAAGATCATTCCAAATTCAGCAGCTAATGAAGAAAAGATCACAGTGGATTGAAGTTCTTTTGACACGGAATTCAAGATCCAAGAACCTACAATCGAATTGTTTCTAATCCATAGCCTGTACAGAGGATCTCCTTCGGGTGGAGGATCAATGCTACCATCCATTTGTTCTTACCAATGAGAGCCATTTTCATTGCTTTCTTTCATGAATTGAAGTTGTCATCGGTGAGATGATGAGATAACAGAGACAACCCAGGGTGATCGGAAGGATGCAAGAAGAAAGGGTTCGAATCTTCCGTGGTGATACCGGATGCAGGAAGAGGAACTGTTATGCAAAGTGGATCATCAAAGTGCAGCTGGCAGATGCAGTGTTTTTTAAAGCAACTTAAAGTCTATGTGATGCTAGTTAGTTGCTAAGCTGTAATGCATAACTATCTTGCTTTGTAACTGAATTGTAACAGCCTATTCGGTTATTTAGTTAGCATAGAAGTCATAGATGATTAAGATGTATAGCTTGGAATGATTGTATATAAAAGGGCCAAGCTGATAGAACTGACAGAGTGAAGTATTAGATACTTGAAACACTGGTAATTGTTCTTTGAATTCATCACAGAAAGTAGCTCGCCTCAGTGTGGATGTAGGGGATTTCCATTGGCCCTGAACCACGATAACTCCCCTTGTGTTCTTATTCTTTCACTTTTTCTTTCTTTCTTATCATCATATTATTGCACATTACCTTCTTGATTCGTTTCTTTAGAAGTGCAGAATTGTAAACTACATCAAACAGCTAAGCAAAGGTTCCGGTTTACAACAATTGGTATCAGTAGCATTTCGATTGGAGGGCAACTTCTGCGATGGGAACCAAATTTGATGTTGAAAAGTTTACTGGAGAAAATGATTTCAGTCTTTGGAGGATCAAGATGAAGGCACTTCTTGTCCATCAAGGATTGGAAGAAGCCTTGGCAAGGGAAGCAAGGCTCCCTACAACTCTTTTTGAAAGGGAAAGGAGATATCTTCTCAAGAAAGAACACAACACCATAATTCTCTCCCTATCTGATGATGTTCTTAGAGAAGTTGCAGAGGAGACTACTGCTGCAGGAATTTGGCTGAAATTGGAAAGCTTGTATATGACAAAGTTCCTGACTAACAAGCTCTACATGAAGAAAAGACTTCATCAGTTGAAGATGGAGGAAGGCATGTCCATCAAAGAGCACATTGCTCAGTTCACCAAAGCAGTTCTTGACCTGAAAAGTGTTGAGGTCAAGATGGATGAAGAAGATCAAGCAGTGATCTTGCTATGCTCTCTTCCACCTTCTTATGATAATCTGGTGGACACCATGTTGTATGGAAGAGACACTCTCACTCTAGAGGAAGTCAAAGCCACCTTGAATTCTCGAGAACTAAAGAAGAGGATAATAGACATCAGAGGTGAAGGTGCTGAACAAGAAGGTCTCTATGCAAAGGGAAGATCATAAAAGAAAGATGGCAAGAACAAGCACAGACAGAGATCAAAGTCCAAAGGTAAAAGAACTTGTTATTACTGTCATAAAGAAGGACATTACAGAAAGCAGTGTCCTGAGAGAAGGAGAAAGAACAATGGAAAAGGCAAGGAGCTGGATGATATAGCAGTACTGGCGGATGGATATGACAGTGCAGAGGTGTTGACAGTGTCCACTGAAAATTGCTACAATGAGTGGATTCTTGATTCTGGATGTTCTTTCCATATGACTCCGAATCAAGAATGGCTAAAATCATATAAAGAAATCAATGGAGGCAAAGTACTCATGGGGAATAACGTGGAGTGCAAGGTTAATGGCATTGGATCAATCAGAATGCAGCTGGCAGATGGATCAGTAAGAACTCTTGCAAATGTCAGGCATGTACCAGATAGAAAGAGGAATTTGCTTTCTCTGGGAATGTTGGATCAATCAGGGTGCTCTTTCAAAGGTGAAGGTGGAGTCCTCAAAATTTGTAAGGGATCCATGATGATCATGAAAGGCATCAGATAGAATGGTTTATATAGACTTCAAGGTAATACTCTCTTGCATTCATCTGGTCTAGTGTCTATTTCAACGACAAACTCTTCACAGCTATGGCACTATAGACTAGGCCATGTGAGTGAGAGAGGATTACAGGAACTACACAAGCAAGGATTGATAGGAAATGGTACATTAGAGAAGTTAAACTTCTGTGAACATTGTGTGTATGGCAAGCAGAAAAGGGTCAAATTTCCCAATTCAATCCATTCATCTACGGCTATTCTAGACTATGTGCATTCTGACATTTGGGGGCCAGCAAAAGTACCTTCTTTGGGTGGAGCAAGGCACTTTATAACATTCATGGATGATTGGTCAAGAAAATTGTGGGTGTATTTGTTGAAACACAAAAACCAAGCCTTCAAGTGCTTTAAACAATGGAAATCCCTAGTGGAAAACCAATCAGGGATGAAAGTCAAGGTTCTAAGAACTGACAATGGATTGGAATACTTAGAAGGAGAGTTTCTTGAGTTTTGCAAGGAAAGTGGAATTGCAAGACATAAAACAGTGAGGCATACACCTCAGCAAAATGGCTCATTTGAAAGGATGAATAGGACCATTTTGGAGAGGGTGAGGTGCATGCTCTCAAATGCAAAATTGTCCAAGAATTATTGGGGAGAGGCAGTAAATACAACCTGTTACTTGATCAACAGATGCCCCTCTGCAGCAATTGATTTCAAAACACTTGAAGAAAAGTGGACTGGTAAAGCACCTAACTATGAAAATCTGAGGATTTTCGGCTGCACAGCATACATACATGTCAGTGATGGTAAGCTTGAGCCAAGAGCCAGGAAGGGGATCTTCCTTGGTTACCCTGAAGGTGTAAAGGGATACAAGGTAAGATTAATTGATACTGCTGGACCAAGAACAATAATCAGCAGAGATGTCATATTTAGAGAAGAAGACATGCTAGAACAAGCTGGAAAAGAATCATCTACTTCTCAACAGCCTATCTCAGAAATTCACACTACTCATTTGGAGGTGGAGCAACCTTCAGAGCAATCCAAACCACCAGAAACAACTGATAACGGAACTCATACGGGATCAGATTTTTCTTCTCAAAACAGTGAAGAAGAATCATTTTACAGCCTGGTCAGAGACAGAGAAAAGAGGCAGATCAAACCACCTCAGAGATTTGGATATGCTAATTTGATAGCCTATGCTTTAGCTGTGGAAATGGATAGGGAATTTTCAGATCCTACAAGCTACAAAGAAGCTATATCAGGACCTGATAAACCAAATTGGGAAGCAGCCATGACAGAAGAAATACATTCTCTGACTAAGAACAATACTTGGGAACTAGTGGAAAGGCCTAAAAACCAAAGAATAGTAGGATGCAAGTGGATTTTCAAGAGGAAAACAGAAGTACCAGGAGTTGAAAGCAGTAGGTACAAAGCTAGGCTTGTGGCAAAAGGTTTTACTCAAAACGAAGGGGTGGACTTCAATGAGATTTTTTCTCCAGTGGTAAAACACACAAGCATTAGAGTCATATTGGCTCTAGTTACAACCTATGATCTTGAACTAGAACAGATGGATGTTAAAACAACATTCCTGCATGGCCAATTAGAGGAAAAGATTTTTATGAATCAACCAGAGGGTTTTATATAGAGTGGGCAGGAACAACTAGTATGCTTGCTCAAAAGATCTCTCTATGGTCTTAAACAATCACCAAGACAATGGTATAAGAGGTTTGACTCTTTTATTGTTTCAAATGGTTATTGTAGAAGCTTTTTTTTGATAGCTGTGTCTATTTCAATAAAACCAAGACAGGTTGCTTCATCTATCTTCTCCTTTATATGGATGATATCTTTGATAGCTAGTGCGAGATACTACAGCAATCAAACAACTTAAAGGAATGCTGAGCTTAGAATTTGAAATGAAAGATCTTGGTGCAGCAAGAAGAATTCTGGGCATGGACATTCAGAGAAACAGATCACAAGGCATACTGTACTTGTCTCAAGCAAGGTACATTGAAAAACTGCTTAGCAAATTCAATATGTCTGATGCCAAATTTATTTCTACACCTATAGCTGCACACTTCAAATTGTCTATCAACCACTCTCCTAAAACTGAGGCTGAACAGAAAGCAATGAGCTGCATTCCATACTCTAATGCAACTGGCAGTTTAATGTATGCCATGGTCTGTACAAGACCTGACTTGGCATACTCGGCAAGCATGGTGAGCAGGTTCATGGCCAACCCTGGTAAGGAGCACTGGTTGGTTGTTAAATGGATTTTTAGGTACCTAAAAGGTTCCAAGACCATCGGTCTGATATATGGCAGAAAGGATAAGGATGATGGAAACATTTCAGGCTATGTTGATGCTGATTTTGCAGGGGATGTGGACAAACGCAGGTCTATTACTGGATAAATATTTACTCTATATGGAAGTGTGGTGAGCTGGAAAGCCAATTTGCAACCGGTTGTGTCTTTTTCAACCACTGAATCTGAGTATATTGCACTAACTGAAGCTATCAAAGAAGCAGTGTGGCTGAAAGGACTTGTGAATGAACTGGAAGGGAAAACTGTTCCTACAAGTGTTTGGTGTGATTCTCAAAGTGCTATTTGTCTCTCAAAGAACCAAGTGTTCTATGAGAGGACAAAGCACATTGATGTTAAGCTACACTACATGAGAGACATAATATCTCAAGGTTTGATAGCAGTCAAGAAGGTGGCCAGTGAAGACAACCCTGCAGATATGATGACCAAAGTGATTCCAACTACCAAATTCAGTCACTGCTTGAATTTGGTTAATATTGGAAGTTGTGGTGTGTAAGCCTCTTGAGGAGGCTGTCAAGAGCCAGCTGGCAAAGTCTTTGAAGATCCAAGGTGGAGAATGTTATGCAAAGTGGATCATCAAAGTGCAGCTGGCAGATGCAGTGTTTTTTAGAGCAACTTAAAGTCTATGTGATGCTAGTTAGTTACTAAGATGTAATGCATAACTGTCTTGCTTTGTAACTGAATTGTAACAGCCTATTCGATTAGTTAGTTAGCATAGAAGTCATAGATGATTAAGATGTATAGCTTGGCATGATTGTATATAAAAAGCCAAGTTGATAGAACTGACAAAGTGAAGTATTAGATACTTGAAACACTTGTAATTGTTCTTTGAATTCATCACAGAAAATAGCTCGCCTCAGTGTGGATGTAGGGGATTTCCATTGGCCCTGAACCACGATAACTCTCCTTGTGTTCTTATTCTTTCATTTTTTGTTCTTTCTTATCATCAGATTATTGCGCATTGCCTTCTTGATTCGTTTCTTTAGAAGTGCAGAATTGTAAACTACATCAAACACTACTAGAAAAATTGAATTTTCGGACGGAATTTTCGGACGGAAATGTTTCCGTCCGAAATTTCCCTAAATTTTCGGACGGGTTTCGGATGGATTTCGTTAATTCTTATATTTTCCATGATCCGTCCGAAATCCGTCCGAAATTTCGGACGGATTTCGTTAATTCTTATATTTTCCTTGATTCGTCCGAAATCCGTCCGAAATTTTCGGACGGATTTCGTTAATTCTTATATTTTCCTTGATCCGTCCGAAATCCGTCCGAAAATTTCGGACGGATTTCGTTAATTCTTATGTTTTCCATTTTCCGTCTGAAATCCGTCCGAAAATTTCGGACGGATTTCGTTAATTCTTATATTTTCCATGATCCGTCCGAAATTTCGGACGGATTTTCCTTGATCCGTACGAAATCCGTCCGAAATTTTCGGACGGATTTCGTTAATTCTTATATTTTCCTTGATCCGTCCGAAATCCATCCGAAATTTTCGGACGGATTTCGTTAATTCTTATGTTTTCCATTTCCTGTCCGAAATCCGTCCGAAAATTTCGGACGGATTTCGTTAATTCTTATATTTTCCTTGATCCGTCCGAAATTTTCGGACGGATTTCGTTAATTCTTATGTTTTCCATTATCCGTCCGAAAATTTCGGACGGATTTCGTTAATTCTTATATTTTCCATTATCCGTCCGAAAATTTCGGACGAATTGTGTTATTTTTTATATTTTCCTTGATCCGTCCGAAATCCGTCCGAAATTTCGGACGGATTTCGGACGGAATGTGTTATTTTTTATATTTTCATAGATCTGTCTGAAATCCGTCTGAAAATTTCGGACGGATTTCAGACGGATTTTGTTATTTTCTATATTTTCCTTGATTTATCTTACATCCGTCTGAAATCTGTCCGAATATTTCGGACGGATTTCGGACGGATTGTGTTATTTTTTATATTTTCCTTGATTTATCTTACATTCGTCCGAAATTTCGGACGGATTGTGTTATTTTTTATATTTCCTTGATTTATCTTATATTATCCTTGAAAAAATATTAAATAATTTATCTTATAAGTATGATTAAAATATTTGATCTTGATAAATTTAAAAGTAAACAAGATTTATGAAGTGAATTAAATAAGATTTATATTTCTTACAAGATTTATGAAGTAAAGTAAACAAGAAGTACAATTGTTTGATCCTAATAGAACCCAAATGGACTGGTTTGATCCTAATAGAGCCCAAATTGACTTGTTAGGACCTAATTGGACCAATTGCCCCGATCGGCCCAATTGAACTTCTATGGTCCTAATGAAGCCTAAATGGACTTGTTTGATCGTAATAGAGCCCAAATCGACTTTTTAGGTCATATACGACCTAACTGGGTCAATTTGTACTCCTTTGATCCTAATGGAGCCCAAATGGACTGGTTTGATCCTAATAGAGCCCAAATTGACTTGTTAGGACCTAATTGGGCCAATTGCCCCGATCGGCCCAATTGAACTTCTATGGTCCTAATGAAGCCTAAATGGACTTGTTTGATCGTAATAGAGTCCAAATCGACTTTTTAGGTCATATACGACCTAACTGGGCCAATTTGTACTCCTTTGATCCTAATGGAGCCCAAATGGACTGGTTTGATCCTAATAGAGCCCAAATTGACTTGTTAGGACCTAATTGGGCCAATTGCCCCGATCGGCCCAATTGAACTTCTATGGTCCTAATGAAGCCTAAATGGACTTGTTTGATCCTAATAGAGCCCAAATCGACTTTTTAGGTCATATACGACCTAACTAGGCCAATTTGTACTTCTTTGATCCTAATGGAGCCCAAATGGACTGGTTTGATCCTAATAGAGTCCAAATTGACTTGTTAGGACCTAATTGGGCCAAATGCCCCGATCGACCCAATTGAACTTCTATGGTCCTAATGAAGCCTAAATGGACTTGTTTGATCCTAATAGAGCCCAAATCGACTTTTTAGGTCATATACGACCTAACTGGGCCAATTTGTACTTCTTTGATCCTAATGGAGCCCAAATGGACTGGTTTGATCCTAACAGAGCCCAATTTGACTTGTTAGGACCTAATTGGGCCAATTGTCCCGATCGGCCCAATTGAACTTCTATGGTCCTAATGAAGCCTAAATGGACTTGTTTGAGCCTAATAGAGCCCAAATCGACTTTTTAGGTCATATACGACCTAACTGGGCCAATTTGTACTTCTTTGATCCTAATGGAGCCCAAATGGACTGGTTTGATCCTAATTGAGCCCAAATTGACTTGTTAGGACCCAATTGGGCCAAATGCCCCGATCGGCCCAATTGAACTTCTATGGTCCTAATGAAGCCTAAATGGACTTGTTTGATCCTAATAGAGCCCAAATCGACTTTTTAGGTCATATACGACCTAACTGGGCCAATTTGTACTTCTTTGATCCTAATGGAACCCAAATGGACAGGTTTGATCCTAATAGAGCCCAAATTGACTTGTTAGGACCTAATTGGGTCAATTGCCCCGATCGGCCCAATTGAACTTCTATGGTCCTAATGAAGCCTAAATGGACTTGTTTGATCCTAATAGAGCCCAAATCGACTTTTTAGGTCATATACGACCTAACTGGGCCAATTTGTACTTCTTTGATCCTAATGGAGCCCAAATGGACTGGTTTGATCCTAATAGAGCCCAAATTGACTTTTTAGGATCTAATTGGGCCAATTGCCCCGATCGGCCCAATTGAACTTCTATGTTCCTTGTAACACCCTAGTTTTTACACATATGATTAATTATTTTATTTGGATGTTTATGTTATTTTGTTACGTGGTTTAGTTTGAGTAATTAAATTACTCTCTTCAAATTATTTTATTAGGGTGCGTTAGCATTGACTTATTTCAGTGAATTCACGCTTACTAGACAATAAGTTACATTATTGTCACTATTATAACCAGTACAGAAAAATATTTTAAATAATATGATTAAGAGAAAAGCATTTTCATATTTTCATTCTATTTAATTTTAGAGTTGAAAATAAATTGGTTTGACTTTAATCGGAGATTAAATTTTGGACCGAGTATTTTCTTAATTGATCAGTTCAACTATTAATCTTTACTCTAATTTGAATTTCGAAATCATATATTTATCAATCTTTATTTTTAGATTCCAAAAAGTAAAAACATGTTTATTTTAGGCCTAATATTTATCACTCATTTTGTACCTATCACTAAGTAACTAGTTTAAAAACTCAAATTCTTACACTTTTCTCTCTCTCTTTCTCAACGCTCTCTTTCTCTCTTTTTATCTTTTCTTCTCTGCAACTTCTTCTTTCTCTTTTCTTCTTCTTCCTCCCACCTCAACTTCATCTTCTTCCTCCTCTCAACAACCAAACAGCAGCGCCGCCCACCCCACCAGGACCGCCGCCGGCCGCCGCTCGAGATGGAAGGACGAAGATCGCATCCCTGCACGCGCCATCGGAGCAGCGAAGCCGAGCCACCGTGTTCCACGTCGGACCGCCACCACCTCACCATGGTAAGCGTCGTTCATGGTGGTTTCGAACCCAACTCGTTGGTTAAGCTTCTCTCTTTTCTTTTATGCTCTCTTTCAACTCTTGTTCTTGTTCACTGTAGAACCGCCGTTGTCCTCCGTGTTGTCGCCGCCGTTCGTCGCCGCACGTCCCCCACAACACCGCCATGTGCTTCTTCTTCCTTGTATGGGTAAGTGAAAACCCCATCTATTTTGCTCAGATTCAAAACCCTAAATCTGATTTTGAAACCCTAACCCTAACCCTTTGATTTCAGATTTTAATCTTGAAATTTAAGTTTGTTTTATGAAATTAAGACTATGAATTAGTGTTTCCCTAAACCAATTTCATTATTCTTTAGTTAAAATGAATTTTCCCTAAATTGTATTTAGGAGCCCTAAACCCCCAATTTGATTTGATTTGAATTTGGGTATGTTTTTGTGAAATTAATTATGATCTAGTGCAATTAGGACTCTTAATTGATGATTCCCAACTTCTCTTTCATGATCCTTTAATCAAAACAAAGTTTTCTTAAAGGGTATTGTGAAGCGTAAGCTCCAAACATGATTTTCTTTGAAAATAACCTTGTTTGGTAATAAGATAAAGTAATGTATGTTTGATCATGTGTAATTGGTTTCTTGATTTCTGGTTGTTGCGCGTTGTTGGATTCCCTCTCTGAGACGTTTGACACGGCTATGCTTGCTTGATGGAGTAGATAGTTACACTCTTGGAGCTAATGTGAGTATTAAGACGAGAATTCTTTACTATATGCATGTGTGTGTGTGATTTATCTATATGATTAAACTATTGAGAGCTGGTTGAGGCATGACATACGTCATAGCTTATGTTTTGGAAAACTATTTTACTGAAAACATATGAACACGAGAAAAGTGATTTTTAGCTTTCTTTGGAAAGTGGAAAGGAAACAGAAAAGGACTAGATTTCTATCTTGAGGTTTGAGACTAGATTCGATTACGGTGAAGCCCAGGACTAGCCTTCCTCCTGTTAAGGACCTAGAGTTCGAGACGCGTCGGACTAGTGTCTGTTGATAAAAGATTTTGAAAAATCTTTAGTGAGAGTTTAAAACTCAATTGATATTGAAGGTTTAATCAATATCCGAAAAGATGATATGGCCAGGCGTCTTTGTTGTTATAACTATTATTTTTATGTATTCTTGCTGGGTGTATTTGGTGTAATCGAAATCCTGGAAATGAAAATATAAGTATTTTTAGGCGTGTTCTTTTTACCGGGATGTCCGAATTACATAGGAGACTCTGTCGAAATTTTTGTAAAACTACTAGCTTGTATTTAAGTATATCCTTTAAGTATGTGGTCTTGCTCATTCGAATTAGTGATTTTCTCAATGTTTATCCTTTCAGATTGGTTTGGATGGAATTCGTATGTTAGATCCAAATACCGGTCGAACGTTGAGAATATATCCTCTTGAGAACATAACAAGATGTGAAGTAAGTTTGTTAGCTTCCTTATTGACATTTTGACTATTTCTTCAAAATTAATTTTTGTAACTAGTCTCAATATAATATGTTTCTAATTTAATTATGCAGAAATTTGATTCATCTACCTTTGCATTCTGGTCAAGGAGCTCGGTGGATGTGGAGCCAGGACGAATCAGATTGCAATCCAATAGTTACACTACTAACACACTTTTGGATCTGTGAATGTTGCTACTATACAGGTATTCGAGAATTTCATCCTCCTTTTGTGGAAATAGTTTTTCTTTGATGAATTAGATTATAAGAATGTAAATTTTATAAATATCTGTTTGGGAGATCTTTGGGTGTACTTTATGTTATTGGGGGACATGATTTAGTTTTAGTTGCTTGCCTTGTATGAGTTGCAATGTGTAGTGTACATTCAAGGCCATGTTTTTACTCACGATATGTTTTGTACTATTTGAAGATTCATTATCATTGGATAATGTTTGTTATATTCAGTGCAACTTACCTGTTTCAACCTTTTCTCTCTTATTCACCGAATCTTCTGTTCTTTAATCTTTATCAAATTTAATGATTCCAATATTGATTGTTTGTGTGTCGTTTGTTTTTTGTGTGTGTAGTGGAAATAATGTTGGTTCTTTTGGCTATCCTAATACTCTTGTGCATTGCAGATTTTTTGTTTAGCCTCAACATTTGACTATCCTTTGAACTAAAGTGTAGTGTATTCTTAGGCCTAGGAATTATGAACGGACATGAGTTAGATAAAGATTCAAACAATTTGAGGGTTTGCTAGCAATAAAGATCCAAACAATTTGAGGGTTTGCTGGAAAAATCTCTTGATAATTTTTATTATTTGTACTTTCTGCTAGTCGCATCAATTTAAATGCCAATAATTAATAAATAGCCTTCTAATTATGCTTTTTGGTCATTAACAATCTTTGGCGAGATAAAATATGTCCTAAGCATTTAGCACTTTTTAATTGATAAACAATTAGATTGCACTTTCCAACTATTGGAAGTACCATCGATCTTACCGATCTGTAGCATGTATATTTGCTCAGGCGGCTATACTAAAAAAAGTATAGATCACATGGGCTTCTTTCTCGGCTCGATTATTTTGGGGTTCTAGAGTACGAGTTGAACACATGTGTGCACTTATTTCTGTTTGTTAATTAATTGACTTGCTTGGTTGATGGAAAGGTTCATTCTTTTCTTGAATTGTTGGATATAAATCTTTCGGTGTATCGTGGGGGCATCTCCATTGATGCGGTCATTCTACTTCTAAAGGAAAAATGTCAAGCAAATTTGGAGAGGCTGGATTCTCGATTCCTCAACTTTTTGGTTCACTACATGACCTTCACAGTTCACGGTGGTTTGATCTTTCGATAGTTTTTAAGTCATGACTTTTGGATTGCATGCAAGCAATTGGTATTTGATTTTTAGAAGTTGTATGGTACCAAGGCTGTATTTTGTAACAATAGTCAAATTCATGATTTTGTGATTGAATGTGAAAGCGCAAATGTTAGTGATCGGTGCCATATAATTCGCATAGATAGTGAAAGCGTAATGTAAGTGAAGTGATCCGTCACGGCCGTGATGAGCATCACGGCCTGGCGGTGATGCGACTTATGCCTTGAATGTTGTTTCACTAAATGGTACGTCACGGTAGTGATGGGTATCACGGCCTGGCCGTGATGATTCTCGCTACAAGGGATCTGGCTCAGTTAACATGTCACTGCCGTGACAGATTCTGACTTTTGATTCTTCCGTGGGAAATCCGTCCCAAATCCGTCCGAAAACAAAAATAAATCCTTCCGAAAAATAACCAACAAAATCACAGCATTCCGTCCCAAATCCGTCCGAAAATAAAAATAAATCCGTCCGAAAAATAACCAACAAAATGCATCCGTCCCAAATCCGTCCGAAAACAAAAATAAATCCGTCCGAAAAATAACCAACAAAATCACAGCATCCGTCCGAAATCCGTCTGAAAAATAACCAACAAAATCACAGAATCCGTCCGAAAATAAAAATAAATCCGTCCGAAATCCGTCCGAAAAATAACCACAGTCCGGATTTCCACGTTGTCCGAAATCCGTCCAAAATCCGTCCGTAAATATTTTCGGACGGAATTTGGGATGGATTTTCTAATTTCCCACGGGGCTTTTTCGGACGAATGCCATTCCGTCTGAAATCCGTCCGAAATGAATTATCCGTCCGAAATCCGTCCGAAATTTGTCCAATTTCCGTCCCAAATCCGTCCGAAAAAGATGGATTTCTAGTAATGAAACAGGTAAGCAAAGGTTCTGGTTTACAACAGGAACAATACAGGAGAAAAAGAAGAGAGAAAACTCAAGAAAGAGTGATGAACAAGAAGGGAACAAAAAGAGATCGAGCAGAGAAAAAAAAACGTGTTTAAACTTCTGATACCATATTGAACTTATAGAAAATGAGAGAATTCATTGAATGAGCTCAATGGCTTAATTGTATTACTTCACTATCAAGGTCTATATACCATAAAATAACATAAAGTAATTAACTCTCTAACTACCATTTACACATAAATGAGACAAGTAAATTAAATTACATTTGAGCTGAATTTCACTATGATTAATACCAGGAAAAGTTGGCAATGGCGGCAATTCTTTTTTTTTTTTTTTGTCAAACAAATAGAATATAATGATGGGAATAAAGGTACTTTAATTCATATACAATAATACTAAAACTATACTATTATTCATAGCCCCAATATATATAAGCACCTCATATACTATTATTTCCTTAGCAGTAGCCTCTGGATCAAACTCCAAATTGGTAGATTCACTCATGTATGACCATCAGGTTTTCCAATAATGCAGATATCTACGCTCTCTTCTCATCCTCAATATGTTTATATTAATATGCCAATGCTGTTATTATCAGGAGCAATTCAATTCGAAAGTGTGTTCGATACATTCTTTAGGACCATAACATATCAAAACACATACAATATCTCAAATTAATGTCTTATTTAGCCAGATGGTCATACTATAAAGCGTGCAAGTCAAACCTAGTGCATTGGCTGCCAAAATATTGTTCCCCTCCCCGAGTGATAAAGCCAGAAAAAAGGGGAAGAAAAATAAGCAAAGAATGTACATTTACCTTTCAAATTCCAATTAAAAGGAACATCTTAGACAATAACAATAGTTATTCTGACTTGTCTTTTCTTTAGTTTCAGTTTTCCTTTGCTAGAAATGAGTTTTTCAATTTAGGACTACAATTCTGATTTCCCACCTTGATTTTCGATAGAATTAATAGCTAAGGTTATGATTCGACTTTCCACCAAAAAAAAAAATTTAAAAATGCTCAAATACCCCTCCTTTAAGGTGGCAAAATCATCCTTAAATAATAATAAAAATGATGATGCCGACAACCACGATGATGATGACTAATTATGTAAAGTAACATATGGAATAGAATCATCATTTTCCTTATTTTTTTAGTTAATGGATATTTAAATAATGAAGCGTGAAATGGAATATCCAAGTCGGCAAGTCAAAAAAAAGATTATGAGAAATCCCTCTTGACATCATTTAGGATACACGTGCTTGGGACATGAAAATAAGTGAATAATGATGAAAATATAGTCACGGTTACATAAATTGTTGTTGGTTAATGGATCATCATCTAAATTAGAGACAGTTTTAATAAATGTCTTAATCAAATAAATTTTAGCGACAGTTTGTTTCAAAATCGTCACAATCATCATTAAATTATCGACGGTTTATGATGAACCGCTGTAAAATTAATCTATTTTTAGGTTTCCGCTGGTTCTCAATTAGTTACCGCTTCTTTCACAAAATAACCCACGCAATTTCTGAACATGAACCCTAACCCACGCAATTTCTTCTTCAACGCCGTGGTGGATGACTTCGTGAACCCAGCCACATTCTCTGTCCGTGCACAAGGTTTGTAATTACTTGCCCCCAAATTTCACAGTTCCACCACCAGGTATGCAGTCTGCAACTATTTACTGTGCTAGAGTTTCCTTTGCTTCTAGTTGTAATGTTTTAGAACAGAAAATTGTTGTAGTTATAGGTTTGTGGGTGTCAATAAATTTTTGAGATTGAAACCTTTTACCCAAAGAATATTTTTAACCTTTATGTGCTCTGAACATTCATTCCCCATCCCTGCTACTCATCTATGCTCCACGTATATCCATGGACCATTAGCTCACACATGTACACTCACTGATTCACCAAAAATCATTGTGTAGCTTCTGGTAGCAATGCCATTGGGCACTTGCAAGGTTGGAAGGGAAGGGTGTAGCTAAAAATTGCATCATATTTTGAAAAAGAGAAAGTGCACCCCACCTGTTTGATAAAGTGTTTCAACACGTCTGTGCCTTAGTTAAATGCTTGTTATGCTTTAGTTCATGGTCCTATTATCTCATGTGTGTTGGATGAATGCATTTGGACCTAATCTTTATTGTGATTGTTGTATGCGTCATCATTGGTCTTGTAATGTGTATGGAAGCTGTCTTGCATATCAAGGTGCATTTGTTGTTTGGAATTTTGGAGCCATAATGCAATAACCGGGAGTTTTGTTATACCTGGGTATCATGATTTATGTGCTATTAGCTGTCATGTGTTAATGAGTGGTATTAATAAGGCTAAATTCCATTTTACACATGATGTTTATTTCCCATTTCTTTCGCGAACTTGGAACAGAATTTGTGCATGAGTTGTATGATGGAGGAACTGAAATTTTGTTGGAGTTTCCACTTTTTAAGCAATTCATTGTAACGTCAATTATAGTGAAGCTAATTGTGGCATGGTGTTTCTCACTCTCAAAAGCTTGTGAGTGTTCGAGCCTAAACAGAAAATTTCCTTTAGTGTGTCCATCACTTGTAATTTCCTGATTTGTTTGGCTTGCTGCATGTTTTCTTTGCAGTTGGTATGCTTGCTTTTCTTTGCACTGAACTTGCCTTATGTAGGTGGAAATTATAAATAAATAAATAAATATATATATATATATAGTCGAACTCTTGGATCTTAATCAAAAGTTTCCCATTTTGTTGTTACTACGTACAACTGAGTCACAATGTTTTAACGGGTGCTGCTTCTTAGGAATTTGCTCTACGGCTATGTTTCCTTGCTTCCCTTGCATGTGCTGCTTTTGAACACTAAAAAGCACTTTACTCTTGCTTTGCATGTTTTCTTCATTTTTTAGGGGAATGGACTTTGGCTTTTGCATCTTCAACATATCAAGAGTCTCAATGTGCTTCCGAACTCTCCTAACCTTCACATAAATTTTTCCAAAACGTACAAGTATATAACATAAATGACATAAATATCAATTGATAGATTGCAGTTATCAAAATAATCTAAAGTTACCTGCTCTATTTTTTTGCAATTTCAGTTCCCCCTCAGCTGAAATCTCATCTGATGTAATGAGTATTCTCATTAAATCTTCTGTCAAACTCTCTACATCCAATTCTGCTATAATTTGTCCTGTAGTAGCAGCAGCTTCTAAATCCACAACCTACCCAATTTCATTGAATTAAAGCCATTTATTACAAAAAAAAACATGTAGAACATTTTTTAGTGTGGACATTATAAGTGAAAATTTGGTACCTTCTTAGTTAGTTTGTCAACCTCCATGTTCATTTCCTTCAAGGATTTTGAAGTCTTCTCCTTCTTTGCTATCTTTAATGTCTCTAGTATCCTTCTTTCTCTACTCACAATGTCCTCAAGCAATACCAATTTTGATCCATCTTTAACCCTTTCAACATCAAGAAATGATTTTGAATCTCTCTCTTTTTTCTTGAAAATTAACTTCTGATCCTGAGCATGCAATCTTGTAGGTCCTGTCAACATTTTCTTCAGTTCTCCTGCGCCCCACAAGAACCATAATCCAATAACCAATCAAATTATAACAATATATATATATATATGAATATAACACAAGGAGAAAATTATGAAGCTGCATTTACCAAAACTTGCATGAGAACTCATATGAATTTCGTGATAGAATGAGCCATACTTCACTTTGACTTTGATGATGGAATTTTGATTCACATCAAAGTTATGCTTTTGGACCAACATTCCACCTGGTCTTAATTCCCATTCAGCCACATTTGGGGGGGGTGCCAACAACAACACCTATGTCACTCTTTTTGCACCTTGAAAACATGCTATTGATCCTTGACTTCGTTGTTTTTTCTTTCTCTGTGTGTCTGTTCTTACTTCTAAGGTTAGTGGGGGCAAATGGGCAATGTAAGAATGTTCTCTTCTAAAGGGGTGCTTCCCTTGAAAGAGAGGAAACCAAGGGTAGAAGAAAGAACCTTCTTGACTTGTCCCATAGTCTCTTCCTCATGTTGTTGCAATATAGACTAAGTGAAAAATCTCTGGTAATAATCATAAATCTTAATTTTTTTTTTTTTCTAACTCAATATATCATTTATTGATTGTCATTTTTGTTAAATATACAGGAAAAAGCTGAAAAAATGCAGCAAATCGACAAAAGCAAGTGATTCATCACACATTAGGGTCAAAGTCACTTCCAAGAAAGAAAGATGAAATGGTATAATCATATATATTGTTATGATGTTGAATAATTTTTGGAAATGAAGTGATTTTATTATAACATTACTGCTTGTATGGTAAAAAAACTTAGGAAAAGCAAGACAAGCGACCCTATAGTAAAGGTGATATGTATCCTATCGCTCATAAAGGAAAGGATGGATCCTATGTTAGCGAGGAGGCAAGACTCAAAGCAGTAAGTTTAGATGGAAATTGTTTTCTTTGGATTTACTGTTACATATTGTGAACATTGTCTGGTTGCTTATATGTAAGAACAATTACAAAATGAAATTAATAACTCTGCTACTGAGAATGAGGCTTTTGTAAAAGTTTGTGGACCAGAGCATCCTGGACGACTCCGTGGTGTGGGATTCGGGGTGACCAAAACTTAAATATATGGACCCACTTATCGGTCTAGTGACTTGGCAGCAGTTAATGCCAAAATTCAAAAACTAGAATCAGAAGTTGATGGGTTAAAGACACAAGTAGTTGAAATGGATTCATTAAAGGAAAAACTTGTTGACTATGACGACATGAAAGCCCAAGTTACTTTTCTTATGCAAAATTGTAAGGGAAATCAGGTAATTAGTTATGGTTACAACTTGCTAAATTTGGATGTCTTTGTTGTGAAATTAGTTATTCGCATCTAATTTGTGATTTTATCTTTCAATTCCAAGTGACAAACTTACAATAGACTAGAGAAGTGAGACTATCTTCTGCCTCTAGTCATGACCTTGAAGATCGTGGAGCTTCATCATCACACAGACTTAATTAGATATATTATATGTAAATGGTGTCAAACACTTGTATTTACATATGTAGCGACCTAAAAAAAAGACTAGCTTTTTCTCTTAGAGAGAAAACATGGAGTCGCCACCAACTTTATTTTGTTTCAAGGAAGTTGGAAAACCTTTTTAAGAAAAGCTTTGGGTTCGGGAGTCGATTATGTCTAGGGAAGGCATGGAGACTTAACCCCACGGCACCCTGGAACATCCATAAATGGTTACTCGAAATTAGTTGTGTAAATTATTAGTAACTTTGAAACATTTGTTTTACCCGTGGTGGATCTCTTTATTGTAGCTAAAATGAGGTTGAACCTGGCACGTAAGTCCATAGGGCAACCTCTAAATCTGAAGGGTTGAACATGACATTTGTCATAGGGTAACCCAAAAAAGTTGTTTTAATCAAGTGATCATCCCTTTTTATTTTTTATGTAAAATAAGTAATTTTCATTTCTTAAAAATGGGACAGAAACGTAGAGATGAGATCTTTAACCAATTTATTCAGAGAACAGAAACGCAGAGAAATAAGAGTGTCAAGAGAAATTTATTAATAATATCAATGAAAAGAACACAGATTACCAAATAGGAGCAGAATAAGAATGATTTTGTTTACTCCCAGTGGTAAAATTTTAAGATCGAAGCCTTTACATTCATTCTCCCTGACTCCTTTAGCTCTTCCTTCTTAGCCACTCTAGTAATAGGGCAGAGAAGTGGAAACTCAGATCTCTGATCTCTCCTCCTCACAACAAGAATCTCTCTTTCTTTTCTCTCTTCTTTGTATCTTTCCTCTCTATCTCTTCTCTGATCTTTCATTTTCTCTCAAGAACAGTGTTCACCCCTCCTTTCCCTTTTCTCACAAAAAAAAAAAAAAGATCCCCCCCCCCCCCCCCCCCTCCTCAAAAAATGTTCCTCTCCTTTTATAAACGGAGGAAAGGGCTGCTTGTTTCTTCTCCGTTGACTTCAAGGTCGGCTTGCACGAATACCCAAGGCTTGGAGGGGATTTGATGTGAGGGTTGCACGCTTGAAAAGGGAAGGAGATGGGGGTTTTTGTCTGATGGGTATGAAGGCTTTTTAAGGTTAGGAGTGAGACTGCTTGGTTAAGGCGAGAGAGGAGATGGAAGAAAAAATAAAAGACCAATGGGTAGAGGAGGTGCAAAAAACAAGGGTTCTGAGCAGAGATAGCGTGTGTCCAGATGGGGTGGTATGAGTAGCAGAAAGGTGGTGATTTGATGTGGGGGTTACACACTTGAAAAGAGAAAGGAGATGGGGGGTTTGAGCAGAAATAGCGTGTGCCCAAACGGGGTGGCGTGAGTAGCAGAAAGGTGGTGATTTGATGTGAGGGTTGCACGCTTGAAAAGAGAAAGGAGATGGGGGTTTTTGTCTGATGTGCATGATTGCTTTTTAGGGTTAGGAGTAGGGTTACCAGGTTAAAACAAGGGAGGAGGCAAGGAAGAAGGAGGACCAATGGGTAGAGGCGGGAAAGAGGTTTTGCCTGGTATGTAAAGTGGGTAGGAGGCGTAACTCAGCTTCCTTTCCTCTTTGTTGATTGTCTTTTTCTCCTTGTTTTCTTCGTCCTTTCTTCCTTATCTTCTCCTTCTTCTTTCCTTACTCTTTAGCCTTGACTGAAAATAAAATTGCAAAGTGGGCCGAAATCTCTTCGCCCCAACGAAACTTAGATATGCAAAAGTAGATATACACTGGACGGACGTCCTCGTCCAACAAGAAAAGATAATTGCAGTGAACGTAACCTCCCGGTCCAACAGAAATTAAAATAATTGAAGTGGACGGAACCACCCCGTCCATTGGCAGGTGTAGTGGACTAGGCGGGGCTAACAGCAAGTGTGAAGCAATGGACGGGACCACCCCGTCCACCAGCAAGTGTAATGACTGGACGAGACCACCCCGTCCATTGGCAAGTGCAGTGGACTGGACGGGGTCAACAGCAAGTGCCAAGCAATGGACGGGACCACCCCGTCCACCAGCAAGTGTAATAACTAGACGGGACCACCCCGTCCATTGGCAAGTGCAGTGGACTGAACGGGGCCAACAGCAAGTGCGAAGCAATGGACGGGACCACCGCCCACTAGCAAGTGTAATGATCGGACGAGACCACCCGTCCATTGGCAAGTACTGATGGTGGATGGGGGCCAACAAAGCAAGTGCCAAGCAATGTACGGGACCACCCCCGCCCACCGGCAAGTGTAGTGGGTGGATCGGGGGCCAACAAAGCAAATGCCAAGCAATGGACGGGACCATCCGCCCACCAAGAAGTGTAATGATCGGGCGGGACCACCCCGTCTATTGGCAAGTGCAATGAATGGGACGGGCGGGCCCAACAAGATAAGTGCAAAGCAATGGACGGGACCACCCCGTCCACCAGCAAGTGTAATAACTGGACGGGACCACCCCGTCCATTGGCAAGTGCAGTGGACTGGACGGGACCAACAGCAAGTGCCAAGCAATGGACGGGACCACGCCGTCCACCAGCAAGTGTAATGACTGGACGGGACCACCCCGTCCATTGGCAAGTGCAGTGGACTGGACGGGCCCAACAGCAAGTGCAAAGCAATGGACGGGACCACCCCACCCACCAGCAAGTGTAATAACTGGACGAGACCACCCCGTCCATTAGCAAGTGCAGTGGACTGGACGGGCCCAACAGCAAGTGCAAATGTGATGTCCGGGCCTTCCCCGTCCAACAGCAAGTACAAATGTGATGGATGGGACTACCCCGTCCAACAGCAAGTGCAAATGTGATGGATGAGATTTCCTCATCCAACAGCAAGTACGAACGTGATGGACGGGACTTCCCCGTCCAACAGCAAGTACAAATATGATGGACGGGACTTCCCCGACCAACAGCAAGTACAAATATGATGGACGGGGAAGACAGCAAGTGCAAATGTGATGGATGGGACTTCCCCGTCTAACAGCAAGTGAAAATTAGCTATGAGTTCCCTACTTTCTTCATTTTTTCTTTTTATTATTATTAGTCTGCTTGAAGCACTAAGTCATGAGAATTAGAATAAAAAATGGTCAAAAATGGGTGTTCACAGTTGCCCCTCTTTACTTGTTGCATACTAGAAGACATGATTAGTCGTGACTTCTCATGTATTGTAGTAAATGAACAAGTAAAGAAAATGAACACATATTTTGTCCGAGAAATATGAGGAGCTCAGAAGAAAACCTTACAGTTTGGAAATGAAATTGCAATGAGTCTCGGAGCTCGAAAGTAAAAATGCAGTGAGCCTCAGAGCTCGAAAATGAAAATGCCGTGGACGGAACCTCCTCGTCCAATAGGAAAGTAAATATGCAGCGAGCCTCAGAGCTCGAAAATAAACTTGCAATGAGCCTCAGAGCTCGAAAATAAAATTACAGTGAGCCTCGGAGCTCGGAAATAAAAATGCAGTGAGCCTCAGTGCTCGAAAATAAACTTGTAGTGGACAGAACCTCCTCGTCCAACAGGAAAGTAAATATGCAGCGAGCCTCAGAGCTCGAAAATAAACTTGCAATGAGCCTCAGAGCTCGAAAATAAGATTGCAGTGAGCCTCAGAGATCGGAAATAAAAATACAGTGAGCCTCAGAGCTCGAAAATAAACTTGCATTGGACGGAACCTCCTCGTCCAACAGGAAAGTAAATATGCAGCGAGCCTCAGAGCTCGAAAATAAATTTACAATGAGCCTCAGAGCTCGAAAATAAACTTGCAGTGAGCCTCAGATCTCGGAAATAAAAATGCAGCGAGCCTCAGAGCTCGAAAATAAACTTGCAGTGAGCCTCAGAGCTCGAAAATAAATTTGTTGTGAGCCTCAGAGCTCGAGAATAAAAATGCAGTGAGCCTCAGAGCTCGAAAACAAACATGCAGTGGACGGAACCTCTTCGTCCAACAAAAAATTAAATATGCAATGGACGGCACCTCCTCGTCCAATGGAAAATTAAATGCAATGGATGGAACCTCCTCGTCCAACAGAAAATTAACATGCAACGGACGGAACCTCCTCATCCAACAGAAAGCAAACATGCAATGAGACTTAGAACTCGAAAATAAAATTGCGGTGAGCCTCAGAGCTCGAAAATAAATAATCAGTGATCTGAAACAAATGAGAATCCCTTCCTTTTGAGGACAAAAGAACCACTTGCTCCCTGGAAAAACTTCGATCAACCAAACCCTTGTTCATCGGCCACTCTGGGACGAGGCATCATTCATTCTTTTAACAACATTGGTCACCCACGAATCTGATAAACTCCGGATGTTATGTAAGCTTATTTGCATCATTCTTTTGTCGTCCAGTGCATGCTACCTCTTCCACTGAATCTGAAGTATTGAGCCCTCTTGGTTTAAACCATTCATTGGTGCTACCATTAGAGTTATCAAATCATACCATTAAACTTATATTTACTTTTATTGAGACACGAGAGTGAACACGATAGGGGAGTGTGGGAGAAAACCTCTTGCCTTAATATGAGAATTTAGGTTGTTAAGAGACAATAACAGTGGGAACAAAGTTACAAAAGGGATCATGAAGATTAAAAGAACAAAGATAAGCAAAGAAAATTATGAAAATCACATAAAATTTGCCCCAGTGTGGGTCCCTTGATTTTCATTTAATTGATTCCCTTCAACCTTTTGGTGACAGATCTTGGCTCCTGTTTCTGATTCTTCAAACACACCTTCTTTGATCATTCCTTAATAATTTTGCCCCAGTATACTCAGCCAGATAAAATTGCCCCAGTATGGTGGGTGCTTGCAGAAGTGTTGGACCCTATCCTTCTCCTAGGCTGCCCTTGCAGGTTTTTAGCCTAAGGTTTCTTTGCCCTAACTTTTGCCTAGGTTGCCCTCTCGGGTTTTCAACCTAGCGGCCTTTGCCTTTCTATTGTTCTTTTGCCCTAACTTTTGCCTAGGCTGCCCTTTCGGGTTTTCAACCTAGTGGGCCTTTGTTTTCCTTTTGTTTTCATTATTCTTTTGCCCTAACTTTTGCCTAGGCTGCCTTTTCGGGTTTTCAACCTAGCGGGCCTTCAAGCGTAGAACTTTTTCACAGCATCAGAGTTTACTGGCCTTGGTAGCTCTTCCCCATCCAAGTTTTGCAGAATCAAAGCACCTCCCGAGAATGCTTGTTTGACAATATAAGGACCTTCATAATTTGGTGCCCATTTTCCTCGGGGATCCTTTTGACTAGGGAGGACTTTCTTTAAGACCAGGTCTCCCGCACGAAATTCTCTAGGGTGAACCTTTTTATTGAAAGCTCATGCCATTCTGTTTTGATACAATTGCCCGTGACAGATAGCTGCCAGCCTTTTCTCTTCTATCATGTTCAACTGCTCATATCGAGTTTTCACCCACTCAGATTCTTCTAAGTCTGCTTCCATCAAGACTCTTAGCGAAGGGAGTTCTACTTCGATAGGTGAGACAGCCTCCATCCCGTACACCAGAGAGAAAGGGGTTGCCCTAGTGCTTGATCGTATGTTAGTCCGATAAGCATGAAGAGCATATGGCAGCATTTCGTGCCAGTCCTTATAGTTTACAACCATCTTGGCCACGATCTTCTTGACATTTTTTTTTGCTGCTTCAACTGCACCATTCATTTGAGGCCTATAAGGAGCCGAATTGTGGTGTTTGATTTTGAGACATTTGCAAAACTTTTGAATCTCGGTACCATTAAGATTGGCAGCATTATCTGTGATTATCCTCTCTAGGATCCCGTATCTATAGACAATGTCCTTTTTGAGGAATTTGAGAAACACCTTTGAGTTATGCTGGCATATGAAGCGGCTTCTACCCATTTAGTGAAATAGTCTATCGCCACCAAAATGAAACGATGACCATTGGAAGCCTTGGGATTAATGGGACCGATGACATCTATTCCCCACATCGAAAAAGGCCATGGTGATGCTAAACTGTACAGTGGAATCGCGGGTGCATTAACCCGATCTGCATGCATCTGGCATTTTTGGCATTTACGAACATGCTCCATGCAATCTGATTCCATAGTAGACCAATAATAGCCACTTCACAAGATCTTCCTAGCCATCATGTGACCATTGGCATGAGTCCCACAGATTCCTTCATGAACTTCAATCATGATCCATTTAGCTTCACGAGCATCCACACATCTGAGTAGGGTACCATCATATCCTCTTTTGTACAAGATTTCCTTGTTTAAGAAAAAAACCATAGCCAGTCTTCGAATGGACTTTTTGTTTACTTCGCTCACCTCTACCGGGTATTCCTTGTTCTGAATATATTGCTTGATATCGTGATACCAAGGCTTACCATCGGGTTCTCCTTCCACATGAGCACAGTATGCAGGTTCATCTTGCACTCTAACTTGGATGGGTTGGACATCGATATGGATATCCAACTTGGTCATGGCAGCTAGTGTGCCCAAAACATCAGCAAATTGATTCTTGTCTCGACTTAAATGAGAGAAAGTAATCTCGTCGAACTTTGCAATCAACTGAGTCAAGTATTTATGATATGGGATCAACTTGGAGTCCTTGGTATGCCACTCACCATTGACTTGATAAATGATTAAATCTGAATCCCCGAAGACTTTCAACTGCTTTATACCCAGTTCAAGTGCCATTTGCAATCAACCAGCACATGCGTCGTATTCTGCAATATTATTTGTACTTTCGAATTTCAGCTTTACAGTCATCGGGTATTGCTTGCCACTTGGTGAGATAACCACTGCTCCTATACCACAGCCATGCATATTGATTGCTCCATCAAAATACATTTTCCACACATCTTCCTGTTCTTCGTCTTCCTCAAGGGACATTACCTCTCCATCCGGAAACTCAGAATTGACAGGCCATCCATCCTCAAGAGGATTTTCTGCTAAATGGTTAGCAATCACACTTCCTTTGATGGACTTCTGGGTCACGTATTTGATGTCAAATTATGACAATATCACTTGCCACTTCGAAACCCTTAAGGAGATATAAGGACTTTCGAAGATATACTTCAAAGGATCCATTCGAGAAATTAGTCAAGTGGTGTGATATAACATGTACTATCTGAGTTTTCTAGAGGCCCATACTAGTGCGCAACAAGTCTTCTCGATTGCCATATAACGAGCCTCACAGGCGTTAAACTTCTTGCTCAGATAATAAATTGCCTACTCCTTCCTGCCAGATTCATCATGTTGTCCTAGCATTGCCCCTATTGAGGTTGGCAATATGGTGAGATTGAGTAATAATGGACGACCTTGGGTAGGTGGTACCAACACTGGGGGATTCAGTAGATATGCCTTTATCTTATCAAAGGCTTCTTGACAGTCATCATCCCATCTTCCTGGATTATTCTTCCTGAGGATTTTGAAGATTGGTTCACATGTGCTAGTCAGATTTGCAAGGAAGCGTGCAATATAGTTCAATCTTCCAAGAAAACAACTTACTTCACGCTCGTTCTTAGGTGCTGGCATGTCACGTATTGCTTCCACCTTGTTAGGGTCCACCTTGTTAAGGTCCACCTTTATTCCTTCCCTACGGACAACAAAGCCAAGTAAGTTCCCTGTGGATGCACCGAAAGTACATTTTGCAGGGTTGAGACGTAACTTGTACTTCCTTAGCCGTTCGAACAACTTTCTCAAAACTGCCACATGACTTTCTCCTTCATTGGACTTGGCCACTATATCATCAACATATACCTCTACCTCCTTATGCATCATATCATGGAACAATGCCACCATAGCACGTTGGTAGGTAGCCTCGGCGTTCTTTAATCCGAAAGGCATCACTTTGTAACAAAAAGTTCCCAAGGGGTGATAAAAGTTGTATTTTCTTTATCATCACCGTCCATGAGGATCTGATTGCACCCAGAATACCCGTCCATGAAAGAAAACCTGTGACTTAATTTGTCAGATTGTCTACAAGAACATCAATATGAGGTAGGGGAAAATCATCCTTTGGACTGGCTTTATTCAGGTCTCGGTAGTCCACGCACATCTTGACCCTTCCATCCTTCTTTGGTACCAGAACAATATTAGCTACCCATTCTAGGTGTCTAGCTACTTCCAGAAAGCCAGCCTCCAGCTGCTTGGTCACTTCTTCCTTGATCTTCAGCGACATCTCGGGGTGCATTCTCCTTAATTTTTGCTTCTTTGGAGCCACATCAGGGTATAAGGGAATTTTATGTGATGCTATCTCAGTATCTAAACCCGGCATATCTCTGTAGGACCATGCAAAAACATCCAGATATTCTTTGAATAGTACAACCATTTCTTCTCGCTCTGGGTTATCCATTATTTTCAACTCCTTCTTATCTTCCTCCGTTCCCATATTGTTCACGTATGCAACCTCATCATTCGAGCTAATCCCTTCTTCTGACCGTTTCACCACTTTTATGAATTCTTCAATGTCTTCTTCCTCCTCATCGGATTCAAGATTGTATTCATCAGCGGCCGCGAGGGAATCAATAAATGAGCTTTCAAAGTTTCTCTCTTGAGGTAAATCTTTAGTGGAAGAAGTATTCCTGGAAGAAAAAGTCAGGAATAGGAGAAGTATAGGCAAGGGTTTTATTTATGACAGAAAAGCTTAAACAAAATAAATAAATGAGAGAGAGAAAATAAATGATGGAATCAAAAGGAAAACACCAGACAAAGTGTTACATTCTCATTCGAGTCTCAAAGAAAGTAAACATCAGTTCATAATTAGTACAATAAGATAATTACTTCATGGAAATAACATCAACAAACGGTTCAGATTGCCAATTGTTGAGAACTTCATTGCTAGCAGGGAGATAGATGACATGGTTCTCGTCCGGCTCTTCTTCAAGTGTGCTGATAGTAAAGTGAGGGGAAAATGACTTTGCGGGACTGATAACTCCAGCAGCTACTAGGAAAGTCTCCGTCAGGAGGGGAAGATACTTTCTCTCGCACTCTTCTTCTTCCTTGTTCTCAAGAGTCATGAGTCTCATCCCTTCTGTCAGATTGGGCTGATACCCCAACCCGTGCCTTCCTTTTCTCACTGCCGCTTCAATTGGCCGAAAGATCCCTTGCAGCTGAGGCCCTAGGCCTTTTACTCTTTGATACCCATTCTTTTCCATGATGCGGACTACTACTTCATTTACATTCTTCATTGGAGGCTCCCTTTTCTCGTTTTCTGACTTTAACACCTCAAAACTGCGCAGTGAGTCATCTTCCATCTGCTCTGTACTTTCCACATAAGGTACTGTGGTGGGCTTTGTCAGCATGATTTCCTCTTCACCACGGACAGTAATAATGGATCCATCCTGAATATACTTCAAACACTGATGTAGAGTTGATGGGACCACTCCTGCCTCATGGATCCATGGCCTCCCGGGAGCATGGTGTAAGTCGGGCTGGATTTCCATGACGAAAGAGGACAGGGGAAAGAACTAGGCCCTATTTCAAGGGACAGAGTTATTTTTCCTAAGATTCCTCTTGCCATCCCATCAAAGGCTTGCACAATCATTTCTTGTGGTGTCAAATCTGCCACGCTTATATTCAGTTGCTTGAGTGTGGTCATTGGAACCACATTCAACGCCGAACCACCATCTACAAGCACCTTAGCAATTACAAACCCCTTACACTTTAGGGTGATGTGTAAGGCTTTAGGGCTACTGCGGGATTTCGAGGCCACTTCATCTTCCGAGAAAGTAATCATGTTGACATGCCTGATTGGGTCCACCATATTCACCACATTTTCCAGAGTGACGTCAGGTTTGACATACGCTTCATTCAACACCTTCAATAATTCCTTGCGATGCAATTCTGATGTCAAGACAAGCGACAAAAGAGATATCCTTGCCGGAGTTTTCTTCAATTGTTCTACCACATCATATTCACTTTGCTTCATGATCTTCAGAAACTCTTCTTCTTATTTCCCCTTTCTTTCATCCACAGTTTTCTCTTCTTCGGCTTCCTTCATCATTTTTTCTTGACGAGGGTGTAGCACCGCCCGCTCCTTGTAATGCCTCCAACTCTCACAATATTAGTAACCTGGGCCTTCGAAGTTTCTCCTGCCCCTCCTACTAGCTCAACTTTCTGTTCATAATTCCATGGTACAGCATGTGTATCATCATAAGCAAAAGGAGTTGGTTTTTTCACCTTTACAATCACTTTTTCTGGTGTCGACGCATCATTCATAGGTGGTATCCGGAGCACAACTTTTCCAACCACATTAACTTCTTCAGTCGTAGCCGGCCTAGCTTGGATCACCCCAAGGTAAGTAATCCTTGGACTCGGACCTTAAAGTCCCAACAAGTTTCAATATCATGCCCTACCTGTCCATGATGATAATCACAACTTAAATCACCATCATACTTTTCTTTTTCCCCGATCAGCTTCATCGGCGCAACAATATCATATCCTGCTTTCTTGAGCCCCACAAATACTTCTTGCATCGGGGTTCGCAATTCCAAAACCTTCTTAATTTGAGGCCCTTTCACCTCCAAGTTAGCCACACTATTTCCCGCATTATGGTTTGGGATTGGGTTATTAACAATGCTAGGCCCAGAATCTTCTTCGAAACCCAATCTTCCACAAGCAATCAATTTTCTTACTACTGTCTTAAAGGCCTCACATTCTTCAATGGAATGTCCCAGGGCATCCAGGTGATACTTGCAAGTCAAGTTTGGATTGTACCAAGCAGGGAAAGGTGGTTCCATAGGCCGCACAGGGTTTCCAGCGATTAGGTGACGATCAAATAGCCATTTGACCAAATCCGCATTGGAGATAGACAGTCTTGGGAAAGGTGGCAGATTTTGATATTGGGAGCGTCCCTGATTTGGAAAATTTGGGCGAGGTCGAGGGTAGCTTGGATAGTTTTGTTGTGGTGCAGGTGGATAATGAGTATATGTTGGGCAAGTGGGGTTGTATGATTGAGAGGTAGGGATGTTATTTACTTGGTTTTGTGGCTGGGTGATGGTTGGCGAGGCCTGTTGAGGTGGGTAAAACGGTGTTTGGGTCTAATATGGTGTTTGGTACCTTGGGTATGAAGGGACATGACGAGGTCCAAAGTTTTCTTTGGTGTTGCACATAATTTGCTTCTCGCTTCCTTCTTCTTAGGCTAGAACCCCTTCTTGGATGCACCGCCTTCCATGTCAATTGGCAACTTCACGGCTCTGGCTAGGATTTCAATTCTTTCCCCTGCAGCAATTAAGTCAGATAAATCCCTATAAGCTACTCCTGCCATTGCTCAGATAAAGGAGGATCCTAGGGTTCCCAAAAAGTATGAGCACATTTCGAACAACATCAGTGGCGGCTGAACCTGAGCGGCCAAACTTCTCCACCTTTGTGCATACTGTTTGAAGGATTCATCACTCTTCTTCTGCATTGTAGTCAACTGTTCACGGGTCGGAGCTACGTCCAAATTAAATTTGTATTGATCCATGAACAAATCGGCTAATTATGTCCACCGAGAGATCTTGGAATGGTCTAACTGAAGGTACCACTCTAGTGCGATTCCGGTCAAACTTTCATGGAAAAAACCAATGAGGAACTTGTCAACCTTAGACCAGATGGCCATTTTGGTGGCATAGCTAATCAAATGGAATCGTGGGTTCCCACTTTCGTCATATTTGGAAAAATCAGGAATTTTGAAATCCTTAGGAATCACGAGATCTGTGGCAGGACAGAGATCTTCTATCTGGAGAAGGCCGTAAGCACTCAGGCCTTTTATCGCTTTTATCTGTTCTTCCATTTTCTCCATCCATTCATCTCTCATCTTATCCTTACCAGCCTGGACTCCCGCTGACTGGTTGTGAGTAGACACACGTGGTTGTTCCCATGTTGGCGCGGTGTAGCAGGAGGCTTCATGATAGGCGTTTTCAAAAGGGAGGTATCCTTCTCCAATGGGAAGTGTTATTGGTGCCGTGTGATGTGTCCGGTCGGGTTCGGACACTCCCGAATGAGACTCGTGCTAACGTTTGAAAACGTCAGTCTTTGTTACCACGAGAGGAAATTCATCTGTCACGGATTCAATTGCCTCTCTGTTCGCGCTGAGTATGCTGAGAGACTCCCTCATATCTTTTAATACGGCTTCTAATATTGCTTGGGTTTCAGCCATCTCGCTCATTCTTCCCCTCACATCATCTATCTCAGAGCTTAGATTTCTTCCTTCCTCAGACGCATTGGCAGCCATCCTGGTCCAAGACCTGGTATCGTGAACTCGGGTTTGGTTGGTATTACCTTTCCTAGGTCGCGCAATGGTTCCTGAATCCTCAGAAGGACGAGACTCTGTGGAGAGAATAAGAACAACCTATTAGTAAAAAAAATTGGTGTGTGTGCATGCATGCATGTGCAAGTTATCATTCGATCGTGAGGGTATTCACTAATAGCAAGAATACTCATCCTGCAATCAAATCTAGTGGTATGGTTCCCTCTAGCTTGAATGCAGTTGGTTCCAAGTCCAAGGGAGAATCTACTCCTCGATAGACCACACCCGTACTAGCAACGTCCTTATTTTTACACAGAAAACTCGTTTTTAGCATAAAAATACAGTTGATGACGTATCTAAGGGAGAATGCACTCCTCGATAGATATCATCTAAAAACGCTCGACAGACATGGATGAAAACTTCCATTTCATTATAAATATTCAGATACAAATCATGAGTCTTTGACCAAAATAAAAGAAGCACATTGATGGTTTCCATCCTTCTCCAAGGTCCACAAGGTTCTATGTTAAGAGCCTCATCTTCTTTTTTCTGAACCCTCTGGCAAGTTTCCCAAAATGATTGAAGAACTCCATCACCTTCGGTGGAAGTTGAAGGAAATAGTTCACACGCATGTGGATGGATGCCTCTTCAAACCGCTCCACCAGATGGGAAGTGTGATATTGGAGCTCATCCATCACATCCTCATATTTTCTCTTCCATGCTTCCTTTTCATTCATTATATCTTTCACCACCAATTTCCATCCCTTTACCCATTCTGCGTGATGTTGAGCTTCAACCCTTTCAGAGTCTTTTACCTTGTTTTTGAGCCAATCTTCTCTCATGTTGGCTTCTGACAGTAGCTCACGATACTTGGCTGCTTCGTTCCATCCTCAATCGGAGTACACTTCTGTTTGGGCTAAGGATTCCTGCAGGGATTCAACCCTCTCTTCTAGTATATGTATCGTTTCAATGTGATCCCCTACACATGTCTCAAGCTCTTTTTTCTTCTTTTGAAGCTTGACAAGCATCTTTTCTTGACATACTATTTTTGCCAGCAGCTCCTGAATTTCTGCTTCTTTTTCTTTTCTTGCCCTTTTCATCCGATTCGGGGCTTCATGTTCAAATGCTCAATTTGTAAACTCAACTTCTGCACTTGTCTTTGGAGCGTGATAATGGTTACTTCGACAGCTTGGTCTTTCTCATAAAAAATCCTCATTTGAGCTTTTAAAACTTCGATCTCTTTCAACATTTGATCTTTGGTTAGGGGATTGTTTTCTTTATGGAGAGGGGATGTAGGTCTTGGAGGAAGACCTCTTCTTGCCTCCCTCCATACTTCATATCTTTTTGTGTGAGCTATGACTCACCTTCCTAATTCCTCCGGTCCCTTTACATGAATATCATTCCATGCTGACCTCACTGCTATCGTTTGAATTTTGGTGCCTTCACCTTCTTGGTATAGGAAGAATATCCCATCGAGCAGCTCTTTGGGGGGTTCATCCTGTGTCCACTTGAGTTGACGCATTACCAAAGCCGGCGAGTATGACACACAACCTCTAGGACCCATTAATGGGACATTTGACAAACTTCCACAGTTGAATACAACCGAATCTCCATTATACCATGGACACATCCAACTAAATGACCGAGGGTCGATATGATCAAACTCTTGTTTCCACTCGTATGGCTTACATGGCTTTAGTTGCATGCGAGTGAACCCTTTCAGCGGGTCATCTGTTCTATCAATTTTATCACGAGCGTACAAGTGAGTCATGATCCAAACATACAACATTGATGCACAACATCGCAGTTTCCCTTGTTGATTCGATGACAAAACCTGTAGGGAGAGGAAGGTTTCAGCTAAGATAGCAGGGACCGGGTTCACACCATATTCTTCGACCCTATAGAAAACATCCATGGCTGACTGATCAATCAGATCTGGTACAAATGGAAAGAGCACCAACCAATATATCATGAGGGCTAGTACTTTGTTGAAAGTAACCCATCGTTGTTGCTGGCCTAGCTTGTTGAGGTACACCTCCAAAAACCGCCTCTTCAACCCTTTGGTGGTTCCCTTTTCTCATTTTCTCTATCTGTCCCGGTTGAAGCTCCAACAGACTTGCTATCTTCCAATCCGTTACATATTGGCCATAATACATGTAGAAGCGAGTCTTCTTTTGAATGGGCAGTCTTAGCATATAAGCATACTCTTCCATGGTTGGAGTGATGTCCAATTTAGGCAATTCAAAACACCTCAAAGTTGAGTTCCAATATTGAGCCAATGCACTCAGAGCGGGAGCTTCCACTGGAACACGTAACAGGTCTAATATTCTACCATACTTGCTGGCAAAGTCTGAGCGTGCTTCTTCTGGCATTTGCTAGCTGAGTTCACACAATCTCTTCACGTCATTGAGCGTCACATCGATCTTGATATTTTTCTTGGGACAACTCGCGTTGCTAGTACTCTTCTCTGAACCAAGCTTTTCCATTTTCTTGCTATAAGGTGAATACCAAAATCTTCTATCAAAGAGAGATACAAAAAAATGAGTATAGTGAAGCAAATATATCTTGCATGATTCATGTTGTAGGGGACCCAATGGGGTTGAAAACCCTGATGGGTATGCATCACCTTCATTATGACATAGCGCCTGTTAGATATGCAATAATATTCGAACATGTCATTCAGGTTTGAGGCAACAATGTGGTGCCCCTAGTTTCGTGAATATTCACGATGAGCATGCATGACAATTTAGGCTTATGATGATAGAGGAGGGAAAGAAAGTACGCCCCTTTTTGCCCTAAGCCAGGTAAAACCTAAGGATGGACACGCCTTAAGGTTAGGACTCTAAACAGGTTGGCCACTAGGTCTGCTCTATTAGTGAGAGTTGGGACGGGTCTAGACCTCTAAAAGTCATGGTCCCCAGAGTGTCCTCATAAGAGTATGATTCATGAATCTACCCACAAGTAGGGATAAGCCCTCTCAATATGACTACTCCACGATCTCATGTACAATCTGAGTGGTGAACTGACCAGTATTAGGGAGGTACAAGACCTCTTCAATAACAACGTCAGAGCACCGCCTAATCCTTGGTTTTTTGAGCAAGCTCGGGTATAGAGCTAAGTGTGTGTGCAATATGTGATAGTGATGTGTGTGAAAGGGGGGAATACAAACCTGTAACACTTAAAAGTAAAAACAAAAAGAGAAGACAAGAAAAACTTGCAAAACACAAGCATATATATATATATATATATATATATATATATATATATATATATATATATATATATATATATATATATATAAATGGTTATAAGTCCTCTATCCTATTGTTAAAACATGGGAAAAGAAAAGAAAGGAGGAGGAAACAAAAACATTGTTAGTGAAACATATATAATAATAACGTGAGTTGAAATGCCTGCACCACAAACTCTTCTTATTTAAATAAGAGGAAGAACCCGACCAAAAGGACAATCCAAACAAACAGCACTGCAAATAAAAACATGTTTTGTCATTTAATCATTGCAAGGAGAAAAAACGGTAAGATACATCCATAAAAGGTAAAACAAATAAGCTACAAGTTACTAAAAATTTGCAAAACCAATTTTTATAGGCTTGACTCTCTTAAAAGATCTCCCCCAGCGGAGTCGCCATCTGTAGCGACCTAAAAAAAAGACTAGCTTTTCCTCTTGGAGAGAAAACATGGAGCCGCCACCAACTTTATTTTGTTTCAAGGAAGTTGGAAAACCTTTTTAAGAAAAGCTTTGGGTTCGGGAGTCGATTATGTCTAGGGAAGGCATGGAGACTTAACCCCACGGCACCCTGGAACATCCATAAATGGTTACGCGAAATTAGTTGTGTAAATTATTAGTAACTTTGAAACATTTGTTTTACCCGTGGTGGATCTCTTTATTGTATCTAAAATGAGGTTGAACATGGCACGAAAGTCCATAGGGCAACCTCTAAATCTGAAAGGTTGAACATGACACTTGTCATAGGGCAACCCAAAAAAGTTGTTTTAATCAAGTGATCATCCTTTTTTATTTTTTATGTAAAATAAGTAATTTTCATTTCTTAAAAATGGGACAGAAACGTAGAGATGAGATCTTTAACCAACTTATTCAGAGAACAGAAACGCAGAGAAATAAGAGTGTCAAGAGAAATTTATTCATAATGTCAACGAAAAGAACACAGATTACCAAATGGGAGCAGAATAAGAATGATTTTGTTTACTCCCAGTGGTAAAATTTTAAGATCGAAGCCTTTACATTCAATCTCCCTGGCTCCTTCTGCTCTTCCTTCTTAGCCACTCTAGTAATAGGGCAGAGAAGTGGAAACTCAGATCTCTGATCTCTCCTCCTCACAACAAGAATCTCTCTTTATTTTCTCTCTTCTTTGTATCTTTCCTCTCTATCTCTTCTCTGATCTTTCGTTTTCTCTCAAGAACAGTGTTCGCCCCTCCTTTCTCTTTTCTCACTAAGAAAAAAATCAGATCCCCCCCCCTTTCCCCAAAAAATGTTCCTCTCCTTTTATAGACGGAGGAGAGGGCTTCTTGCTTCTTCTCCGTTGACTTCAAGGTCGGCTTGCAAGAATACCCAAGGCTTGGGCCGTTATGAACAACGGAAAGGGGGGGATTTGATGTGAGGGTTGCACGCTTGAAAAGGGAAGGAGATGGGGGTTTTTGTCTGATGGGTATGAAGGCTTTTTAGGGTTAGGAGTGAGACTGCTTGGTTAAGGCGAGAGAGGAGATGGAAGAAAAAAGAAAAGACCAATGGGTAGAGGAGGTGCAAAAAACAAGGGTTCTGAGCAGAGATAGCGTGTGTCCAGATGGGGTGGTATGAGTAGCAGAAAGGTGGTGATTTGATGTGGGGGTTGCACGCTTGAAAAGAGAAAGGAGATGGAGGGTTTTGAGCAGAAATAGCGTGTGCCCAGACGGGGTGGTGTGAGTAGCAGAAAGGTGGTGATTTGATGTGAGGGTTGCACGCTTGAAAAGAGAAAGGAGATGGGGGTTTTTGTCTGATGTGCATGATGGCTTTTTAGGGTTATGAGTAGGGTTACCAGGTTAAAACAAGGGTGGAGGCAAGGAAGAAGGAGGACCAATGGGTAGAGGAGGGAAAGAGGTCTTGCCTGGTATGTAAAGTGGGTAGGAGGCATAACTCAGCTTCATTTCCTCTTTGTTGATTGTCTTTTTCTCCTTGTTTTCTTCGTCCTTTCTTCCTTATCTTCTCCTTCTTCTTTCCTTACTCTTTAGCCTTCAGCCTGAAAATAAAATTGCAGTGGACGGAATCTCTTTGTCCCAACAGAAACTTAGATATGCAAAAGTAGATATACACTGGACGGACATCCTCGTCCAACAAGAAAAGATAATTGCAGTGGACGTAACCTCCTGTTCCAACAGAAATTAAAATAATTGAAGTGGACGGAACCACCCCGTCCATTGGCAGGTGCAGTGGACTGGGCGGGGCCAACAGCAAGTGCGAAGCAATGGACGGGACCACCCCGTCCACCAGCAAGTGTAATGACTGGACGAGACCACCCCGTCCATTGGCAAGTGAAGTGGACTGGATGGGGCCAACAGCAAGTACCAAGCAATGGACGAGACCACCCCGTCCACCAGCAAGCGTATTAACTGGACGGGACCACCTCGTCCATTGGCAAGTGCAGTGGGCTGGACGGGGCCAACAACAAGTGCGAAGCAATAGACGGGACCATCCCGTCCACCAGCAAGTGTAATGACTGGACGAGACCACCCCGTCCATTGGCAAGCGTGCGGATGGGACGGGCCAACAAAGAAGTGCCAAGCAATGGGACGGGACCACCCCGCCCACCAAGAAGTGTAATAACGGCCGGGACCCACTCGCCCATTGGCAAATCGAGTGCGTGGACCGACGGGGCCAACAAAGCAAGTCCAAGCAATGGACGGGACCACCCCGCCCACCAAAGAAGTGTAATGACCGGACGGGACCACCCCGGCCCATTGGCAAAATGCGATGGACCGGCAGGGCCACCAGAAGTGCCAAGCAATGGACGGGACCACCCGTCCCCACCAAAGAATGTAATAACCGGGGCAGGACCACCCCCGTCCATTGGAAAAATCTGATGGATGGCCGGGCCCAACAGCAAGTGCAAATGTGATGGACAGGACTTCCCCGTCCAACAGCAAGTGCAAATGTGATGGACGGGATTTCCCCGTCCAACAGCAATTACAAATTTGATACAGCAAGTACAAATGTGATGGACGGGACTTCCCCGTCCAACAGCAAGCAAGTACAAATGTCCGTCCAACAGCAAGTACAAATGTGATGGATGGGACGGGGTCCAACAGCAAGTGCAAATGTGATGGACGGGACTTCCCCGTCTAACAGCAAGTGCAAATTAGCTATGAGTTCCCTACTTTCTTCATTTTTTCTTTTTATTATTATTAGTCTCCTTGAAGCACTAAGTCATGAGAATTAGAATAAAAAATGGACAAAATAGGTGTTCACAACATATGTTTTTATGTTAGGATAATTTTGAATAATATTTTGCTTTTTGCATATTATTAATAAGTTTTTTATCATTTTAATGATTAGGTTTTGAAGCATTTTTATGTATCAATTTAATAAATTTATTAGTTCTTAGTCTAAAGTTTTTATTAAAACAGGGATATTAAAAAAAATTAGACAAATAATGAATTGAATCAGTTTTTAAAAAAAACAAATATTTAATATTTTGAAGAGATTAGAACCGTCGCTATATTTTATAGTTATTTCAAAATCATCCTGTTTACATATTTATTTATTAATTTTTTCTCTCCTTTATATATACATTTTCATATTGCTGCACCGTAGTTGTCCCAAATTTTGTCCATCAAAAGTTTTCCATGTAGATATATTAAAACAAGAGAACCTTTTGTGGTCCATATCAATCAAACCCAATGCGCAATTTCTTCTATGATGCCGTATCATATGTATGAAATCAAAGAAAAATGGACCCACTCAATGTGAAAAAACTGCAATAAGTGGGGCAGAGAGATTTAGAAAATGAAAAGATAATTGAAAAGGAATGAGGAAATTGAATTGAAAGCACAATGCTCATGAATATTTTATTAAAAGAAACAACTTTGAATCCATCAATAGCATGCATACTTTCATTATTCTAGACATAAATTAAAGAACATTTTCATACATAGGCGTCCAACACTTTTAATTTGAAATACATGATCACCAATATTTAATTAGGAATTTCAATCCTCTAACTTTTTCATTTCAAAAGTCATCGGACATTCTTTCTATCTCTCCTATTTTATTCTCTTTTATATTATCTCTCATTTTTTCTCTCACTTTTTTTTCTCTCAAATACATTGAAGTCACCAAACTTTTCCCTCCCCAAAGTTAGGGAATCCGGAACCTTTAATTAGTTATGTGCATCCAAAAGTGGTTGGTTGTTATGGGAGTGGACCGTGTTTCTTGACAAATTTTACGAGCATGGTTAGAATGTGTTTGGGAAAGCTGGAAAAAAGAAGATTATGCTGATAATGTGTTTTCAAATAATTGATTATTGTGATAATCGATTATAATCGGAATCTGTTTTTGTTTGAGTGTGCTTGTTGAAAAACGATTTTAAAATAATCTATTTCGTTTGGGTGGTACAAAAATAATCACTTATATATATATATATATATATATATATATATATATATATATATATGAGCCTAAAGCACGTTACTTTTGCTGCAAGAAGAAAAAAAGCATGTTACTTTTGGTTGGAGAGAGAAGGAATGTGTCAGGAGGACAAGAACGCAGGAAGGAAAAAAAAAAGCTTTTTAGAAAAACAGTCCTATGTTGGTGCTTGTTATAAAACTACGTTTTTTGGGTAAAAATGCTTTTTTGAATTTTCATCAATTGACCCAAACATAACTTGCTTATCACAAAACAGCTGAAACTCTGAAAAACCCATATTCCCAAACAAGCTCTCAGTGGTTCGAGTTCCTATGCCAAGAACTCCTGAGGTGGTGACCAAGTGGATTTCACCAACTACGGGAAGTCGAAGGAACCGGCACTCTCAAAGGGTACGCGAAAGGAGCAGATTTGGGTAACAAAGTTGGATTTAAGGAATATGGTCTTCACAACACCTTTAAGGATTATTCCAAAGAGGGTATCTAATTCTCCAGTTATATATACTAACGGTAGAACCTCCACTAACTCAGATAGGTGCTTCTTTGATGAAGACCAATGTTAGCGGCAGTTTGATTAAAAAAAGATGGATTAAACCTAGAAAATTCTTTAGGGAGAGGATGCTGAAGCAAGGGACTGTGATGCCCATGCCGGATATTAGAGATAAATTACCTAAAAGGTCATTTTTGCCTTGGTCCATATTGTCGGAAATGAAATACACAACTATAAACACGAGAGGGGGGTTGAATTTTGTTTATCAGAATTTAAGCAAAGCTGAAATCTTTTCGCAAACAGAAAGCTAGATTTAGGCTAGTGGAAGAATACAAGATGGATGGATGACTTTTGCAAATACACCACCGATAGACACAAGAAAAACTAAAGCAATTAAAGAGTTTATGAAAGAGAGATTAACACAGTGATTTATCCTGGTTCACTCTTCAAATCAAAGAGCTACGTCAAGTCTTTAGCAGCACCAAGATTTATCCACTATAACTGATAAGGTTACAGACTCAAGTATTATTTGCACACCTAGCCTCTTCAGGCTCAAGACAAGTATTATTTTCACACCTAGCCTCTTCAGGCTCACTTAGGTTTGTTTGAGAGATTGGGTTTGTAAAAAATACAACTTCTCACAAGCAGATCTTTCACTAACACTCTTAAATGTGAAGTCTAGGAAAGTCTGCGTAATAACTTCAAATGTACTTTGAAGAATACAGAATGAAAGAATTAATGAGCAGAGTAATGGCGTTTTAATGCAGTGTGTATTCTCTATTTCTTCATCTTCAATGACTTCTGTATTTATAGTCTTCAAACATTTAGGATCCGTTAGAGACATTCTCTTAGATGTTGGCTTCAAGCAGAACTTCATTAAATGCAATAGGGTCGTTCTGAGCACCCATTAATGCAATAGAATCATTCTGAGCAGCCATTAATGCAATAGGAACGTTGGTTGTACTCTAACATGTAGGATCATGGCTTTAAGCATTGAGATACAGCCATGTCAGAGTTGGACAGAGAGTTTTTTGTACTTTGCTGAGTACACTCCCCTTTTTGTGGAATAAAACATGTTGGACGCATTCTTAGATTATCCAAGGTTGCTTGAGAGAGTAGTCTTCTGAATTTTCTTGATAATCGTGAAACTGAGTAGGAGAGAAGACTTCAAGTTTCTTTCTGGATTTTTAAAAAAACGATTCTGATAATCCTTAGAGAATTTGCGTTCATAAGATAAGTGCTTCCATCTTGAAAATAATCACGTCTATCTAGTCATTTGAGTTTTCATTCGGGCTAGTAGATGAGCTCCATATTAAGGACTCAGCAAGTCCAAAGACTAGTGGACGAGCACTTCTGTCACCTTTACTGGACGAGCACTTCTATTACTCTAGTGGACGAGAGCCTCTGTTACTTTAGTGGACGAGAGTCTCTGTTACTCTAGTGGACGAGAGTCTCAGTTACTCTGGTGGACGAGAGTCTTTTGCCACGTCATTGGACGAGCCATTCTGATACCTTAGTGGACGCGCTATTCTGATACTTTAATGGACGCGCTATTCTGATACTTGATGGACATGCTCCAAGTGCCACGTCATTGGACGGATAATTCTGATACCTCACTGGACGGGCTTTTCTGATGCTTTGATGGACGCGTGATGTCGCGTAAGTCGACGTGCGACGACGCTCGTGCGATTCCGGCAAGTGTACCGGATCTGCCGTCAAGTAATAAAAGATATCGAACCCACAGAGACTGTGTTCCCGAATCACAATGAATTTCGAATCGATTAAGTTCTGGACTTTTTAGAGAGGGTTTTGAAATTGGTTTTTGAATTGAAAGATAGATGAGCAGAGAACAATTAAAACAGAAAACAATTGTTTATGGGGTTTTTATCTAAAACGGATTCCTAGGGATTTGGGTTACCTTTGAGGCTGTTTATGTTGCTAACAGATTTACCTTTGTTGATTACCGAAATTGTCTTGAAGGCGAGTTTATCCTCTGATAGCTTAAGCTCCCTCTCGGGTTACAAAAGCCGTGCCTAATTGACCCGACCCCTACTCTCGTGGTAGTCGATCCCAGATTGGACCCTTTGCGTTCCTTGACAACTCGTTGCTCCTCGAGGGACGGCTTCTAACTCTCGTGATTTCAGTCCCAAGTCTGACTTCTATAGGTCCGACACCCAAGTTCACCGCTAGGTTCCTCCTTGAAATGTCTCGGTCATGCAAATAACTTAAGTTCACCGCTAGGTTCCTCCTTGGATCATTCACATCTCACAAACCAGTGGCTGCCGGGCTTTACGAGTGAATCACCCTAGAGATCCTAAGTTCACCGTTAGGTTCCTCCTTAGAACGTCTATGTCACGTAAATAAACGGTTGCCGAAATTTATGAGTGATTAACACACTAGAAAGCAGATCTAAAACAATTATGAAATCAACAATGGTTTCAACATCAAATTAACATCATTTACAAACCTTGGGCAGAGCCCTAATCCCTAGAAACTATGCTACTACTCACGCCTTGCCATGGAGATGACAGGCATGATTACAAATAACATGAAAATAACTAAGAGAAGAAGGAGAAGAAGAAAGAGATCCTAAATCTATGCCTAGAGTAGTAGCCCCAAAGGTCTGATGTTTTCTGCCTCTGCCTGGTCCCTTATTTATAGAATTGGGCAGTTAGAGTCCTAATCCAACTCAAATTAGATCCAATTCTGTTACTTCTGAGCCAAGTAATACGCGTCACGGCCGTGATGGCTATCACGGCCTGGCCGTGACGGATTCTGCCTTGAAAATTCTTCACTGGTTGGTCTGTCATGGCCGTGATGCTCATCACGCCTGGCCGTGGACGGCCATCACGGCCGTGATGGCCATCATGGCCTGGCCCCGACGCTTCCCGACTTGTGGTGGTTTTGGGTCACGGCCGTGATGGCTATCACGGCTAGGCCGTGACAGACTCTGACTTCAGCCTTTGTTCTTTTTCAGTTTTGCTCGATCATGGCTGTGATGGGCATCACAGCTAGGCCGTGATGGGCTCTGTTTGGCTCATTTTCTTCAGTTTTAAAGCTCCATCTTCATCCAAACTTCATCATGATTGATCTTGAGCAATTTACCCTTGATATCTGCAAAACAACACACGAAAACCGCCTTACCCGTTCCAAAGGAAAATTAACCTAAAATCTAATAAAAATATGCCTAAACTACATGAAAATGCATGCAAAATGATGGACAAAGATGAGGTGGAATCACACTCATCAACGCGCTCCAAGTGATACTTTTAGTGGACGCTGCCTTCTGATACTTTTAGTAGACGCGGCCTTCTGATACTTTAGTGGACGCGGCCTTCTGATACTTTTAGTAGACGCGGCCTTCAGATACTTTTAGTGGACGCGGCCTTTTGATAGTTTTAGTAGACACGGCCTTCTGATACTTTAGTGGACGCGGGTTTGTTTCTCTTCCGTTTTGGACGTGCGCTTCAATCACTACAGTGATGGACGTTTGTTTAAAACACTTGTGTGTTGGACGTGAGTTTTTATCACTACACTGTTGGACGAAAGATTCTCTTATTTAATCTGCACACTCGATAGATAGGTTAGCAACTAATATGAAGGTTAATTAAATCATTAACCAATGTTTAGTTTCATCAAAACTTAGGGAAATGCACATCAGACATTTTAGAGACTTAACAATCTCCCCCTTTTAGATGATGACAAACATTGAGATGATTTAATGAACCTCAGAGAATATCAACAAATAAAATAGCATATATAGACAGGTTGAAATTTTCTTAAGTGTGAACAGGTCATATCATATTCATTCTCTCATTCTATTTCTCCTATTCTCCCATTTTCATTTCTCCCATTCTCCCTATTCATTTCTCGCTTTCTCTCCCTTTTGTCAACATCAAAAAGGGTTATCAAGTTTTATTTATGAGATATGTTAAAGGCAAGATAACATGTTAAGAAAATCATAGTAATGCAGCAAGCATATTAGACATATTCCACTTAATTTATTGTATCATTACTCCCCCTGAACTAATGCTTAGTTGAAAGAACATGTATATAGGAGTAATGACAGATTTAGCATAGACTCGTTAACATTCATACATGTCATTCAACAATGCAATGCATGTTTAGATTATCTCTAATAAATAAAAATCTTTCTTCTGCGAGGGGTTTAGTGAAAATATCAGCCCATTGATTTTCAGTTTTAACAAACTTAATGTCAAACATGCCTTTCTGAACATAATCCCTAATGAAATGATGTTTGATTTCAATATGCTTAGCCTTAGAATGCTGAATTGGATTTTTAGTTAAGCATATAGCACTGAAATTATCACACCATACAGATATGTTATGTTCATAAATAGAGTAATCCTCAAGTTGATGTTTTACCCATAAGAGTTGAGAGCAAAGAACTAGCAAGCAGAGATGTATTCTGCCTTCAAAGTGAGAGACAAGGCAATGGTAGTCTGCCTCTTGCTTGGCCATGAGACTAAACTTGCTCCAATGAAGTGACATCCTCCATTGGTACTTTTTCTTTCTATTCTGTCTCCAAAGAAAGTCAACATCACAATATTCCACTAATCTGTATTCTTTTGATCTTAAATATAGCAATCCAAGATTAGTAGTTCCAAGCAAATATCTAAATATTCTTTTTACAGCCTTAAGATGAGATTCTCTAGGATCATATTGGAATCTAGCACACATACAGACACTAAATTGAATGTCAGGTCTGCTTGAAGTTAAGTACGATGAGAGAGCCAATCATACCTCTGTAGACAGTTTGATCTACCTTTTTACCTTCATCATCTTTGCTTAGTTTTGCATTGGGTTGCATAGGGGTTTTCATGAGCTTTGCATTTTCCATTTTGTATTTCTTGAGTATCTCCTTGGTATATTTTTGTTGATGAATGTAAATTCCATCACTTGTTTGCTTGATTTGTAATCCAAGGAAGAACTTCAATTCTCCCATCATGCTCATCTCAAATTCAGCTTGCATTAGACTTGAAAATTTCTTGCACAACTTTTCATTAGTTGCTCCAAAAATAATATCATCAACATATATTTGAACTATAATAAAGTTCTCTTTAGAGAATTTTTTGAATAGAGTAGTGTCTACTTGTCCTCTAGTAAAACCATTATGTATGAGAAAAGAACTGAGTCTATCATACCATTCTCTAGGTGCTTGTTTTAACCATATAATGCCTTTTTAAGTTTGAAAGCGTGATCTGGTTTATCAGTATCCTCAAAACCAGGGGGTTGTTTAACATACACTTCTTCTTCAATTATACCATTTAGAAAAGCATTTTTTACATCCATTTGAAACAGGGTAATTTGGTGTTGTGCAGCATATGACATTAAAATGCGTATGCATTCTATTCTAGCTACAGGTGCAAAGGTTTCAGTATAATCAATACCTTCTTGTTGGTTATAGCCTTGAGCTACTAACCTTGCCTTATTTCTGACAACTTTACCATCTTCATCCAATTTGTTTCTTAAGACCCATCTTGTTCCAATAACCGACTTGTTTTTAGGATTAGAGACAAGAGTCCAGACATCATTTCTGGTGAACTGGTTAAGTTCTTCTTGTATAGCAAGAATCCAGCTTTCATCCTCAAGAGCTTCTTCAATGCGTTCAGGAACCAAATCTGAAATACAGGCCACATTGCTTGATTCTCTTAATGTGGATCTGGTTCTTACTCCCTCAGAAGGATTTCCAATAATAAGATCCTTAGGATGATGAGTGTTGAACTTCCAATCCCTTTTGAGATCATCATGAAGATCTTGACTTGTTTGCTGACTCGATTGTTCAACTTGTCTTTCAGTCTCAGCCACAGGTTCTGTTTTGGTTAGATCGGGTTGTTGATTTTCTGGCTTGTTTATATCAAGACCTGTGATCAGCCTCTGGCTCATCTAGTTTTATGACTAGTATGACCGTGGTTTTGTGCTAATTATATATCATTTTCACCCAAATTAGACTTGATTGTCTTTAAACAACATTTTGAGTCTCTAGAGTATTTTTAGGTTAATCTAGTTGATTTAGAGTCAAATAAAGTACTTACTGCTATTTACTGTTTTCAGGTAATAAAAAAAATAATTCTGGAGTTTCTCGCCCCGCGAGAGTTCATTCACCCCGCGAACCAGAAGCGTGACTGTTCCAGAAATTGCAATCCTCTCTGTCTCGCCCCGCGAATACTTGACTCACCTCGCGAGTAATCCAACCCTGGAAGACCAGAAGCCATCACGTTTTACCCATGTTGAAGGTCACGGCTGTGACAGTTTTGAATTTGAAGAGTCTCGCCTCGCGAATGATAAGCTCGCCTCGCGAGCTCGCCAATCATTGAAGACTGTTCGCATTATTCGCCTCGCGAATGTGTGCTCGCCTCGCGAGACCGCGGAATCCAGAAGTTGTATATAAGTCTTTTAGGCAGAACTGATCAGGAGATTTTTTAATCTTTTGTTTTCTCTTAGTTTAGATAGCTGCGAAATTAGGGTTTATTTCTGTAATGGAGAACTAGTCTCCTTGGATTAATCTACTGTGATTGGTTTCCATTTATACTTGAGGTTTTGTAATTTCTGTTTTATTTGCTTTTCTCTTTTCAATGCTATGCTATATGTTTCTGTTTGTTTAATTCAGGAGTGTATAGTGTTGTGTTGATTTATTTCGGTGATGTTATGTTCCTATATTGAATCGCGTTTGTTTAATTCACGTGTGTTCGTTCATGTTCGTTTAGTTCATGAGGGCTTAACCCCGTTTGTTTAATTCGGGAATAGGAACATATATCTCGTAGTAGCGATTTCGTTTGTTAATTGTTGCTACAACCTAAAGGGGATTAGAATCTGCTTAGGGCTTGGAATTTACATGGACCAATGATAGTGGGAAACCGAGAACAAAGAGGTTAATCATCCTTAGCATTTCGATAATCCTTTAAGCTGCTTTGTTTTTATTGCTCTCTTTTCTGCTTTGTTTTCTTTATTTTATTTCAATCCAACCCCCCCCCAAAAAAAAATCGACTTTTTCATTAACAACAACCTAAGAGTCCTTGTGAGACGATACTCGAGTTGTCTCTTCCCTATCTACATATTTTGTAAATTGCTCGCTTTTTGGTGCGTGGCGACAGCGCAACCAAAAATTGGCGTCGTTGCCGGGGACTCTTGTTGTTATTGACAGAAAAAAAAATATAAATAAATATCTATTTCCTGAATTAGTTTTGGCTGCTTTGTCTGGTTATGAATCTTAGTACTGCTATGGATAATTTCCTGTTTGGTGATATGCCTAATGTTGACTATAAGCCACCACCATGCATGTATTATCCTGATTTTAGTACACCACCACCATGCACAAATTATCCTAATTTTGCTGGAAGTTATGAGTTAAGAAGTGGTTTTGACATGATTGGTGTGAATGAGGTCCATAGTACTTCTTCCAACCAGGACCTTGAGAATAGAATTGATAAGCTCACTTCCTTGGTGAGGCAATTGTTAATGGATAAGGTTCAGCAGGCAAGGTTGTGTGGCATGTGCGGCTCTCCTGAGCACCTGTTTGAGGCATGCCCCATTCTGACAGAAGTTACTGATTTGCCTCGAGCTTATGCAGTCCATCCTTACAACCAAGGCAACGATCAGAACAGGCACAACATTCTTGACCCTTCCACTGATGAGTACCACCCCAGCCAAGTGACCAACTATGCACCTTCCAGACCTTCACTAGAGGACATGTTCAAGCAAATGACTGAACAAAATCTCCGATTTGCAAAGACAAATTGGGTATTCTGTGCACAGTTCCAGGCCTCACAGGCACAGTTTCAGCAGCAAACAGATGCTAGCATTAATACTTTTCAGCAAGTCAGTGGGACTACACTGCAAACTCCACACTCCCTTGAAGAACATACAGATTCACAAGCAGTTATTCTTGACAATACTTCTGAGGACAATTTTGATATTGATGTCAAGAACACTTCTGTTGATGAACTATGTGTTGAATCTTCAGATATTCACACCTCCCCTGATTCTATCTATTATAATTCATGTGCTGATTGTACTGACACTGCTTTGTGTGTAGCATGTTTTAAAAGGTATGAAGAGCAAAACATCCATATGGAACAGGAGACGTACGAGGTTGAGAGTTCTGTTCACATAGAAAATGAGGATCAGGAGGACATCTGCTTCACCGTGCTTGAGGATTATGAAGAACCTTTGGAAGTAGATGATTCAATTAATTCAAATGCATGTGTTGAGAGTGATGGGGTGGATGAATTGTGTGCTGAATTTCCAGACATTCAGACATTTACTGATTCAGTTTCTTGTAATATATCTACCGATTGTACTAACTCTAACCTTTTCTGTGGTGTGTGCTGAGAATTCTCGCAGGTTTAACAGGTGATGAATTTGATAATGCGGTGAATGAAGATCGTGCGAAGTTGAAGCAACACCGAGACCCCACTACCTATTTGCCACCTCCCCGCGGAACAACCGGTGATGGAGTTCAAGCCTCCGGATTTTGCACCATGGCCAGTCCAAGAGGTTGAACCCCAATTTTATTGGGAGGACTTTATTGAGAAAGATGTCAACTGTGATCTGAGAGGGAGTGAGAAGTCCGCCGCACTTGGCGAAGTCACCATGATTGTCAAGCACTCACTTCCATATCAAGGCTACAAGTTAGGGAAGCATGGAATGAGTTTCCATTCTTTGTTTATCACGTGGGCATTATGCTTCATGCCATGGGATCCGGGAGGATCATACTGCAATTTGGGCATTCTGTGGCCCCTGTACCACAGACAATGGGATCCTGGTGGAACCGCCCCCAATGAGTTTTCTTAACCCTTTCTCTTTAGTTTACTTTCATTTTCTTGTTAGTTTCTGCCTTGCTTTATTTCTGTTTTGTTTTCTTTTAGCTCCTAAATAATTTGAGAAGATCAGGAGTATTTGTGTGTTGAGTCTTGTGTCGGCAAGCTTGATTGGGTTTTGATTGAATTTTGCATAGATGGATTGCATGTTATGTGTTGACTATTTTCCCCCTAGGTTTTGAAATTTGAAAATTGATCCCCATTTGAAAAATTGAAAAACTGAACTTTGAGATCTTTTGTTGTGATGGCATGATTTATGATAAGTTTGGGGTGATAGGAAGCACACACTAGGGATAGAATCTCTGTCAAACAATTTGCAAAAATGTCCAGGTGAGGATTTGAGCCTCCAACATGTTTCTAACTGTGTGAATTCACTTTTAAGTTACACTTTCCCGAATTTTCTTGAATCTCTTTATGGTTTGCATGTTTATGTGTTTGCATCAAATGATTTAGGCATTTTCTTTGTAAATAACTACTTGGCCTAAAAATAACCAATTCCTAATGCATGTTCCCTAGTTAGCCCCTTTGAGCCTATTTAGCCTGTTAATTCTTGATAACCTTATGTTACGAGCCCAAAATCTGGAAAAACCATGTTAACCCAATCTTAGGATTAGGAGAGCATGGAATCTTGACAAGAGAATGTTTGCAAGAAACTAAGTTTGGGGTGGCTACAAGGTGTAATGTGTTGTTTGGGATTGAGAAAAAGAAAAAATTATAATAAAAAGGTTGGAGCCCAAAAAAAATAATAAATAAATAAATAAATAAATAAATAAATAAATAAAAATAAAAAGTGCAAAAATGCCAAAAAGGAAAAAAAAAAGGCTGTAGTCACCCAAAGCATAAAGAAAAATGAAGAAAGGAACTCGAGTGGAAATTCAAAGTGTATCAAAGCTTCATGCTCTCTTAGTTCCTAGGGACTTAAGCCCAGTACCTTTGTATATCCTACCCTTAGCCAGGCCCCATTACAACCTTAAAAGACCTTTTGATGTTGCATGCATGTTTCTGTGGGAACCATTTTGAGATGAAAATCAAATTTATGAGAAGTGTTCTTAAAAGTGAAAATTGAGTGAAATGTTGATAGCCTGACAAATTGAGAGATGGGTGAAACACTAAATTCCCTTGTGAGGAAGGCGATTGTTTGAATTTGGTGATCTCCCTTTTGTGTGTAACTTGGATCCCTTGCTTAGATTAATGATTGTTTGAATGATGAAGTTCTCAAATGTTCAGAATAAATGATTGTGGGGATTGCTTTGTTTGAAAGGGGGGAACATTGAAGAAAACTGTTTTGATGAAATTGCTTGAAATTTGTGCAAAATTGATTGAATCCTTAAGCTTGCCATGTCTTGAGTCTTTTTAAGTTTTTGAGTTTTAGTTTGCTTGGGGACAAGCAAAGTTTAAGTTTGGGGTATTTTCATCAACCTTTGGCTCATCTAGTTTTATGACTAGTATGACCGTGGTTTTGTGCTAATTATATATCATTTTCACCCAAATTAGACTTGATTGTCTTTAAGCAGCATTTTGAGTCTCTAGAGTATTTTTAGGTTAATTTAGTTGATTTAGAGTCAAATAAAGTACTTACTGCTATTTACTGTTTTCGGGTAATAAAAAGAAATAATTTTGGAGTTTCTCGCCCCGCGAGAGTTCATTCGCCCCGCGAACCAGAAGCATGACTGTTCCAGAAATTGCAATCCTCTCTGTCTCGCCCCGCGAATACTTGACTCGCCTCGCGAGTAATCCAACCCTGGAAGACCAGAAGCCATCACGTTTTACCCATGTTGAAGGTCACGGCTGTGACAGTTTGGAATTTGAAGAGTCTCGCCTCACGAATGATAAGCTCGCCTCGCGAGCTCGCCAATCATTGAAGACTGTTCGCATTATTCGCCTCGCGAATGTGTGCTCGCCTCGCGAGACCGTGGAATCCAGAAGTTGTATATAAGTCTTTTAGGCAGAACTGATCAGGAGCTTTTTTTAATCTTTTGTTTTCTCTTAGTTTAGATAGCTGTGAAATTACGGTTTATTTCTGTAATGGAGAACTAGTCTCCTTGGATTAATCTACTGTGATTGGTTTCCATTTACACTTGAGGTTTTGTAATTTCTGTTTTATTTGCTTTTCTCTTTTCAATGCTATGCTATATGTTTCTGTTTGTTTAATTCAGGAGTGTATAGTGTTGTGTTGATTTATTTCGGTGATGTTATGTTCCTATATTGAATCGCGTTTGTTTAATTCGCGTGTGTTTGTTCATGAGGGCTTAACCCCGTTTGTTTAATTCGAGAATAGGAACATATATCTCGTAGTAGTGATTTCGTTTGTTAATTGTTGCTACAACCGAAAGGGGATTAGAATCTGCTTAGGGCTTGGAATTTACATGGACCAATGATAGTGGGAAACCGAGAACAGTAGGTTAATCGTCCTTAGCATTTCTTATAATCCTTTAACTGCTTTGTTTTTATTGCTCTCTTTCTGCTTTGTTTTCTTTATTTTATTTCAATCCAACCACCCCCCCCCCCCAAAAAAAAAAAACTGACTTTTCTGTTAACAACAACCTAAGAGTCCTTGTGAGACGATACTCGAGTTGTCGCTTCCCTATCTACATATTTTGTAAATCGCTAGCTTTTTGGCGCGTGGCGACAGCGCGACCAACCTGCAAGATCATCTTCTAGATCTGATAGTTCTTTATCAGTCTTTAAACCATCATTGAATTTAACATGAACAGATTCTTCAATAATACAAGTTCTTGAATTGTAAACTCTAAAAGCCTTAGACTTTTCAGAATATCCTACGAAAATACCTTTATCTACCTTAGAATCAAACTTTCCTAGATTATCTTTGGTATTCAGAATAAAACATTCACATCCAAAAGCATGAAAGTAAGATATGTTGGGGCTTTTTCCTTTTCACTATTCATAAGGAGTCCTTTTTAGAAAAGGCCTAATAAGTATTATGTTTTGTACATAGCAAGCAGTGTTTACAGCTTCTGCCCAGAAGTACTTAGGGAGATTATTTTCATTGAGCATAGATCTAGCCATCTCTTGCAGAGATCTGTTCTTTCTCTCAACTACCCCATTTTGCTGTGGAGTTCTAGGTGCAGAGAAATTATGAGAGATTCCATTTTCCTCACAGAACTGTCTAAACTTCTCATTTTTAAATTCTCCCCCATGATCACTTCTAAGGTTAGAAATACAGAAACCTTGCTTATTTTGTACTCTTTTGCAGAATAATGAGAAAGCCTTAAAAGACTCATCCTTGTGTGTTAGGAAGAGTACCCATGTGTATCTAGAATAGTCATCAACTATGACAAATCCATATTTTCTTCTAGCCAGGCTTACAACACTAACTGGTCCAAACAGATCCATGTGTAACAACTGAAAAGGTCTAGAGGTTGATATTTGGTTTTTAGATTTGAAACTTGATTTTATCTCATTTACCTATCGACATGCATCACACAAGACATCTTTCTTAAAGCTAATATCAGGCAATCCTCTCACGAGATTATTCCTTTTTAATTCAGAAATTAGTTTCATACTAGCATGTCCTAGTTTCTTATGCCATAACCATCTCTCATCCTCTTTAAACATCAGACAGGTTACACTTTGATCTGAGAGATCAGACAGTTCAATCTTATAAAGATTTTGTTGCCTTTTAGCTAAAAAGAAGGTTTTGCCACTACAGTCTTTAACTATGCATACATCCTTGGTAAAGGAAACATCAAAACCACTATCACATAATTGACTTATGCTAAGCAGGTTGTGTCTTAATCCTTTAACCAAGATAACATTAGATATAGAGGGAAGAGGGGGTTTACCACCAATAGTACCAATTCCTATAACCTTCCCTTTCCGATTCCCTCCGAAGGCAACGTGTCCTCCTTTCTTAAGTTGGAGGTCTAGGAACATAGACCTTTCTCCAGGTACCAGCAGTGGTGTTTTCTTTGTCTTGTTGAGGACATCTGCAACAGAGATTATTTGATCTTTAGGTACCCATATTTTTCTGGGTCCTTTTCTGGTAGTTCTAGGAGTGCAGCGAGGACTTCTTTCTCTTTTATGGATACACTTAGACATAACATGCCCGATTTTTCCACGAAGTTACAAATAGGTGTTGATTTGGTTACTGATTGACTTAACATATACTTTAGAAGCTTTAGTTGATACTTTATGATGTGTCTGATGGACATATCCAATACCTTTTTTTGTTAAGAGAGTGCTTCTGACTACCAAGTAGCTTAGTCAGATTGTCTCTACCATTAACAAATTTGGCAAGATCAGAAGTGAGCTCTTCCACTTTCTGTTGAAGTTTTTCAACTTCTTCAGATGGTGATGTTTCACTTGAGATCTTAGCTTTATTAGACTTTTCAGTCTTGAGTCTTTATTTTCTTTGCTGACTTCTCGCACTCTTGAGATTTCTGTTTATGCTCACTGGTGAGCTTTACATACTCTCTCTTGAGGGATTTGAAGGCTTTAGATAAGCAGTTGGATTCCTCCACCAACTCCTCATAGGCATCAAGTAATTCCTCATAGTCAGGATGTACCTCAACGTCAGAGTCTGAGTCAGTGTTGGCCATCAAACAGAGATTGGCTTATTCCTCAGTTTCTTCATTAGAAGATGTTGACTCCAGATCCTCCCAAGTAGCCATTATTCCTTTCTTCTTCTTCTTGAAGAATTTCTTAAAAGGGGCCTTCTTGAGTTGAGGACATTCAGCCTTGAAGTGATCGGGCTTCTTGCACTCATAGCAAACAATTGGACTTTTGTCTGTTGAGGTGGATTCTTTGAAGTTCGTGTCCTTGTTGAACCTTCTGAATGGCCTATCCCTCTTGAACTTCTTTTTCTGTAGGAGAAGCTTTATCTTCCTGGTCAGGAGAGACAATTCTTCATCACTCTCAGAATCCTCGAGTTCTGATAGGTCAGCATCACTGGATGACTAATCTGCCTTCAGAGCCTTGGAACCTTTTTCTGACTTTTGATAAGCTTTCAGAGCAATTGACTTGCCCTTCTTTGGTGCAGCTTCATCTCCAAGTTCTTGCTCATGCACAGTGAGTGTTCCAAGAAGTTCATCCATAGTTAAGGTAGTGAGATCATTGGCTTGGGAGATAGCAGTGACCAAAGGTCTCCACTGTTTAGGTAGACTTCTCAGAATCTTAACAACCTTCTCAGCATTGGTATAGACTTTGCCAAGAGATTTTAAACTGTTGATGATAGTTTGAAATCTTCCTATTATCTGAGCAATGATTCTCCTTCCTCCATGATGAACAGTTCATACTTTCTAACAAGTATGGCAATCTTTGACCTTTGTTGTTCCTTCATGTGTGATAGCTAAGGTGTCCCATATTTCTTTTGCGAGTCACAGGCACATACCTTCTCAAACTCCTCCGGCATCGAGAGCACAAATGATGTTGTATCCCGGCTTTGTGGTTCAGCTCCCATTTTGATTTTTTCTGCAGCAGTCCACTGAGTTTTTGGTTTGCCAGTGTTATGATCATTCTTGGGAATGAATGGACCATCTGTGATGACATCCCAAAGATCAGAGTTTGTGGATAGAGTAAACCATTGAAATCTATCCTTCCAGTAGTTGTAGTTTTCTCCATTGAAGTAAGGAGGTTTGGTTAGGGAAACTCCTTCAGTCTGATGACTTCCACTTGAACTAGCTCCAGCCGTCATGTCTATTCTTCAGGACCTTTTACCTCTACACTGTTAGATGCTCAACCCAGAGGCTGAGCTCTGATACCAACTGAAATAGACAACTATAAACACGAAAGGGGGGGGGTTGAATTGTGTTTATCAGAATTTAAGCAAAGCTGAAATCTTTTCGCAAACAGAAAGCTAGATTTGGACGAGTGGAAGAATACAGGATGGATGGATGACTTTTGCAAATACACCACTGATGGATGCAAGAAAAACTAAAGCAATTAAAGAGTTTATGAAAGAGAGATTAACACGGTGATTTATCCTGGTTCACTCTTCAAATCAAAGAGCTACGTCCAGTTCTTAGCAGCACCAAGATATATCCACTATAACTGATAAGGTTACAAACTCAAGTATTATTTGCACACCTAGCCTCTTCAGGCTCAAGACAAGTATTATTTTCACACCTAGCCTCTTCAGGTTCACTTAGGTTTGTTTGAGAGATTAGGTTTGTAAAAAATACAACTTCTCACAAGCAGATCTTTCACTAACACTCAGAGAGTGGTTTAAATGTGAAGTCTAGGAAAGTCTGTGTAATAACTTCAAATGTTTGAAGAATACAGAATGAAAGAATTAATGAGCAGAGTAATGGCGTTTTAATGCAGTGTGTATTCTCTATTTCTTCATCTTCAATGACTTTTGTATTTATAGTCTTCAAACATTTAGGATCCGTTAGAGATATTCTCTTAGATGTTGGCTTCAAGAGAACTTCATTAAATGCAATAGAGTCGATTACGAGCAGCCATTAATGCAATAGGAACGTTGGTTGTACTCTAACATGTAGGATCATGGCTTTAAGCATTGAGATACGATCATGTCGAGTTGGAGAGAGAGCTTTTTGTACTTTGCTGAGTACACTCCCCTTTTTGTGGAATAAAGCATGTTGGACGCATTCTTTTAGATTATCCAAGGTTGCTTGACAGAGTAGTCTTCTGACTTTTCTTGATAATCGTGAAACTGGGTAGGAGAGAAGACTTCAAGTTTCTTTCTGGCTTTTTAAAAAAACGATTCTGATAATCCTTAGAGAATTTGCGTTCATAAGATAAGTGCTTCCATCTTGAAAATAATCACGTCTATCTAGTCATTTGAGTTTCATTCGGACTAGTAGATGAGCTCCATATTAAGGACTCAGCAAGTCCAAAGACTAGTGGACGAGCGCTTCTGTCACTCTAGTGGACGAGAGCCTCTATTACTTTAGTGGACGAGAGTCTCTGTTACTTTAGTGGACGAGAGTCTCAGTTACTCTGGTGGACGAGAGTCTTTTGCCACGTCATTGGACGAGCCATTCTGATACCTTAGTGGACGTGCTATTCTGATACTTTGATGGACGCGCTATTATGATACTTTGATGGACGCGCTCCAAGTGCCACGTCATTGGGCCGGATAATTTCGATACCTCACTGGGCGGGCTTTTCTGATGCTTTGATGGACGCGCTCCAAATGATACTTTTAGTGGACGCTGCCTTCTGATACTTTTAGTAGACGCGGCCTTCTGATACTTTAGTGGACGCGGCCTTCTGATACTTTTAGTAGACGCGGCCTTCTGATACTTTAGTGGGCGCGGGTTTGTTTCTCTTGCGTTTTGGACGTGTGCTTCAATCACTACAGTGTTGGACGTTTGTTTAAAACACTTGTGTGTTGGACGTGAGTTTTTATCACTATACTGTTGGACGAAAGATTCTCTTATTTAATCTGCACACTCGATAGATAGGTTAGCAACCAATATGAAGGTTAATTAAATCATTAACCAATGTTTAGTTTGATCAAAACTTAGGAAATGCACATCAGATATTTTAGAGACTTAACAGGAAATACCTTTCATCTCTTCTGTATAAGATCTCTGAGTTGAAGCGAATATTCAAGGTCTCAGATAACTCTCTATGGGGGAAATTATGATGGACTCGTTGAGTGAGTGTGAGAGGGCATCGGGCATGGGTGAGACCAAACAATGTGTTGGTTCGCTGGGGACGCGATTGACTTTGTAACCTCAATTTGGACCGTAATGTGACAGTTCCAAACACCGAGAATGCAAATAGTTCTAAGAATAATGTGATGTTGGGTAAGTTTAAATGGATTAATGGTGGGAAAGTTAAAATGCCGATTTCGTGTTACCAGAGTCTATTCCCTTATTTACTTTACCTTATTATTGTCACTCGGCTCCAAAGGTTCGACTATATGAGGCGGATCATTTGGACCAGAATTCAAAAGCCACGATTAATCGTGGTGTTGCCATCTGTCACCTAGACACGACCTCTTGGAGCCCCACCCACTGTGCATTCTTGGCTCTTGGAAATGACATGACTTGGACTATTACTGATTGAAGAAGATTTGTTCGTGTTGGTGGCTAAGAAAATTTAGAAGCTAGCATGCTCCACCCCTACTCTATAATTTTTAATTTCAAGGAAAGGGTTTTTTTCTTCGTTTTTTTTTAAATCTTGTATAATTATCACTTGAATAAGTATGAGCTTGGCTTTGTGTGTACTAATGCGGCTTCACTAAATGATTGGAAAGCAATGAATCAAGTGTGTATTTATATTAGTAGTTATTATTAAATTTTTAAATACATGTTGAATTTGATATAAGTCATTCGCTGATCATTTTGCATTTTTATTTTGCTAACAATGTGGCTCAGTTATTGTTTAGCTATGTGAGGGGATCACTACCGGAAAACTTGAAGCCTGTTTGCTTTGTTTTCAGTTTGCTGTTTTCATTTCCTATCAGAAATAGTTACAAAACTGTGACCTTGTTTTTATTCTATTTCATGTTTTCAGAAATTTGTACAAGAAATGGTGAAAACAGAAAAAAGTTGTTTTCGGTGTTTGTTGTACAAATTTATGAAAACAGGAAACATAATGAAAATAAGATGATAATTTTGTAATTATTTCTGAAAACAGGAAATGAAAACAGGAAACGGGAAACAAAGCAAACAGACCCTTGATCTTTCGCATGGAATTTTGGCCAAAAATGTTTCCATATGCAACTTCATGACTTTTGGAATGGATTTAAGATCAATGTGAGACATATTAATTATCGAAGAGATTCAGTCTCATTGGTTTAACAAATTGTCGGAAAATTTGAGACGGATTGTGTCATCTTTTTTTTTTCCTTAAAGATGATCGATGCCTTCATTGGTTTAATGACCAATCCAATTTTTAAAATATTGACTCTCAATAATATGTCTCTCTTCGAGCATATACGCGACATTCCATTAGATTATAACTACTTTAATATCTTTTGTTGTGTTTATTTATTTTTCTTCAACCTCATGAGTATACTAAACTTGAGATTTATGCATGTCTATATTGTTTCCTTGGGTATGGTGCTGAACTCAAGGGACATCCCATTGTCCTTTGGAACAAGTTCTCCTTCCTCTTCTAGTTCAAGCCCATCTCTTCCACCTCGATGCCTCTGTTTTTATACCATTGATCTTCAATGTAAGAGAAAAAAACCAATTCCATAGTAGAGAGAGCTACATTAGACGCGCGTTTAGCCTCCAAACGTGCTTAAAGGTTGATGACCCAGGTGTTTGGCAAACAATAGACACGCGATTCTGGGACACCAAAAGCACGTTGAAGTTGAAGTAGGACAGATTAGCTTCTGGGTGATGCAAATCGCTTTGAGCCTTTGACATCAGAGGTGGAGTTATGTTCTCATCTTTACCCTTCCTTGTAGCTCATCAAAAACCTATCAGAAAAATATTCATCCCAACTTCATGAATCATGAGACATGCATCCAGATCCAGAAAATCAAAGAAAGTTAAGGATGAAAAATCAAAGGAGGCGAATATGAAAATCAAAGAAAAATAATTTGACATGCATCCAGTAAAATGAAAGAGGGGAAGAGGGAACCGGCAACCATGGGTGGCAGAGGGGATTTGAACAGAAAAGTGGAGATGGGGTGGGGACTGCACCCTTGTATTTGGAGAGAAAAAAGAAATAAAGAAAGGAAATAAACAGAAGAAAAAAGGGTGTGGTTTTTGTTATCAAAAAATAAAAAACGGTGGTTTTGATCTAATATTTGCCGCAAGTGGTTTGGAATAGAGAGATATGCAGAAAGGGAAGGAATCGTGGGGCGTGGGCCGTTTCTAGTAAACAAGACATGCTTAACTTTCTAAAAATATAATACTTTCATAATTTAATAAACGTACGTATTATATATATATATATATATTAAAACCCATTTTGGTAATTTAACACTCAAAAGCAATTTTGATTCAAACTATCCAAACAACAAGAAATAATAAAAATCACTTTTCCATGAATGCATCCAAACATAAATCACTTCACTTTCAACTCACTTTAACCAAAATCAATTATACAAAATCAATTCTTCCCAAAATCACGTTTGTCAAACGCTCATCAAAACACACACTTTATTACTTTCCAAAAAAAGCTGTTCCATTTTATCTTTCATTGTAATAATTTTTTTTTTAAACAAAATGGTATATAAAGACATCACTGTGGAAACAAGGCATCTCAACTAGGTTGACACCCTAAGAACCACCAATCACTTGCAGCACCTCATGAATATATTAAAAGAAGAAGAAACAAATACAAAACATGGGGGACTGGATCAGAACCCATGGAGGAAACGAAGTTATCTTTCATTGTAATAATAATAATAATTATTATTATTATTATTATTATTATTATTATTATTATTATTATTATCCAAAAATACAAAATAGGTAGATTCTATCATGAAGTAGGTGTTTTAGTGGTATACTCATATACCACTAAGGCTACGTTTGGATTGGAGGAAGAAAATGGAATGAAATGAAATGGAACACAATGGAATGGAACGAAACGGAATAAAAACCCCACTCCATTGTTTGGATCCATTATTTATAAAGTGAATGAATTATAATTTTTTATTACTATATTACCCTTGTTCTAAAAATATGTTTTCAACTCTGTCCCCACTTCTTGCCTCAACACAGATTTCTAATTTCCTCCATAACTGAGAATTTTTACTTAGATGGGATTAGCGCTCAGTCTACCAAACAAAGTTGGAGGAAATTAATAACATGTTATTTTCCATTCTCTTTTCCTATTATAAAATTATTTTATGCTTAGGAGTTCAACTTAGGAGTTTTTCGACTATGTGGATAAATACGAAATACCTCTTCCATCACTCCAGCAATTAAAATTATTTTTATGAGAGAAAACATAACATTTCTGGAATTGCAATTGAAGCAAAACATCCACCACTATGTGTCCTGTTTCAACGGTTTCTGCTAAAAGCTTTGGCAATAACAAGGTAGCAAGAATTTTGTGAGGAAGATGGGTTCAGGTAATGAAGAAAATTATGAATTTATGATTATATAGGATATAGTAGTAATTTTATAATTTTATAAAGGTCTGATCTATTGTTTCATCTCATTCCATCCAAATTGGGAGGGAAGAAAAAATGAAGGTAAGATGGAATAGGATGGAATTAATTTTATAGGTTCCATATATCAGTTTTACCCTTATCATCAACATCTTCTTCCTACCCTTCACCACCACCCCACCGACTACCACCGCCTGCCACCACCCATTGCCTCCCAAATAGCTCTTCTTCCTTTCTATTCCTCAACCAAAGACAGGATGGTTGGGTGGAGATGGTGGTACTGATTCGACGGGATGTAAAAGAGAGAGATGTAAAAGAGTTAAGCATTTATGAGTGAAAAAGAAACGCATTGCAAACTATTGTCACATGTAGGGACCAATTCAACAAAAAAAATTTGAAATCAGTCCCTACATGTGACAATTATTTTCAATTTGGTCCTTATATATGATAATAATTTGTAATTTGGTCCCTCTTATATAAGGACCAATCAACGGGGAGGACCAAATTGAAAACCAGTGTCACGTATAGGGACCAAATCGATAACTTTTTACGTATAGGGACCAAATTGAAAATTTGTCACGTATAGGGACGTATAGGGCCCGAATGATTACTTTAACCTAAAATAAAAAACCTAATAAAGCACACATACAAATATATTACCAGTCTATGGGTGCTAAGGTAGCAAGTCAAACAAAGCACATAAACCTGCCTTCGATAGATGAGGGAAACTTTGTAGGATTATCAAAGAGTCTGGAAAATGAAAATGGCAACTGAAGTACATAGGTTTCGAAAGCATTTCATGCAGGCACCCTTACTCAAGATGAGCAGATAAATCCATAGTAAGCAAATTATAAGTTCAAATATATAATGCTTTGATATAATTTCTACACCTCTGCAAATAATTTTACCTATGGCTGTTTGTGCCTTTTTTCTACTAAAAGAAAAGAAACCAGAGGCTAGAGTATGTGAAAAAAAATTAGAAGACCTTTTTATTAGCAGTTATTCAAAAGGACAAGTTGAACCCAAGAAAACTTGCTACAATGGCACATTTTTTTTGTTATATGAACTCTTTGTTATTAACAACCTTTTTCTTGTAGAAGTTCATATTAGCATCCTTATTAGAAGGTAAGACAAAACTCTAGCCGAGAGGAATACATATTCAAATAATTTCACAAAAGAAGTCAAGACATAGTCATATCTATTAAAATCGGAGTAAATTTCAATCAAAAGCTCGTTTAGGCATTCAAGACATGAAAGTAAATTGACATCTGCATATAGTGACTATTAACCATATTATACTAGTAAGTAAGTTTCATTTTTAATGTACAATAAATGAACCACTTATCTGAACATCAACATCATATGGTCTAAATCAGAATATGACACTTACAGATTTAGCATCTTCAAGGCTCCCCAATGTTACAAACGCAAATCCTTCTATCCACTATGTAATTATGATTCGATCAAACAAAATAGGCGTTTTTGACACTAAAATTAGCTCACTAACAGAATAGTCCAGTACCACCATGTGTAATATTTCCCCATCTCAACCATCATGTACATGTAAGCAAAGAACAATAACCAAAATCAACAGTAACTTCCACAGAATAAAAAAAATTGTGAGCAAGATATAGATGTATCTTTAACAATCTGCTTGATAAACTCAGATTTAGGCCTGCAGGAATACAATGTTTCTTTCTAATGATCCATATAACAATAAACGCATAAGCAGAAGAAAATTGTAAGTAATGATTAAATCCTTCAATGGAAGTGTAAAGAGAAGCTATCCAATGTGAAAATAATCACAACCTAATTGGATGAATCATAATCATATGATGCATGTTGTTGGTGAAATGCTCACAAAGCTAGCATCTATGTTGATGTGATGGGTTCCAGTTTACAAAATATGGGGCGAAACTAGGTGATTATTTTCATCGTTATACTCAAGATATTGACAAGTTCGTCAAGGTACCGCGTTGAGGATGCATAAGATCCAATCAGATGGAATGGATGGTGCCTTGATGAACTTGTAAAGATCCTTGAGTGTAAGGAGGAAAAAAAATCAACTGGTTTCCATTCTATGCCATGACACGATGAGGATGGAGGCCAAATTATAGATGATGTCTTCTGAGAGACACAGAGTGAGACTGTGAGAGAGTGGTGGCCGCTACTTTTTCTTGCAACACGATATTTGAAGAAGATTGCTAGGGTTTAGACCTGAATTTGGGCCTTACCCGCTTTGTTGTAATTCTATTAATTTATTAATGGGATGTATTGGATTTAAATTTTAAAAGATTGTTTTGACCTAAAAAAAAGTTTTGTTGATTTTAAAAGATTATGCAAAAATATAATGATTTATAGGATTTTAAAAGATTTTTTTAAAATGATTTATATCATAAAATTTTGTAAAATTTGAATGGACTATATGAATTTATAGTTTTTAGCAAACAAGTTACAAGATCCAAAAAAAAAAAAAAGTAACAAAAAAGTAAATAATATAATATAAAAGGTAAAACTCAGGGCAACTTTTCTAATTTTTTAATTAACAGTATAATTGATGTAACTTTATGTCCTATTTATTATCTATATTAATGGGTGATACTGAAGATGAATATTCGTATATTGATTCAACCTAATACCTTTCAACACCTTTCAACATACCACATATATATAATACCTATATCATATAAGCTTTTATTTTTTAAACAACCTATATAATACAAGCTATAATATATATATATATATATATATATATCTATATATATATATATATATATATAAAGTTTCTTTCGATTGAATCCATAACAGCACTCTATAGTCTATGCATGAATTTGCTTTAAAAATTAGGAGCATTCATAAAACTCAATAAAAAATTCCCTTTTTCAAGAATACCACCTTGGCAAATTCAGGGATGGATCTTCACCTCGAAGCAAGGTTTTGAAAACCGGACCGGACCAGCCGCTCCGACCGGTCCGATCGGGAATCGGGACCTTGTCGGTCCGGTTCACAGGGAAAACCGACCTAGCATCGAATCGGTGGAAAAATCAGAAAACCGGTTCAAAACCGGTAAAATCGGTCATAACCGGTAGTGAACCGGTCAGAACCGGCCAGAACCGGTTTCTTTAAAAAAAAAAATTAGTATAAAAGGATTTGGGTCATCCTAGCCAAAACCCAATTCTTTTGTTTTCTAACATATGTGGGCTAGTTGTAGATTTTGGGTTGGTTTTCCCTATGAAGATGATTTTAACATATATTTTTATATTTATTTAGTTTAATTTCAAAATTAAAAAAATTGTGCTTAATAATTTTAGTTGTTATGTTGTTTTTTTGTTTAATATTGTTACAAATATTATATTAAAAATTAAAATAATATTATTTAATTATAACCGGTTCAACCACGATTCAACCTCGGTTGGACCATTATACCTTGAACCGCTGCCTTCACCGATTCGATGACCGGTCCAGTTTTATAAACCTTGCCTCGAAGTTAAAAAATTTAGCGACTTTATGAATTATCAGAAGAATCTCAGACGCATGGAACATACGAGGAGGACATGCAAGGGTAGATAATGATTTGTGCAGAAGGTGAATAAGATAACCCTATTCATAGAGAACTAGAGAAGTATTCAAGTTTCTTCTTTGGACGTAAAAGCCAAAAGAGACCAGACCAAGCGAAGAAAAGTCTTGAACGACCGAGGGAGAAGGAATTAGGGAATGAAAAAGCCGGATAGATTTGAGTGGGATTTTGGAATGGGTTTGATATTTATATGTTTCACAAAAAAATCCTACCAAATCCATTATTCAAAAGAGTCCATTGAAATCAACAAATTTTTGAATATGAACATATTTTTAATAACTTATAAAAAAATCTTGATTGAATATCATTGGATTTGGACTCTCTAAAAAAATCATATAATCCTGATTGAATATCACAAAAAAAAATTATCATAAAAAAATCCATTAAAATCTTTTGAACAGTAAAATGAGTCGTGGGTATAATTCTATGGTGTGTTCTTTATTGTTTTAATAAATAGGTATAAATATAATTATTTAATATATTTTGTTTGCATTTTATTTGTATACAATGTTTAATGTTAATATGTCAAATATTTATTAAGTATTTTTTACAACAATTATTAATTATGTAATTCTAAAAATTATTGACCTTGGTTTTTAAGGGGTCAATATCACAAATTTAAGTTTTATTATTTATTTTTTACTTCAATATTTAATTATGTTTTTGAAAGGGTAATGTAAATGTACTAACTTTGTCTTCAAATATTTTGTTAATATTTAATTTTTTTTGGCTTTATTTTTATAAAAAAACAAGTAGATTTAGATTTTTTAAGTGGAGTGTGGTAACATTACTGGCTATTCTATGAGGAGGTCACCCATCCCATAATTGCTCCAAGTCAAGCATGCTTAACTGTGAGTTCTTAAATGATGGGCTACCGAAAAGAAGATATTTCTTGTTAGTATAGATAGTACCAATCAATTTATATAAATAATCATCAACTGTTAATTTACTAAGTGTAACATCCTAAAATTTATTTATAAAAAAGTGAATTAGCAAAAATACTAAAAGGTATAACGTGGATCAGTGTATTTAAGAGTGAAGAAATAGAGTAAATGGGAGATTGAAGTGCAAAACCAATGTACTGGAGCTAATGTTCTTCCATCAATTGAAGATGAAGAGCACTTGCGACCCACCGTGATAAATTTAAGGCTTATTTATATTTTTAGTACATTTATTTAATTTATACGTGATTTTGATTGCTATAATTTATTTTGAGTACATTTGGTCCCATACTTTTAAATGTTGCAAATTTGATAATTTCATCAATTTATTACTAAAAAAATGCTTATGTGACAGCCCATCTGGATTAAAATATATTAAATAATTAACAAATTTAAATTATTAAATTTAAAAAATAAATTTTATTATCATTTTGAAATAGTTAAATTATAAAATAAAAATAACCATGGAACGATACTCCTTCCCTGTCACACCGTATAGTAGCGGCTGAAGTTGTCGAGGCCAAGAACTCCATCGCCGCGATGCTTCAATGTGGGTGCCGATGAAATGCGGGAGGAAGAGGCGCGACTGGGAGTAAGGTGCTCCCATGACGGCTTGTCAGCACGGGCGCGGGTGGAGCGGTGGCGGATCTGGGCGTTTAGAGCGGTGACTGGTGCTGCACATGGAGGCTCGTTGGGAAGGGTTAGGCTACTGCGGTGGCTGCGTTGTGGAGATCAAGGTGGTGTCTGGCGTTCCGAGGAGCAGAGGTGGCGGTGTGGTCTGCTACTGGGAGTTGGGGCTGAGTGATGTTATGAAGCTGTTTTGTATTTTGAATGATTTGGTGTTTTGGTTGGTGAAGATGAGGATTATTGTACAGAGATTGAAGGTTAATAGGAGGAGATAGTGGGATTGATTCATAGTGTTTAGGGGTTGAGGGTGATGGGGTTAAGTATTTGTGATAATGCATTGAAAAAGATATACATTTAATATAGGCTTGATGCACATTTCACAGAGGTGCCATTTTTAGGAACGTGTTGATGAATTGCTTCAATGGTTTCAAGGACGAAAGCACAGAAGGTCGGAAGGGGGCTATACGTTTTTTTGTTAATAATTTCAAAATAATTAATAAATATTTTTATTATTATTTAATTTAATAAATTAAAATTTATTAATTATTTAATATATTTTAATCCAGCATATAAGCAAATTTTATTAGTAAATTGATGGAATGATCAAATCTGTAACATTTAAAAAGTAAGAGAATAAATGTGCTCAAAATAAATTATAGGAATTAAAATTGTATATAAACAATAATAAAAAAATTAAAAATACAATTAAGTCTATATTTAAATTGCATTCAAAGCTGAATTTGCAATATTGGCCCGGGCAAACACAATGTGTAGGAGCAACTCACGTGTGCCAAAGTAAGTAGAAGATATGTTCTTTATAATTAAAAAGCCAGCGGGACCCACATAATAAAATAAAAGTTGAAGGGAGGATATGAGTTGAAATTTAGTTGAAATAAGATGATTGCCTTTTTTTTTTTAAATTGAAATAAGATGATTGCCTTTGGCAATAAGAAACTCGCGAGAAATATAGTATTTTGGGCTTTGAAAAATAGAAAATAAGGCCAATGCAAGAATCATACTGATATAAAGATTGATTTTTTTTTACTGTACATTATACTTTTTTTTTAAACACTATTTTTTTTATAATATTTTTTTAACTTTTTTTTTTCGAATTAGTTTTTTTTCTAATTTACTGTTTTTTAAATGTTTATTTTTATGATTGATTTTTTAAAATATTTTTGTTTTCTAATTAATTTTTATTTTTTTAATTTTTTTAATAATTTTTTTAAATTATTTTTTCCCTAAATTTTATTAAATACTTTTTTTCCTAATTTTTTTTTAATTTTCTTAATTTTTTTAATTTTTTCCAATTATCTTTTTTTATAATTTTCTTTATTCCTTTTTAAATTTTTTATAATTTATTTTATTTTTCTAATTTTTTTAAATATATTTTTTCCCTAATTAATTTTTACTTTTTTTAAAATATATATTTTTTCTAATTAATTTTAAATTTTCTTTTATAATTGATTTGATTTTTCTAATTTTTATTAAAAAAAAATTCCAATTTTTTAAAAAATAATTTTTCCAAATCGGTTCGTTCATATGTCCGCCTAGAAGCCTGCCAGGAGTCGCTCCTTGTCCGTGCCTTCTTGCACCGACGACCACTCTCCGCCCTCGTCATCCTTGGGTGTCACATGCCCACTAGCTTCAGCATAGTTCGTCCCTGAACCACACCGTACTGTGAGAGGTGCCGCTCTGATAGCATTTGTAACATCCCTGCCTCCTCTATGGATTGACGACCGACCCCACAGACCAACACGGATCTTTTTAGCGTGTTTTGTCTTCACTCACACGCTTCCTGGGAATACATCACTTCCCAAGAGGTCACCCATCCCAAAATTGCTCCAAGTCAAGCACGCTTAACTGTGGAGTTCTTAAGTGATGGACTACCGAAAAGAAGATGCATCTTGTTAGTATAGGTAGTACCAATCAATTCATATAAGTCATCATCAACTGTTAATTTACTAAGCCTCATCCACCATTTTACCGTAGATAAACAGTAAAATGAGTGGTGGGTATAATTCTATGGTGTTTTTTTTTATTGTTTTAATAAATAGGTATAAATATAATTATTTAATATATTTTATTTGCATTTTATTTGTATACAGTGCTTAATTTTTAATATGTAAAATGTTTATTAAGTATTTTTTACAACATTTATTAATTATGTAGTTCTAAAAATTATTGGCTTCGGTTTTTAAGGGGTCAATATCATATATTTAAGTTTTATTTTTTTTTCTTCTTCAATATTTAATCATGTATTTGAAAAGGTCATGTAAATATACTAACTTTGTCTTCAACTACTTTGTTTATATTTAACTTTTTTTTGCTTTATTTTTATAAAAAAACAAATAGATTTAGATTTTTTACGTCGAGTGTCGTAACGTCCCTGACTGCTCTATGGATTGACGAGTGACCCACAGACAAACACGGATCTTTTCAGTATGCTTTGTTCTCAATCACACGCTTCCTGAGAAAATGGTCACCCATCCCAGAATTGCTTCAAGTCAGGCACGCTTTACCGTATATTACACGTGTCGGCACCTCCTTTTTCCTTTTTTTTTAAACACTATTTTTTTGGACTATTTTTTTATAATATTTTTTTAAAAAAATATTTTTTTCCCGAATTAGTTTTTTTCTTCTAATTTACAGATTTTTTAAATGTTTAATTTTATAATTGATTTTTTAAAAATATTTTTGTTTTCTAATTAATTTTATTTTTCTAGTTTTTTTTAAAATATTTTTTCCTAATTACTTTTTTTCCTAATTAACTTTTTCTAATTTTTTTTAAAAAAAATCCAATTAACTTTTTTTTTTCTAATTTACATTTTTCTTTTTTCTTTTTTTTTTATAATTTATTTTATTTTCCCATGAGGTCGCCCATCCTAGAATTACTCTAAGTCAAGCACGCTTAACTGTGGAGTTCTTAAGTGATATGCTACCGAAAAGAAAATGCATCTTGTTAGTATAGGTAGTACTAATCAATTCATATAAGTCGTCATCAACTGTATAGTCTCATACCTACACAGTCTCAGGATCCATCTCATTCCGGTGTGCAATCGATTCATTCATGTGTCCCTCCGCCTAGAAGTCTGCCAGGAGTCGCTCCTTGTCCGTGCCTTCATGCACGGGCCACCACTCCCCGCCCTTATCAGCCCCGGGTGTCACACGCCCACCAGCTTCGGCTTGGTTCGTCCCCAAACCACATCGTATTAGGAGAGGTGCCGCTCTGATACCATTTGTAACATCCTTGACTGCTCTATGGATTGACGACTGACCACACAGACCAACACGAATCTTTTCAGCGTGCTTCACTCACACGCTTCCTGGGAAAACTTCCCACGGGGTCACCCATCCCATAATTGCTCCAAGTCAAGCACGCTTAACTATGGAGTTCTTAAGTGATGGGCTACCGAAAAAAAGATGCATCTTGTTAGTATAGGTAGTACCAATCAATTCATGTAAGTCATCTTCAACTATATAGTGTCATACCTACACAGTCTCAGGATCCATCTCATTCCGATGTGCAACCGGCTTATTCATGTGTCCCTCCGCCTAGAAGCCTGCCAAGAGTCACTTCTTGTCCGTGCCTTCTTGCACCGGCGACCACTCCCCGCCCTCGTCAGCCCCGGGTGTCACAAGTGTAATGCCAACAACATAATCTACGAACCTAAGTAAGTTATGGGGATATATTACGAGAAAAAAAAAATGTTAATTTCACAATCCCTAAAGGTAATAAAATTTGTTATTTTGTTTGTACTATTGTATAACTTCTTCCCACTTGCATTTCAGATTTTTATTTAATTGATTCATTGTTATTGATATTATAGAAATAGATTTTCAAGTTTATTATTGATAGAATCCTTTATTTGTTGAAGATGAACGTGAATATATTTATTAGTGATCATTGTTTATTTGCATCTATTAATTTAATTTAATTTAATTTTGCCACTTTTTATTTTTTACATGTCGATTGATTTGTAACTTTTTTTCTAGATTGTGTAGACTTTGGTTTAATGAACCGATGTTGTGAACATTGTGGCGCAATTGTTTGATTTGAGAAGCGATCAAGAAAAAAATGGATTCAAAGTAGAATTATTTTGTTTTAATAAATAGATATGAATATAATTATTTAATATATTTTGTTTGAACTTCATGTGTATACAGTGTTTAATTTTTAATATGTAAAATATTTTTTTTATTTTTTACAACCTTTACGAATTGTGCAGTTCTAAAAATTATTGGTCTTGATTTTTAAGGGATCACTTATTTAAGTTTTATTATTTATTTTCTACTTCAATATTTAATTATGTGTTTTGAAAGGGTATTGTGAATGTATTAACTTTTTTTTCGAATACTTTGTTTATAGTGGTCTATGATGTGTTTTTTTATTGTTTTAATAAATATGTATAAATATAATTATTTAATATATTTTGTTTGCATTTTATTTATATACAATGTTTAACTTTTGATATGTAAGATTTTTATTAAGTATTTTTTACAACATTTATTAATTATGTAGTTCTAAAAATTATTGACATTGGTTTTTAAGGGGTCAATATCACATATTTAAGTTTTATTATTTATTTTCTACTTTAATATTTAATTATGTATTTGAAAGGGTAATGTAAATGTGCTGACTTTATCTTCAAATACTTTGTTTATATTTAAATTTTTTTACTTTGTTTTTTTAAAAAACAAATAGATTTAGATTTTTTAAGTCGAGTGTAATGTCAACAACAAAATCTACAAATCTAAGTAAGTTATGGGGATATACTACGAGGAAAAAAAATGTTAATTTCACAATCCCTAAAGGTAATAAAAATTATTATTTTGTTTGTATTATTGTATAACTTCTTTCCACTTGCATTTTAGATTTTTATTTAATCGGTTCATTGTTATTGATATTATTGAAATAGATTTTCAAGTTTGTTATTGATAGAATCATTTATTTGTTGAAGATAAACTTGAAGGTATTTATTTAGTGATCATTGTTCATTTGCATCTATTAATTTAATTTAATTTTGCCACTTTTTTTATTTTTTACATGTCGATTGATTTGTTAAACTTTTTTTCTAGATTGCCTAGACTTTGGTTTAATGAACCGGTGTTGTGAACATTGTGGCGCAATTGTTTGATTTGCAAAGCGATCAAGAAAAAAAAATGATTTTAAAGTAGAATTGTTTTGTTTTAATAAATATATATGAATATAATTATTTAATATATTTTGTTTGAACTTTATTTGTATACAATGTTTAATTTTTAATCTGTAAAATATTTATTATTTATTTTTTAAAACCTTTATTAATTGTGTAGTTCTAAAAATTATTGGTCTTGGTTTTTAGGGGATCACTTATTTAAGTTTTATTATTTATTTTCTACTTCAATATTTAATTATGTTTTTGAAAGGATTTTGTGAATGTGCTAATTTTTTCTTCGAAAATACTTTGTTTACATTTAATTTTTTTGCTTTTAAAAAAAATAGATTTAGATTTTTTAAGTCAAGTGGAATTCCAGCCACACAGTGTACCAAACCCAAGTAAGTTATGGGGATATACTACGTAGAAGAAAGAATGTTAATTTCACAATCTGTCAAGGTAATAGAAATTGTTATTTTGTTTGTATTATTATATAATCTTTTCCCACTTGCATTTCAGTTTCTTATTTAATTGGTTCAATGTTATTGATATTATAGAATTGAATTTTCAAGTTCATGATGGTGATAATCCTTTATTTGTTGAAGATAAACGTGAATGTATTTATTTAGTAATCAATCTCTATTTACATCTATTAATTTAATTTAATTTATTTTTGTCATTTTTTTTTAATTTTTTACATGTCGTCTGATTTGTTAAACTTTTTTCTAGATTGTCTAGACTTTGGACAAATGTATTGGATAGAGCTGTGTAACAGCTCTCTTGTTATCTACAACTGTGTGTGATGACTTTCTTGTTATCTAGATAGGTTTGTTATATTTATGATAAGGTTGTTACGATGTAACAAACTCGATTACTTGACCAATTCTCTCCTAGACTTTAGGATTTAGTTGCAGTTCAAATTTTGCTGTGTATCTATTTAAACACTTGTATCTTTCATCTGAATATACGATTGGATCAATTCCTTTATGGTATCCAGAGCTTTCTAGCCTCACAGTTTTTTTTTCGATCCTCTACCTCTCATCATGAGTTCCTCCTCTGAAACCGAAATTACACCCACCAACACTGTCCCTACTCAGAATGACAAAATCATTGTGCTTAATGCTGGTTCTTAGTTGTACATCAAGCTTGATGGAGACAACTATCCATCTTGGTGCATTCAATTCATTGCTCTCTTGACAGGCTATGATTTGTGGTCGCGCTGTCGTGCACGCGCCAAAAAGCGAGCGGTTTTATAAAAATGTAGTTTAGGGCGATAACTCGGATATCGTCTCACAAGGACTATTGACTTGTTATTTACCACAAAAATTAGTTTTTTTTTTTTTTTTTTTGGGGGGGTTGGTTTGAATGTAAATAAGAAAATAATTAAGGAAACACAGAGCAATAGAAACAGAGCAAGTTGAAAAGGTTATCAAATAGCTAAAGACGATTAATCTACTGTTCTCGATTTCCCAACTATCATCGGTTAGTGTACATTCCAAGCCCTAAGCAGATTCTAATCCCCTTTCGGTTGTAGCAACAATTAACAAACGAAATCGCTACTACAGATATATGTTCCTATTCCCGAATTAAACAAACGGGGTTGAGCCCTCATGAACTAAACGAACATGAACAAACACACGCGAATTAAACAAACGCGATTCAATATAGGAACATAACATCACCGAAATGAATCAACACAACACTATACACTCCTGAATCAAACAAACAGAAATATATAGTATAGCATTGAAAAGGGAAAAGCATACAAAACAGGAATTACAAGAACCTCAAGTGTGATGGAAATCGATTACAGTAGACCAATCTAATAAAATTAGTTCTCCATAAAAAAACGAAACACACAGAAAAATATGTAAAAAAAACAATGGAGAATCAAAAGTTCTTCCAATCTGCCCAGAACAGCCATTTATAATATTCAGAAACTGAGCCCACTCGCGAGGCGAACCAACACTCGTGAGGCGAATATCATGAAGAGTCTGCAACGTTTGGTCTTCTCGCGGGGTGAAGTACTGCTTGCGTGGCGAGGAATGGAAGAGTCATGGCTTCTGGTCTTCAGTCTCGCGAGGCGAGACATGGATCCGCGAGGCGACACAGAACGGGTTGCATTTCTCTGGAACAGTCAGCTATCAAGGTTGCGAGGCGAGGTGTTGTTCGCGGGGCGAACCAGAGAGGATGACATTTTTACTGTTCAGCTGGCTTTCAGGTTCGCGTGGCGAGAAGACTCTCGCGAGGCGAACACCTCCAGACTTGAAATTTCCCTGATTCTTTATTCCCTTAACTTCTAACTTAACCTGAAAACAATAACATAGCCATAAGTGCTTTATTTGACTAAAAACTGGCTAAATTAACCTAAAACTACTTTAGAGACTCAAAACCTTGCTTGAGTACAATCTAATCTAATTTGAGTGAAAATGAGATATAATTAGCACAAAACCCTGGTCATACTAGCCATAAAACTAGATGAGCCAAAGGCTTATCAATCTGTTAGGATATAGTGATGGCAGCAAACCTTGTCCATCGAAGCATCTCCCAGCTGATTTAACAGCTGTTAATCCAGAATTCTCTCACCAGCAGGATCGATTGATCCTTCATGGTATTGTCTCCTCTGTTGCAGCTACTGCTGTCACTCACCTGGGCACTATCACCACAGCAAAACAGGCCTGAGACACTCTCAAAACCATGTATGTAGGTCGCTCTGGTGTGCGCATCATGGCCCTCAAACATCGCATCTCTACATTCACCAAAGGTAATCAATCCATGACTGCCTATCTTCAAGGAATTAAGGCTATTTCTGATGAATTGTCTATCATTGATAATCCACTTGATAACACTGATCTTGTTATCCATACTTTGAATGGACTGAGTGGTGAGTATAGAGAAATTTCATCAGCTCTTCGCAACAGAAAAACTTCTATCAATTTTGTTGAGCTTCATGAGAAGCTTGTGGATTTTGAAACAATAATGCATCGTGATGCCTCTCCCAATGATCCTATCATTGCCACTGCTCATGCTGTCACTCGTTATCAAGGTCAGCAGAGATCAAAAGCTCCCTCCACTGATTCTACTGAGAAACCCGTTTGTCAATACTGTGATAAACCAGGACACACTGATAGGAAATGCTACAAAATCAACCCAGAGCCAATGTTGCAGCATATCAGTCATCAGTGCGGAACTCCAGTTGCATAATGGATACAGGTGCATCACATCATACTACTCAGGACTTACAGCAGCTTACCCTTGCTAATCCTTACCCTGGATCTTATCAAGTCTTGGTTGGTGATGGTTCAGGTTTGCCTATTAATAATATTGGTAACACATCTATTCACACACCTACTAAGCCTTTACATCTTACTCAAGTTCTGCATGTGCCAAATATTCAAACCAACCTTATATCTGTTTCCAAATTATGCCACACCAATCATTGTTCTGTTGAATTTTTTCCCAATTGTTTTGTTGTGAAGGACTTGAAAACGGGTCGAGTGCTATTGCAAGGTCCTCTTAAACAAGATCTCTACCATCTGCCCACTTCATCAGCTGCATCCGGTTCACCTCAAGCTTTCTCTACCAGTCTTCAACCTTAATCCACATGGCATCATAAATTAGGACATCCTTCCTCCAAAATAATAAAACATTTGGCAGACAGTCATCATATTCCAATAAAGTTTCCTTCATCTAGTGACTGCAACTACTGTCTTTGTGCAAAGAGTCACAAGCTTCCATTCTCAGATCACAGTTTCACAAGCACTAGACCTTTAGAGCTTATTTACTCTGATGTATGGGGCCCTACTCCTATTAGGTCCTTAGATGATTTTCTTTATTATTTAATTTTTGTTGATCACTACTCCAAATATGTATGACTGTAACCAATGAAGAATAAGTTAGATGTCTTTTCTGTCTTCCCTCAATTTAAGGCTATTGTTGAGAACTACTTTAAAGTGCCAATTATTTCATTCTTCTCTGATAATGGTGGAGAGTTTATTAAATTAAAACATTTTCTCTCAAAACATGGTATTTCTTATCTTTCACCACCACCACATACACCTGAAGTAAATGGCATAGCTGAAAGGCGCCATAGACATATTGTAGAAACCGGTCTTGCTCTTCTTCATCATGCCAACTTACCTGCACAATTTTGAAGTCATGCTTTTCTCACAGCCATATATTTAATCAACAGGATGCCAAATCCAAACCTTAAACTAAAATCACCTCATGAAATACTTTTTCATCAACCACCTAATTACCACAAACTTCATTAATTTGGTTGTCTATGCTTTCCTTGGCTCAGCCCCTACACTAGACACAAACTTCAAAACAGATCCCTTCCATGCATTTTTCTAGGTTATTACTCCAATTCTCAACATGCCTTTTTGTGCCTAGATCCCACCTAAACCGCATCTACACTTCAAGACATGTCAACTTTGTTGAAAATTCATTTTCTTATATCACTTTAACTCAACAACCTGACCAGCCAGCCACCATTCCCTCCACAAACACTATTGTAACACCCTGATTTTTCGGCTTTCTAATATCGGTAATGATTATATAAATGATTATATTCTTATCCGAGATTTATAAAATGACTTTGGATAAACTAAGGTCATTTCCCTGTCATACTTATTTTTATAAGGTTACGGGGAAGTTTTGGGATGAAAATTCAGATGAAAAACTAAGGTCATTTATATTGATCAGAAAACCTAATTTTAATTCGTGAATGAAAAACTTAAGGTTTTTATTTTATTTCCTACGATTGTGTATTTTTAGAATTATTTCACAAAAAGTGAAATAATATACTATAATCAGGCGTTATATTCAATCGGGTAAACGACGAAGCGAATTACGGAGTTCTCAGGAACAAATAAAGAATTTATCTTATATTTTTAAGGTGATTCATGTGGATGATTAAAGTGAAAATTAAGGTGCAATTGAGCCCATCATAGTGATTAAAGTGAAAATTAAGGTGCAATTGGGCCCATCTATTCTTATATTGTTGAAAATTCATTTCCTTATATCACTTTAAGGTGCATTCCTTTTATCTTATCTCGCTGCCTCACTGCCTCGCCTCGTCTCGTCGTCGCTCGCCACCTCCTCCTCGCTGCTTCCTAGCTGATCCATAATACACCTCTATGCTGGTTGTTATGTCTCGCTCGCGGCGAGAAGAAAGGAAGATGAAGGAGTTGGTGAGTCTAGGTTAAAGAAAAATGTTGGGAAGAGGAGGTGGTCCAGAGATGAAAAATTTCGGACTAGGTTTACGGATAGTAGGTAGTGGGTAAGCGGGTAATTGGGGTTAGGGACAAAACTGGTAAAGCATAGAAAAAAAATTAAAAGTTAGAGGTAGGAATATCCAAATGAGAGGTGAGAATATCAAGTTCCTAGATTTTTTTGCTTGATTGAACTTTTAGTCCCCCTATTTAGTGTCTGGGCTATTTTGATCCCCAATTTTTTTTCGCTTGATTTTAGTCTACACATTTTAAAAATGTGAAATTTCGGTCCATTCACTAAGTTAACATTCAATAATTAACATTCCAAATCAACATTCACTTATGTCAGTACTTGTTAAAATATATAAGTTATGTTAGAATATCATAAGCCGCGTTGGATATATCGTTAACTATTGGATGTTAACACAACAGATGGACCAAAATTGCGCACTTTTAAAATGTGTGGACTAAAATCGAGCAAAAAAAACTAAGGGACCAAAATCGCCTAAGCACTAAAATATGAGGACCAAAAATGCAATCAAGCCTAAATTTTTATCTCATTTTTTTTATAATGGAGATGAAGGTAACTTTGTTGGCAGTTGCAATTGGTTTTTGTTGTGAAAAATAAAAGCATAGTCTACACAAAATCGAACATATTCAATCAAACATACACAACTTATTCAAATCACCAAAATAATAAATAAGAATACCTAAAAAAATTGCACGCAACAAAAAATAAAAATAAAAAATGCGAACACGCAGGCACTTTCTGGTAGTCGAGTTTAATTTTAAATATTTTTTTATAGGCCAATGTTAATAAATTAAATATTATCTTTAATTTTGAATATTTGACACATTATTAGATTAAAATGTGAATTCGATTGTTATATATCGTATAATTTTTTATATATTATTAATCAACCGTCCAATCTTGAATTATTATGTAATATTAAACTTTTTATTTTTTGGAGTATCCTCATCCTCCCTTACTAGACAGTAAAACAATAAACCTTCGTAATATTATCAAGCACTACTAGCTTTTGACTCTTGTATTTCTTTTGGTAGATTTTTTACTCTTATATTAATTACACTATTCGAATATTTACTGAAATTATTTTAAAAAAATAATTAGGCTAAAATATACTTTTGCTCCTTTATCTTTTAGTCAGGATTCATTTTAGTCCTTTATTTTTAAAAAAAATTTATTTTGATCTTTTTTCTTTCAAATATTACTCAAACTCGTTTTTTCGGTCACTTCCCATAGTGACACTATTACTTGTGGCTTATGTGGCATTTAACATGACAATTGTTTCATTCTAGAGGCGACACATGGAAGTTGACATGGCAACCCTTCCATTTTAAAAAAAAATAAATCTACTTCCCCAAAATTCCCCACCCACATGGAACCAAGCCCCTGACCACCAGAAGGTCTCGAAGAGATGTAAAGAACAATACTTTTCAATTTCTGATAGCTTTTTCAGCATAATGCCTTCTCCTCATCAACCCAATTATCTTCTCTCACAAATTGTTGCATCTCTTTGCGGCTTCTACTAATTGGAACATCTTTACCCAACAACCTCATTGTTGGTTGGCTGGAAAAGGGTGAATTATCATCTGAACTTTTTTTTGGAGCAACCATTTCATTTTCCTTCTGGTTTTTTACCTTGTCATGTTGATTCTATTCGATGAAAGAGTTTCTTATAAAGGTTTCATTTTCTCTTCTCACATTTTCCTTTCAAAGCCCCTATTTTTGCATCCCTTTTTAAAATTAGGTTTTCAATTTGTTCATCTTTATGGAGAATAGTTTTTTTTTTTCCTAAAAAAAAAGGAGTGACTTTGCATACATACCCATAGTACCATGAATTAATGGGGGATTTTGAGATTTGCTTCTTAGTGACATGGGCTATGTAACTCCCTTGTAGAGAGAGAAATATAGAACACAACAACAATGGTGGGTGCCTCCTTTACATGCCCTTATTGAAGAGAGACCAATTAATTGGATTTGCCAACCTTCTTATCATTAAGCTGAATCTGAACAATTTGTTTTAGGATAGAGTTATGTTATTTGAACACCTGAATTTGGACACCCGTATAGACACCATAGATTGATGTGAGTGTGGGTGAGACGAAGATTCACAGTGTTTTAAGATAGAGTATATGTATAGTATGCAATTGTGAGTGAGGTGCTACATGGGTGTCCAAATTCAGGTGCTCAAATAACATAACACACTACCGCCATGGACGACGATAAAGAGTTGAAGACTATGGCCATAGTAAAAAAAATTCATTTTTTTCAATTTTTTTTTTGAGGCAAATGTTAGTGTGTTAATATTAGTATTTTGTTAATGGGTGGACGATGATGAAGAGTTGAAGACGATGGCCATAATAAAAAGATTCATTTTTTTCATTTTTTTGGTAGGCAAATGTTAGTGTGTTAATGTTAGTATTTTGTTAGTGAATGAGGTTTAAACCTTCAACCTTCTTATCACTTCACTCCTTAACTCTCTCACCCCAACCATCTTGACCACCGAATGACTCCTATTTTTTTTAATTAAAGGTAAAAACAACGATATTTACAATGGTAATGCGACATCAGATTTTAACAACCACGTGGGAAAGAGATTAACAACATCAATCATGAGTGTGACGAAAAGGATAAGTTTGGGTAATATTTAAAAAATAAAAGATCAAAATAAATATTTTTCAAAGATAAAGGATCAACATCAATTCTGATCAAAAGATAAAAAATAAAATGATCAAAAATATATTTTAGACGGATAATTAACCTCACTTCTGTGCTAGACCCAATGCCCACGGGATGGTTGGTATTTACCAACAATAAGCATAACTCTGTTTGGGTGGTCCTGTATGAGCCAATGAACCATGACGAATTGGATGAGTCGCATGGCGATACACGGAGTAACAAACACCACTCTTCTTCTACCCAAATCTTCTACCACGGTTCTGTTATCCTCTACACGCTTTAACAAAACCATCTCCTTCTCTAACACCACAACGACGCCGTTTCTCATTTCTACTCTCACTCCCCGTCGCAGCTTCCTTTCAACTCCACCATCTTGTTCTCCCGTTCCTTCTCTCACCGCTGACGACCACTCCTCTGATTTTGGTGACTACCCATCTAATATTTTTTTTAATGCATAAATTCTTATCTTACTTATATTTTTTTTATAAGCCCTTTTAATTTCGTAATATTTCTTTGATGCAGGAGATGGCGACTGCTTTGCAATTTCAAGGAAAGATTCGAAGGTTCTACTAAAGGGATGACTTACCCTGAGCTTGAAGTATGTTTTCCCCCTCATTTTTTTAGCTATTAGAATATTTTTAAAGTGTGTGCATTTTGTATTTCTAACATGTCAATAACATGTGACGGTTATAAAATGCTAATTTCATGTTGAACATGTTATGATAAAAAATAGTATGTGAAGTGGGTATTTGATTTCTACTTCTTGACTCAAATATTGTGGCTAATGGTTATTATCACTGTATGTGTATAGAAATGGGTTCAATCACATGGATACAGGCCTGGGCAGGCAATGATGTTATGGAAGCGTATGTATGGAAACAACATTTGGGCCCATCATAGTGATGAGTTGGAAGGTTCTTCATCATCTTCTCTTTCATGTATTAGTGAAGGGGCACAAAAAATTTTATTTTAAAACAAATTCTAACCAGTGCCCTAAGGGTATTAGTTAAGGTTTCAAAGATAGAAATTTTGTGTTAGAAGTTGTATATTCAACACTTTGAAAGTTTAAAAGTTAATATTTTCAATAAAAAAAGTTTCTATTTTCTGTTTCCTTAACCAATGTCCTTAGGGCACTGGTTAGCAAGACCCTTGTTTTAATTATCGATCAATAATGTTAGTGCATTGGTTCTTCAGATCCTCCTAGCGAGTATATAGAAGAATTGCTTATGAACTTTGAGCTGCATAATTTCAATTCACTAACAATTCTTGTAATTTCAAATTATATATCAATCTTATGATCAGGTTTGAACAAAGATTTCAAGAAGATGTTGAGTGGAAATGCTGAGTTCAAGGCGCTTTCTTTGAAAGAAATTCGCACAGCGGCTGACGGAACTAGGAAGGTTGAAATGATCCTTCTCACTATTCTGTTCTCCGTTCTTCTTACTTTTAAGAGTGTATAGTAGTGCGCTATGCACGCAAGGTTTAGCTCTTGCAGCTTGCTGAGTCTGCAGGGTGTTTAGAATTGTTAGATTTCTGTTAGAGTGACAGCTTCACATCATCTCATATAAATATGGTAAATCAATGTAATGGAATCAGTTTTTTAAATACACATTTCTGTTTCAGAAAGTTGAAGTAGCAAGTCAATCAAGTGGAAACTGCTTATATGATATTTTAGCTTCATGACAACTTACAGTTAGTTGCATGCCCAGAGAGTCTTCTCGTTGACTGTTAATCTCACAGGATATTGCAGATTTTGTTCACATTAGATGATGGGATGGTCATAGAAACAGTTGTCATACCTTGTGAAAGAGGCAGAACTACCTTGTGTGTTTCAAGTCAAGTTGGGTGTGCAATGAATTGTCAATTTTGCTATACTGGAAGGTAAGCCTTCTTTTTCTTGTTATGATCAACTCAATTTCAATGGTTACACTAAGAATCCTGTTCCATTTTTTCTGCATGTTTGTTATACATCCAATATTTTGCAGAATGGGTCTTAGGAGACATCTTACTGCTGCAGAAATAGTAGAGCAGGCGGTTTTTGCCCGACGTATGGTCACAAGTGAAGTTGGTTCTATCACAAACGTTGTTTTTATGGTAGGTCTACAATTACATTAGAATCCTATAGCATCATCTATTCATGTATATCAACATTCTGCACAACTCAATTTCTACTCTATTCCTAGCTAATAAGATTCATCCTCTACCTGTCACTGTCAGATCTTTGAATTTGTTTAACCTGAATTTTATTTGTTGGTATAGATATATCTCTTATTCTGGAAACAACTTCGTTTTTGCGGATGATGTTTTCAATATGTAACTGAAATTTTTCTGTATCATCATATTATAGTGCATGCTCATGTGTACCGCTATATTTTACGATGCTATTATGTTTAAAAAATGCTGGTGTTCTAAATAATCATGTCTTTAGGTTTCCAAATAAGCATATATGTTATCCCTTTTTCTGCACCAACAATTTATTTATACTATTCTAGGCTTGCAGCTACGAGTTATGAGCACTTCAAATTTATCCTTATTCTTGCTATTCAAACACACATGAAGATAAGGCTGTCAATTCTTTCAACTAGTTGGCATAAAATGTTTTGGACTTTTCCCCCCTAAACAATTTCATGTTAACATTGCCCTGTTATGTGTTTCTACTTGCTGCTTGGTTTAGTATATGCAGTCAAGTTTGTAGATGCTACAAATATATCGTGTATGCCAGAGATGGGGAGGGGAGAAAAGGATAAAACAGAAGTGAAGCCTTCTTATTGATTGAAAGCTATTAACAACTATACATTTATTTTAGGGCATGGGAGAACCTCTTCATAATATTGATAATGTCATTAAAGCTGCAGATATTATGGTGGATGAGCAAGGGCTTCATTTCAGCCCCCGCAAGGTCACTGTTTCAACCAGTGGGCTTGTTCCACAGCTCAAACGTTTCCTCCACGAATCCAACTGTGCTTTAGCTGTTAGTTTGAATGCAACAACTGATGAGGTACGGCTTCTTACTTTTTTGTTACTAGCTGGTAAAACACCCTTTACAAGAAACATAACAATGCAAGGGCAGGTAGGGAGGGAGGATTGATCACATTTCAATATAATTTGTCAGGTAAGAAACTGGATCATGCCAATTAATCGCAAGTATAAACTGGACTTGCTTCTTCAAACACTTCGGGAGGAGCTTCCCTTGAAACACAACTATAAAGTTCTATTTGAGTATGTCATGTTAGAAGGAATTAATGACAGGTTAGATGAACTTCTTTTACTAACATTTTGTTGTCAAGACTCATGTTCCCATGCAAAATTATGTTTTAGAGCCACTTATCTTTCAACAAAAAACTTACAACAACGGAATTTGCCATGAGTTGGATTATACATCAGTATTTGTAACATCAGTATTTGTAACGATCCTATACATAAATGTCTTTGTAGAGTAGCAAACTAGCAACGTGTCTTATTGTAAGCACATCCTTAATGTATCAATTGGGTTAACAATTAGAGGAGTTTGAGTTGGGATGACACAGTGAATTTAAGATTGCATGATATGTTCTGTGCTATACTAGTGTTCTTGTCAGTTCATATTGGATCTTTCATATGCCCTGTTTGACCTTTGTTTTTTGGTCCTAATTAGGTCTTATTTTCCCAAAGGTTCATCCATGTATAATGTTATTGATAGACCTCGTGGGAAATGTGATAGGATGGGAGGTGGAATTTCATTTAAAATTAGAATATAAGGGGAGAGTTTGAGGGGGGACTGTCAGAAGTGGAGTTGGGGCCATTTGATTAAGGAGAAGCAGACCCTTTAAGTCTGTATGTGTTTTTCTATCTTTTGTTTCTAGTTTTTCAGCTTAATAAAGAGCGAATATCGAGCTAGACATCTGTGATACCTATCAGTTATTGTTTGCATTTCATTAGTTCTCATGATGCTACTGATTCTTCTGCTCTCATTCAACGATAGGTAAAAGAGTATTTAAAGTTTTGTTTCTGATTTCATTTGTCTCGTGTATGTCTTTATTTTCCCTGCCTAGCAGAATGAGGCTTGATTATTGCTTTTGTTGTTGTATACACCTTTATTTTGTTCTTTTAGTGCTTTGTTTTGTCCTAACTCCTACATTTTCTTATGCAGCAATGAAGATGCAAAGAGGCTGATCGAGCTTGTGAAGGGAATACCTTGCAAGATCAATCTCATCTCATTCAATCCACATAGTGGATCATTATTCAGACCAACCAAAGATGAAAGGATGATTGAATTCCGAAATATGTTGGCTGCAGCAGGGTGCATAGTCTTTTTAAGACTCAGTAGAGGTGATGATCAAATGGCTGCATGTGGTCAATTAGGCAAGCCTGGCACCATTCAAGCTCCATTGCTTCGTGTACCAGAGCAATTCCAAATGGTTGTTGGAAGTTCAGGATGATTCTTCATACATGTTCAGGTACAAATTGGTTTTGATATTAGATGAATGCCATTGGACAATTGTGAAACTTGGATTGGATAGCCATCCTCGACTTCATATTGAGAGCTATTCAAGGGATATTCTTCTATTGACATATTGCATTTCACCATTTTACAACGAATTGATAGTTTTTATAAACGTTCACGGATTTTTGCAAAGCATTATTTTACTCTTTAATCCATTTACGTTAGTTTGGTTTCTTCTCATAATATTTCAAGAGACATTGGTGAAACTTGTGGCAGCACTTTCATTTTAGAAGTGCGTCATTTAAATTTAATTTAGGTGGAATGGATTTTAAAAAAACAAGGTTTAAAAAATTAATTTGTGTGGTAATGATATTTTAAAAGTGAGTTTAGAAAATTGATTTTGTTTGGATGATAAAGTAATTTTTTTTTAAGATATAAGTATATATAAAAGAAAATTGGGTATCACATCCAGAATCAATTTTAAGTAACAGAAAAAGTTAGAAATTATTGTCTCCTAAAATCATTTTAATTAGTTCTAAAATTGATTGATTTTATTGGACATGCATTTCTGAAACAAACAAATATAGTTAATGTTGAAATGACTTTTGAGGTCTCAAAGATAGAGTTAAAAATAGGCACCCAAATGGTTAGTTAGCACTTAGCATTGTTGTCTTTCATGGAGAGTTGTATTCGCATTCGGACTAGTGAACAATTAAAGATGTAATTAGATTAATTGAAAAAAAGTATTTGAACATTGGATTATATACATAATTGATCGTAAAGAAAGAATGATTTTGATAAAATCATTTATATTTAAATATGTTAATTGAAAATTAATTTAAAATAATTTGATTTGAATGAATAGAAAAAAATAGTGTAATTTTGATATATTATTATTTTTAATTGGTATATACTCTCAATATAAAATTTTTACATTATTAATTAATCATAAACTATCATGTGTAATTTTCAAAAATAATCTATAAAATATAAAGGCTGGGTATTGATTTGTACTGTACATAACACGTGGCAGCCATTGCCTATAAAGGGGAAGTCATTTCAGCGTGGGCCCCACTTAAATATATCCTGTTCCAATTTTTTTATTTTCGTTGGACTTATTGAAAATAGTGTGGGGCCATTTTGACGTGGGGCCTATCCAAACAATTTTTAATTCCATTTTTTTATTAATTTATATTGAGTGTAGTGTATGAACAAGATGGGGCTCATCCGAACATTTTTTCATTTGCAATTTGTTTATTTAATGTTATTTTTTTTTATTAATTTGTTTATTTAATTTGTTGACTACTTTTTGGATGGAATGAAATGATTCCTTTTTATGTGGGTTGACAAACACCTTCTCAGATAAAATTGCTTTTATGATAAAAAAACATTTTTCTATATTGTAGTTTTTTTTTTGACAAAGTAGTTTATTATTGATATTGTAGTTATTAATATTATATTATTAAAAATTGACTTTAATTTTTATACAGTGTTAGTGTAAAGTATTGTAGTTATTAATATTATATTATTAAAAAGCATTGTATAAGAGCCAAAAACATTAAGACAAGCTATCAATATTGTAGTTATGAATATTATATTATTAAAAAGATAAAATTATAATCTAATTAGGAGTTTATTATTATTTGTCAAAAGAAAAATAAGTTTATTATTTAAAAAATTTATAAGTCCACTGACCACCTTAAAGATATTAAGATATAGATATCTAACTTTGAATTTTTTTTTGAATAACTCTAAATTAATTTATTATATAACTAATTTACACTATGATTAAATCTACATTGACTATATTATTTGGTAAAAGTGAATCTTATAAAATATTATTTAAAATACTACACATAAAAGCACTCTAAAAAGATAAAAAAAAATTGAACAACTTTTTAAAACACATAAACCTTTTGAGAGAAACAACCCTATATTGTCTTTTTTTTAATAGGTATGATAATAGGTAAGGGAAAAAAAATACAACTTACCTATTAATAATTAAATTAAATAAATAATATAGAATATAATTAAAGATCTATACGATTATAATGACTGAGAGGCTTTTTTAATGTACATTGACATGCCAACATGACATTTTTTTGGGAACTTTTATTTTTTATTTGTTTTATCTGCTTACTGGTTATTTTATTATTTTTGTTGGTTTTACTTTTAAGCAAATGTGGTTTGCTTATTTTATTTGTTGTTTGCTTCATCTATAAGGTGTTTCATTGACATTAACTTGCTTATTTATATTGGATTTAATGTTTTAAATGTGAAGATGATACTTTAAATATTTACAATTCACATGATTAGTTTCTAAATGAGTATATGAATTTGCAATAAAATTTCATAGTTTATATATATATATATATATATATATATATATATATATATTCATTTTGATTGGATCATATCAACATGAGTTAGCAGAAAAATTATATTACTAAAACATATTTTAGTTGTTTGAACTTGAGAAAGAAATCTAAATGCATTGGGTTACAACTTAATGGAAAAAAAAACAACAAAAAAATAACGATAGGGAATGAAAAGGACACACTCTTTGCCGGGGGAGCATTAAATGAATTTGACAAATAAAGTGAATTGTTAAAATACATTGGAAGAAACAACAAAAAAAAAGTCATGGAAAGAACACAACTCTTGGGAATCATTGTTAATGTTCTCAAATGTGGTGTCAATAGTGGGAGTGCAACTTTATCAATAAACCGTAGAATGACTTGTCCAAATACATTGGAAGAAACAAAAAAAAGGCATGAAAAGAACACAACTCTTGGGAATCATTGTTAATGTTCTCAAATGTGGTGTCAATAGTGGAAGTGCAACTATATCAATAAACCGTAGAATGGAATTTGCAATGTTGAAAAATGCTATGAGCTGTTAGCCAAAGTTTCTTTGTAAATTTGTAGAGGACCATATGGTAGAAAATTTGTGCAAAGTTTTATTTGTTGTTTGCTTCATCTGCAAGGTGTTTCATTGACATTAACTTGCTTATTTACATTGGACTAAATTTGTATCATAATTTTTTCAAATATATTTCTACTCATATTTAGTTTGTTTATCAACAATTTTAAAATTTTAACTTCACTACTTTTATACATCTCATATTTGTTTGGAGACCCATTGCATAGAAGAATGTTGTGCCAAAAAGCAGGGGCAGATCCACATTGTCCCTAGTGCGGGAAAGTGCACCCACTCATTTTCTTAATTTTTGTTCAAATACCTTATTTATTTTAATTTGCACCCCATATTTGAAATAATTGCACCCATGTCATTGCCTTCTTTTCTTTGATCATTTCTTTCTCTTGATGATGGTTAATTACAAATATTGATAGGTTAGTATTTTATATGCCCAAAATTGTGGATTTTCTGACAACTATGTTTTTTCACCAAATTGATTGATTAAACATAATATTAAATGTATTAATTTTTTTTATTAGATTAAATTAGTATTAGTGTAAAAAATTATACACTGACATCCAGTAACATTTTGACAAGTGAAACCTGCATGTTTTCATTTTAATAACCAATAAAGAGAAATAATTAACAGTAATGTTGATTTGTCAAAATATAATTAGATGTCATGGTTAAAATCCCTTACAGTGAGATAATGCATAGAAATTTAACTCTATTTTAATTGCAGGATATAATGAAAAAAAAATTAAGAGGAAATTACCATCAAATGAGCAACAATCTTCAGAAGGAAAAAAAAATGAAATTACCATCAAATGAGCAACAATTGTTATTAATTTTTTAAAAAATAAATTGCCCCTACTGGCTCAGGGTCTTGGATCCGTCATTGCCAAAAAGTAAAATTAAAGGTGTTAAGAATGATACACACTTTTTGTGTTAAAGAACGAAAACCATTCATTAAATCAGAATGAAAATAACAATTGTAATTGGCAGTTGAATTAGAGTTGGATTAATTAAAATTTGCTCGTGCGTTCTAATCCATAGCAGATGAATACCATCTACTGCTAAATTGAGCAGAGACATGATTCATGGACATGCACATAAGTGATATAGAGAAATAGTAGTAGGAGGTCTAGAAGATCTTTGTTGACATTTTTATCCAAACAACATTTACACCCGTAATCCTATTTCACTAACCGATGGGAAAGCTAATTGCTACCCGCCAGATATTTTTTGCCGGAATATCGTCGAAGAACGTCAAACCAAGAGTGAACAATCGGGTTGTTTTAGATTATGACTTGACAGAATATTGTATTTCGGTCCTACGTATCCTAATGGGCATCAAAGCCAGAGGTAGTTCTAGGTTCAACCCTTGGCCATACAGTGATCTCAATCCCTTAATCTTGTATATGATGAATACTAGTGGACAAGGACTCTTCGATAGTCAATTGGTCAGGCTGGTTCCTCTAATACGCTTAAGGGAGATTCACTTAAGTCAGTCAAAAGTGAAGTCTTTCTCTTAGGGTTCTCCTATTTTTATAATAGGTCCCCTTTTCTCTTAGATCGCTTTATCTCTTTATCTCTTATCTCTTTAAATCTTTAAATCTTCTTCGAGATATATGATTTTCTTAATTGGTGGGAATTATCTCTTATGACCGATAAGGTTATTTCATATAGTATCATGATCTTATCTTTCCCGCTTTTATCGAATCGGGCATCCAAGCTCGCTGGCCGAGTTTTCCTCCTCGGCCAGTACACAAGCCCCCCAAACTTCAAGCTCAAAGGAGCGTAGAAGTTTTCATGACAGGAGCCGAGCTTGGCTTTAAAATTATCTGCATTCAGGATTTATTGAGTAATACTTCTCCCCTTTTTGCCACAGTTTGATGACCAATCTTCATATATCGGCTAACATTCGATTTTAGCGGCTTTGGAAAGTGGGTGTAACAATCCTTTCTTTTGATTTCCTGGTGACCGTTCTTGATATCTCGGCCCCTTTTGATTTTTCGGTACGATCGGTGGCTGACCTTGACACCTCAGCCCATATACAAGCCCCCCAATCTTTAAGCTCAGCTCGGAAGAGCGTAAAATTTTTACGGAAGGAACCGAGCTATGTCGAGATGGAGGCTGATAATGACTTTTTGGTCCGTGCCAATATGTTAGTTTCTCGAGATGAAAAAGATGTTGCTTTTGTTATTAAGATAGGGCTTGCTTGTGATGCCTAGCCTTTACGGCATTATTTCCGAGGCCTGCTCTACGGTTACGTACTCAAATCCTTAGCTGTTGCAGCGTGTATTCCGATATCTTCACCACGTGTTGCTCCACCATTGGTGTGCCGAATTTGAAGAGACGTTTCCCTTCCCCAACACGGCAACCACCATCATTACTTTCAAAAAGGAACGTTTCAATTTTTTCTGAAATGACATATTGCTTGCTATTAAATTGAGGAAGTTCCAAGGATAGGCCCCTACTTGCCTTCGCATTGATACTTTTTCCTCTTGAAGCTTCTTCTTCTCCAAGCCTTTTTCTTCGAGCCTCTCTGCACCTTTTTTTCTGTTCCAGGTACGCCCTCGTTAATTCCTTCTTGTCATTGTTTCATTTCTCACTTATCCATGGAGGCTTCATTCGAGGTATCCCAGAATGCTTCTTCTGAGGTTCAGATCTTAGAGCCCGAAATCAACCCGATTGGGGGCTCTCCTCATCCATCTCCACCGCCTTCTAATAATGACGGAGGTGGCCACGGTGCCTCCTCCTCTTCTGGTAGTAGCTCAGCTACTCCTGATGCTGTTACCACCCCTAAGCACCGCAGACGTGCTAGGAGGACACCTAGAGTCCCTTACCCGGATATCACTATCCCTGGGTAATTATGGGCGAGGCCCGATGCTGGGGCTTTTCATTCAAACTTTAGGAATTCTGAATCCCTTTCATCCATTAAAACCAAGTTTGCTTCTTCTAGTGGCACTATAGAGTGTTTGCCATGTTCTGAGAATGAACACGTCTTCCTTCATGCCCCCCTAGATCAACCTTCTTTCATATATGTATATAAAACCACGTTCGAGCAAATTGGAGTTACCTTTCCATTTACACAATTTGAGTGTGATGTTCTGAAGATCATGAATGTTGCACCTACTCAACTCCACCCAAACAGCTGGGCCTTCTTAAAGGCTTTCCAAATTCTTTGTGGGTAGATAGGAATGGTGGCTATTGCTCCTAAATTACTTTACTTTTATAAAGTCAGGTTTGGAGATCGGGTCGGTTGGATCTCCCCGAGTGGGGTTGAGCGGAGGGGAATCATTGGGCTCTACAAGAGTTCATACAAGTTTTTCAAGTCGGACTTTTTCAAAGTCTGACCTACTGTGGGAAATGAGTCCCTATTTTTTGACTCGGACGGGATCTCCAAATTCCCTCTTTACTAGCAACCCCACCCCACTAAGTTTTCTAATTATGACCTCGACTGTATGATGGCTCAAGAGAGGACTGACATTGAGATCCTCCGTCTTTTTCCCTCGGCCCCTTCCTTGTGGGAAACTTTTGTTACTCCCCTCTTCTTCTACTCGGCAATCCAATTTTGATTGTAAATAGATTTTTAGAAAGTACTTTAATTGTCCTCTTTCAATGCAGTATTCTGACCGATTTCTTTCTGCAGTGATAACGGGCAAATTTAACTATAAGACCCTAATGAAGAAATCATCTCACCACGCCGGTGGTTCCGCCCCTGCCTCCGATGTGAAGGGTAAGAAAAAGAAGACCGTTGAAGCTTCTGATCTCAGTACTTGCCTTCCCAAATAGGCTCGGGTAAATGTTCGGCCCGAGAATTCTAGAAGTGGTTCTCCCCTCCCGATGGTTGAGGAGACTCTTGTTGTTGAGCGGATCCCTGAAAAGGCCCCGATGGTGACCGACCTTACTTCAGATACCAAGTGGTACAATGGCCGCTACAACACTGACTTCGGCTAGTGCTGAAGCAACGACTTCAACCCTGGTCCTTTCATCGACGACCTAGTTTTCAAACCCTCTGATGCTTGGTTTTTGTTGGAGCAAGGGCCTGATGAGAGCATGGAAGCTGCTGCAGCCTATGCCCCTAGGATCGCTTCCATCACCCGTTTTTGGAGTCATCAACTCTCCGACAACGTGAAGAAGATGGAGTAATGAAGGCCGATGCTGCCCAAGCTTTGCGGGTACGAGATGAATTGGCTCAGACCGTGGCGAAGTGTGAGGACCAAGCCCAAGCTATTGGCCAGCTGAAGGCCCAGAAAGTCGAGCTTGAGAAGGCTTACACTTCTCTTCAGTCTGAGCTTGATAGGGAGAAGGAAGAGAAGGCTCACTTCCAAAAGGTTGCGGAAGACTCGCATTCATCCTTGGCTCAACTTCGGAAGTCTTTAAAGACTGAGAGGGAGGCCAACTGCAAGCTTCAGGTCGATGTTGATGAAGTTGTGGCCAGCATTATGAGAGAGCATGTCAGAGGGTTTTCTCGTGCTGTGAAGCAGCTTGAACGCTTCAACCTTGATGCTGACGTCTCTCGGGACGACGTGGGCAAGGACTTCAACAAAGATAGTGTTATGGTTTCTTTGTCCTAACTTGAGGATGAAGAAGAAGAAGGAGGAGGAGGAGGAGGGACCTAAGAAGGGACGGAAGAACCAACTGCCAAGGAGGGAAGAAACGGCGAGGGTGAGATGGTGATGGCTGCTCCGGCCTCGGTTGTTCCCCCTGGTGCTGAAGATGTTCTCAACTCTCTACTCCTACTGAAACTGTTGCTCATGGGGATGCCCATGAATAACTTAGAAAAATATTCTCTTTTTTATCATGTATTTTGTTTTTTAGAGCAATGCCCTTTTTCTTTTGGGACTTTTTGTACCTAGGGCTATGCCATTTTTTTGTTGTAACAACTTTACTTTCCAGCATTGAGACTTGCTTCAACACTTGGAAAATTTCCTAGGTTTTTTTGGTAAGCTCGGCCTTATGGTATTCAACCGCGTATCTAAATTTACACAGTTTTCCTAGTTTTTCACCAGCCCAAAAGCCGTATTCTTAACATTTTAAGTTTAAGTTTGTATTCGCCCTTAATTCTCGGCATTACGCGTCGACCTTTTTGAGCTTTTGAGCTCGGCCCCCTTCAATGTATATATCTTCCCTAGGTTTTTGATTACCACATGTCTTAAGTTATTTCCCTGCCTCTTAGGTTTGGCCTTTTGACATTAACTCGGTCGAATTTAGCTCGGTTACCTCTTTTAGGTTGTTGCTTTGCTTTTTTCAGGTCAAGCATTTCGATTTTAACTCGGTCGATTTCAACTTGATTGAACTTTTTAAGTTCGTGTTCACCTCCTTAGGTTTTTATTTACCTTTAGGTTCGGTCTTTCGATTTTAGCTCTTTTGGTCACTTGGGCTTAGCCTTTCGATTTTAGCTTGGTCCACCTTTTTAGGTCTTTTAGTTTTGCCTTTTCAGGTCCGGCATTTCGACTTCAACTCGGTCGATTTTAGCTCGGTCAACCTTTTTAGGTCTTTAATTTTGCCTTTATAGGTTCGGCATTTCGACTTCAACTCGGTCGATTTTAGCTCGATCAACCTTTTTAGGTCTTTAATTTTGCCTTTTTAGGTCCGACATTTCGACTTCAACTCGGTCAATTTTAGCTCGGTCAACCTTTTTAGATCTTTTAGTTTTGCAAAGACAAATGAATTCTTAGCCATGTGACAGTTCCTTGCGAAAAAATATAACTGAAATAGACTTTATTCATTTATTTACCCAGGTATGCCTCATTAAAACCTTCCTGGCCAAAACCACTTGGGAAAAAGACCAGGGTAGGAAAAAGAGTACATCACCTGCTTTACATAAGCTTTAACTAAAATAAAATTTAAGGTGGGAAGTGTTCCATGTTCTTGGAACAGCCTTTCCAGATAACTCTTCTAGCCTATAAGCACCATTTCCTAGACTTTCAGCTACTCGGAATGGGCCAGACCAGTTTGCTGCGACTTTACCCTCTTTGGATTCTTTTCTTGCATCATTCTGTAGTCTCAGCACTAAGTCACCTTGCGTGAACCCCCTTGCATCGACGACCACTCCCCGCCCTCGTCAGTCTCGGGTGTCATCCTCAACTGTAGAGTCCCATACCTACACAGTCTCAGGATCATTCTCATTCAGGTGTGCTATCGATTCATTCATGTGTCCCTCCGCCTAGAAGCCTGATAGGAGCCGCTCCTTGATCATGCCTCTTGTACCGGCTACCACTCCCCGCCCTCGTCAGCCCCGGGTGTCACATGCCTACCAGCTTCCCCTTGGTTCGTCCCCAAACCACACCGTTCTGGGAGAGGTGCCGCTCTGATACCATTTGTAAGATCTCCGACTGCTTTATGGATTGACGACTATCCCCACAAACCAACACGGGTCTTTTCAGCGTGCTTTGTCCTCACTCACACGCTTCCTAGGAAAACTTCCAAGAAGGTCACTCATCCCAGAATTGCTCCAAGTCAAGCACGCTTAACTGTGGAGTTCTTAAGTGATGGGCTCCCGAAAAGAATATACATTTTGTTAGTATAGGTAGTACCAATCAATTCATATAAGTCATCCTTAACTGTATAGTCCCATAGCTACGCAGTCTCGAGATCCGTCTCATTTGGGTGTGCTATCGATTCATTCATGTGTCCCTCCGCCTAGAAGCCTGTCAGGAGCCGCTCCTTGATCATGCCTCTTGCACCGACGACTACTCCCCGCCCTCGTCAGCCCCGGGTGTCACAAGAAAAATAATAATATGATGGGTAAATATATTTTCTAAAAAATGTTAACTTGAATGAAAGAGAGGAGAAATAACTCAAATAATTTTTTAATAGAGAAGAAAAAATGATAGATAAATATATTTTCTAAAAATGATTACCTTTTATGGGAATAGAAGATATACTAATCAAATAGATTTTAAGAGGAGAAGAAAAAGTTCAATATGAAACATAAATATATTTTATAAAAATAAAAATGATTAAACTTGCATGAGAAAAAAGGGCAAACATATAAAATATATTTTCAAAAGAGAAGAAAAAAAAGTAAATAAGTGTTTTCCAATGCTTCTAGGTAAATGAAAAATAATTGTTCTTTAATGATGTTGTCAAGATTAGCTATACAAATTGAGAATTAATGATGGTTCCCGGAGGTTGTGACTTAAATTTGCATTCAATTTGAATTTTAATTTCTTAAATCGAAAAAGAGGAAAGTAAAATATTAAGTTTTTGGAAGAAATGACATGTTTTCAAAAAAATATATGATAGATTAGAGGGGAACCAATGAAGAAAATATGATAGATAAAGGGTGGTGGGGGAACAAAATGTTTATAAAAATATGAAGAAAATATGTTGTTTATGATTATTATGATCATTGTCAAATTTATATTATTAAAGGGAGTGGAAACTTGAGTGGTGCTACTATGTGCATCTTTAGAAATAAGACGTGTTTTAAAAAGATAAAAATAAATGACATTTTTTTTAAAAAATATGATAGATTAAGGTGGGGAACTAATGAAGAAAATTAGATAGATAAAGGGTGGTAGGGAAACCGAATGTTTATAAAAATATGAATAAAATATGTTGTGTATGATTACTAAGATCGTTGACAAATTTATATTATTAAAGGCGTGAAAACATGGGTGATGCTATTATGTGAAGCTTTAGAAATGAGACATATTTTAAAAAAATAAAAATAAATGACATGTTTTTTAAAAAAATATGATAGATTAATGTGGGGAACCAATGAAGAAAATTTGATAAATAAAGGGTGGGGTGGGGGTGGGGGTGGGGGTGGGGTGGGGTGGGGTGGGGGGTGGGGGGGTAACCAAATGTTTATAAAAATATGAAGAAAATATGTTGTGTATGATTACTAAGATCTGGTCTTGACTGTCTGGCCGCATTTCTAATGTTTTAACTCGTCTTTATTCACATTCTTGGTATATAATATGTTATTTGTCACTTGTGTCTGTCGGATATTTTTAATCGATATTTATGTTGTGAATTAATGTAAAAATAAAAAATAAATCAAAGGTACAAATATGTAACTTGACGTGCCTGTCTGGCCGCATTTTATTTCTTTTACTCGTCTTTATTGGCGTTGTTGTTATATAATATTTTATTTGCCACTTGTGTATGTCGGCTATTTTAATCGATAATTTTGGCGACTTTATAATGGAGTACTTATGATATTTGAACACAAATTTTGGACACCGTATGTGACACCGTATATGTTTATTTATATCTCTCACTTATTTTTTTATCTCCTTTGTATATATGCTTCTCGAAAATACACTAAAAAACAAACAGGACACCTTATAGTGACCCCATTTTGAGTACAAAAATCATTCCTCTTATAATGTGATTTCTTAATGTAAACACACATTATATAAGACATTTATTTTATTTGAACATCAAAATTTGGATATCGTATGTGACATTGTATAAGTTTATCTCAATTTCTCACTTACTTTTTATCTTCTTGTATACACGCATTCCAAAAATACACCCGATTTATTGTTCAAAAACATTTCTCATATAAGATTATGTTGTGAATAAAGGTAGAAATAAATAAAATACATATTGTAGCAATAAAAAATAACTCCAAGGTACAAATTATAATCTTTGTAATTGTCATTATCAATAAACTTTTGACATTTGAAAAACTATAAATTAGCTCACACGATATAATGTTGAAATACAGAATATTCATTATCGTAATCAATCGTAACAAATACAAAATATTATTCCAAGAACATATTTCAAACTCAAAAAAGATCATTTTTTTGTTTCAACTGTAATGCGCTATCATGAATTATCTGTCTGCATTTTTTTTAATTTTTTGTTGTGCATATTTTATTGTTGGTATTTATTTGCTATTTTTACCATTTGAATAAGACGTGTATGTTTTTATTATTTTTTCGTTGTGTGTATTTTATTATTGGCCGTTTTACTATTTTGGCCATCATGTAAGACATATATGTTTGGTTAGTAATGTTGGCGATTTTATATCATTGTATATGGTTGCTGGTTATTATAAACAATACATATATTAATACCTTAATAATATTATGTTATAAATCAGTGTAAACATACATAAAATATAGAAGTAAATTAAAATAAAACTAAAATTTAAATATTATTTAATTAAAACTATTATTTACTATTGAAAAATAAATAAATTCCATCGCTACATTTTGGTTATTAATTTTGCGACCGAAAATGTTTAGTCGCAAATGATGATTGACAACTCGGTCGCTAAAGTGGTCCATAAATCATGATTTGGGACCACATTTAGGGACCGCTTTATTTGTTTTCAGTGACCGTCACATTTAATCGTTAATTAGCGACCGATGCTATTTTCCATTGCTAATACTATTTGCGATCAGGTTCGTATCGTCAAAGACCAAGCGGTCGCTAACTCATTTAGCGACCGAATTCCATAAATTTGCATCCGAAATTTTCGGTTGCTAAACACATTTTTTCTTGTAGTTGAATCTAGATGACAAATGCGTATTTGTGAAATCTTGAAATGGTAACCTTGATGAAATACTTGTAATACATGATGTTTGCACTTGATTTTGTTTTTCATTCTTTTGTTCATAATTTGCTTGCCTTCAAGATAATTCTTTTTGTCTTTTCTCCATGCTCACTCTTCACCTTCTATTTTACAGTACTTTACATCTATATTTCTTGATTATGTTGTTTTGATTGTCGACTGATGATATTTTCCATATTGTTATAACATTTTTTTCTAACTCGTGCAACCTTGTATACATTAAGAAATAAAAAAATAGAAATATTATATTGGAAAGAGTAATTGTTAAATTTTCAGGAAATTGAATATACAACTTTCAACATAACATTTCTATTTTTGATATCTTAACATATGTAAGGTTGCACAGATTAGAAAAATGGTTCTTATAATACCTGTTAACATAACAAAAAGCAGAAGGTTGATATTGTTCGATGCTATTCATGTGATCCATACCTTGCTAAAAAGTTAGTGCGCTAAAGATATTGATAAAAAAATAAATAAATAAAAAGGCTTCAATATAAATTAAATAAATATTGTAAATATTAAATGTTATAGTTTGTTTAAAAAATATTTTAATTATTTAACTAATACTTTTAATGCCCTTTAAGTTTCCCCTTTTTTCTATTTGCGTAAGGGGAAGAAGTCTTGTCGTATAGAACCGTCTCTCTCTCAACCTTCCCTCTACTCTTCTTTTCCTTCTTTCTCATCCACCGGAAGGGAGTGATTTTAGGTCATTTTTTGGCTTGGAATCACCCATCTACAACGTTTTCTCTCTTTTTATCTAAATAAGTGGTTTTTCCACATAGATCTGGTTTTTCTTTCGTGTTTTTCCGTGTTTTCGTCGTCTGTGTGCGGCGGTGTTTTGTTCGTCGTCTTGTTGCGATGTTCGTTTGGTTCAGATTGACAGATCAGCTTCGATCCACTACAATTCAATCAAGACTTAGGCGTCAACGTTACAGATCCGGAGGCATGGGTATTCCGGTCACTTTGATTTTGTCACATTTGTAAACATTTTGCCATGTTATGCTATTAACCTAGATGGTATGAGTTTGTTTGTAGATTCATCCTTTTTGGTTTTATCGATGTTGAATTTGTATTGTTTTCGATGTATTTTACCAATTTGAATTAATGAATATCTTTTTTAGTAAAAAAAAAAGAGAGAAGGGAAGAAGTCTTCGTTGCTGCTCCATTATGCTTTGATTTAACACAGAATTTATTAATAAATAGTTTTTTATTTACTTTTATTCAATTTATTTTATAATATTTTCATGCTAGGCAAAAAGACAATAAATTAATTATAGTATTTTCATGCTAGGCAAAAAGTTAATTAATTAATTAGTTGTAGATATCACCTGTAAAGTCTAGTTTAAAATTATGAAACAGAAAGAATGTAACACTAAACAATATTATATACAAATCGGGTTTCGTCAAAGACATATTGCTAAACAGAACGTGTTTGAATTTGTTCCATTGTGATTGGGGGTTGGCTTAGAAACTTCAAAATCACATGTTTTAATATCATCTTCCCTAGATATGTTCGAAGGGGAGGACTTTGATAATGGAGTTTGAAGTTTCTCATCTGAGAATTTTTCATGATCCTGCTCATGCGATATACCCTTGTTGATGGAGGATAATGAAACTTGGCAAGGACTCTTTTCTTTGGTTGAAATGACTTAGAGCCAACATTGGGTGAACTTTTAGTAGCCCACTGATCTTTACCATCTTCTGAGCCTATGAGAAAAAGCAAACACCGGCATTTGTGAAAACTACATTCCTTCAAACGTTAAAATATAAAGAAAATATAGATATAGAATTGGGAAAGTATTTGCATTTCAAGTTTTGCTATAAAAGTGTTTCACATGCCACCTTGAAATCTGTAGGCTTGTTTTGCAATCATAGCAAATATGAATGGATGCAAATCCATGAAAACCCAGACCAACCTTATGCTTTGAAGTACACATCTGCAGCCGGAATTTCGTGTGAATACCTCATCCTTGTTGTGCATTACTCCAACAAAGCCTATGCATGGAAGTATTAATGGTGACTTTAAGCAAGACAATGTATAAATTGACAAAGCAAATAACACACAGCTTTTAATAAATTTCCTTCCTGGCCGAGGATAGAATCTTTTGAATGTTTATTAATAGTTTCTTAATATATTTGAGCGAAATATATTGTCTAACCTCCTTTTGTAAACACTTAATGGAACAAATAATCAATATTTTATTTTTCAGTGCTAATGAATGTCGTTTCTTTAGTTGGTTTAGCGACTAGGGGCAGACAGATTATATGGATGACATTCATGATGAGGTAAATATTTCTTCTTTGTTAAAGTTTTTTTAGAGTTGTGCATCCCTATCATAGATTCTGAGTCCCTCTAATACAATCATTGAACCTCAATCAAAGTACTATAACTTATTCTAAATTAAATGGGAGACTCAGGCCTAAGAGTAATAAAGTCAAATATAAGCAAGGTTTTATATTTACGCATAAAGGAGCCTCTGATTCTCAAATATATGCAAGGTTTTATATTTACGCATAACAATACTTTATCAGTCATAGTAAGATCTTATCACATAAATTGCATATGAAATTACAATTAAAGTCGAATATTCTGCTCCAAGGTTCATTACCAATACATTCTGTGAAAAATACCCAATGCATAAAAAGAGATTTGTATGCAGTGTTAGTGTTACAACTTGAAAATAAAATGAGAACATTGTAACTTTTTTTTGTGTGTTTTGTTTGGTCTTGAGCAGGAAATAATTGATTGGTCTCTAATAAAAACAGTATGATATGTATGCAAAAAATAGTTCGAACATAAAGCTTGCTGGTGACGTGAATGATCTGATATCATTAAATTAAAAGAGAAACAAAACAGCTATATCAGATATAAGTGAGGAAAAGGGAATCACCTTGGGAATAGCACAAAACAACAAATTCAGGGTGAGATACATGGAGGGCAGTGACACATAGACCCCTAATTCTTCTCACTCTTACTAATTCCTCATCTTCCCGTTGACAACTTGCAGTGGTTGCAAGATTTTGAGACAAAGATCTGAAGAGAAATGTGTGTTGCCACCTTATCTCCCTTCCACTGAAACCAGTAAGATCAGGCTAGCAATTTATTTATTATTATTATTTTTTTGATAACAGACCAGGCTAGCAATTTGATTCATAAAGTATTAGTTTTGCACATTATCATCACATCTGTCATGTAGTTTATCACATTTTGAGGACATCATGAATCTTTATAATATTGTCAAACACCTTTGTGATGCACTTTATAGTGTTAATTTTATAAGATCCTTTTTCTTTTCCTTTTTTGAGTCACATATCCAAAACAAAACAAAAAGAGACACACAAATGGACCAATTACATTTCCTGTCTTTTCTGTGATTTGAATATTGGATTCCTAATTTATTCAGATTCAAAAATAGACTCAGATCCACTGAATCAGTTCACAAATAGATATATACAGATTCAAAAATGAACAGTAGATAGTATTGGAATGATACAGCCATTATTTCTCTATTTCGGTTTAAGTTTTTTCCCCCTATATTCATAATCTAGTAGGGTGGAATATGGCATGTAATGCCTTCAAACATATGGGAATATTGCAGAATGAGAATCAAACATTCACACATAAATTGTAAATGTGCTCAGTTAAAAATTAGTTGGTTTATGAAGAGAATTGTGTTCAGTACATATGGCATTTATTCTCAATCAATGAAGAAAAATGCTAGCAACATACTACTCATCAATAAATCCGTACGGCAAGATACATTTTTGTTCACGGAAAATGAAAAGTGAAGGAAACTGAAGGTGCCCAGATAGAAGGACAAAAAGAAGAAATAAAATGAATCAAAAGTGAAAAAAATGGGAAAAACGAATAAATAACGAGAGATGATTGGCAAAACACACCACATTAGAATATAGGTTTGTTCCAAATTGAGGTACCTCTCTGTGTTCGAGTATTAAGCAGAGAATCCTCCGCCGTCCTCTCCAACCAAATCTATAGCCTCCATCATCTCCATCAAATCCGCTACGTATCAACCTCCACACCATCATGGTTCCTCCTAAAACAAAAAACAAAAGCAGAAATTGAAAAACTTTCATAGCTTCTCTGCAAAAAGAAGAACAAAAATTTGTATATTATTGTGAAAACTAAATGGTAGAATGTTCTCCGCTCTCTTCAAACCTTCCACCGCCGCCTCCCTTCTGCCCCTCTCCGAACTGACCGTTATGTAACGCAAGCCCAGGCGCCCCGCCTTCCGTCGCACACTTCGCTGCCTAGACGCCGCCTCGCCACCCTCTGTGCCTCCTTCTTCTGGCTTCCTCTGTACGCGTCCCACTCTCCATCCTTCACTCTTGGTTTCAAGTTCCTGCTTCTATTATGATCAAATCTTGCATCTCTTCAGTTTAGGAAATGGAAGAAAGTGGAAGAGGAAGTTTAATATGGTTAACCAGACAACGGATAATGGATGAAGTGGGTGGGATTGAGCGGTTCTTGGTTGGAAAAATAAATAAATTATATATATATATATATATATATATATATATATATATATAAGAAAAACCGTTCTCCACCATAGTGAAAGATGGAATCAGTTTACAGATATATTAAAATTTAACTAAGGAAAAATTTGGAATATATTAGTATAGATAATGCAGTTATTAAGGGTAAATTAGGCATTTAAAAATGATCAAACCAAATTTTTGAATTTTTTTGAATTTCGACATTATCTATTAGGCATTAAGGGTGAATTTTTTTAAGCAAAACGACATGCAAAAGCTTTATAATGAGCCAAAAAATCCCAACTAGTTTGACACCTTACGACTCAACAATCATTTGCAACAAGCCTAAGTATTATTAAAAAGAAAAAATAATAAAGAATACAAAATCCATGGGGGACCAAACCAAAACCCATGGAGAAAGTCATTTAAACTTGAAATTAGGAAGCCAAAACCTATTACTGCTAAAGTCTTCCAAAATAAAAGGAGGAACCAAGTCCCGACAACATAGACCATGAACAAAAACTCCATAATTGGCAAGCATATCCGCACAAGAGTTACATTCCCTAAAAATACGAGAGACAAAAAATTACATTTTGCTAGTAAGAAACAAGCAATTTTCCCATCTAACTATGAACTTCCAAGGGACTATTTGAGTGGATTTGAAGGCATCAACAACTAGTTTTGAATCGCATTCAAGCCAAAGATTATGCCAACCTCTTTCATAAGCAATCTCTATGGCTAACATGGCACCAATGAGCTCAACATGAAAGGAATTTGCTAAACCAATATGAAAAGCATAGCATCCGAGAATAGCAGCTGTAACATACTGTTTTTAATTACGCTGTTTTAACAGTAAAAATATATTTATTTATATTTTTATTTGAGACTTAGGAAATGATTTTGGAGAAAACAAAATCATATCTAGAACTTACTCTACGTTAGGAAGCTCTGGTTAAAATTTGGGTTTAAAACTCAGACGAAAATCGGTCTGCGTTTTTAACTGACAGTATAATTTTTATACTGATAGTAAACCCTAATTTGACCCTAAAATTGAAATTTGTAGATTTTTTTTTATATTTTATCCTTGAGGAATTCTACTTTCCAAATTTCTGATCAGAAATAAAATATTATGTGTATCCGGGCGAATTTTGGCGAAAGTTCGAATAGAGAACAGTCGGTATTTTCACTGACAGTAAGATTTTAATGATCAGAAAACCTAATTTTCACTCGTGAACGAAATGGTTTATATTTAAATCATATTTCCAACGAGTTTGGTTAGTTTGAAAATTTTCAGTCGAAAACGAAATATTATGCTTTTATACGGGCGTAAAACCCTAATCGGGGAACCGACAGAGTCGAGAAGGGAGGTGCAGAGACAAAACCGGACACCGGAGGAGCTGAGTCATGGGGTTAGTCACCACCATGACTCACCAAGCATTTATGAAGCATTAAGTGTAAATTTAGGTGAAATGACCAAAATACCCTTTTAGCTTAACCTAACCAAGGTTAAGTTAGATTTTAACCATGGTCAAGGAACCATGGTTAGTTTATGTGGTCCAAAATCAGGCACACCCTCCACTAAATGTGAGCCACATATTAATTAACCTTAGTTAGCAAGGTAACCTTAGTTAAGTTAATTATTAACTATGGTTAAGCTTATATTAATTAAATATTCCTAAAAGCTATTAATCTAAGCTTAACAAACCAAACAAGGCATAAGATTACTCCTATATATACCCCCCAAACCGTGGCCTCCCTCACCATTTCACTCATCTTCTTCATCTTCTTCATTTCTTCACCAAAAACACTTAAACTCCATTTTCATTCTTCAAGAGCTCCAAGTGATTCCATTACAAAGCTTGCCAAGATCATCATTTATTCTTCTTCTACTTTCCTAACTTGAGGTAACATGATCATCTCATCTCTTGTTTAAGCTCTTGTTCTTCATATTTCATAGTTTTCCATTTCTAGATCTAGAACTTGTAATAATTCTAGAAAATTGTAGAAAAATCATAAAAATGTGAAACCAATTTCTATGATCTAGATATGATCCCTACTTTCATTATCCAAAAGCATGTGATCAAAGTTATTTTCCTTCCCTATTAACCATTCTTGGCCGAACCTAGGTGAGAAAGTGAGTGTGAAGTTTTTGTGTCATTACTCAATTCTAACACTTGTATCATGCTCTCTAATACCTATATGGTTATAATATAAGAGCTTAACTTCAACAAAGATTTCTATCCTAATTTTATGGTGTTGACCGAAAATCTAGGGTTTAGGAGTTTATAGATTTTGTTAATTTAATGAATTCTAATGATTGGTTAATACTCTTAAGTATCTATGTAATCTAAAACCAATACCTTGGATCAAAATGAATTTCCTTGCCTGTTTTACTAAATAAGGCCGAAACTTAATTAAAAGGGAGATTAAATTATTTTGTTAATATTTCCAAGTTATGATAATTTATCTAAGCTATCTAAGACTATAGGAACTAGAATCCAAAAGCTTGGAATGAGAAAAGAATCCTAACCCTATTTTGAATTAGGAGGCCGAAACCTAGCTAGTTAGGTTAAGAGTGATTTTGTTGATTAATTATAGTTGTATTGTTTGGTTGAAGGAGAAACTGTTAAACTATGGTGTGATAACGAGGATCGTCGAAGTCAGAATTCCGGTGCTAACTCAGGTGGGTGAAAGAATCAACCTATCGTCAAAATCGATAAGTAGTAGATTATATGATAATTGTGTATGGCGACCTAAACCCTACTAGTAGTCGAGTAATCGACAATACCAAAATCCCATTGGAAACATTTTTTGTTAAACCAATGGTGATTCGGGGATTGTAGGTTTATCGACATTAGAATGATTTTATCTTATCTGAGGTTGATTGAATTTATGATTATTATTGAATTGCTTATGTGATATATTGTGGTGTTGGAATATTTTCTGATGTTATGTTATGCATGATCTGCCTGGTTGTTGATATTGTGCTTAGTGGATTTTAAGCCAAGATATATATGTTGTTCGAGAGATAGTTGTTTATTGTGGGTGTGAGAATAATGGGGACTTAGAGGTGCCTAACCTAGATGGTGTATTTTAATGCGGTATGGTGACCTAGAATATGTGTTGAGTTCTAGTGGAAGGTTAAGGCACTAGGATGTTGTTAAAATGGGTTGGTGAGATTCACGTGTATTGGTAATATAATACACAAGGTCGGTGTTGTTGTTCACAACCGTGTATTGGTAATATAATACACAAGGTCGGTGTTGTTGTTCACAACCGTGTATTGGTAATATAATACACGAGGTCAAGAGTTCTTGCTAGACCGTTCCACCTTAGAAATAGGTTGTGCAGCTATAGTGTCATTTAATTTCATTGAGCACCCCCGGGAGTGGACGGGGTGTGCACCGGGAGCATCGTGCAGCTATAGTGTCATGCTTTGCATGAGCGTTCTCACCATGGAAGAGAATGTGCACCGGGAATTTGGAACCTGTCGCTGGAACAATTGACTGACATTCCCCGAGAGGAATGCGTGAAAGAAATCCGTGGTGGACACGTTAGTATGAAAGTCTAGTTGTACGAGTTTGGGGTAGAGGATGATACATTAAATCGAGGATGCTTTGTTAGTTAGGTTTTGGATGATGTTATGTCTGTGATAATTACTATATAATTTACTATTACTCTTTTCCGCTTTTGATGATAGAACTGCTTCTTATCCCCTATGTTTATGTATTCTTGTGGGTTAGTTTACTTACATTAGAAGACCCGATGGAGGATTATGTTGTTGAGGAGCTGGACGGAGCTCTGTATGAAACAGAGTTTGTTGAGGAGTTGGATGGAACTCCTTTTGAACCAAACGCTGGGGGTCGAGCCGTGATCCAGGGCGATTAGGGTACAGATAGTATGGCCAGTGTGTCTAAGAAGGAGTATTTTTTTATATGTCTCCGCTAAGTATGGCTTTTATTTTAAGTTTATGCCTGTGAGGGATCCTACCGAGAGGATACCCTCAACAGTGTTTTGGTAATGTAATAAATAAACCAGTGTGTATTTATATATTACAACCTTGGTGTGTTTAATTTGCAGAAGTTATATGATTGTTTAAATAAAGTTTTAATTTTTACGCACTTTTCACACTAAGCGCGCGATTAAGGAATTAATTAATAAGTTTTTAAGCTAATAAAACACCGGGGCACAACGAGGTGTCTCAGCAGCTCTACTGTCCCTAAAAGTACCACCGCAAGCAGAAACACCTAGACTACCTCTAGCTACCCCATCAGAGTTACATTTTATCCAATTACAAAGGGGGGGAACCAATCCACTTGAGTAATGACAGGAGCTTTTGGAGGATAAACATCAATTGCAATTTTTTTTTAAAAGTTTGAACTCCTCTATAGAAGATTGCATAGTTCCAACAGATAGCTTTCCCGAGAGTGCAACATTAGCAAAGATTAGCTTCTTCACATATCTTAGAGTGGTCAGATTTCTACTGAACCAAATAAACCAAAAAGAGTTAATTACACCAGCAACAATAACATCCTTAACTTGAGAACTACACTGAGATTCACAAACCCGAAGCACTGCTGAAATAGAAGTGACAAAAATATGACAGTGCAGGATGAAATAACCAAAGTTAACACAAGAAGGGGGGTTGAATTGTGTTTACCAACTTTTTAGGAAAAATTGAAAATTATTTAGGCAGGCACAACAAGCAAAATAAAGCTAAAGAGAATTAGACAGGTGACTCGTTTAATTTCAGAACAGTACACACTCGCATACAAAGAAGGTTAAAACAGAATTTGATATTCATAAAATTAACTCCCCAAGTTAAAAGCTTAAACAGATAAACTCTTAAATAAATTAAAGAGATTAGGGAAGAAGAATTACACTCAAGAGTTTTATACAGGTTCACCCCAAAATCAACTGGGCTACGTCCAGTTCTTGGCAGCAACAATGTTTCCACTATAACTGATCAGATTATAGTACAAGTATTCTTTTCACACCTAGCCTATAGAGGCTCACACTCAAACAAGTATTCTTTTCTCACCTAGCCTCTTCTGGCTCAAACATTAAAGGATGGAAAGTTTTGAGTATTTAATACAACTCTGTAAGTCTTTCAGATAACACTAAGAGAGTGGAATAAATGAAGGAATGAAAGACTGCGAAATTTATGTCAACTGATTGAAGAGCTATTCAATGAAGGAATGAAGAAGTAAATTATCAGACTAATTTCTTCTTTGAATATGTGCGCAAAGCTCTTAACTTCATCTTCATGGTTTACACTATTTAAACACTACAAGAAAAGTTGTGATTAGCGAAGGCCAAAGGCCGTCACAAATAGCACAAAGCGGTCGCAAAATAAGGGTTTTTGACGGATTTGTGACGGCTTCGGATCCGTCGCATATAGGGTCGTCGCAAACCGTTTCTGACAGATTTTTTTAAGTGGCCATCACAAATTTGCGACGGCCTTTTCCGTCCCAAATTTGCGACGGCCTTTTCCGTCGCAAAATTTAACCTGTTACTGACGGGTTGGCCGTCACAAATCACAAAACAATTAGCGACGGCTTGGCCGTCACAAACTTTGATATATATTTTTTAAATAAATAATTTAATTTATTTAATTTATTTATTTAAAATATGAATTATTATATTTTTATTTAAATATTTTCCTTTTATTGAATTTAAAGAAATTTCTTCTTGGTTTGTTTTCCATCATCTCATCTTACTCAGAAGGTAACATGCTTCTTCAATATCCTTCTTTTGGGATCCAACTAAATTCAAGCGGAGTACTTTTTGTTGGGAACGCTTCATAACCACGATGTTGCACTGCAGCTCTTTCACTGCTTCATAGGGCGACCCGGAGACCTTTTCAATCTTGACGTTTATCTGTGAAAAAAATTTACCATGATGATACATACACAACATTCAAATTGAACCTTTCATAAATCAAGCTACTAACCTTATTAGGATCATCTGAGAGCAAGAATCAGTGATATCATCTTTGAGGCATTTTGTCGAACACGAGGTGAGAGTCCCTAAGTAAACCACATCTTGACACGCTACCCACAAAAGATGGGTACATGAAGGTTTATAGGTTGGAGGTGCGGTAGTGACAGAGAGTAAGAGAAAGAGGGGTGGTCGGAGAACCACCATGCGGTGGTGGTTGCTATCACCGTGCCAGAAACGAAGGGAGGGAGGCGACTGCTCGAGTAGAACAAAAAATGTGGGAGGTGGAGGCGAGGGACTGGATTGTAGTGGGAGGCAAGGGCGGCTGCAGAAGGCGAGGGCGACGGTGAGAGACGTGGGCACGACGGGTGGAGATGATAGAGAAGGAGAGGGAGGCTATGTGGAGGTAGAAAGTGGGACGACACAAATGAGGAAGAAGGAGAGTGGGGCTAAGGGTTATTTACAATTTGCGAGGGCTGGTCCGATGCAAAGTCTGTCGCAAACTAAAAAATTGTTAGCGACGGCTTAAGCCGACGCAAATCACCCACTCCTCGTAACTCAAACCCGTTTTTGCGGCGGAAAGTCCATCGCAAACTAAATTTTTTAGTAGCGACGACTTAAGTCGACGCAAATCACCCACTCCTCGTAACCCGGACCCATTTTTGTGATGGAAAGTCCGTCCCAAATTCCCATTTTTGTCGCTTAATTTTCCTTGAAAAAGTGCGCTAATATTTAGCGACGGAAATGCCTTCGGAAATAATAAAAGCCGTTACAAAATTAAAAAACACCAACCGTTCTGGTTTGCATTGGGCAAGGTCGTCGCTACTGTTGATTTTTGTGACAGATTTAAGGCCGTCGCCAATTACCCGTCGCTAATCGGACAATATCTTGTAGTGAAAGGCTTCAATCAATTTGATTCGTTAGACAACTTCCGAAAGTGTGCTCCTTTGATTTGAACTTCTGGGACACCATCAATGCCAAAGAGTCATTCTGTATAAGCATTAAATGTTTACGGACGTTGGACTTTGACATATGCGACCAAGAGTACACTTTGCTTCTGAGCAATTGTTGTTTCAGAGTTGTAGTTGCATACTTCTTGTACTTGCAGTAGAGAACTTTCCATTTTAGTGCAACACTCAGCTCACTTTCTGGAAAGTACTTTTACTTTGTACTAAAACAGTTAAAAGCTACTAACTTGGTGCAAAGGTAGCGTGTTTATTCCTTAAACACTTGAAAGAATGAATTCTTTATTCTTTGTCCTTGGTGCTATTGTCCATAGGGCTTTGAGATCCTTAAGGAAGTCATCTTTTTCAAATAAGGTTGACTTGGACTTTCTTCTGACATTCTAACATTTGAACTTGTACAGTAGAGTCTGAAATTAGACGGGTGATGTAGAGGTTAAAATTAGACGGGTGAGGTGATCAAAAACTTAGACGGGTGAGAAGTCAATTTTAGACGGGTGATCTACTGAAGCTTCTTCAGATTTTGATCCTTGCCACATCATCAATTAAATCAGAACTTTGACAGAGAGTTGACTTGGTCTCTGTCTGAGTTGACTAACTTTCAGATGGTGGTTTTTCAGACGAGTTTGAAAAACTGTTCCTTAGAGAAATTTAGAAGGGTCATAACACTTAACAGACTTGTCAGTAATTTCATATGGTTCAATATTACCATACTGAATATATTTGGAATCATCAAAACTTAGAGAATTTACACTTTGAAAGTGTTCCAGACTTGTGAGGTCTCAACACAGGACAGAACCAAGCCAGCTCCACACATCTCTAGCAAATGAGCATTCCAGGAACAAATGATGAGCAGATTCAGAGGCAGAAAGACAGGTAGAAATGAGAAACTATTGTGCAACCTTTTTCTCTTAACTTGTCGTCTGTTGGAACTTTTCCATGCATCAATCTCCAAATAAAAAATGACCTTGAATGAGGAATTGTAGAACTCCAAATAATCTCACTCCAACAAACCTATTGAAAAGGAAGGAATAGGTGCAGATATGCATCGTTAAAAGATAGTAAGCCATTGTCTTTGTTTTTCCAAATAGGAGTATCTACCGAATCAGCAAGAGGCAGAATCTGATTCCTTATTTCTGAAACTACTGCAAGGAGACTATGCTCAAGCACACTCAGGACAGACCAAGAATGATCCTGAATGAATTCAAAGACATTTGCCTGAAGCATTTTTCTAATAGGCGAAGGATGTTGCAGCATATCAGTAATTGAAGAAGATAACCAAGGATCATTCCAGAAGCTAATTTTCTGACCATTTCCAACAATCAAGTGACAATTCTCCATAGCAACAGGAAGAAATCTTTTTAAACCAAGTCCAATAGATGACTTCACATATCTAGGAATAGGGACACCAAGCTTTATCAACCTAGTTCTCAAGAAAGCAGCCCATTGATTTTCAGAAATCAGTAATAACACTCTCCTCTCATTTGATCTGCCATCAATCGAATGAAGGCACCCAATCAACCCAACTTTCCCAAATGCCCACCATCAGCCCTTCTCCTTTTCGGGTCTAGATTTTTTGCGTCGTTTCAATCATCGTGGTTCTCCAAGAGATCAAGATAATCAAATTAGCCGGAGTATCTAGATATAAAATTTCAAAATACACATGATGATACTAATAGTTCTTTGATAGTTCTACAATTCACATAAACCATGAAAAGACACAAAAAGATAATGATAAACTAGGAAATATAAATACAATATTATGCATCACTTAACATATTAATAGACATTGTTGCACTTCCAACACTAATATTGATTCCCGAAGCATAGCATATGAAAGAGATCCACATCACTCAAAGGCATGATCTATTGGAATATCGAGAAGATTTGATGGAGAATTATTTCCTTCATCTACTGCTTTCTCAACCAATTCACATCTTTTACCTCTTTTGGCCATGTTACCATCATCCGTTTCAGATAATTGTTCTCCATAACCAACTTTTTTTTCTCTTTCCATTACACTTCATTGAAGTATCTTGAACCTTACTGGTCACTTCATTAGCCACATTGATATCAGATCCTTCAACTGAAATATTTATATGATCCTCTATAGAATTATGATTCTCTAAGCTCGTATCTCCATCCTGTCTTAATCTTCCTCTATTATATCTTCATCCTCGTTACTTGTCAATCACAATGGTAACCTTATATAATTCCTGGATTATTGATATGGGTTTGAGCCTGTCGCCATGATCATCAATGTGCTTCCACTAGATAATCTAGTAAATAGAATAGCAAAAAGTGTATAAATGTTAAATGTTATAAGAAGAATACATCATACCATGTCCAAGGGACAGGTTGATTGTCACATCTAACGAACAAAATTAAACAAACTTTAAAACCATATGTGGTACGGGTTTGGGGCTATCGCCATGATCATCAAAGTATTTCCACTTAAGATAATCTAGTAAATAGAATATCAAAAAGTGTATAAATGTTAAATGTTATAAGAAAAATACAGCATACCATGTCCATGGGACATGTTGAATATCACATCCTAACATATGAACGGGTTCCATCAATTGCCTTATTGTACCTGGATTGCGAACCAACATTTGGAACCCCAATAGATGGTCTACTAAATGCATTAAGGTAGAATTCATCGACGATGACAAAACCTAATAAAAAAAATATTCTCCATTTAATGACACGTCATTGGATAATACATCAAATGGAGCATACACATATATATACAACCAATAATCTCAACGGGTCTATACAACTCTATTCGAGAATGAAAGGCTTCTCCTAAGAACAATTGAAATGAATTTATACAAACAAGTTTACTTTGAAGCATCAACAATAAAATTGGAAATTTGGATTGTTAAAAGGTAAGTTCAAACTAAAAACCTACACTTTTACATCTTATGTAAAAGTTTATTTTTATCTTTATGCATTACATGCTTGGTGATTTAATTAACAAAATATTCTTGTTATTTATTTATTTTTAAAAAAAATGCACAAAAAGTAATGGATATTATAACTGTAGATTTATTTATTTATTATTCTTTTTAAAATGTTTATAATCATTGTAATTTTTCGATGTTAGTGGGATTGGACAATGTTTTGACATTAAAAAGGCTTTTGACACATTGGACTGGAACTTCATTATTTCTGTTTTGAAAGCTTTTGGTTTTAATCTTACTTTCTGCAATTGGATCAAAACAATCCTTCACTCTGCTAAGCTATCCTTTCTGATCAATGGTAAACCAGAAGGTTTCTTTGCCTGTAAAAGAGGGGTTAGACAAGGTGACCCTCTTTCACCTCTGCTTTTCTGTCTTGCTGAAGATGCCTTGAGTAGAGGAATATCTGCCCTTGTCAGCTCTGGAGTGTTACAAACTATTTCTGGTCCTAGGAGCCTTGCTTCTCCTAGCCATGTCTTGTATGCAGATGATGTACTTGTTCTATGTAAGGGTAGCAAGAGGAGACTTGAAGCTCTGATGAACCTCTTTGCTGAGTATGGAGCTGCTTCAGGTCAAAGGCTTAGCCTCAACAAGTGCAAATTCTATTCGGGTAGTATCTCCCCTAACAAGTCATCCAAAGTGGCTCAGATACTTGGATTTTCTGCTGGATCCTTTCCTTTCAATTATCTTGGTTTTCCAATTTTCAAGGGCAAGCCAAGAAGAATTCACTTGCAGCCTTTAGCAGACAGAATCACCTCCAAACTTGCCTCTTGGAAAGGTAACCTTCTTTCAATCATGGGAAGGGTTGAGCTTGTCAAGTCTGTGATCAACAGTATGATGCTTCATAGCTTTCATGTCTACTGTTGGCCCTTATCTGTTCTTAAGGATCTAGACAAATCCATTAGGAATTTTATTTGGTCTGGAGATCCTAATGTCAAGAAAATCTGCACAGTTGCTCGGAAGAAACTCTGCAGACCTGTTCTGGAAGGTGGATTGGGAATTAAGTCTTTGTTAGCCCTAAATGATGCTGCTCTTCTGAAATTATATTTTTAGTTGGTTTCCTCTTGTGCTGAATGGGCTACATTTCTTAGGAGCAGATTCTCTCATCACTGCAAGCCTGTCCCCACCTATGTCAAGTCTTCCTTATGGCCTGGCATTAAAAATCATATGCAGTCTGTTCTTAACAATGCAGTTTGGCAGATTGGAGATGGTTCATCAATTAACTTCTGGACTGACAAATGGCTCTCAAAGCCCTTGGCAGATCTGCTGCATGTTCCTCACGACTGCAAAGCATAAAGCAAAGCCAAGCTTGCTGACTTTATAAGGGATGGCAGCTGGATTATTCCTTCATCTCTAATGGCTAACCTCCCAATTTTTGGTCGGGAGCTGCCTCATTTGGACATTCCCTGTTTCCCTGCAGTGGACACTCTTATTTGGCAAAGACTCAACCTCGGGTGGTTTATCTTTCAAAGAAGCTTTCCATTTCTTAGACATTAGGCATTCCATTTGTGACTGGTCTAAACTGATTTGGAATAGGGCAATTCCTCCCTCTAAGTCTTTTGTCATCTGGAGGCTTATTCATAATAAGTTGCCCTCATCAAGATCGGCTTGAGAAGAGAAATGGCTTTGACCTTGTTTGATCTGCGAGTCTTTGCTTGTCTGCAGCAGAAAGTGCAGACCACCTCTTCTTAGCTTGTCACTTTGCAAAGCAAATTTGGCATTGGATTGAATCAGTCTTTGATGTGCAGGTGGACACTTCTTCTGTATTCTCTATTCTCTCCCTTTGCCATAAGCAGTGGAGCCTGCAAATGAAAGACACTATAACTGCAGCTATTGTTAATTCCTTTTGGATCATTTGGTTCTCAAGAAATAAACTGAAGTTTGATGATAGAACAATCACAGTGAGAGCAGCTACTAGCATGCTCAAAGCCTCTATTTCTTTGTCTAGTAATGTTTCTGCAAATAAAATGTCCTCTTCTGCTGAGGAATTGAGAATCTTTGAGCTGCTGAGGATCAAAGGCCATCCGAGAGCCTCTCCTAAAATTCTCCATGTTGTTTGGACCCCTCCTCTCCCAGGCTGGATTAAAGTAAATACAGATGGGGCCTCTAAAGGCTCTTCGGGTCAAGCTGGTGGTGGTGCAATCTTTAGAGACAGTAGTGGAGCTACTCTTGGCTGTTTTGCTGAATTCTATGGGACTCAGGACTCTTTCTCTGCTGAACTGCTTGCTGCCATGACAGCAATTCAGATTGCTTTTGAGAGGGGCTGGTCTAGATTATGGCTGGAATGTGACTCTTCTCTTGTGGTTCTTGCTTACTCGAATCCAGACATAGCTCCTTGGAAAATTAGAACTAAATGGAGAAACTGTATTGCTTTGGCCTCAAACTTTACTTTCTTGATCTCTCATGTTTTTAGAGAAGCTAATCACTGTGCTGATAAGCTAGCCAATTTTGGAGTCAGTTCTAAATGCTTCACTTGGTGGAGCCTGATTCCCAGTTTTATTAGGCATGATTTCTTCTGTAATAGGTGGGGTATGCCTAATTTTAGATTCTTGTAATCCCCCCTCTTCTCATGGGTAAGGTCCTATGTCCCCCCATGTTTTCTTGTATTTCTTTCTTTTGTTTTTAATAATACTATGGGGTGCTGCAGATGATTGGTAGTGGTTTTGGTGCCAACATAGTTGGGATGATTTCCACTGCAGTGATGCTTCTGCACTCCTTTTTGCTTAAAAAAAAAAAATAATTTCTCCATAAGAAACTCATGACCTTTTAATGTTATATGGGGTGGACTCTTATTATTGTACGAGGAATGACTTAGTTTGAATTGATGTAAAAATATGCTAAGAATAGCCTTACCATCTTCAAAAAATAGTTTTATGACATTCCAAATTATGAACAACTAGAAGTACTATTTGGGAGCTAATAAAAAAAAATATAACTAATGAAATAAATGTATCAACTTAAGAAATTTAAATTAACAAGAAGAAGAAATAATAAAACAAAATACAAAAAATAAAAGAAATCATATAAATAAGTGAATGCTAAACCTTGTCGTGAATGTATGCACTCATGAACTAAACCTTGAAGAGCAGTCCAAAAGAAGCAACATAATATAATTTTTTTTAACTAGAACAACTTAAACCCAAAACTAAGTTATAGGCCCAAGAAACATTTCAGATTGTTCAACGATGAAGATGTGAACTCTCTTTATATGAAAAGATCGAGAGATATAGTTAGAATTATCCCTTGTGGGACTATGCTTCAACTCACACATACATATAATATACCATACAGAAAAAAAATCAACAAATACAAAATCAAATTCAAAGTTTCATTTTTGAAAATGTGGGGTGATTAATATGTTAATACTTGAGAATAAGCACTGAAAGTTTCAAGTCATTCCCCTGCTATTTGAAGAATGATGTTCGAATAAGGATTGGTAATGGGTTAAGCAATCCTAGAATAGATGGATAGAAACCTCAATTTTGAGTGGTCGAAAATTTGGAAGCTTCAAGCCTCCGAAAGAATGAGATTCCCTACATGTATGGTATCATTTATTAGGAGAGCAATATATTATCTACATTCTTAGGGCCTATCCACAGGCAACAATGATTCAACAAGATTTTATCACAAATGACCAAAGGAGTCAATCATTTGGTGGTAATTTGGCAGATATGAGTATTGTTGAAGAAGCTCTTTGTAACACCCCCTTGGTGCTACATGTATAACTCATTGCGGAAATATAAACCTAATAATAAAAGCTGGTTACTTTCGGAAAATAAAATTTTCTAATTACTTAGCTTTACTCGAAAATGGTTATGAAATTTTTCTTTTCCGGTATAAACAAAATCATATATATGTATGCATCATCATAACTTTTTACATCAAGACCCTTATACATACAGGTCATTTGTCAGAGTCAAAACATAAGTAAAGTAAAAACATAACTATACTGTAGTGGTAGTCTGGAACCACGACTCAAAAAGAATGGCTCTCAGTAGCCAAATATACAGACTGATGAAAATACGACTACCTCAAAAATGGAAATTAAAATGTCCTACTGTTGGTCGCACTAGTGGAAACCATTGGGAAGACCTCCATGGTCCTCTCCAACTGCAGGGGTATCCTGTGGGGGTACCTCTAATCCCGCTTCAGCAGCGGGGTCCACACCATCATCCATAGGATGATACTCATGAACCTCCTCATCCTCCTGCGGATCCTCTTCAATTTCCTCGTCTACCTCGGGTACAAGAATCAGAGGGGCTGGAGGTGAATTTGGTGCTGCCTCATGAAACGACTGAACGGGTGGAGGCCGATGTACAAGATCTCCCTGCTTCACTAAGGCTCCCAACAATAACCACATAGGTGGTAGTGGGACTTCCACAGTCTCAGTACTCTGGGTACGTGTCTGTGGTGTTGCAGATAGTGTGCCCTCAGTAACACACATCGGGCTAGTATATGTTGCGTTGCGGGCTCTCAGATTAATCTCCCACACACCTCCATCATCTGCATCATCAAACATCAGGGATAAAATCCCCGAATATGATAGGTCCCCCATGTGATTCATCTGTACTCGAATATAAAATACCACAGTAGAAACCCAATAGGAATAATACAAGGGTGAGATACTGAGAAATGAGTTTTATCATGATAACTACATGCGCGACAGCATATACATTTGTATATAGCACATAAATTCTCAAGATAATCATAATATTTTAAAAAATGAGATTCATACCCGACAGTCATCGCAATTTGTAAAAAATTCATGACACTTAAATGTCCACCAACTATTTTGATATTTATTCTCCGGAGATACTAACTTCCCTTCGTCGAGCAAAATAGGCCGCAATAATCCACATACCACAATTGTTTCGTGTTGGGTCGGCCTCTCAAATTAGTTCTGATCCCCAATTGTTCAAGGGTATCACGTCTCACCCAAATAATATTAAATAGTTCCCTATTGAGTACATCCATGCAGGGTAACCGAGTTCCACGACCAGAGATTGTAAAGCCCCATGCATTCCGTGGATTTCGAGCCCGAATGTCCCTAAAGACCCAAAGACATTCCTTTGGTCCGTAACTATCCAATTTGTCAATCCACCCTTTGTGGATTGTAGCTCGATAACAAAATGGCACGTCTGCCACAACGGCACATCTGCCAGACTATGCATGTAACTGAGTACATCCGTACTGCGACACCTCGTTGTGCCCCATTGTATTATTAAATTAAATCCTTATTATTTATTTACTTAATCGCACACTTATCATTGAAAATACGTAAAAATTAAAACTTAATTAATAATCATATAACTTTTGCAAATATAAAACACTCCAAAATTATATAACATAAATACACACATAATTATCCTTTATTTTACACAACACTGTTTAGGGTATGCTCTCAGTAGGATCCCACACAGGTACTTATTTATACAAGCTGCTTATAACTAATGGAAAATAAAAATGTCTTATATGACTCACTGGCCCTAAACTTAATACACTATATTATTAGGATCAGTAGGTTGTTCTACAACGTTAGCTTCATACGGAATGTCATTCAACTCCTCATCAACCTCCGTCTCGTACAGGGTTCCTTCCATCTCCTCAGCAACATATTTCTCCATCTGGTCTTCTAACGTAATAAAGTAGACATACACAAAAATACAGAAATAGGGAGATAAGAAACAGTTTTACCATCATAAGCGGAAAAGATTCATAGCATATAATACAATAATAGTCACAAACATGCATCACTCACATTTTACAATCATCCATACTTTATAACATCATCCTCTACCCTCCAATTCATGCAACTAAACCTTTATGATGACATGGCCACTGCTAATCCTGTCACACATCCCTCGTTAGGGATGTCAGTCAGTCGTCCAAGTGACACGTTCCCAACGCCGGTGCACATTCTCATCCATGGTGAGAATGCTCATGCAAAGCAATGACACTATTGCTGCACAGTACCGTCGGTGCACACCCTGATTTTCTCTCTCAACTCTGTCAAGGATTCTCATGCATAGCAATGACACTATAGTTGCACAACTTAACTTCTAATTTAGAATGGTCCACGACAACTTCGGACCTCGTGTATCTCAAATACACGGTTATGAACAACAATGCAACATATGATTCTCACTTACTTTTATCAATAATAACCTAGTATCTCAAGCTTTTCCTCATAACCTCCACTTACATTCTATATCACATCACTTCTATAAAATAATAGCAAGGCACCTCTAATTCATATTCAAAACTCTCACCCAAACAAAATACCTCCGAGCAATATATATCTTTACTTAAAATCAACTAAGCAATTTATCAAACCAGGCAGATCATGTATAACACAATAATCAATAAAATATTCAAACACCAAAATAAACGTCACATGCAGTAGAATACCTCAACCAGCGGATCACAAACAGTCAAAAGTAAATAATTCAGACATCCTCAAATATGAATAATTAACCTAAGGCAATAAACCTACAATTCCCAAATCGTCATTGGTATTACGGAAAAGTTTCCAATACGATTTTGGTATTGTCGATTACTCTACCACTAGTAGGGTTAAGGTCGCCCTACACCGTTATTATAAATTATATAATACTGATCAGTTCCGACAATGGAATTGTTCTTTCTCCCACCTAAGTTACCACCTGAAACACGAAATCAACGATCCTTGATATCCCGCCACGAGTTACCAAAACCACCTTCAACCAAATCAAAAAATTAACAAATTAATCAAACAAATCTAAATATGACCATATGGTGCTAGGTTCGGCCAAGTCATAAAAATAAGGCTAGGCTTATTTGCTTAATCCAATCTTTTAGATACTAATTCCCAAGTATTAACTAGCATAGATTAAGTGTTAATAGTTAAGATTGTAAAACATAATCCTTTAACCAACTAGGTTAGGGTTTCAGCCTCAATGAGAAAAATAGGTTATAAATTCCTTTTTCTCACAAACTCTTGGATCTATAACCTACACACCTTAGTTAGTTCATACAAATCATGATCTAGATAAAGATTGAAGAAAACTTATTTTACTCACATGAACACAAATTCGGTCAAGGCTAGAAAATAGGGCTAGGAATTTCTTTTGATTTCACGTTTCTAGTTATAACAACTATAGGTATTAAAGCGTAAAGATCAAGTGTCATATTGTAAAAATTAACGTCGGTTCTTTAACACAACTGACGTTAATTTTGTCAAAATTAACGTAAGTTCTTTAACATAACCGACGTAAATTTTGTTAAAACTAACGTCATTTGTTATAAAGAACTGACGTTAAAGGTCTTAATTTTAACGTCAGTTGTAGTAAACAACTGACGTTAATAGTGTACTGTATATTTTTATAAAATACTTTTAACGTCAGTTGTATGATACAACTGACGTTAATAGTATTTTTTTTTTTTTAAATTCAGTTTTAAAATATCACTCCCCTAAGCCATCCTCGCATTCAATAAATATCCCAAAGAACACGTAATATCACACACATTACAGAAGTGCAAAGGAAAAATGGAACAATGATCCATATAATGTATGCCTGTTCAAAACAATATATATTAATTTATTAACATAGGTTATAAATGTATACTAAGTTTAAACTACCTATATCAATATCCCTTCGTGATGATCATCACGAGTGGCATGTACATCGTCCACCTGTGTCTCCTCGATTATAGTAGGCATGTTTGTTGAAAAAGAAGGAGTCTCAGGAATATCAAGATTTGAATCTTCATTTTCATCACTACCATTATACATGTTTTTTCCTTGGAGAACCACGGACAACCTTTTGTTAGAAGGATCAGTGATGTAAAACAATTGTTTTGCTTGTGAAGCTATTATGAAAGGCTCATTTATATGACCTAACTTGTTGAGGTCTACCAATGTGAACCCCAATTCGTCGGTTTGTACACCACCGTTACTATCAACCCACTTACATTTAAATACCGGCACCGTAAGCTTAGTGTAATCGAGCACCCAAATATCTTCAATATATCCAAAGTAAGGTGTCGGTACTGTAACGGGTTTTGTGTCCTTTGCACTAGAGAAGTGCATTGCTTCGGCCACGATCATAACCCCACTATTTTGCATGGTACTCTTGTTATCTTGTTCCTTTGTATAAAAGGAAAAGTTATTTATGTCGTATCCGCTCCAACATATGACGTTGAAGTTAGGCCCACGTGCTAGCCATTTTACGTCATTCAAGCAAGACTACCATCCTTAAGCATTTCTTCCTTGAACCATGGTAAGAAAGTCTTGTTATGCTTGTTCAACAACCACCTTTCGCTCATTCGAGGGTTTTCTTGATTGACTTTTCTTTTATGTTCAAATAAGAAAGGCTGAACACATTCGATGTTGTTCAATACATACAAATGTGCTTGAAGCACTTCCTCCCGATCCTTCCTATTAATTCTTAAGCCATGTGTACCCTTACCTTGACATCTGATCTCATCATGCCGAGGCTTAGGAACCCCTATAGGATCCGTGTTATGAAGGTAGTCCGAACAAAACTCAATAGCTTCTTTGCAACATACCTTTGAACAATAGATGCTTCCGGACGATGAGGATTCTTCACGTACCCTTTCAAGATCTTCATGTAGCGCTCAACTGGGTACATCCATCTCGGAAAAACCGCCCACATAATCTAATCTCCCTCACCAAATGAACAATTAAGTGAACCATTATGTCGAAAAAGGAAGGAGGAAAATACATCTCCAATTGGCACAAGATTGTAGCAGCCTCAACTTCCAAGTCATCCAACATACGGGGGTCAACGACTTTGCTACATATAGAATTGAAGAATGAGCACAACCGAGTAATGGCATGTCTCACATTTTTTGTAGCAATACCACGAATAGCAACGGGCAGAAGTTGTTGCATTAAGATGTGACAATCATGAGACTTCAAGCCAACCAATTTAAGATCATTAGAGACAAGCCTCTTCATATTTGAAGAGTAACCATGTGGAACTTTGATGCCCTGAAGACACCCGCATAAACTTTGTCTCTCTTTTTTTGACAAAGTATGACATGCTGGCGGCATGCTTTATGCCCCTTGACACTGTACCTGGACAAGTTACCGTATGCTGGAAAGTCGTTGATGGTGCAAAATAACATGGCACGAAGCTTGAAAGTCTCATGAGAATACCCATCAACTACATCAACACCTTCCACCCACAACGTTTTCAAGTCTTCAATCAAGGGACCTAGATAAACATCTAAGTCATTTCCCGGTTGCTTTGGGCCCGAAATCATCATAGACAACATCATGTATTTGCGTTTCATGCACAACCAAGGGGGCATGTTGTAAATCACCAACAGAACAGGCCATGAACTATGAATACTACTCATGTTACCATAAGGATTCATTCCATCCGTAGCAAGTCCAAGCCTTAGGTTTCTTGGCTCATCGACGAAATCCGGAAACATAGTATCGATATTCTTCCATTGAATAGAATCAGCAGGATGACGAACCTTTCCATCACGTTTCCTCTCATCATTATGCCATCTAAGATTCTTCGCATCTTTCCCATTGGCAAACAATCGCTTGAACCTTGGAATTATTGGAAGATACCACAACACCTTCGCAGGAGGACCCTTTTTTCTCACATCATCAACATCATCATCATCATCACCACCCTTCACTTTGTATCGTGATAACCCACATTTGGGGCAATCGTGTTTGTCTTCATGAACACCGGTGTACAATATGCAATCATTGGGGCATGCGTGTATCTTCTTATACTCCATACCCATAGGACACAATACCTTCTTGGCCTCATAGTTACGGTCAGGCAATGTGTTGTCCTCCGGAAGCAAGTCTTTCAACACTTCAAGCAATTCCGTGAAGCTTTTATCACTCCAACCATTTCTCGCCTTCACATAAACCAATTTTAGCACAGCCGACAACCGTGTATGAGTAGTACACCTTGGATATAAAGGCTTATCCGCATCACCGCACAACCTATCATACACATGCGCTCGATGAAAAGATTCTTGTCCAATATCACGGATCATGTCCTCTACTCGATCATCCTCCATATCTACGTCAACGTCCTCACTTTGGGAGACACTCGCCGTATTACTACTCAACAACATATCACCATGCCATATCCATCTTGTATAACTCAAGCAAATCCCTTCACAAATCAAATGAGTACGTATATCCTTCACCGTACATTTCCTCGTATTCAAACACTTGACACAAGGACAACAGAACATTCCATTACTATTAGGAACGTTCCTTTGAGCAAATTCTATAAATTCTCCCACCCCCTTCAAATACTCAGCACTAGTACGCTTACAAACCATCCAACTACGATCCATAACTAGATAGGTCCTGTAGATATACAAAACATATATATATCCAATATAAGGACAATACGAGAGATTGAAAACTATAGTATTTAAAGATTAATTTCCAAGAATCTGGTCACGGCCTGGCGGTGATGTCCATCACGGCCGTAACGTACAACCCAACGGACCATGCCATCACAGCGCGGAATCCGATCACGGCTAGCCGTGATTAGCATCACGGCCGTGACAGATCAACCAGCAGAGCAACATGCACTCAAAACCAAAAACAGAGACGTACATTCCAAACAAATCAAACTCACGGTTTCAAGTTTCAACTACCGAGACTACAGTTTCAACATACACTCAAAACCAAAAATACAAAAATGTGCCCTAAATACTCACCGAGAAATAGGTGCTCGCGTGGTGGTAGGGAGGGGAGCTCGAGTGGTGGCCAACGTTCGATGTGGTTTGCGAGAGCAGAGGGACAAGGAGAGTTAGTGCGCGGGAAGGGGAAAGAGAGATGTACGTCAAGTTATTGCAAAGAATGAATGGAAAGACAGAGTTAGGGTTAATAGTGTACCTCACGGTGGTGGCGAAGAAGCCCTCGCGGTGGTTGCGGTGGAGATGAGCTCGCGATTAGGGTTCTGTGCTGGGTGAGAGTGAGAGTGAGGGTTGAGAGTGATTTAGGGTTGAGCGTGATGAAAAGAGAAAAGAGAGACGCACGTCTGAGCGAAGTGCAGAAGGCGCGCGGGTGTAAACATAAAACAACATTTAACGTCAGTTGTATTAAACAACTGACGTTAAAATTAATTTTTTAACGTCAGTTTTATTAACAACTGACGTTAAATATTAATATTTTTTTAAAAAACACTTTTAACGTCAGTTGTTGAATACAACTGACGTTAAAAGTGTTGTCTCGTATAAAGTAACATTCTTCCGTAAATGATCTGTATCTTGCCTCTTCTTTTCCTCTATATTTCTATTCCTTCACAAAATGGCTCACGAGACCTGTGTTAATTGAGTGACAACAGGGCATTTCAGATAGCTAGGGATATAGGATTATTTACGTCGACTATTTATTTAATCAAGTAAAAATCACACTTTTAACGTCAATTGTATAAACAACAGGCGTTAAAAATAAATATTTTTATTTTAAAAACACTTTTAACTTCAGTTTTATTCAACAAGTGACGTTAATGCATCTGTGTGACAACAGGGCATTTCGAGATAGGGATATAGGATTATTTACGTCAGCTGTTTATTTAACTGAAGTAAAAATCACACTTTTAACGTCGGTTGTATAAACAACTGGCGTTAAAAATAAATATTTTTTATTTTAAAAACGCTTTTTACGTCAGTTTTATTCAACAACTGACGTTAAAAGTGTATCTTCCTATTCCTTCTGGCGTTTTCTTTTCTGCACGTTTATAATATATGACTGCCAGGCCAACTCCCAATGCGCCTTGGAACCTAATGCTCTTAATGATCAATTTATTTTTTTAGCAACTTACGACGCCTAGTAACTTCATCCCCTACTCCTATAAATAGCTTCCTTCCTTCCTTTAATTTTTTTGCTTCACAATATGGCCCTGCCATGGAGATTAACTTCATCACTCTTTCTTCCTATACCTAGACTTAAAGGTCTCTGTCTTAATGGTCAAAACAACTTCTGAGGTTGTGTGAATCACGTAACATGGATGGTAAGGTTGGGTGAATCACGTAATGTGATTTGCACACACCATCATCCTTCTGGAGAATCAACAGCTACAGTTCCAAAACTTCGGCTTTGGAACCAAGTGACTGTTCCAAGAATATTGCTGAAACAGATCGAGTGCACCAGGCACTCTGCCACGGCTCCAAAGTGACTGTGGATTCAGATGGAGCATCGACTTCAAATGAGGGAGGGGATGCATTCAATGTTGGAGATTCGAGCACGGATTGAGAAGAAAATGATGTTGAAGCGAAACTTTTTATATTTTAGTGCTATATATCTTTGCGAATTTTTTTATCTTTTAAACATGTAATTGTAACTTATGAATCGCTTCAATGAGAAGAATCAATGTTGGAGATTCCGATCAAGCACAGATCGAGAAGAAAATGATGTTGAAGCAGAAACTTTTTTAATTTTAGTGCTATATATCTTGCAGAAATTTTTTATCTTTTAAACATGTAATTGTAACTTATGAATCGCTTCAATGAGATACGATTTGATTATACATATATAACTTGTTTTATGTTAAGTGTTTATTTATTTTAATTTGCACAAGAATTTGTTAATTTACTAATTCAAGCTAATTAATTAAGATTAAAAATAAACTTTTTTAAAAAAAAGATTAGAAATAAACTGCACTATATGGAGTGATGATCTGCGTTAAGAGTGACAACCCTAAGATGACAACGAAAGAAAGATAGGAATGAGTTGATTATTTACGTCAGTTATTTATTTAACTGAAGTAAAAATCACACTTATAACGTCAGGTTTATAAACAACCGACGTTAAAAGTTTTAATAATTTCTTCCAAAACACTTTTAACGTCAGTTCATTAAACAATTGATGCAAATAGTGATTTTATATTTACAAAACTGCCACCGCCTCACTTTTAACGTCAGTCCTTAAAACAACTGACGTTAACAGTGAATTAATTATTTACAAAATTGCCACCGCCCCCTTTTTAACGTCTAGTTTTTGGTTAACTGACGTAAACTTTACCGTCTAATGTATATTTTCCACTAGTGACTATGGTTAATAAATATGTGGCTCACATTTAGTGGAGGGTGTGGCTGATTTTAGACCACATAAACTAATCATGGTTCCTTAACCATTGTTAAAATCTAACTTAACTTTGGTTAGGTTAAGCTAAAAGGGCATTGTGGTCATTTCACCTAAATTTGCATTTACTGCTTCATAAATGCTTGGTGAGTCATGGTGGTGACTCACCCCATGACTCAGCTCCTCTGGTGGCCGGTTTTGTCTCTACACCTCCCTTCTCGACTCCGTCGGTTCCCCGATTAGGGTTTTATGCTGGTAAAAAGCATAATATTTCGTTTTCGACTGAAAAATTTCAAACTAACCAAACTCGTTGGAAATATGATTTAAATATAAACCATTTCATTCACGAGTCAAAATTAGGTTTTCTGATCATTAAAATCTTACTGTCAATGAAAACACTGACTGTTTTCCGTCCGAACTTTTACCAAAATTAGTCCGAATAAACATAATATTTTGTTTCTGATTAGAAATTTGGAAAGTAGAATTCCTCATGGATAAAATATAAAAAATCAACAAATTTAAGTTTTCGGGCCAAATTAGGGTTTTCTGTCAGTATAAAATTATACTGTCAGTTAAAAAAAACGCAGACCGGTTTCCGTCTGAGTTTTAAACCCAAATTTTAACCAGAGCTTCCTACCATAGAGTAAGTTCTAGATACGATTTTGTTTTCTCCAAAAATCATTTCCTAAGTCTCAATTAAAAATATAAATAAATATATTTTTACTGTTAACAGCGTAATTAAAAAACAGACTATTACACGTGCAGGGTAACTGAGTTCCACGACCAGAGATTGCAAAGCCCCAGGCATTCCGTGTATTTAGAGCCCGAATGTCTCTAAAGACCCAAAGACATTTCTTTGGTCCGTAACTATCCAATTTGTCAATCCACCCTTTGTAGATTGTAGCTCGATAACAAAATGGCACGTCTGCCACTATGGCACATTTGCCAGACTATGCATGTAAACCAGTTGTTGTCATTGCTTTTCTTTTTCGTTCATTATTTGTTTGTCGAGGCTCAAAGCTCACGACTACCTTTACTTAGGTATTAAACCCATTACATTACTAACATAGGATTTTTAAATCCGATACCACAATTTATTTCTCATAGGAACACCAGCCCTATGTCTCGGCCATCTACGTTCTTACCTATTTCCTCAATGAAATACAATGAAAGTTCAAGTGAAATTTAGACATTTCCCATAATGTCATCATGACATGGTGAGTCATAACCATGGCTCACCATGGTGACTCATCATACATGAGTCATCCATGGCTCATTGATCCAATCTCTTTGAAAATTCACCCGAATAAAATATAACATTTTATTTTTGAGCCAAAATTTCAAAATAACCTATATCTTTGAAAATGTGTTATAAATCTAAACTGTTTCGTTCCCGGGTCAAAAATTAGGTTTTCTGATCAGTAAAATTTTACTGTCAGTGAAAACACAGACCGGATTCTGTCTGAATTTTCAACCTAAATGTTAACCGTAACCTTCTACTATAAAGTAGAGTCTAAATATGATTTTGTTTTATCCAAAATCATTTTCTAGGTCTCAGATAAAAATATAAATAGATATTATTCTACCGATATTGAAAAACAGTAAAAATGAGGTGTTACAATACTACCCCACTAAAAAAAAATTCGTCCTCGAAATTACACTCCTGGAAAAAGATTATGATATTGTAATCTCATCTTGTCCTCAGCTTCCCTTGTTGCATCTCCACTTGTCTCATCCCAAATAACCTTGACTAAGGAAATTTGTTTACCCTTGAGCTGCTTAATCCTCTTATCTTCGATTCTTACCGGCGAAGTCTCATAAGACAAGTTTTCTTTTAATTGTACTACATAGGGTTCAATTTCATGTGATGGATCAGGAATATACTTCCTCAATTGTGAGACATGGAAAACATTATGGATGTTTGAAAGAAAAGGTGGTAAAGCAATTTGGTAGCTACTGGACCAATACGACGAAGAATTTGGTAAGGTCTAATGAATTTTGGAGTGAGTTTTCTGGACTTTATAACTCTACCTACCCTAGTCGTGGGTTTGACTCTCAGAAATACATGTTCACCTTCTTGAAATTCGATAGGTCGTCTTCTTCTATCGGAGTAACTCTTCTGTCTGCTTTGTGCTGTTTTCATCTTTTCACGGATTTGTTTAACGTTTTCCGTTGTTTGATGCACAATTTCGGGACCTAAAATTGTAACACCCCCCTTGGGCATTACCTTATGAACACGTGCGGAAATAAATTATAAGAAATTGGATGGTTGCTTTTGGAATTTTATTTACTTTAAGTCAGAAAAATCTGGGTGTAAAATTTTTTCTTCTTAATACTTTGAAAAGTGGTGCGCACATCACAATAGTAAAACTATATTATACTCACCAACATACATAGATTGATTTTATTCAAAAACAAAATCTTCTACAACATAAGGATTTCTCCTGAAAATACTTCATTATTCACAACAAAATTTTAAACTACATAAAGGTTTTCAAACCACAACCACCGACTTTCTCAGAAACATATCATCCAAAGAAAAAAAAAACCCTAAGCTGGTCACTCTAATAGACATCTACTGGATAGACCTCCATAATCCTCACCATTATCACTAACTTCTCCAAGGATCGGGAGTAATATCCACAAGTGAAGCTAGGAACTACTCTGCACCATCTGTACTCATGTACCAAGGTACAACAACAAAACCAGAAACACAAATATATGCAAGGGTGAGAATTAATATATGGATTTTAACACGATAACTACACGTGCAACACACAAAAACAACATATATACAAATATCCATAACATAGGAAATTTTCAAAATAAACACGATAGTTTATCAAGGGATTTCATACCCGACAGTCATCGTCATTTAAAATAATGCATGACACTTCAATATGCACCGTCTAAAATTTTGTACTTAATCTCCGGATATCCAGATTACACCGTCTTGAATACCTTGTTCATCAAGATATCCAGATTAACACCATAGGCACATCTGCCGAATAATACATGTAAAACATTTTATTTCTCGTCAGTTTTCTTTTTGTTCATTCTTTCCTTGTCGAAGCTCAAAGGCTCACGATCATCTCAACTTTTAAACATTTAAGTCTATCTTTCACTTTCAACAATAGAACGCAAAGTCCGAATATGCAAATCACGAAGTTCTAGACCGATGTACCAGTGTTAGATTCGTAGATTATAGCGCACAAAAATAACATGACTTTTATGGGACACACAGTCCAAAACTTCAACTTTAGGACACACAGTCCACAACTTCATCTTTAGGACACATAGTCCACACCATAGAACTCTAGAATCCCGACGTCTCGGCTACTAGGTTCTTTAAAATTATTTTCGTTCGGTGAAACACAAATTCAAAACAAAAATCTCCGCAACTTATCCAAGTTGACGAAAAATAACACCGTTGTGTAAAAACTAATTTACAGAAAATCCTTTTCGTTTGAAATTCACTTATAAAACCGTCAAATCACCAAGAATTGCATTTTCCTCTGAAAATCTTTATTCGAAACTTTAACTCTTAAAAAAATTATCGTTTGAGACTAAGTCTCTGTTCAAACAAATACTGCTATTTTTAAGAATTCTTTCCATAAATATTTTCGTAATTAACCACCATTTAGCATTTTATAAACGTTTTGAGCCAAAATTTGACTTTTCCCTTTTCTCAACATAATAATTAAGTTATTTTTGAAAATTAACTTTTTCTAATAAATTTTTATATTATTTTGTAATTTCTTACATAGAAATTAGCATCACTAAAATATTTTTACAGTTACGCCCTCACTGTGACTCAGATTACTCTTACACCGATAAATCATTAAAATAATAGTATTTGTAACTATTCCTCATTTTCAATAAATTATATAATTAAATAATATAATTTTCCAATATTTCATCAATTAAATAATTGATATTCTTCATCAAGCGTTTTAACGCTTTTACCTCTGTAATTAATTGAGCATTGACCACTTTCAAGCTTCTCAATCAACAGTCAACATTAATAAAAATGCCATGTCAACGTTATAGTAGATAACACAGTTTATAACATGCATTAAAATACTATAACACATAACTGCAGATAATCAATTAAAAGCAGATAATTAATAGCAGATAAATTAACTACGTAAAATAATTTAAACCACCACAAACAAGCTCAAATAAATTATACATACCACACACTGATAGCATATAGCTATCGGAAAAATCCCTCAGGTACTCCCCTTACCTCAGAGTGATTTTCCTCCCGAAATAAACTTCATCAAAAGTCCGATCTCCGTAAAACACGTACACGATTCACACAAATAATTATCCTTCAACAACCACAACATGAAACAAGTTAAATTTTGAAAAAAAACCTACTAACTACTATGGTGTAGGTTGGACCCTGGCTAGCTAAATTAGCTAGAGATCTCAAAATTTCACATACTCTTAGAGTAGTATAGAGTTAAGAACAATGATCATAAGTTGAAAAATAGAACAAAATCATCCAAGCTCTCAAGAACAAGGATTCGACCTTCACATAGAAAATAGGCTAGGGATTTCATTTTGATTCAATCCTTTGGATTCAACACATATATGAATTATAAAGATGAACTCCATTGTTACTTTCTCAAAAATTGAACAAAATTCCTCCACCCTAAAAATCTAGGGTTTTGACCTCAAGAGAAAGAATAGGAAAGAAAATTTTGTTGGATTCATGCTGTTGAATATAAACATAGAGATGATGACAAGTTCATAGAAATTGGTTTCATGATCATATGATATTTCTATGATTTTCTAGAGATTTTTGAAGTTCTAGATCTAAGAATTTCAAATGATGATCATGGCATGAAACAAGTGAAACCAATGAAGAAGAAGACATGATTTATCATGGAGAGGAAGTTATACCTCTTGTAGCTTGAAGAAATGAAGAGAAAAGACCAAGTTCTTCATAAAATTACTTACAATGTTCTTGTAGCTTGAGAAAATGAAGACGATGAAGTTTTGTCATAAAAAGGACTAAGTGTGAGGGGAAGGTGGCTGCACGAAATTAAGGGAGTGAGGGGTAGTTTTGTCCATAAAAATTGCCTTGGGGACAAAATGGTAAAAACACATAGGGATAAATTTGAAATTTCATAAAAGACTAGGGTTATAAAGGTCATTTCCTCCTAAAAAGCCATCATGACAAATTTGTGGTGATGGTTGAAGGAGATGTGGCTGATTTTGCACCACAAAATAGGAAGGAGAAGCAAATTTGAATTTGTCTTGCCTTAACCATGGTTATTATTTAACTAGGACAGGTTAGGTTAGAATATATTTTGGTCTTTTCACACTTAAACCCAACATTAAATGAATTAAATACTAGGTGAGTCACCCCTATGACTCACCACCCTAGGTGGCAAGATGTCTCATCTTCCGATGGTTTTGTCTCTGCACGTCCGTTGTTGACTCTGTCGATTACCCGATTTAGGTTTTACGCCCGAATAAGGTATAATAACCTATTTATTTTGAAAATTTTCAAAATAACTAATATTGTTGGAAATGGGTTTTAAAATCTAACAATTTCGATCTCGAGTCAAAATTAGGTTTTTTGATTAGTAAAATTTTACTGTCAGTGAAAACGCAGACCAGGTTCCATCTGAATTTTCAACTCAAAATTTAACTATAACCTTATAAAAATAAGTATAATATGAATATGGCTTTGGTTCTCCCAAAATAATTTTCCAAGTCTCGGATAAAAATATAAACATTTATATATTTATTACCGATATTAGAAAGTAGTGAAAATCGAGGTGTTACAAAAATCATGCTTTCTCTTTCTTGGTACCAACACAAAGGTGTTTGACATTTTTGCCCATACAAAGCCTCATAGGGTGCCATCCCTATAATTGAATTAAAACCGTTGTTATATGTCAATTCAATAAGCGGCAAAAGATCATCCAAACTTCCACAATGGTCTAAGACACAAGCTCTCAGCAAGTCTTCTAACGATTGAATTGTTCTTTCCGTTTGTCCGTCTGTTTGAGGATGATACGCTAAACTTAAACGTAACTCGGTCCCCAGTGCTTGATGCAGACTTCTCCAAAAACCTGGAGTAAACTTCGAGTTTCTATATGAAATGATACTCGAGTGCACTCCATGAAGTCTAATCACTTCTTTGATATAAACATCGGTTAACTTTTCTACGATATAATTGATCTTAACAGGTAAGAAATGTGTTGACTTTGTTAACCTGTCAACGATCACCCAAATTGAATCAAAACCTTTGGAAGTTCTCGGTAAACTTACTATAAAATTCATCGATATGCTATCCCACTTCCATTCAGGTACATCTAATGATGTAAGCATTCCACTTGGTCGTTGATGTTCTACCTTTGCTTTCTGACAAGTCAGACATGATGCAACGTACTCAACGACTTACTTTTTCATACCTGGCCACCAAAACCTTTGTTTTACATCTTGAAAGATTTTAGCTGATCCATGATGAATACTTAATTTACTCTTGTGTGATTCTTCAAGAATCATCTTTTTCATCTTCGGATTGTCAGGTACACAGACTCGTCCATTGCACCTTAAGATGTGATCTGATCCCAAACTAAATTCTGTAGCTTTTCCTTGTTTAATTAACTCTTTCTTCTCTTGAAGGTACGTATCAACAGCTTGTTGTTCTCGGATTTCTTCCATTAATCCACTAGAGATCTTGATCATTCCCAGCCTGATTTTCTTTTGACTTACTTCCATAATCAAGTTGAGATCACTGAACTTTTTAATTAATTCGAGTTCCTTTACCATCATAGTTGAGATATGAATGGCCTTCCGACTCAGTGAATCCTCTACAACGTTCGCCTTTGCAAGATGGTATTGCAAGGTAAAATCATAGTCCTTTAGAAACTCCATCCATCGTCTTTGTCTCATGTTGAGCTCCTTATGATCAAACATGTATTTCAAGCTCTTGTGGTCATTAAAGACATCAAACTTAGCTCCATATAAGTGGTGCCTCCATATCTTTAGCGCAAAAACTACAACAGCTAATTCCAGATCATGCGTCGAATAATTTCTCTCATGAGTCTTTATCTGACGTGACACGTACGCTACAACTTTTTGGTGATGCATTAACACATAACCTAAACCTTGAAGCGAAGCATTATAGTACACTTTGTAGGGTTCATTAGGTTCAGGAAGTATTAATACCGGGCAAGGTTGTTAGACGTTCCTTTATCTTTTGGAAACTTTCTTCGCACTTGGCAGTCCACACAAAAGGTTGATCCTTCCTCGTAAGTTGAGTCAATGTCGCTACTATCTTGGAAAAACCTTCAATAAACATCCTATAATAACCGGCCAAACCAACAAAACTTCGGATTTCTGTCACTGTCTTTGGTCTTTCCCAAGAAATTACTGCTTCTACTTTTGCAGGATCGACAACAATTCCTTCCTTAGTAATTACATGCCCTAAGAACTTCACTTCTTCAAGCCAAAACTCGCACTTAGATAGTTTTGCATACAACACCTTCTCGCGTAGGATTTGGAGGACTTGTTGAAGATGTTCCTCATGTTCCTCACTACTTTTCAAGTAAATGAGGATGTCATCGATGAACATGACAACGAACCTATCATGAAATGGACGAAAAATCTGATTCATGTAGTCCATCAAGATAGTAGGTGCATTCGTCACTCCAAAAGGCATTACAAGATACTCGTAATGTCAATAATGAGTCCTGAATGCAGTCTTTGGTATATCTTCCATCTTTACTCTAATCTAATGATAACCTGTCCTCAAGTCAATCTTCGAGAACACAACAGGTCCTTGTAGTTGATCCACCAGATCGTCTATGCACGGTAGAGGGTACTTATTCTTGATCTTCACTTTATTGAGTTGTCGAAAATCCACACAGAATCTCGAACCTCCGTCTTTCTTTCTCACTAAAAGAACCGGTGTTCCCCACAGGGAAACACTGGATCGTGTAAACTGTTTCGACAAAAGGTCCTCCAGTTGAGCTTTCAACTCATCAAGTTCTGTAGGTTACATCTGGTGCGGAGTGGTAGAAATCAGACCGGCCCCTGGAACTAGGTCGATGGAGAACCCGATATCTCAGACCGGTGTCAAACCAGGAGCATCCTTCGGAAACACGTCCGAAAAATCTCTCACTGTAACACCCCGTTTTTCATAAATAAGCTTAGTGCATTTGTATATGTTATATATATGTTTGTATATGATTGTTATGTTTGTTTTTGATGTCTAGGTTTATGTTTGGGGAAGTTTAGCTTTAGAAAGGTTCAATCCTTTTAGAGTCCTAGTTGGTCTCGTAATGCAATCTTTGAGTGCCCCGTGCTTAGGAATTGAGCATGGTCGTGCTTAAAGGGAGCACGACCGTGCTCACGTCACATAGCCTATAGGTAGAACAATTCCGTGAGGGTTGCGAGCCAAACCCTGTTTTGGCACTCTGGACAATCCTAGTGCGACAGGAACCTCTTCCCTTCCCCTTCCCTTGAACCCCTTGAAGTTCTTGGAGTTTGTGAGTCTGTTTGGGAGAGAAGTTACGTGTGTTAGCATCGTTTAAGGTAATGTAGTTATATTTACTTATTCTCCTTTTTGCTTTCTTTTGAATTGGGGATTAATTGGATGTTCTCTTCTTGTTTGGCCAAGGCTTGTGGAACCCGTTGAGCCGCTCGAGGGAACGACACCAGTTTCGTTTACGCTTAGCTAAGGGGTTTGATCTTCATACCAGGTTTGGGGAGAAGGGATAGTATGAACATGTAGGCATTGAGGGTAGCGTAAGATGAAGGGTTAACCCATGACCCTATTGTTTGCTATTTTCCTATTTGTTGTCTTGTTACATGTTTATCCGTGTTTGCTTATAATTGGCATGTTTATTCATGAATGCTTATGATGTTGTTATGTCATGGATGATAGTGTTGGTTGTTATGGTTGTTGAGATAAATGTTGATATTAATAAGACTCTAATTAAATAACAGGGCTTATTAATAAGGGTAATAAGACAGTTAAAGATGATAATAATGATGTTTAAGAATTAATGGATGTTTTCCCAATTTGTTCATAAGACATGAATATAGTATGAGAGGTAAGGTTATGTTCAAAGGTTTAGTTAAAGACCTTAGGACCTGTTCATGAGTGTTTTATGAACATTATTAATGAAGCTGGAATTAAAGGATTAATTCCCCATAATGATAAGACACAGAGATTAATTAAGAATAATGAAACAGAGGACTCATGGATAGTTAAAAGCCAATAGGATTGATCTTTGAATGCCCTAGGAAACATAGCAAGGGTTCTTAAACCCTTTATGCCCAGATTAGTATGGCCACGCTCCATTGTGTTGTTTTGGGTTCAACGACTCGGGAGAGAGGGGGGGGGGGGGGGGTGAATTGAGTTTTCTTAAAATCTTCCCCTCTTTAAAAACTTTTCAAATCAGAGTTGCGGATTTATGGCCTCAGGATCTTTTACAAAATCAATGAAGGGTTTATATAAAATCTTGAATAGAAGGTGATGAGGATAAGAAAGATTAATTCAGAATAGGTTCGGGTTCAAGACTCAGTAATAACAAAATACAGAAACTGATTAATCCTTTAAAGATTAAGAACAAGTTAAGCAAGTTTCAAATACAAGCATTAACAATCAAGAACAAACTTGCATGTTTTAGTTTCAGTATTAGTTCAGTTTTAGAAATCAAGAATGGTTTTGATCAACTCAGTTTTAAATGCAGATAATCCAGTCTTGATTACAATCGAACTCAGGTTTCAATACAGTTTATACAGATCAAGAACAGAAATTATATTGAACTTTAAACATCAAAATCGTAGGTTCTTGATCATAAACAGAAAGTAAAAGAGTTTGAGTTTAGGGATACCACAACCATATTTATCCTGGTTCAGTCACCTCCACTGTGACCTACATCCAGTCCCTACTCCACCTGTGGGATTTCACACACTAACGCACAAGCTTTGCCAGGTAGCTTGAAAAACCTTTACACCACAGAGCACTCCTTCACCTCGAGATACCACACTCTTGTGAAGAGCCTCAATATTCAACCTTAGGGATACCTCACCCTAATCACTCAGAGACTCCCTCTCTCTTTACAATCAAAAGTAAAACAAAAGTTGATTCCTAACTTTCAATAGTCAGATAAACAAATTGAAGCACTTATGAGAACGAAACACTCTTTTCACAAAAAGCTCAATGAAGATGATGAATGATTTTCACAATTGATTTCTCAAAATGATTTCGTAAAACTGTGATATGTTTTGATATTCGTAAAAGTGTTCCTTTTATCCCTCTTTATATAGAAAACAAGTTATAGTCGTTGGGATCAATCAAAACAGATTTGGATCTGATTAACAAAATCCGTTTTCTTGATTCTGGTTCATGAAATAAGATTCTTCATCGGCTCTTATAGAATTCGCCTCCATCTTGATAATAACCGCGTCCATCTAGCCATTAAGATTTTACATTCGGATGGTCTAGTAGATGAGCTCCATATGCCACGTCAGCAGACGGGAGTACTAAAACAAAAATTAATTGGACGTGCTCCAACTAGTAGACGAGCTCCATATGCCATGTCATTGGACGAAGCTTCTCATTTAAGATCTTACTAAGTCCAAAGACTTGTGTGGACGAGCGCTTCTGTTACTTTAGTGGACGAGCACTTCTATCACTACAGAGGACGAGCGCTTCTGTCACTTTAGTTGGACGAGCGCTTCTGTTACTACAGTGGACGAGCGCTGGTATCACTTTAGTGGACGAGCGTTTGTGTCACTTGTGTTGGATGAGCGCTTGTATTACTTCAGTGTTGGACGAGCGCTTGTATTACTTCAGTGTTGGACGAGCGCTTTGTATTACTTCAGTGTTGGACGAGCGCTTGTATTTCTTCAGTGTTGGATGAGCGCTTGGATTACTTCAGTGTTGGACGAGCGCTTGGATTCAAAAAATCTTATTTCCAAAAATCATTTTCAGTGACGAAAACTTATTCCTTTTAATGCAGGTTATGAAAAATGATTTTCTTCGTGCATCTTTTTAATTGAGCTATTTGTGAATAAGAGATTTCATCTCTTACAAATCATCTAAGACTTAAATCTAATTTCTCCTTTAAGCTCTTGTCTTGATGATTCCTTTGATCTTTGTCTTTGCTCTTTGACTCCTCCATGTAGCTCTTTCGATTCCTTCAAGTTCTTCCTCGAATATTCTCCTTTAATTGCTTATTGAACTTGTTGATTACTGCTTGATACCTGTCTTTTCTATTTGATACTAAAACACTTGCATACACATTAAGTTGTATTTGTCATATATCAAAATCTCTAAGTCATTGAGTCTAACAATCTCCCCCTTTCTGATTATGACAAACCTTTTAACAAATTATAAGACCAGAGTATAAGTGTAGCAGACGTTAAGTGTTTTTGACAGATTTATATCATGGTATTAGAGCAATTAGAGCAGAAGTATATCAGAGCAAAAAAATATTAACAGAGCATAATTTGATTTACTTCCCATTAATCATGTAAGCTTATTAGCTCCCCCTCAACATATGCATGTATAATTCGTTATTATCCCTTTTCTCTATATCATACTTTTTTTTCATGTATAATTTGTTATTATCCCCTTTCTCTATATCATACTTTTTCCTCCCTCTTTTGGCATTATCAAAAAGGTAAAGAAAAGAAATATTTAAAGTGATAAACAAGGTAAGCATTTAAACATTCAAACATAGCATATAAAATTGTTCATGATAGAGGGATTAGATATAGGATTGATCAATTATGCCCAATTCTCTTCTAATGAAAAAGAAGCTTTCCTTATTCAAGGGCTTGGTAAAAATATTGGCAAGTTGTTTAGTTGTATCAACATATTCAATCTCAATTTCTCTACTTTGTATATGATCTCTAATGAAATGATGTCTGATTTCTATGTGTTTAGTTCTATAGTGCATTATGGGATTCTTAGTTAGGTTAATTGCACTTGTATTGTCACATCAAATAGGAACTTGGTTTAGTTGCACACCATAATCAACTAATGTTGTTTCATCCATAAAACCTGTGCACAATAGCTACCAGCTGCTACATATTCAGCCTCTGCAGTGGATAAAGCCACACTAGATTGTTTCTTACTGAACCATGATACTAATGAGTTTCCTAGTAAATGGCAAGTTCCACTAGTACTCTTTCTGTCTAGTTTACAACCAGCAAAATCAGAGTCTGAATAGCTAATTAAAGTATATGTAGCTCCCTTGGGATACCATAATCTCATGTCTTTTGTTCCTAACAGATACTTAATTATCCTTTTAACCGCTGTTAACTGTGATTCTTTTGGATTTTCTTGATATCTAGCACACATGCATACACTAAACATGATATCTGGCCTACTAGCAATAAGAAAAAGTAGTGAGCCTATCATTCCTCTGAATTTAGAAACATCAACAGGTTTACCTTGCTCATCTTTGTCCAGATAACAGGAGGTACTCATTGAAGTAGCCATCTCCTTAGCATTTTACATGCCAAACTTCTTGATCAACTCATTGCAGTACTTGGTTTGGCTAACAAAGATTCCATTTTTAGTTTGCTTTATTTGCAGTCTAAGAAAAAAGTTCAGCTTACCCATCATTGACATTTCAAACTCACTTTGCATAAGACTTGCAAACTCATTGCACAAATGCTCATTAGTGGTACCAAAAATTATATCATCCACATATATTTGTACAAGTAAAATGTTGTGTGCCTTTTTCTTAGTGAACAAAGTTGTGTCAACTTTTCCTCTTTTAAATCCTTTTTCAATGAGAAAATTACTTAACCTTTCATACCAAGCACTAGGAGCTTGCTTTAAGCCATATAGTGCTTTAGACAGTTTATAAACATGGTTAGGCAATTCATTATTCTCAAAACAAGGTGGTTGACCAACATACACTTCCTCCTGTATAAATCCATTTAAGAAAGAACTCTGAACATCCATTTGATACAATTTAAATCCCATTATGCAAGCATAAGCAAGTAGTATTCTTATAGCTTCTTATCTTGCTACTGGTGCATATGTTTCATCATAATCTATGCCTTCTTCTTGGTTATACCCTTTGTCTACCAATCTAGCCTTGTTTCTTACAATTATATCATTTTCATCTAGTTTATTCCTAAAAACCCATTTTGTACCTATTACTTGACAGTTCTTGGGTTTAGGCACTAGTTTCCAAACTTGGTTTCTTTCAAACTGGTTTAACTCATCTTGCATAGCCATCATCCAATGTTCATCAATTATAGAATCATCTATGTTATTAGGTTCTACTTGAGACACAAATGCCATATGATTATTCCAAAATTGATCAAATAACTTTAATACAACAATGTAGACGTACTATACAATGATATATAAGTCAACACAGAAAGATTCACAATCATACATTAATAATGATAATTAGAAAACATATTCAATCAATATTCTTTCTTTATTGTTACCTATTTTGTGTTTGGTAAAGGCTTTATGTCATGATTCCAAATTTTGCTCTTGACCTTCCACCACACCTACAAAACAGAATTTCATGTTTTTGCTTTGGGTACCCAAATCTGTTTGGGTCCTTTTGAGTTAGTTGTAGCAATAGTTCCTTTAGGAACCCATATATACTTGGATTTATTGTATGCTGATTTTCTGTATTGACATGTAGAAGTTGTACGACCTTTTCAGCACAAAAATTGCATTTAACAAATGGTGTGTTTGATGTCTTAGGTGCAGCAAAAAATTTCTTGAAATATTTCTCATGTATCTTAGGTTTATAGCCTATTCCAGCCTTATCATAAACACATTCTTGCTGTCCTAACAAAGCATTCAAGTTATCTCTACCATTTGTGAACTTGGCTAAATCATTTTTCAGTTTTTCAACTTCTTTAGTCAATGTACAACACTTAGAACAATTAGAGCATATAGGCGGTTCCAAAACAGTAGCTAATCTATCTTTTACAACACAACTTTCTGTTTTTAATTCATCTAGCTCTTTGTTTAAAACATAATTTTTCTCTTCCAGGTATGTGATGGTTTTCTTAGACTTATTTAACAATCTAGCAAGTCTAATGGATTCTTTATAAAGTTCTTCAAAAGCATTTTGTAATTCATCATAAGAAGGTTGATAATCAGAACTTACTTCACTTTCTGAATCACTATAATTGCTGGCCATCAAGCACAAGTTTGCCTCCTCAGATTCAGATTCTTCAGTGGATTCTAGATCATTATCATCCCAAGCAATGTAGGCCTTTCTTGGCTTTTTCCACTTCTTGCCCTTTGAGTCAAACTTTTCAGTTTTGTCCTTCTTTTACAGCTTTGGACAGTCATGCTTCATGTGGCCAATCTTTCCACATTCATAGCTTGTGATGTTATTGGAAGAGTTGTCACCTTTGCTATGATTTCTCCTTTGAAAAGTGGATGACTTTCTTTTGAAGATGCCTTTCTTATTTAGGAACTTCTTGAAATTTCTAACTAGCATTCCCATCTCTTCTTCAGATTCTGCCTCTTGTTCTGTATATCATCATCACTGTCTTCTATTTCTATGACTTGTGATTTCAGAGCCAATCCCTTCTTTCTTTTGTCAGTTTCTTCACTCTCATTCAGTCTATTCAACTCCAATTCATGCTCTTGTAGTTTTCCAAACAATATGGCAATGGTCATTGATGAGAGGTCTCTAGATTCTGAGATTTCAGTGACATTAGGTTGCCATTCCTTGCTCAAGCATCTCATTACTTTGTTAACTTGATCCTCATTTGATATAGCTTTTCCAAGACCAGTCAATTGATTTACGATGTGTGTGAATCTCTTTTGCATTTCAGTCATAGGTTCTCCTCGATTCATGCGAAATAACTCATACTCATGTGTGAGGGTGTTCATTCTTGCTCTTTTGACATCTGTGGTTCCTTCATGAGTCACTTGCAATGTATCCCACACCTCCTTTGCTGATTTGCAATCTAAAACCCTGAAAAACTCATCACGGCTTAAAGCTGATGTTTTAATATTCTTAGCACGTGCATTATATTGAACTCTTTTCTTATCATCCTCATTCCATTCAGTTTTAGTCTTATTTCTTGGAGCACCATTAGCATCTACAGTAGAGGGGACAAATGGTCCATTTTCTACTGCATCCAATATGTCAACACCTGCTTCCTCAAGAAAGATTACCATTCTTTCCTTCCTATAGATATACTCAGATCCATTGAAGGCAGGAGGGCGTGCAAGGGAAGCCCCTTCATTTAAACAGTCATTGTAAGCCATACTCTTATAGCAGTTAAGCCAAACTTAAGAGTTTAGCTCTGATGCCAATTGTTGTTTTGGCTTCAACGACTCGGGGGGCGGGTGAATTGAGTTTTCTTAAAATCTTTCTCACTTAAAAAACTTTTCAAAAACCTTTTCAAATCAGGGTTGCGGATTTGTGACCTCAGGATCTTTTACAAAACCAATGAAGCGTTTATATAAAATATTGAATAGAAGGTGATAAGGATAAGAAAGATTAATTCATAATTAATTCAGAATAGGTTCGGCTTCAAGACTCAGTAATAACAAAATACAGAAAGTGATTAATCCTTTAAAGATTAAGAACAAGTTATGCAAGTTTCAGATACAAGCATTAACAATCAAGAACAAACTTGCAGGTTTCAGTTTCAGTATTAGTTCAGTTTCAGCAATCAAGAATGGTTTTGATCAACTCAGTTTTAAACGCAAATAACACAATATTGATTACAATCGAAATCAGATTCCAATACAGTTTATACAGATCAAGAACAGAAATTACATTAAACTTTAAACATCAAAATCGCAGGTTCTTGATCATAAACAGAAAGTAAAAGAGTTTGAGTTTAAGGATACCACACAACCAGATTTATCCTGGTTCAGTCACCTCCACTGTGACCTACATCCAGTCCCCACTCCACCTGTGGGATTTCGCACACTAACACACAAGCTTTGCCAAGTAGCTTGAAAAACCTTTACACCACAGAGCACTTATTCAACTCGAGATACCACATTCTTGTGTAGAGCCTCAATGTTCAACCTTAGGGATACCTCACCCCAATCACTCAGAGAGACTCCCTCTTTCTTTACAATCAAAAGTAAAACAAAAGTTGATTCCTAACTCTCAATAGTCCGATAAGCAAATTGAAGCACTTATGAGAACGAAACACTCTTTTCACAAAAAGCTCAATGAAGATGACGAATGATTTTCACAATTGATTTCTCAAAATGATTTCGTAAAACTGTGAGATGTTATGATATTCGTAAAAGTGTTCCTTTGATCCCTCTTTATATAGAAAACAAGTTATAGTCGTTGGGATCAATCAAAACAGATTTGGATCTGATTAACAGAATCTGTTTTCTTGATTCTGGTTCTTGAAATAAGATTCTTCATCGGCTCTTATATAATTCGCGTCCATCTTGATAATAACCGCGTCCATCTAGCCATTAAGATTTTACATTCGGATGGACTAGTAGATGAGCTCCATATGCCACGTCAGCAGACGGGAGTACTAAAACACAAAGTAATTGGACGTGCTCCAACTAGTTGACGAGCTCCATATGCCATGTCATTGGACGGAGCTTCTCATTTAAGATCTTAGCAAGTCCAAAGACTTGTGTGGATGAGCGCTTCTGTTACTTTAGTGGACGAGCGCTTCTGTCACTACAGTGGACGAGCGCTTCTGTCACTTTAGTTGGATGAGCACTTCTATTACTACAATGGACGAGCGCCGGTATCACTTTAGTGGACGAGCGTTTGTGCCACTTGTGTTGGACGAGCGCTTGTATTACTTCAGTGTTGGACGAGCGCTTGTATTACTTCAGTGTTGGACGAGCGCTTAGATTAGTTCAGTGTTGGACGAGCGCTTGGATTCAAAAAATCTTATTTCCAAAAATCATTTTCATTAACGAAAACTTATTCCTTTTAATGCAGGTTATGAAAATTGATTTTCTTCATGCATCTTTTTAATTGAGCTATTTGTGAATAAGAGATTTCATCTCTTACAAATCATCTAAGACTTAAATCTAATTTCTCCTTTAAGCTCTTGTCTTGAAGAATCCTTTGATCTCTATCTTTGCTCTTTGACTCCTCCATGTAGTTCTTTCGATTCCTTCAAGTTCTTCCTCAAATATTCTCCTTTAATTGCTCACTGAACTTGTTGATTACTGCTTGATACCTGTCTTTTCTATTTGATACTAAAACACTTGCATACACATTAAGTTGTATTTGTCATATATCAAAATCTCGAAGTCATTGAGTCTAATGTATTGAGCACGACCGTGCTCAACAGTTAGCACGACCGTGCTTGACTTAATAGTTAGCATGCCCGTGCTTGGGGAAGCACGACCGTGCTTCGCTGTGCAGAGCAGAACACATAACAGTAACAAGGGGTGTTTTACCCTAAACGCTTATAATAACGAAGAAGACACCAAAACAAGTAAAGACAAGTTAGATAACTTAAAGATAATAATGTACCTTGGTTGTTGAGTGGCCAAGGGGGCCTTGATGCTTAATAGTCAAGGTGTTGAGCTCTGGTGCCTATGGGCCAGAGTTTTAATAACTAAAGTGAAAAGATATTGTTTTGTACCTTGGTAGCCGAGTGGCCAAGAGGGCCTCGATTGCCGAGTGGTCGAGGTGTTGAGCTCTGGTGCTTATTGGCCAGAGTGTTGTTGTTTTGTACCTTGGTAACCGAGAGGACAATGGGGCCTTGATGTATAATGTCAAGGTGTTGTTAAAAGATATTGGACCTTGGTTGCCGAGTGGCCCAAGCAGAGGTGGTGATTGTTGGTTGTGTTTTGTTGCTCATTCTTGCATTGGAGTAGTGGAGTTGAGTTGCATCGCATAACATACCTTGTTTGGAATGATATATATATATATATATATATATATATATATATATATATATATATATATATGATATCGATGGTTATGTTTGATATGCTATGTTTTTATGATGCATGTTCATCTTGCTAATTGCTTCCATGCTGTTATGTTGATATATATGTTTCTTACTCCCCGTCTTTTGTTGTCTGCTTATATGTATTGTTTTGGATATGCAGAGGATGGTGAGCAACTTGCTGAGGAGTGACTCTGCGGAACCATTACTCGTAGTTTAGTTTATTTCAGTTTTAGTTTGTTATCGGAGTTGTTTTACCGGATTGGTTATACCTGCTCTGTAACGTGAGATCGAGGTTGGGTTTCGTTTATATTTCAGATATGTTACATTTTCTTATATAAACATGTTTAAGTTTTCCGCCTTGAAGTTATGTTACAATGCGGCAGCCTCTGCCCGATTATTTTTTTATTATTATTATATAATATGCATGTGGTCTCTTTTCCTTTTATATCTTTTACGCTTTATGTTCTTCCTTCTTGGTTCCATGTGTTTAATAGTTATCTTGGCGAATGCAGGAACCATTGGCACGAAGAGGAGGAACAATCAGGCTATCGCAGACGCATTGGAACTTCTTGCCAATGCAATACGACAGAACCAAAACAACAACCACCATGATGGACCGGCTGCGTTTCAGGGTCTGGATAAGTTCCAGCGGAACGACCCTCCCAAGGTCAAGGGAGCTTCTGACCCCGACGGTGCTCTTTTGTGGATGAGGGAGATTGAGAAGATCTTCCGGGCTATGGGATGCAATGACATTCAGAAAATCATCTTTGGGACGTTCATGTTGTCAGAGGAAGCTGAGCACTGGTAGGAGAATTGTCGCCAGCGTATGGAAGCTGAGGGTACCGTGGTGACTTGGAATGTCTTCAGGGACAGGTTCCTGGAGAAGTACTTCCCAGCTGACATCTGCGACAAGATAGAGATGGAGTTCTTGGCTCTGAAGCAAGGGATCATGTCCGTGGGAGAGTATGCTACGAAGTTTGAGGAGCTTGCTCGTTATTACACATTGTATCAGTATGTGAATGACGACCGCTCCAAGTGCGTGAAGTTCGAAGATGGTATGCGCCCATAAATCAAGTAGGCGATCAGCTATCTGGAGATCTGAATCTTTCCAGTCTTGGTAAACAAGTGTAGGATCTTCGAGGATGCCTACAGATCCAGAGTGGCAAGCCACAAGAGTTCAGATGTTCAGGGCAGTAAGAAGAATGATCAAAAGTATGAGGTGAGACAGCGTCTAGATCCAGTCGGCCAAGACTTCAAGCAGGTGGCGAAGAGTCACAGTTTTCGGCAAGCGAGCCTAAGGATTGGGATCTTTCTGTCCCTAGACCTATCAGGTGTGGCATGTGTGGAAGGGATTGAGATGCCCCGACGTCCCATTAAAGAAAACCAAAAATATTAAGACCTAATTTCGTTATTACCGTTAAGCTGATCTATTAAAACAACAAAAAAAAGTAAAAACTTAAAATATACACAACATATATACATACATATACACCTCAAGACCTGATACAGTACAGTAGAGGGAAATCCCATCAGACGGGATCCCAAAATGTACAAATTAATAATCAAACAGAAATAAAAACAACATCCTAAAGTGACAAGACACACTGGCCATAGACTCTGTACTCAAGTATGAGGATCCACTGCTCGTCCTCCAACGTCTAGCTCATACAAGGTCCCATCAAGCTCCTCCATAGCTGGCTACCCCACAGGATCTTATCATCACGATCACATAAAAAAAAAATGCAATATAGAGAGATAGGGATAAGAAACCATATAACATCAAACATGGAAAGGGTTTAGCTACATTTAATTAAATAACGGCACACTAAACATCCGTCTCCCAAGTATAAATATATGTAACACAATCATCCTCAATCCACATCTAGGATCTTTCCTCTATCCTCTATCATGATGCAATGCAAATGCTGTATGAATAATCCCCTCAGGTATCGGCCATATCCGGATATCACAACAATATAATCGACACGTCCCAGAGTCCCCGGCGCACACCCTCATCCGTGGCTGGAGGGTGCCCACGCAAAGCAATGGCACTATAGCTACACAACCCGGTGCACACCTCTGGACCACAATCCAGGATGCTCATGCAATGCATGAACTATAGCTGCGACTAAAATGAAATCATCTCTGGACGGTACGCCGTTAGCCTATCCCTGGGAATTCTCCCTCTGAGGCATAGACCCCATACGACCATGTTTCAGGTCCTCCCCCTAGTGCCCTAACCGCTCATCATAACCTCATAAATAACCTCAGAATAAAATAATTTCATCTCATCAACCTCATCATTATATTTAAAAAATCATCTCGGTTAGGCATTAATATCACATATCATATGCAATCCTGAATACATCCTCATGTCTCCACATAACTTGTAACTTACTCAACCTCTAAGCACAATCATAACACTCATCATATCATCACAATCATCATCATGTTATCCAAAATCGTCATCATATATCATCATGTCATAATATCATTTCCAAATAATAAATACCAAAATATAATAATAATAATAATAATAATAATAATAATAATAATAATAATAATAATAATAATAATAATAATAAGTATAAACACTTTCAAAATTAATTACAACACTCATGATATCATACATCAAGTACCAAGTTCAAATCAACCAGTCAAACAGGCAACCATCACATAATAATAAAAAAATAAAATAAAAAAATATATATATATATATATATATATATATATATATATATATATATATAGCATAACGACGATAAATGCACAATTTCTATATCATCATCTGTACCACTGAGTAGTCCCCAATGTGGTATAGACATTGTCCGTTACTCGCTTTCCTGTAGGGTTTGGGTCGCCCTGCGCCATTATCTAATTAAATGTAACCACGCCGTTTCCGACGTTAAATAGTTTCTTTCCCCCACATGGAGAGTCGCGCGCTACACAGATCGAGACGAAACGAACTAAAACGAAGCATCCTCGAAACTCCTCAATTCTGCCTCACCTAGAAATAGGGTCTCCGAGCCTCAAAATCCACCTACGACTCACATTGAAAAAGGCACATTGTAAGGAACTCAAAATTGGCAGCATATACCACCAAATCCGCCACTGATTTGGCCTCATATATCACAATCCAGACATTTGTTTTAAAATTAAACGGTGATATTAAAGAAATACCTTCCCTTTACCTTCTCCAAAAATTTCAGCTCGATCCAACGGTGGATGAGCCGGGGATGAACCTCACAAGATGACTGGTCTGGAGTTACCCGAGTTGAACTCAACCCCAACTTCTAGGCTGAATAACTCACACTCTGGGAAAGGTACATAATTTCCAACCGTTAGATATGAAGAAATACTAGCTTAGAACCTCCATGTCAAATTCGGACATAATCCAACAGAGGATGAAGGCTTGGTGATGATTTCCCTGATACTGTTCCAACTCCTAAAGCTCTCATTAATTGTGTTTTAGGGTTCTTTAGTGATCTCCCTCTCTCATTCTCTAATTCTCTACCTCTCTCCCTCTATAACTCTCTGGTTTTCTGTTCTTTCCAACTCTCAGTCTCCTTCTCTGTTTTCGGTTTCAAAAGGCTCAAGTGAAATCACGTGAGCCCTTTTTATTTTTTTTCAAATTCCCGGTGCTCACTCTCTGCGTGAGTTTACCCACGCTCAACGTTGGAGCACCCACTAGCGTTCTTGCATGCGTGCCATGTCACCCGCCACGTGTCCTCGTGCATGGCACCACTTTCCCACGCTCAGCATCAACTCCCCACGCTCAGTGTGGCCTCTGGTCAGCAACGTTGACTTCGCGCGTTTCTTCGCGTTCTGAGCTCGTTTGAGGTCTGATTGATCTCAAATTTGAGATATAGGCTCATCAAGACCTAATAAACAACCTCAAACTATCAAAAATGCCTAATCTCAACCCTAACTCCAAATTTCTTGTTTCACACTCATACATCTTAAAGGCGATAATCGGGGAAATCCCTAAGTTGTTTCACGTTCAAATTCACTCAAGATGACTTCGTACTTTCCATGCAAAGGTTCCTAGACCTCAAACAACATCTTAACTATTTATTCCAAGTCTTAAACCTAATCCTCTTGCTTAAACAAAACATAAAATTATGGATGTTACAGGGATCACTATACCAGGCAGTGCAAGGAGACAAACATCATCTGCTTCAAGTGTGGCAAGTCTGGCCATATCAGCCGGGAGTGCAGAGTAGAGAAATTAGAACCACAGAGCACCAATAGGGATCAGAGACCCAAAGTCAATCGACTGAAGACCACTAGGAGAGTTTTTACTCTTAGTGGAGCTGGAGCCTCCGAGTCCTATGACTTAACCCAAGGTATGTGCCTAATTGGTGAAAGTTTAACCAATCAAGGTGATAGAAATTTCGAGGACGAAATTTTTATAAGGGGGGTGGAATTGTAACACCCCGTTTTTCGTAAATAGGTTTAATGCATTTATATACGTTATATATATGTTTGTATATGCTTGTTATGTTTGTTTTTTTATATCTAGGTTTATGTTTGGGGAAGTTTAGCTTTAGAAAGGATCAATCGTTTTAGAGTCCTAGTAAACTGTTTCACAGTTTTAGCCATATCTTGAGTTTTAGATGTCCTATTAAGGTGATCTTTGATGCGTTGGAAATCTATGAGAATTATCTACAGGTCTTATTTTATGTGTGTTGACCAATTCGGTAGTTTAGTTGGTCTCGTAATGCAATATTTGAGCGCCCCGTGCTCAGAAATTGAGCACGACCATGCTTAAAGGGAGCACGGTCGTACTCATGTCACAGAGTCTATAAATAGAACATTTTTGTGAGGGTTGTGAGCCAATCCATGTTTTGGCACCCCGGGCAATCCTAGTGCGACAGAAATCTCTTCCCTTTCCTTTCCCTTGAACCCCTTGAAGTTCTTGGAGTTTGTGAGTCCGTTTGGGAGAGAAGTTACGCTTATTAGCATCGTTTAAGGTAACGTAGTTATCCCTTCTTAATCTCTTATTTTGAATATGTGATTAATTGGCTATTCTCTTCTTGTTTGGCCAAGGCTTGAGGTGTTAGATTCAATGACTTAAAGATTTTGATATATGACAAATACAACTTAATCTGTATGCAAGTGTTTAGTGTCAAATTGTAAAGACAGGTATCAAGCAATATTCAACAAGTTCAGTGAGCAATCAAAGGAGAATATTCAAGAAAGAACTTGGAGGAATCAAAGAGCAAGGACGAAGATCAAGGAATCATCAAGACAAGAGCTTAAATGAAGAAATTAGTGTTTAGTCTTAGACGGTTTGTAAGAGATGAAATCTCTTGATCACAAATAGCTCAATTAAGAAAGATGCATGAAGAAAATCATTTTTCATAACCTGCATTAAAAGGAATAAGTTTTCGTTAATGAAAATGATTTTTGGAAATAATAGTAGAAGCGCTCGTCCAACACTGGAATAATATAATCGCTCATCCAACACTGGGAATAATAGAAGCGCTCCTCCAACAGTGGTAAAAGCTAGCATCGAAGAAAGTGGCAGAAGCTCACGTTTACTAAAATGACAGAAGCTCGCGTCTACTAAAGTGACAGAAGCACATGTCTACTAAAATGACACAAGCGCACATCTACTAAAATGACAGAAGTGCTCGTCCACTAAAGTGACAGAAGCGCTTGTCTACTAAAGTAATACAACCGCTCGTCTACTAGTTGGAGCACATCCAATTACTTTGTGTTAGTACTCCCATCTATTGACGTGGCAAATGGACGTGGCTATTTTTTTTAAAGATGGACGCGGCTATTTTTCCAAATGGACTCATTATTTTATGGTCGCGAATTCTATAAGAACTATCAGAATTTTATCTCAAGAACGACAGTCAAGAATAACAGATTCTGTTAAATCAGATCCAAATCTGTTTTAATTGATCCCAACGACTATAACTTGTTTTCTATATAATGAAGGATCAAAGGAACACTTTAAGAAGAATTATAACGAATAAAAAAATAATTATAACGACCAACATATCATTCATCATCTTCATTGAGCTTACTGTGAAAAGAGTGTTTCAATACTCATAAGTGCTTCAATTTGTTTTATCTGACTATTGAGAGTTAGGAATCAACTTTTGTTTTTACTTTTCGATTGTAAAGAGAGAGGGAGTCTCTCTGAGTGATTAGGGCGAGGTATCCCTAAGGAAGAACATTGAGGCTCTTCACAAGAGTGTGGTATCTCGAGGTGAAGGAATGCTCTGTGGTGCAAAGGTTTTTCAAGCTACCTGGAAAAGCTTGTGTGTTAGTGTGTGAAATCCCACAGGTGGAGTGGGGATTGGATGTAGGTCACAGTGGTGGTGACTGAACCAGGATAAATCTGGTTGTTTAGTATCTCTAAACTCAGACTCTTTAATTTTTGTTTATGATCAAGAACCTGTGATTTTGATGTTTAAAGTTCAAATATAATTTCTGTTCTTGATCTGTATAAACTGTATTTTGTTATTACTGAGTTATTGAACCTGAACCTATTAGTTATTAATCTTTCTTATCCTTATCACCTTTTATTCAAGATTTTGTAAAAACCCTTCATCGATTTTATAAAAGATCTTGAGAACACAAATACGCAACTCTGATTTATAAAGCTTTGTGAAAAAGTTTTAAGAGGGAAATATTTTCTTTGAAAACTCAATTCACCCCCCCTCTTGAGTCGTTGAAGCCAAACCAACATGAGGAATCCATTTAGCCGCTCGAGGGAATGACACCAGTTTCGTTTACGCTTTGCTATGGGTTTGATCTTCATACCAGGTATGGGGAGAAGGGATAGTATGAACATGTAGGCATTGAGGGTAGCGTAAGATGAAGGGTTAACCCATGACCTTATTGTTTGCTATTTTCCTATTTTTTGTCTTGTTACATGTTTATCCGTGTTTGATTATAATTGGCATGTTTATTCTTGAATGCTTATGATGTTGTTATGTCATGGATGATAGTGTTGGTTGTTATGGTTGTTGAGATAAATGTTGATATTAATAAGACTATAATTAAATAATAGGGATTATGAATAAGGGTAATAAGACAGTTAAAGACGATAATAATGATGTTTAAGAATTAAGGGATGTTTTCCCAATTTGTTCATAAGACATGAATATAGTATGGGAGGCAAGGTTATGTTCAAACGTTTAGTTAAAAACCCTAGGACCGGTTCATGAGTGTTTTAGGAACATTATTAATGAAGCTGGAATTAAAGGATAGATTACCCATAATGATAAGACACTGAGATTAATTAAGAATAATGAAACCGAGGACCCATGGATAGTTAAAAGCCAATATGATTGTTCTTTGAGTGCCCTAGGAAACATAGCAAGGGTTCTTAAACCCTTTCTTCCCAGATTAGTACGGTCACGCTCCATTGAGCACTGTCGTGCTCCACAGTCAGTACAACCGTGCTTGACTTAACAGTCAGCACGGCCGTGCTTCCCTGTGCAGAGCAGAACACACAACAGTAACAAGGGGTGTTTTACCCCAAACGCTAATGAAGAAGACACCAAACCAAGTAAAAAAAAAAAGTTGGATAACTTAAAGATAATAATGTGCCTTGGTAGCCGAGTGGCCAAGGGAGCCTTGATGCTTAATGTTCAAGGTATTGAGCTTTGGTGCCTATGATCCAGAGTGTTAATAACTAAAGTGAAAAGATGTTGTTCTGTACCCTGGTAGCCGAGTTTCTAGGGGGGCCTCGATAGCCGAGTGGTCTAGATGTTGAGCTCTGGTGCCTATTGGCCAGAGTGTTGTTGTTCTATACCTATGTAGCCGAGTGGTCAAGGGGGCCTTGATGCATATAGTCAAGGTGTTGTTAAAAGATATTGGACCTTGGTAGCCGAGTGGCCAAGGGGGTCTTGATGTTTAATGGTCAAGGTGTTGAGCTCTGATACTTTTTGGCCAGAGTGTAAGTGAAAATCTTATGTGATAAAAGATTAAAGACTAAAGATGAAAGATAACATTGATGATAATGATGAACTTGGGTAGCCGAGTGACCCAAGCAGAGGTGGTGATTATTGGTTGTATGCTGTGTCGCTCATTCATGCATTGGAGTAGTGGAGTAGCGTTGCAGCGCATAACTTACATTGTTTGGAATTATATATATATATATATATATATATATATATATATATATATATATATATATGATGAGATGGTTATCTTTGATATGCTATTTTTTTATGATGCATGTTCATCTTGCTAACTGCTTCCATGTCGTTATGTTGATATATATGTTTCTTACTCCCCGTCTTTTGTTGTCTGCTTGCATGTATCTTTTTGAATATACAGAGGACGGTGAACAGCTTGATGAGGAGTGACTTTGTGGAGCCGCTACTTGTAGTTTAGTTTGTTTCAGTTTTAGTTTGTTATCCGAGTTGTTTTATCGGATTGGTTATACCAGCTTAGTAATGTGACATCGGGGTTTTAGATATGTTACGTTTTCTTTTATAAACATGTTTAAGTTTTCCACGTTGAAGTTATATTACAATGCGGCAGCCTCTGCCCGGTTTTTTTATTTTTATGATATAATATGCATGTGTTCTCTTTTCATTTTATATCTTTTACGGCTTTATGAATACATGTCGGGTAGTTGGTGTCACACTCACTACAGGCACCATACTCAAATCAATCTCCCCCTCAACTTCTAAGATAGATAGAAGCAAGTATCCATGAGCTCCTTCTTTCAAAGAAGTTCTTACTTGGTTGGCAGATAAAAATCCAGAAATCTCAGGATCAAGAAAAACTAAGGTCTTATGTGTGCAATCTAAAAAGATGTGGTTGGAAGATAACCAATCCATGCCTAGAATTACATCTAATTGTATTAAAGGCAAGCATATTAGATTGACAAGAAAATGTATATCCTGGATGACAATAGGACAGTTCAGACATATAGAAATCATAATTGTAACACACTTCTAGAGCGCTACATTGTAAGTGACATTTTCAGACCAAAAAGTAGGTTAATTAAAATTTTCTTATAGGATGGGGTAATTTTTATCTTTTTCGCAAGTCATAAATATAACTACTTTGCTTTACATGAATGGAAAATAAAATATTCCATTATCATTTAGGGTCATAAGTTCGTAACTCAAACAGAAATCCATTAACGACAACACTAACTCCTAAAATATAAGATACTTTGAGTCGCTGCTCCATTAACGATAACACCAACTCCCAGACATCCCCAGCTGGCCAAACTAAAATATGAAAGATCCTCTCTCGTACGTCGTGAGAAGAACAAACCTTACTAAATAGATCTAGTGGAAACTCTATACGAGTCCACTATCGATGTCGTCATCATGACATTGCTAGAACCATTACAAAAGTAGCTCTCGGACTAAGCCCTTTCCCTTTCCCAGAGGAAAGTCATATCCTACAGACTAACGATAGCCCTGCCTATCTCAGGAAAATAAAGGTTAGGCATGACAAAACACAAACACCATTGCCTTGAACCCTCTGAAGTCTGGAAGGCGTCCACTAGAAACTCCACCATAACGTTTGCATGTTCGAACCTCGACCTCTATGGTGAATCAGCCGAATGACATCTCAGTATTCTCAAAGGAACATAGAAAGCACATGGCCAACCAACATAGGCAATATAAAATAAGGAGGTGAGATTCCATTCACCATACAACAGAAGACAGACATGCAGTGGTACGACACACATACATGTTACAGCAGACATATATTCATTTTATCTTTCATTCAAATTCTGCAGCTCAAAACTCCAATAATATACTATATAAAACTCAACGGTAATCTTATCAAGCATACCAATGTCAAAATCAACGGTAAGCTTATCAAGCATACCAGACACGGTTTGTCCATCGAAGGACGAGAATAGAGAGAAACTGACTGAAACTGCATAGTCCTACACCTACAAAGCCTCGAAGAATATTTGATCCTAACTCCGGAGCTAATCGACATTTTGGAAAGAAAATGGCCAGTACAGGTTTCACTTATGCCTGCCGTGAGCATAATGGTACTTTACAATAGTCACAATCCTAACATGTGACATCAAGTTCCTTTACAATAGTCACAATCCTAACATGTGACATCAAATTCATTACGGCTATTTGTGAAACACTCTACATAACTTGTCAACTCAGTTTACTAGGCACAAAGGCCACACTGACAATTCAGCAGTTCAAGCCGATAACGGCATATGGGTTCATATTATCCACCGGCTAAATTTCGGGATTTCTTAAGGAAATCATATGCCATCCTATAGGCAAGACATGACCAATTGGAAATCCTTGTACACTCCCATACCTGCACAATATCAGGATTCCCTCTTTGGACCATCCGTGTCTTCAACGACTTAAGTATATTATCAAGATTGATCATTCATCAATCCATTATACTTCTTTAGGTTTTTCCAGGATGAAATTACTTGCCGAGCAAGCAACCTTCAAAATAGTCTTTGTTGTTACGTATTATGAATGTAAGATGAGTTAATCATCCTTATTATATGATATATAGTCTTGCTCCACCATGAGTCATAAATCATTATGTCTTTGTTTTCACTAAGCCATCCTAGACTTAGGTTTTCAATTTACTTGAAATACTAGTCTTGAAGACTAAAATCCTCTTTGGCTTAAAACCAAAACTTTTAGATAAAATCAAATCATTTGGACCATAAGTCAATCAATGGTACATAGACATTAAATTTCTCGAAGCATTTTTTTGAAAATCTTTAAAAACGCTTAACGACGGTTTCGCCGCTTTTTACTGGTTTTAGGCCCAAAAGCCATATTTTTGAAAATATGGTTCTTCACCTCAAATATATTACTCTCCTAGGTTATAATACTCATATTAAGATATTGAAACACTGATTTTACAGTTTTCTTTCCTTGTATACGAAATTCTTAAAAACTTGACCGAACGTCATTAAGTTCGAAAATCGCGTAATTTCTTTTTCCACGATTTTAAACCCTAATGGTCCAAAACTCATTTTGGTATCTTAGAAAACTTAGTTAGGTATGATAACAGTCTCTAAATGTCCAATTATATATTTTTTCGAAAATTTCAGTTTAGCCACCATTAAATTCCAGAAATTACGTTTCTGCCCCAAAATTTTACAATATTTGCAAAAAGGTCCTTATTTAGTAAAAAGCTTATATCTTTTTATGTATTAATCCAAATCACGTCAAATCAATTTCTATGGTCTTATATCGTCCAAGGGCTTCAATCACAACACATAAGAATTTGATTTTTAGAACAGCCCCTGAAATTCTCAGAATTTGCATATTAGTCCTTATATCTTCAAAAGTTCATAACTTTTAATATAATCAACCAATTCCATTCGAACCAATTTCTATATTATTATATCACCATTCAATTCAACTATATCCCATATTTTCATATTTATAACTCAGTCCCTCAATTTTACAGAAATTGCAAAAAAGTCCTTAAAGACTCATAAATTCATATCTTTTCACATACGTATCAAAATCAATCCAAACCAATTTCTATACTTTTTTATACTCATTCAATCCTTATAAAAATTATCCAAACAAATTAAATCAACATAGAACCCACTTATTCAGTTATGGCCGAATGGCTCAATAATAATCATATTAAGCAATTTTGTTATATCAACTCAAACAAACAGCAATCAAGGTTCCAACTTGAGTTCATTGGAACCAAAACAACCATATGGCATATCATACCCCAACTAAGAACCAAATCAATTCCTCCAAGAGGATCACACTCATATACTCATCAATACATAACCCTCATACTTAAGGTTTACAAGACAACATACAAATACTTTAAACCACATACATATCTACATTAAGGTAGGATGGTGGTAATCTCCCCCTTACCTCTTGTAGATCACTTGAAATCAAGTAAAAAGATGCTAAAACAACGAAGAGCCTCATGATTTTGGTCCACCAAAACCTAGAAATCAACACGTATAATTAAAAAGGATTATACACTAAGCTTGTACATAACCAAAAGATAGGAAATCAAGGCTTAGATTATAACATCCCTGGCTGCTCTATGGATTGACGACTATCCCCATAGACCAACACGGGTCTTTTCAGCGTGCTTTGTCCTCACTCACATGCTTCCTGGGTAAACTTCCCAGGAGGTCACCCATCCAAGAATTGCTCCAAGTCAAGCACGCTTAACTGTGGAGTTCTTAAGTGATGGGCTACCGAAAAATAGATTCATCTTGTTGGTATAGGTAGTACCAATCAATTTATATAAGCCATCCTCAAATGTATAGTCCCATACCTACACAGTCTTAGGATCCATCTCAATCGGGTGTGTGATCGGTTCATTCATAAGTCCCTCCGCCTAGAAGCCTGCCAGGAGCCGCTCATTGTCCGTGCCTTCTTGTACCGGCGACCACTCCCCGCCCTCGTCGGCACCCGGGTGTTACATGCCCACCAGCTTCCGCTTGGTTCGTCCCCGAACCACACCGTACTGGGAGAGGTGCTGCTCTGATACCATTTGTAACATCCCTGGCTGCTCTATGGATTGACGACTGTCCCCACAGACCAACATGGGTCTTTTCAGTGTGCTTTGTCCTCACTCACATGCTTCCTGGGTAAACTTCCCAGGAGGTTACCCATCCCAGAATTACTCCAAGTCAAGCACGCTTAACTGTGGAGTTCTTAAGTGATGGGCTACCAAAAAGAAGATGCATCTTGTTGGTATAGGTAGTACCAATCAATTCATATAAGCCATCCTCAACTGTATAGTCCCATACCTACACAGTCTCAGGATCCTTCTCAATCGGGTGTGTGATTGGTTCATTCATAAGTCCCTCCGCCTAGAAGCCTGCCAAGAGCCGCTCATTGTCTGTGCCTTCTTGCATCGACGACCACTCCCCGCCCTCGTCGGCACCCGGGTGTTACATAGATCACTTATCTCAAGCCAAAAGGTTGATGGTCAAGTGATTGGTGTTCTTGACCAAGAAATACCCATTTTTGTAGAAGGCTCAAAAAGGATTTTTTGTTGAGATAACTAAGGCTTAGAATGATGAGAGGATCATGGATTTCTGGTTGATTCATGAAACAAACTCTTGGATGATGGAGAAGTGATGATGGCCTAATTGCTTAAGGAAGAGAAAGGAAAGGAAAACTTGGTTTCATGAACAAGGACGAGTAGAGAATGATGAACATGGTCTTGGTTTTTTAATAGAGTAATTGGAAGGTGTAGACATGATGATGGGAAAGGAAGAACACTTTGATTTTCTATGATCATGAAATGATGCTAAGTTAAGATGAAATGAATGAAGTGAAGTTGCATGGAGTGTGGTCTTGGCCGTGTATATTTTTTGGAAGAGGATAAAACATTTTAGTTTGATAACATAAGTGAAGACCATGGTTGAATGTAATTAGACATAGGTTAGGTTAAGTTAGAAAATGTAATATTTTAACTTAGCTAGCCTTATGAATCATTATGCTAGGAAGGAAATGTGTGGTGAAGGTTCTCTAGGATGGTGTGACCGTGTAATAAACCACAAAGGAGGAAGGAGAAGATATTTTTGTTGCAAATCATGGTTGAAGTTAACTAAGGATAGGTTAAGTTAATACATAAATATCTAGATATTTTGTTCTAGCATTTATGAGCATTTATGGTGAAGGTGACTCACTGGGTGACTCATCCTCTCTGAGTCATCATGGATGACTCGCCGTTGTCTCCCAGTGTATCTCTACGCATCCATATCCTATTTCGTTGTTTACCCGATTAGGGTTTTTAAGAGGAAGATGATGAAATGAAATAAAAATGAAATGGTTTTGGTTAAGTGGAGGTGGCTGCACCAAATTGGAGAGGAATTTGGGGTCCAAAAATATCTTGGGGACACACTGGGAATTAGTTAGGAACTTATGGGTATTATGGACTTTTCCATGTATAGATATTTTGTATAATATCTAAAGTGATAATGACAAGTGGAAAGTCACTGGATGTATCATTAGGGTGAGTTGTCCAAGTTAAGTCATCACTCCTATCCTCTGGCACACCACTGCAGATCCGTTTCCCGCTCCGTCGGTTTACCCGACTAGGTTTTCCGCCCGTTTTTCGCTAGAATTTCACCCGATAAATAAATATTTTATTTTTGGGTAGAAATTTGTGAAATATATATTGTCCCCAACAAGTGGCAACATTTTGAAATTTTTCGTTTTCAGGTCGAAATTAAGGTTTTCTGTCGGTATAAAATTATACTGCCAGTGAAAACACAGACCGGTTTCCATCTGAGTTTTAAACCCAAAATTCAACCTTGACTTCCTTCAACATAGAAGGTCTCGACTAAGATTTTTTTTTTCGTCAAAATAATTTTCTAGATCCCTAGTAATAATATAAAATATAAATACCGATCAAGACGCGAGAAAATGAGGTGTTACAACAATAACTGGTTCAACAGTTTGAGTTGAAACAATCGAATCATACGACAGGGAAGAAGCCGACAATTTCAAGTGTCTCACACAATCCATCGAAATAAAAGAATGTGATGCACCCAAATCGAAAAGTACAGTTAAAAGATTACCAGTTATGTCGCAACTACCTTGTATGAGATCATCAGAATTTGAAGCTTTAGCACCATTCATGGTGTAAACTCTTCCCTTAGCCGTCGGTTTATTGGTCTTTGAATTGTTGGTAACTGGCGCAGACCTCTGAATATTGCAGTCTTTTGCCATGTCCCCTATCTGTCCACACTTAAAGCATTGCGCTCCCTTTAGCTGACAGTTTTCAGTAATATGGTTCGTACTCCCACACTTAAAACATTTCTGAAGTTGACCTCGGCTTGGTTCTTCTGGCTTCCACTACCTTACGCAGAAGCGACGGGACGATAGGATTGTTGATTTTAATTATTTCTTGGTGGTCGGAAATATGGCTTCATTTGAGCTTATCTTCCCTTTTGATTATGAAACTGACTCTTGAATCGAGATGGTCCCCCGACATTACCTCGGTTATCTCTCCCTTTTCTCATCTTCTCCACTTTTAGACATTTTTCAAATAAAGCTTGAAAGTTGCAGATTTCAAGTGGTAGCATCGACTCCTTGATTTCATATCGTAAACCTCCCTCGAACCTCTCATATTTCCAACCCTCATCCGGTTGAGCTTGGAAGAAACAGAAATACTTGGCTAGTGATTCAAACTTCGTCGTATATTCCCCAACAGACAGTTCTCTCTGTTGCAGATACAGAAACTCGTGTTCTTTCTCTGACACCTTGTGGAAAATACTTATCCAGAAATGTGTTTCGGAAAACATTCCAAGCAATTTCCTGGTTGTCTGCTTCTAACAGTTGTTTAGTACCCTTCCACCAGTACTTTGCATCTTCCAAGAGCAGGAAGGTAGCATATGGAACTTTTACTCCTTCAGGGATATGGATAAGCTCAAAAATCTTCTCCAATTCTTGTATCCATAGATCAACCTTCTCAGGATTAGCATCCCCATGAAACTGTGGCATATTTTGACGTCACAAGGTAGTTAAACCTCTGCCCTCATCAGCTTGCTCAGCTCGAATTTTATCTTGTTGATTCTGTGCAGCCATAGAAGCTGTTTTTAGTGCGATGGCAGCTGCAACATTTACCATGGCTTGGGCTGCTTGATCCATCCCACCAGCAGCATCATTGTTTTCCCCTATATTACCACAGCCGCCACCACGATCGCCTCTACGGCCCTTCCACGCCCACGCCCACGTCCACCTTCTGGTTCCATAACTGACCTACAAGACAAAATCAGTTAGATATCAACCAGAAACTGAAACGTATACTTACCTATTAAAACACATTACTTCTAAGAAGTAATTCAAACAAGATACAATCAGAGATCACACAACACAAACCTAACAGACCTATTCCAAAAGATTCCCGAAAGACTCGACCAGTTTTGATACCACTAATATAACACCCCCTAGATGCTAGATGTATAGCTCGTTGCGGAATTATAAAACTAATAATAAATGCTGGTTACTTTCGGAAAATAAAATTTTCTAATTATTTAGCTTTACTCGAAAATGGTTATGAAAATTTTCTTTTTCGGTATAAACAAACATCATATATATGTATGCATCATCATAAATTTTCACATTAGGACCTTTATACATACAGGTCATTTGTCAGAGTAAAAATATAAGTAAAATAAAAATATAACTATGTTGTAGAGGTAGTCTGGAACCACGACTCAAAAAGAGTGGCTCTCAGTAACGAAATATACATAATGATGAAAATACCACTACCTCAAAAGTGGAAACTAAAATGTCCTACTGCTGGTTGCACTAGTGGAACCCGTTGGGAAGACCGCCATGGTCCTCTCCAACTGTAGTGGTATCCTGTGGGTGTACCTCTACCCCCACTTCAGCAGTGGGGTCCACACCATCATCCATAGGATGATACTCAGGAACTTCCTCATCCTCCTGCGGATCCTTTTCAATCTCCTCGTCTACCTCGGGTACAAGAATCAGAGGGGCTGGATGTGAATGTGGTGCTGCTTCATGAAACGGCTGAACGGGTGGAGGCTGTTTTACGAGATCTCCCCGCTCCACTAAGGTTCCAAACAATAACCACATAGGTGATAGTGGGACTTCCACAGTCTTGGTACTGTGGGTACGTGTCAGCGGTCCTGTAGATAGTGTGCCCTTAGTAACACACACTGGGCCAGTATACGTTGCGATGCAGGCTCCCGGATTAATCACCCACGCGCATCCATCATCCGTATCATCAAACATCAGGGATAAAATCCTCGAATACGATAGGTCCCTAATGTGGTTCATCTGTACTCGAATATAAAATACCACAGTAGAAACCCAACAGGAATAATACAAGGGTGAGATACCGACAAATGAGTTTTATCATGATAGCTACATGCACAACACAAAAAAAAGCATATACATTTGTATATAGCACATAAATTCTCAAGATAATCATAATATTTTAAACAATGGGATTCATACCCGACAATCATCGGGATTTATAAAAAATGCATGACACCTCAATGTCCACCATCTATTTTTGCTATTTATTCTCCGGAGATCCTAACTCTCCTTTGTCGAGCAAAATATGCCACAATAATCCCCATACACAATTGTTTCGCGTTGGGTCAGGCTCTCAAATTAGGTATGATCCCCAATTGTTCAAGGGTATCATGTCTCACCTAAATAATATTAAATATTTCCTATTGAGTACATTCATGTAGGGTAACCGAGTTCCACGAGCCGAGATTGCAAAGCCACGGGCATTTCGTGGATTTCGAGCTCGGACGTCCCTAAAGACCCAAAGACATCTCTTTGGTCCGTAACTATCCAATTTGTCAATCCACACTTTGTGGATTGTATCTCGATAACACAACGGCACGTCTGCCACAATGGAACATCTGCCAGACTATGCATATAAACCAGTTGTTTTCGTTGCTTTTCTTTTTCGTTCTTTCATTCTTTGTCGAGGCTCAAAGCTCACGACTACCTTTACTCAGGTATTAAACCCATTACATTACCAACATAGGATTTTTAAATCCAATACCACAATTTCTTTCTCATAGGAACACTAGCCCAACGTCTCGGCAATCTATGTCCTTACCTCTTTCCTCAATTTTTCAACAGGAACACTAGCCTGATGTCTCGGTCATCTAGGTCCTTATCTCTTTCCTCAGCTTTCCAAAATAGTTTTCGTTTTGTGAAACAAGAAATTCCAAACAAAAAACTCCGAAACTTATCCAAGTTTATCGGAAATATTTTTACTGATTTAAAATCCTTTTTCATAAAATCGTTTTCTGCTGAAATTCGTTTATAAAATGTTAAATCATAAAGAAATTCATTTTTTTTGAAATCCATTTTCTTTTGATATTTCTTTTCTGAAAAACATTAAATCCTTGAAAATCATTTCTAGCATGTTTCTGTCCAAAATAATAAAACTATTTCTCATAGTTTCGTCGTAAAGCACATTTTCTAAATTATATTTCGTTTAGAATAAAATTATTTATCAATAAAATGGCTTTTTCTTTTCCAATTTTTTTTCTCCATCAATAGAAACCATGGCAATAGTGAGATCGACATGAAGAGCATAGAAATCTCCTAAGAAAGAAGAAATGCAACCCCTTACTTCCTGATGTGAGCATGGATACACAAAGCCAACGACCAAGCATTGAAGACTTGCATGGCCCCATGACAAGGGTAAGGCTTAGAAGAGTCCAAGACACACTCAAGAAGGTGGTGGTCAATCACTTGACTCATAGGCAACTTTATGAAGAGGGCATCATCTTGAACCTCTTATGCATTGAGCCATTGACCACCTAGTTATGGATAGGGACCAGGACCTTTGTGTAGAGTAGAGTTCATGTAATAAAGGTAGGGATTATGACCTACGTATAGAGTAGAACTTTTGTAATAAAAGTGCTTATTAAAAAAAGCACTTTGGTAGTTTGGGCTTTTGGGCTTAGGCTAATTGGGCCTCTTGTACCAAATAGGCCCAACATAAGAATCCTACATTGGTCCAAGAGAGGCCCACACTTTGGAGTTAATGAGGGAGGCGCTGATTTGTGTACTTAGAGGGTGATGAGAACTTTGCCTCACCTATATAAGGCTCTCTTGTAACTCATTTCACAACTTTGAATTCATTTACAAACTTCTCACACTTGAGAGTTGAGTTGAGAGAGAGAGAGAGTTCTCTTCTTATTGGTTCATGATTTTAACCAGTTGATTCTTATCTTGAATATCCTTATTCAAGTGGTGAATCTCCAATGGCTTATCAATTCAATCTCTTCTCCAAGAGTTGAATAGTGGCACCTTCTTTATCTTCTCACCTCCTTCCATTTTATATTTTCTTGTTCTTTAATTCTTGCTCTTTACTTCATTGCAATTTACCTTTTCATAGCTTAGATTTACTTTCATGTTCTTAATTTCTATTCATATCAATTGTTTTCTCTTCTACTCATTTCCCCCCTCTTGATTCTTCACTTGAAGATCAAGTTCATTTCAATTGTGTTCTTGAATTATGTTGGATCTAAAATCTTAAAACAATTGATCAAAGTAGATCCAAAAATGCTAAGTGATCAATATTAGATTATAACCTCGAAATATGCTGTAACAGCCTGATTTTAATTATGTTGCTCAACTGGTTAAAATATAATTAATTATATTTTAATCTGAGATTTAAAAAGTGTTTTTGAATAAAACAAAATCATATTAATAGTCTACTTTATGGTAGAGGGTTACGGTAAAATTTTTGGTTGAAAATTCAGACGAAAGCCGACCTGCGTTTTCACTGCCGGTACAAGTTTACTGTGGAGAAAACCTAATTTTGACCCGTGAATGAGATAGTTAATGTTTTTATTATGTTTCCTTCAAATTTGGTTATTTTGAAAATTTTCGTTCAAAAATAAAATATAGTATTTTATTCGGGTTAAAACGTCGGAAGAATTACGATCGGAAATACAACCGGGTACGAAATGGAGCAGAATAGGAGACATAAAAGGCATGAGGTGAGATGAGGGAGTGAGGTGACTCACTAGAGGTTTGACCTAAGCTACCTCCTAAAAAGTGGTCATGATGGACTTTTTGAAATATATGATATTATATTGTAAAAACCTATTTTTCTCTTTCCTCTTCAACCAAACAAGTCTTAAAGACAAAACTTGCTCTCCAAGCTCATCCTCTCTCCAAAATTTCGTGCTCCCCTCTCCCTCCTCTATATAATCATCACTTATCTTCATTCTCTCATTTTCTTCTTCCATCTTCATACTTCTTCAACTTCTTCCATTTCTTCTTTTTTTCAAACACTTAAAGCTTCCATTTTTATTAGTCTTTTCCACTTGAGTTCTTCATTGAAGTTCATCCTTATACTAAGGGTAATGCTCTCATATGAATCTTTTTACAAGTTTCATCTTTTATTTCTTAGTTTGCTTTATGTGTTCTTTATATGCTTTAAACTTCAAAAATCTCTCTAAAATGGTAGAAAACTCCTTTTGAGTTGAAACCACTTTCTATAGTCTTGTATTAACTTATATTTTCACATACTAAGAGGTTGTGTAAAACAAAAATCTCTACCTATCTCTTCCAATGAAGACTGAATGCTTGCATTTGTGACCTACGAAGTTTTTGTTTCAACTTTTGGAATATGATCATGTGTTAGAGTTTCTAACTATCCATTGATCTTAAATCTATAAATCTTGGAAGTTTTGATAGCTTGTTCCTATGATGGCTGAAAATATGAATAAGTAAGCCTAGGATACTATGTTTCAACTTTCCAAGTATGATCATGGATTTAGAACTCTTAATACCTTGTGATTCTAAACCTAAGAGTTATTGTTAAACAGAGAATATTTTTCCTCATCATCCTATGATGGCCGAAAAATATGTGTTTAGGTACTAGGATGTTTGAGTTTGTATTTTTCCAAAATGATCATGGACTTAAGCTCCATAAGATATTTGGATGCTAAGTCTAAGAGATTGGAAAGTTTAAGGATTTCTAACTTGTTTATTCTATGTTAATAAAGCTAGGATGTATTACTTTCATTTTTCCAGCAAGATGATCCTGGACTTGAGCTCCATAAGATATTTGGATGCTAAGTCTAAGAGATTGGAATGTTTAAGTTTCCATTGTTTTCCAAAATGATCATGGACTTGAGCTCCATAAGATATTTGGATGCTAAGTCTAAGAGATTGGAAAGTTTAAGGATTTCTAACTTGTTTATTCTATGTTATTAAAGCTAGGATGTATTACTTTCATTTTTCCAAGATGATCATGAACTTGAGCTCTGTAAGATATTTGGATGCTAAGTCTAAGAGATTGGAATGTTTAAATTTCCATTGTTTTCCAAAATGATCATGGACTTGAGCTCCATAAGATATTTGGATGCTAAGTCTAAGAGATTGGAAAGTTTAAATATTTCTAACCTATAAATCCTATGAAGGCCGAACCTTGAAGGTTATGGACCTAGGATACTTTGTACTTATTTTTCCAAAATGATCATGGTTTTGAGCTCCTTAATACATATGGATGCTAAACCTAAGAGATTGGAAAGTTTAGTGAATGCTAGCCTATTTTACTAGCCTTGACCGAATACCCTAAGTTTATAACTTAGTGGGATTTTAATTCAACTTTGTTAAGTGATCATTGTTTATGAACTCCTAACACTTAAGGATCATAAATCCATAAGTTGTATAATTGTCGGGAATCTCTAACCCTTAGAACTAGTCTTGGCCGAACCTATACCTTGTGGTTTAATGTTCTTGTTTGATTTTAACTTGTGATTTTGTGTTCATAACCTTAGACTTCCATCACGGAGGAAACGAGGACGTTCGTGGTATACCTCTTCGAGCATCTAATCTCCTTACCTTCGCAGAAGGTGGAGTTAGTACTTTGTGGTGTGACAACGAGGAGCTTCGAGTTCGGGAGTCCGATGATAACCCAGGTGGGGGAAATAACCAACTTATCGTCGGAATGGATAAGTAGTAGATTATATAATAATTGTGTAGGGCGACCTAAACCCTACTAGTAGTCGAGTAATCGACAAGACCAAAATCACATTGGAAACCTTTTCTGAAAAACCAATGGCGATTCGGGGATTGTAGGTTTATTGACATTAGGTTGATCTTTATATTGTTGATGGTTGATTTGATTTTATTACCTTTATTGAATTGATTTTGTGCTATGTTGGTAATATGGGAATATTTTGATTGATATTGTGTTATGCATGATCTGCCTGGTTTTTATTATTATGCTTAGTGGATTTTAAGCAAAGATATATATGTTGTCTAAGAGATGATTGTTTTGGGTGTGAGGATAATGATGATTTAGAAGTGCCTAACTTGGATGAGGAATTTTAAAGAGGTGTTATGGCATAGAATATGTGTCAAGTTTTAATGGAAGGTTAAGGCACTAAGATGTTGTTAAAACGGGTTGGTGAGATTCAAGTATAGGTGTTGTTGTCCACAACCGTGTATTCGTAATATAATACACATGGACAAAAGTGTATCGGTAATATAATACACAAAGACAAAAGTGTATTGGTAATATAATACACCGTGTATTGGTAATATAATACACGTAAAACACTTCTGTGTATTAATTGGTAATATAATACACGTAAAATCAAGAGTTCTCGCAAGACCACTTCCACCTTAGGGAATGGGGGTGGAACACCTTAACGGGAATGAGGGTGGAACACCTTAACTTGAATGGAGGTGTACATTAGGTGGAACATCCTAACGGGAATGAGGGTGTGCTCGATGCAAATGAGGGATGGTGATAGAAGTGGTAGTGTCCACGATAACGTAAACACATGGTGACATGATTAGAGAGGTTACGTGTTAGATTGCATGAGAATAAGGGTAGAGGATGATATATATTGACCTGAGGATGATTCGTTAGTTATGTGTGTTGATTGTCTATGACAATTACTGTATAATTTACTATGACTCTTTTTCGCTTTTTGATGGTAGAACTGTTTCTTATCCCCTATGTTTCTGTATTTTTGTGGGTTACTTTGGTTTACGTTAGAAGACCCGATGGAGGGTTATGTTGCTGAGGAGCTGGACGGAACTCTGTATGAAATGGAGATTGCTGAGGAGTTGGATGGAACTCCTTACGAACCAGATGCTGGGGGTCAAGCTGTGATCCATGGCGATTAGAGTCTAGACATTATGGCCAGTGTGTCTAAGGAGTATTTTTATATTTTCACTAAGTACTTCTGTTATTAATTTTATGCCTGTGAGGGATCCTACTGAGAGGATACCCTCAACAGTGTTTTGGTATTGTAAGGAACAATTAGGTGTGTATTTACATATGTTAAAGTTGTTGTGTTTTTAAATTTGCAGAAGTTATATGATAATTAAATAAGTTTTAATTTTTACGTATTTTCACGATAAGAGCGTGGTTAAGAATTGATTTAAGAAGGTAATTAATCTAATAAAAACACTGGGGCACAATGGGGTGTCTCATATACCACCACCACCAGCACAACCCAGGCATTCACTTTAATCTCCATTAGTATTGCACTTAGACCAACCACAAAAAGGAGGATACCAATCCACTTGCTTGATATTTGGTGATTTTCAAATGTGTCCTTCAATGTTAAAAACCTCATGGACAATAAAATCATCAATAGAGGATGATATGAAGCCTTTAGAATAGGTACCAGGCAAATTAGTTGCTACAATAATCAAGTTTATGTCACTGTTATGACTAATAGAATGTAACACCCCATTTTCTGGATTAGTATATGAGGAAAGGATTAAGCATATTTGAAGGCTTAATCATGTTTCTTAGGTGTTAGTGAGTTGTGTTTCAAGTTTGAGGGGAATCAGAGTTAAAACGGGTTCAGAACGCAAAGGAACGTAAACCGAGAGATTAATTAATCAATTAATTAATTAGTCGAGAAATGGAATGTTAAAATTAGACCGAGCTTGAGTATAAAACGCTTTCGGGAATGGCCTAAAATAATTACAGAAAAATATTCCAGCAGTAGGTTAAACAGGATGATGCAAGTGTTGTGTTGGTATGAGACTGGCGAGAGCCAAGTGTTGGGTCCTGATGTGGTACAGCAAACCACAGAACAAGTCAGGAAAATAAGTGAGAAAATGAAGGTAGCTCATGATAGGCAAAGGAGCTACAATAACAAGAGGAGCAGACCCTTAGAGTTCCAAGAAGGTGATCACGTGTTTTTGAGAGTCACTCCGAAGATCGGAATTGGCAGAGCTATAAAGTCTAGAAAGCTCACTCCCCGATTCATCGGACCATTTCTGATTCCTCGACGAATTGGTCCAGTAGCTTGCCATATAGCCTTACCGCCTAACCTTTCCAACCTTCAAGATGTCTTCCATGTTTCCCAGTTGAGAAAGTATTACCCAAATCCTTCCCATGTAACTGAGCCAGAGTCCATACAACTCCGAGAGAATCTAAAATATGAGGCTTTACCGTTTAAGATTACAGATAGAAGGATTAAAGAACTTTGTGGTAAACAGATTCTCATGGTTAAGGTCATCTGGGATAATGTTACCAGATATGCTACCTGGGAGCGTGAGGCAGACATGCAGCAACATCATCCACATCTTTTGAGGTACGTAAATTCCGACGATGGAATTTATTTTAGGGGGGGGGGGGTAGTGATATAACACCCCATTTTTTGAATTAGTATATGAGGAAAGGATTAAGCATATTTGAAGGCTTGATCACATGTCTTAGGTGTTAGTGAGTTGTGTTTCAAGTTTGAGGGGAATCAGAGTTAAAACGGGTTTAGAAAGCAATGGAAGATAAACCGAGAGATTAATTAATCGACTAATTAATTAGTTGAGAATTGGAATATTAAAATTAGATCGAGCTTGAGTATAAAAGGCTTTCGGGAATGGCCTAAAATAGTTACAGAAAAATATTCCAGCAGTAGGTTACACGGGATGATGCGGAAGAAAACACCAGTTGTGTCAACGGAACAACACGCAGTGACACCTGTCGTGACCAGGAGGAAGGTGGCCATGGTGGCGCCACCTCACACTCCACTAACATATCCTAATGACACTTGTTCAACTACCCTTTGCATGCATGACACCTAAAATGCATGCATGGCACTTGTTCAACTACCCTTTGTATGCATGACACCTAAAATACATGCATGACACTTGTTTCACTACCCTTTGCATGTATGACACCTATCTCCCACTAGCCCTTTGCATGTATGACACTTGTTTTCCCACTAACTTACCAAAAACCTACCCAAATTCATCTAATATAAAAGCAAGACCACAAAAGTGACTTCATTTTTCCTCCTTCATACTCATTTCACTCATCCTTCCATAGCCAATTTCGTTCCCTCACCTCTGCATGTGTTGGTTGAATAGTTAAGTGAAGGAAAGAACAAGTTGCACACTCATTCACACCCAAAAACTCATCCTATCCTGTCTCTGTAAATACCTCAACACACCTTCGTCCACCGTTAGATCGTGTTGAAATTTTATCGGGAGGTTCCAGACTGATTGTTTTGAATACCCAACGGTTGTAATTTCTGTATAACCCTTCGAGTGTGAGTTATTCAGCTCATAAGAAGAAGATAAGCTCAACTGGGGTAGCTCTAGACCAGTCACCTTGGGAGATTCATCCTAAGATCATCCATCGTTGGATCGAGCTGAAATTTTTGGAGACAGTAAAGAAAAGGTATACTCTTAATCTTACCGTTCACTTTTTTAAACAACTATCTAGATTGTGAGATATAGAGCCGAAACAACGGCGGATCTTGTGGTACTTACTGTAGATTTTGAGTTTCTTATTTGGTGTCTTTCAAAATGTGATGTTTTGGTGGGATATCGGAGATTCGGGGACCTTGTTCGGTGTGAGGAAGATTCGAGAGGAGTCTAGAAGGAGTGATATCGTAGCGTTTTCGAATTTGTACGTTCTTCAGGTGGGGGAAAGAAATTATTTAACGTCGAAAATGACGAAGTGGCATTTATTTCGATAACGGGGAAGGGCGACCTAAACCCTTCACGGGAGCGAGTAATAGACAATATCAATATCATATTGGGGACTACTTGGTGGTACCAAGGATGATATTGAGATTGTACGTTTATCGCCATTACGTAGAAATATATTATTTTATTTATCGTATTACCGATGTTGTCTGTGTGACTATTTGGACTGCTTTGGCTGATTTGACTAGTTGAATTGAATTTGGTAATTGATGGATGATATTATGAGTGTTGGAATTATTTTTGAATACGTTTATACTTATTATTATTATATTTTGGTAATGATTATTATTTTTTGAAATGATGACATGATGGCAATGATGACATGATTGTAATGATGATATGAATGTAATGAGGATTTTGAGAACATGATGGTATAATGTGATGAGTGTTATGATTATGCTTAGAGGTTGAGTAAGTGATAAGTTATGTTGAGACATGATGATGTATTAGGGAATTCATACCATATGTGTTAGTAGTGCCTAACCGAGATGATTACTGTGATATGATGGTGAGATTGATGAGACGAGATTATTATTGAGGTTATTTATGATATTATGATGAGCGGTTACGGCACTAGGGGTGACCTAAAACATGGTCTTGATGTGGTTGACCTGAAACATGGTCTGGTGGACCTGAAACATGGTCGTGTGGGGCCTATTCCTCGGAGGGAGAATTCCTGGGGTTTAGACTAATGGCGGACCATCCCAGACATGATTTCATTTTAGTTGCAGCTATAGTCATGCGTTGCATGAGCACCCTGGCCGTGGTTCAGAGGTGTGCACTGGATTGTGTAGCTATAGTGCCATTGCTTTGGATGGGCATCCTCCATCCTCGGACGAGGGTGTGCACCGGGGCCTCTGGGACGTGCCATTGTGTTGTATATCCGGATATGGCCGATACCTGATGAGATGATTTATACAGCATTTACATTGCATCATGATGGAGGGTAGAGGAAAGATCCTAGATGTGGATTGAGAATGATTGTGTCATATATATATATATATATACACACTTATACTTTTGGAGACGGATGTTTGTGTGCTGTTATAGAAATAAATGGTGCTAAACCCTCCACATTTGACTTTATATTGTTTCTTATCCCTTTTTCTTCTTGCTATTGTTTCTTATCCCTTTTTCTTCTTGCTATTGTGTATATGTTTTATTTATGTGATCGCTATAAGAAGACTCGGTGGAGGAGCCAGCTATGGAGGAGCTAGATGAAACCACTTAAGAGCCAGATGCTGGAGAACGAGCAGTGGACCCGAGTAGTTGAGTAGAGAGTCTATGGCCAGTTCGTCTTGTCTCTTTGGGATGTTGCTCTTATTTTCAGTTTGATTATCAGTTTGCACTTATTTGGGGTCCTACTGATGAGATTCCCTCGATAGTACTGTATGACTGTATGCTGGATATGATGTCTATCTATATATGTATATGAATGTACGTTTAGATGTGTAACCCTTTACGCCAATAACGCGATTAGGTTTTAATAATTTTGGGTTTTTCTTTAATGGAACGTCGAGGCGTCTCATAGAAGAGTCCTTAAATTTGATCTAATTTCGACAAAACCAGATTACCCAAATAGTATTTGTAATTGCAGTTTGGAATATGTCTTTAACTAGGATTCATCTACTTGAGTTGTAGCTATCAAAAATAGACATAACAAATGATCCATCAATCGAGCAGTAAAGCAGACCACTAACAGCGGATCGAATTTGCTGAGGAAATTTGCATTGGAAGAAAGATGGTATGGGGATTCATCTTTAGTCTCACATAAACTACAAATTGAAACATTAATGTATCTTAAGCTCTCAAATTTTCATATATGAGCATTTTGTTGTGTAATAACCTCGAAACTAAAAAAAAAACTTGTAATCGTGTTTTAAGTGTTTTGGTGGAAAAACCTTCAAGTCGAAGAGATTTGGTGTTGCTTTTTTTTTGGATAAGAGAGAATCAAGATATATCTTTGTGTGAATCTCTCTTTCCCTTATCTCTGCCAAGTTTATTTATTAGCTAACTTGGGGATTGATTTTGAAGGTTCTTAACATTTGTGAAAACTTGGTTTTTATGTGTGTCGGCTTTATTTGTTGTTTGTGAAAAGGTTTTTTCAAAAGTTTAAGAAACACAATTCACCAACCCTCCTTGTGCTTCCCTCTTTCACTTTCACAGGTGCATTATTGTATCCTATACAATCTTATGTGTTTCCCTTCCCCAACCTTTCGGTGACAACCAACTTCTCTTGAACTTTTTGATATGCAGTAATTATTTTGAAAGCAAAATATGCACAAACTAAAACTTTCAATAAAAAATTTTGTAATCTTTAACAATAAAAAGGGGATCTACAATTATATATATATATAGATATATATGTATAGACACACACACACACACACTTGTGTATACGTGTTAACAATCTTAAACAGTTAAAACATGATCATGCAAATTAGAAAGAAAAAAAAGTGATGCATTTTTTAAACACCAAAACTCATACAAAGTGGCTGACTTCGAAAAGGTCACAGAAAGACTAACCCCAAGACCATGATGAGCGTGCAAGGACGAGTGGTGTGATGGAAGAAATAACCTAGGGCGACGTTGTCGGAGACTTCATGGGCTCGCAACCCAGCCCACGAGCGTAACGACAATTTTGTTCTTCAATAGAAGAGGAAGGGCCAAGTGATTGGAAAATTTGTAGAAGGAAGAAACATGTGTTTGGAAGAAGCAGCAAAAACAAAGCTCATCTAGGTGCAATTGATTTGACGTCATGTGATTATTTTAAATGACGTTTCATCTCATCCGTTAAATATGATCTAATGGTGGTTATTAAAATCTCTCATTTCTCATACTAACACTCTCCTCTCATCTGATCTGCCCTCAATCAAATGAAGGCACCCAATTAACCCGACTTTCCCAAATAGCCACCATCGGCCCTTCTCCTTTTCGGGTTTAGATTTTTTGCGTCGTTTCAATCGTTGTGGTTCCCCAAGATATCTAGATAATCAAATTAGTCGGAGTATCTAGATTAAAGTTCAAAATACACATGATGATACTAATAGGTCTTTGATAGTTCTACAATTCACATATACCATGAAAAGACAAAAAAAGATAATGATAGACTAGGAAGTGTAAAGACAATATTATGCAAAACTTAAAATATTAATAGACATTGTAGCACTTCCAACACTAATATTGATTCCTGGAGTATAGCATATGAAAGAGATCCACATCACTCAAAGGCATAATCTATTGGTATATCGAGAGGATTTGATGGAGAATTATTTCCTTCATCTAATGCTTTCTCAACCATTCCACATCTTTTACCTCTTTTGGCCATGTTACCATCATCCATTTAAGATAATTGTTCTCCATAACCATGTGTTTTCTTTTTCCATTGCACTTCGCTGATGTATCTTGACCTTAGTGGTTACTTCATTAAGCACATTGATATCAGATCCTTCAACTGAAATATTCATATGATCCTCTATAGAATTATTATTCTCTAAGCAAGTATCTCCATCCTGTCTTAATCTTCCTCTAATCTATCTTCATCGTCATTACTTGTCAATCACAATGGTAGCCTTATTTAGTTCTTGGATTATTGGTTTGGGTTTGTGCATATCACCATGATCATCAATGTGTTTCCACTTAAGATAATCTAGTAAATAGAATAGCAAAAAGTGTATAAATGTTAAATGTTATAAGAAGAATACAACATACCGTGTCCAAGGGACATGTTGATTGTCACATCTAATGAACAAAAATCAACAAACTTTAAAACCATATGTGGTACGGGTTTGGGCATATCACCATGATCATCAATGTGTTTCTACTTAAGATAATCAAGTAAATAGAATAGCAAAAAGTGTATAAATGTTAAAAGTTATAAGAATCAGGTTATGGAACAAGTGATGATGTTAAGAAGAATTATAAGAAGTAATAACAAGTTTAACACAGATTGTAGATCAAATATTCAAGTTAACAAATATTCTTAAAACTCATTCACAACATACAAGTGCATATAACAAGTATATGGAGTCTAGAGATGAGAAGAACATGCAAACCGATTTATCCTGGTTCGGTTACCTCCTCTGGTAAGCCTACATCCAGTCCCACACATCTGTGGTTTTCTCCACTATAATCAGCAATTACAAAATTCAAATTACAGCAACACAAGGATAACCTCCTTGCTCAAGAATTCACCAGAAAGCACACTTGCTTTTCTATACCCAAGGATCCCTTCTATCCTTGTTCAAGCCTAAGAGATACCCTCTCTTAATCACACTAATTCACGAAAATAATTGAGTAGAAGAAAGACTCTAAAAGTATGATTATACAAATTGAAGTTCTAACTAATATCACACTTTTCTCAGAGATGAAGCACTTTTGGATCTTTCGTAGTTTCACAATCAGAATGAGTTAGGTTCATGAAAAGAGTTCCTTTGATCCCTCTTTATATAGAAGACAAATTATAGTCGTTGGGATCATTTAAAACAGATTTGGATCTGATTTAACAAAATCTGTTTTCTTGATTCTTGTTCTTGAAATGAGATTCTGTTGATTCTTGTAGAGTTTGCATCCTTCTCAAAAAATAACCGTTTCCATCTGAAAGGATAGACAAGTCTAATTGAAGAGTAAAATATCCGTTTCTATCTAAAAGAATAGCATATAGCCACGTCCATTTTGCCACGTCAGTAGACGGGAGTGCTAACACAAGTTATTGGACGTGCTTCAACTGGTAGACGAGTTTCATATGCCATGTTAGTGGACGGAGCTTCTCATTAAGATCTTAGTAAGTCCAATGCGCGTATCATTAGTAGACGAGCTCCATTTTTCACTTTTAGTAGACGAGCTCTCCTTTTTTTTCTTCAGTAGACGAGCTCCATGTGCCACGTCAGCAGACGAGCTCTTCTGTTACTTTTAGTGGACGCGCTCTTCTTGTTAGACGAGCTATATGTGCCACATCAGCAGACGAGCTCCTCTGTTACTTTCAGTGGACGCGTTCTTCTTGTTAGACGAGCTCTTTTTGTTGGAAGAGCTCTTCTTGTTGTACTTTAGTGGACACCAGCTTTTTATCCCTTCGTCTGCTTGTTTTACTTGGTTAGACGTCAGCTTGTTTTACTTTGTTGGACATCAGCTTCTTTGTTCATCAGTGATCTTGCATGCAACTTAACAAGTAATGAGTACATTGTCAAAATAAAAAATCTTATGCAAAATACACTTTGTTTGTCATACATCAAAACATGAATGAGGGCTTAGTCTTACAAACTCCCCCTTTTTGATTATGACAAACCTTACCATACTTAACCTTAGTTATTAAGAAATCGGAGTACAGCTATTCAATAAGCATGGTTCTTGAGTCATTTTTATCCTCCCCCTGTGTCATTGATATCTTTCAAAAGATCAAGTGTTATCATATCATTATCATGAAAAAAAATCATCTTTCATTTATTATAAGTTCAAGTATGTCTTTTCAAAGCAGTTCATACTCAAGTATCAGAGAAAAAAAATTTACATATCGGAGAAATTTTTTTTTACAGCAAATGCAAGACATAATTAATAGTTGTATGGTTCATCTTTCTCTCCCTTTGTCATTATCAAAAAGAAACTTTGGAGAATATTGAAATCAAACTGAAAAACAGTCTTGCATTCATTGATAATAAATAATTTCAGAACTTATGCAATACATCAAAACATCCAAAACACAAATAAAAAAAAGGAATTACAGACATTTAAGGGCACTTAGTCTAAACTGAGACTAGATAAAAGCATCTTGCCCATGTCCTTCATAATTTTCAGCATCTTGTGCTGCCTCGCTTGCCATATTGACTATATTATCAAAAATAACATCTGATATCAATTATTTTGAGGATCAATTATGCCAAGTTCCCTCTTCTTATAAAGAAGAAACTCTCCTTATTTAGTGGTTTGGTGAATATATCAGCTAATTTCTTGGTTGTATCTATATGTTCAATCACAACATCACCACTTTGAATATGATCCCTGATAAAATGATGCCTAATTTCAATATGCTCGGTTCTTGAGTGCATAATTGGGTTCTTTGTTAGATTAATTGCACTAGTGTTATCACACTTTATTGGTATATGATCCAGATAAACGCCATAGTCAATTAATTATTGTTTCATCCATAGGATTTCAGCACAACAACTCCAAGCTGCAACATATTCTGCTTCAGTTGTGGATAAGGCCACACTAGTTTGCTTTTTACTAAACCAGGACACTAGGGAATTTCCTAATAAATGGCATGTTCCACTTGTGCTCTTCCTATCTAACTTGCATCCAGCAAAGTCAGAGTCGGAATATCATATTAATGTGCAAGTGGATCCCTTGGGATACCACAACCCCATTTCTTTTGTTCCTAAAAGATACTTCATGATTCTTTTAACTGCAGTAAGATGTGATTCTTTAGGATTAGCTTGATACCTTGCACACATACACACACTAAACATTATATCTGGCCTACTTGCAGTGAGATAAAGTAAGGATCCTATAATACCTCTTTACTTGGATACATCTATAGATTTACCATGTTCATCTTTGTCCAAGTAGTAGGCTGGACTCAATGGTGTTGCCATTTCCTTTGCGCTTTCGATTCCAAACTTCTTTAGTAGTTCCTTGCAATACTTTGTTTGGCTTATGAAGGTTCCATCTTGGCATTGTTTAATTTGAAGTCCAAGTAAGAAGGCAAGCTCTCCCATCATGGACATTTCAAATTCACTTTTCATCAGTTCACCAAATTCCTTGCATAAAGACTCATTAGTAGCACCAAAAATAATGTCATCAACATATATTTGAACAAGTAAGATATTGTGTGCTTTTGTTTTAGTAAATAGTGTTGTATCAACTTTTCCTCTTTTAAAGTCTTTCTCTAGAAGAAAATTGCTTAACCTCTCATACCAAGCTCTAGGAGCTTGCTTGAGTCCATAGAGGGCTTTAGTCAGTTTGTAGACATGATTTGGGAACTCACTATCAACAAAGCCATGGGGTTGACTTACATATACTTCCTCTTGTATTATTCCATTTAAAAAGGCACTTTTGACATCCATTTGGTACAATTTAAAGTTCATTATACACGTATAGGCTAAGAGCATTCTTATGGCCTCTAATCTAGCTACGGGAGCATATGTTTCATCATAATCAATTCCTTCTTCTTGATTATATCCCTTAGCTACTAGTCTATCCTTGTTTCTTACTATTATTCCATTCTCATCCATTTTGTTTCTAAACACCCATTTAGTTCCGATTATTTGGTTACTTTTGGGTTTTGAAACTAAATCCCAAACTTCGTTCCTTTTAAATTGATTTAACTCCTCTTGCATTGCAATCATCCAATGTTCATCATTAATAGCATCATCAACACATTTTGGTTCTATTTGAGATACAAACGCCATGGCATTGCAAATATTCCTTAAAGAGTTTCTAGTGGTTACCCCTTTGGTGATCTCACCAATGATATTGTCTAGGGGATGATTCTTTGAAGCTTGCCATTCCTTAGGAAGATATTCTTGTTGAAGTTCTACTTGAGGTTTTTTTTTTATTTCTCTCTTCATCTTCTTTTTCCTGTTGCTCTCTTTTCCTTCATCAGATTTCACTTCATCCTCAAGAGTTTCTGCATCATCAAAAATGTCCTTTCCCAACCTTTTGGGGTTAGACTCATCAAATGTTATGTGAACAGATTCTTCCATTGATAAAGTACGCTTATTAAAAACTCTATATGCTTTGCTAGTTAATGAATAACCTAGGAAAATACCCTCATCAGCTTTGGGATCAAATTTCCCATGATTATCCTTGCCATTATTTAGCACAAAACATTTACAACCAAAGACGTGAAAATGAGAAATGTTAGGTTTTCTTCCCTTGTAAAGTTCATATGGAGTTTTCTTGAAAATTGGCCTTATTAGAACTCTATTTAAAACATAATATGCAGTACTCACAGCATCAACCCAAAAATACTTTGGTAAATTAGAGTCACTTAACATGGTTCTAGCGATTTCTTCAAGTGACCTATTTTTCCTCTCAACTACTCTATTTTGTTGTGGAATTCTAGGTGCAGAAAAATTGTTTTTTATACCATGTTCATCACAAAAGTTATCAAACTCCTCATTTTGGAATTCTCCTCCATGGTCACTCCTAATTGAAACAATTTTCACGTCTTTCTCATTTTGAGCAACCTTAGCCATTTTCTTAGAAGCTTTAAAAGCTTCATTCTTTTGTGCTAAGAAATAGGTCCAAGTAAATCTAGAGAAGTCATCAACAATTACAAGAGCATAAATATTTCCACCAAAGCTTTTCGTCCTAGAAGGTCCAAAAAGGTCCATGTGCACCAATTGTAAGGGTCTACTAGTTGAAACAGTGTTTTTAGACTTAAATGAGGTTTTCACTTGTTTACCCTTTTGGCATGCATCACATAAGCCTTCTTTAACAAACTTTTTATTTGGTAAACCAATTACAAGTTCTTTGGAAATCAATTTATTCAAGTGATCCATATGAATGCGAGCTATTCTCCTATGCCAAAGCCAATTTTCATCTTCTTTGGAAATTAAATAACATGCATCATTGGAAATTAAATTGTCTAAGTCTATCATATAGATGTTATTGATTCTATTTCCAATCAATTTTATGTTATTATCATGAATAGATTCGATCATACACAAATTTGAGTTAAAGTTTACCTTGTAGCCTTTATCACATAATTGGCTTATACTTAGTAGATTGTGTTTGAGCCCTTCCACATAGAGAACATCCTCAATCTTGATTTCTGGACTTTTTCCTATTGTTCCAACGCCAAGAATTCTTCCTTTGTTGTTGTCTCCATAGATGACGTTTCCACCTTCTTTGGGAGTGAAAGATGTAAATTTTGTGATGTCTCCGGTAATGTGTTTGGAGCATCCACTATCTAAAAACCAGCTTGAGGTTTTGGCCTTCAAACACACCTACAAAACAGATTTTTTTACACTTTTCCTTTAGGTACCCAAATCTGGTTGGATCCTTTGGTGTTAGTAGCAACATAAGTTCCTTTTGGAACCCAAATTTGTTTAATGCCAACATGAATGTTTTTTCTAAGCCTACAAATAGCAGCTGTATGACCTTTCTTTAGATAATAATAGCATTTAACAAAAGGACTAGTTGAGGAAATAGGTGCAACAAAAAGCTTCTTAAAAGATTTTTCATGTACCATTGGCTTATATCCAATTCCAGCTTTGTCATACACACCCTTTTGCTGTCCTAATATGGCATTCAAGTTATCTCTACCCAAAGTAAACTTAAATAGAGTTGTATTCAGTTTTTCAACTTCCTTTTCTAGTGTAGTGCATTTGGTGCAAATTGAACTAGATGTAAGTAATTTTGAATTTTCAGCTTCTAGTTCTTTAAGCTTTATTTGTAAAGATGCAGAGTCACTACATTGTTTTGCGATGATCTTCCTAGAAGATATAAGTTGTTTACCAATTTTAACATATTCTTCATGCAATTCATCAAAAGCATCTTGTAACTCATCATAGGTAGGAGAAGAATCATTTACCTCGGTTTCACTATCACTTTGTTGATTTGCCATGAGACATAGGTTGACTTCTTCATTTTCAGATTCACTACTAGTGGAATCCATATCATTTTCTTCCCAAGCTATGTATGCTCTTCTAGGCTTTCTTCCTTTCTTCTCTTTGTTGTCATTCTTCTCATACTTTTCTCTCTTTTGTAGCTTTGGATATTCTTTTTTGTAGTGTCCAAGCTTTCCACATTCAAAGCATTTGATTGCTGAGGAAGAGCTTTCACCTTTGTTCGTGTTCTTTTTGGTAGGAAAACTGAATTGCTTCTTGTTTCTATTCTTTTTGATGAATCTTCTAAATTTCCTCACAAGCAATCCCATGTCTTCTTCTTCGGATTCTTCACTTTTATCAAGGTGTTCATCTTCATCACTTTCTATTGATTCTTTGGAAATATGAGCCTTGAGTGAGGGTCCTTTCTTCTTTTTCTCCTTATCTTCATGACTTTTCAATCTATTGAGTTCCAATTCGCGTTCTTTCAACTTGCCAAATAAAGTAGCAATCTGCATGGTGTCTAGATCCTTTGCTTCAGGAATTGCAGTAATTTTTGGCTGCCATTCACGACTCAAACATCTCATTATCTTGTTAATCTTTTTCTCATCTGTGATTGTATGTCCGAGTCCTTCTAGCTGGTTCACAATGTGTGTAAACCTCTTTTGCAGTTCATCTATCTCCTCACCATTCTTCATGTGAAAGAGTTCATATTCATGGACTAGTGCATTCATTCTTGCTCTTTTCACATCGTTGGTTCCTTCATGAGTGAGTTGAAGAGTATCCCACATTTGGTTTGCCGTTTTACAATTGGAGACCCTGAAAAACTCATCATAATTCAAAGCAGTTGTTATAATATTTTTTGCCTTAGCATTATAACCAACTCTTCTTTTATCATTATCATTCCAATCATCTTTTGGTTTAGTTTGTTTATTTCCCTTAGCATCAAGAATAAATGGAACATAGGGACCATTTTCAACAGCATCTAATACATCTAAACCTGCAGCCTCAAGAAAGATAAGCATTCTCTCTTTCCAATACATGTATTGAGAGTCATTAAAGGCAGGGGGTCTAGTGAGTGAAGCCCCATCACCCAGGATATCATTTGTAGCCATCTCTTGAAGCTATTAAGCTTTGTAACAAGAGTTTTAGTCCTGATGCCAATTGTTGGTAGTGGCTACGATCTCAAGAGGGGGGGGGGGGGGTGAATTGAGATATTGAAAACTTTTCAAAAATTTAAATCAAAACAGTGTTTCTTTAAAGAAAATTGGTTTTCACTCAATTTTAATTCCCAAGAATCAGGTTATGGAACAAGTGATGATGTTAAGAAGAATTATAAGAAGTAATAACAAGTTTAACACAGATTGTAGATCAAAGATTCAAGTTAACAAGTATTTTTAAAACTCATTCACAACACACAAGTGCATATAAAAAGTATATGGAGTTTAGATATGAGAAGAACACGCAAACTGATTTATCCTGGTTCAGCTACCTCCTCTGGTAAGCCTACATCCAGTCCCACACCTCTGTGGTCTTCTCCACTATAATCAGCAATTACAAAATTCCAATTACAGCAACACAAGGATAACCTCCTTGCTCAAGAATTCACCAGAAAGCACGCTTGCTTTTCCATACCCAAGGATCCCTTCTATCCTTGTTCAAGCCTAAGAGATACCCTCTCTTAATCACACTAATTCACGAAAAGAATTGAGTAGAAGAAAGACACTAAAAGTCTGATTATACAAATTGAAGTTCTAACTAATACCACACTTTTCTCAAAGATGAAGCACTTTTGGATCTTTCGTAGTTTCACAATCAGAATGAGTTAGGTTCATGAAAAGTGTTCCCTTGATCCCTCTTTATATAGAAGACAAATTATAGTCGTTGGAATCTTTTAAAATAGATTTGGATCTGATTTAACAAAATCTGTTTTCTTGATTCTTGTTCTTGAAATGAGATTCTGTTGATTCTTGTAGAGTTTGCGTCCTTCTCGAAAAATAGCCGTTTCCATCTGAAAGGATAGCCAAGTCTAATTGAAGAGTAAAATATCCGTTTCTATCTGAAAGAATAGCAAATAGCCGCATCCATTTTGCCATGTCAGTAGACGGGAGTGCTAACCCAAGTTATTGGACGTGCTTCAATTGGTAGACGAGTTTCATATGCCATTTAGTGGACGGAGCTTCTCATTAAGATCTTAGTAAGTCCAAAGCGCGTATCATTGGTAGACGAGCTCCATTTGCCACTTTTAGTATACGAGCTCTCCTTTTTTTTTTTACTTCAGTAGACGAGCTCCATGTGCCACGTTAGCAGACGAGCTCTTCTGTTACTTTCAGTGGACGCGCTCTTCTTGTTAGACGAGCTATATGTGCCACATCAGCAGATGAGCTCCTCTATTACTTTCAGTGGACGCGCTCTTCCTATTAGACGAGCTCTTTTTGTTGGACGAGCTCTTCTTGTTGTACTTTAGTGGATGCCAGCTTTTTATCCCTTCATCTGCTTGTTTTACTTGGTTAGACATCAGCTTGTTTTGCTTTGTTGGACGTCAGCTTCTTTGTTCATCAGTGATCTTGCATGCAACTTAACACATAATGAGTACATAGTCAAAATAAAAAATCTTATGCAAAATACACTTTGTTTGTCATACATCAAAACATGAATGAGGGCTTAGTCTTACAAACTCCCCCTTTTTGATTATGACAAACCTTACCATACTTAACCTTAGTTATTAAGAAATCAGAGTACAGCTATTCAATAAGCATGGTTCTTGAGTCATTTTCATCCTCCCCCTGTGTCATTGATATCTTTCAAAAGATCAAGTGTTATCATATCATTATCATGAAAAAAAAAATCATCTTGCATTTATTATAAGTTCAAGTATGTCTTTTCAAAGCAGTTCATACTCAGGTATCAGAGAAAAAAAATTTACATATCAGAGAAAAAAAAAATTACAGCAAATGCAAGACAGAATTAATAGTTGTATGGTTCATCTTTCTCCCCGTTTGTCATTATCAAAAAGAAACTATGGAGAATATTGAAATCAAACTGAAAAACAGTCTTGCATTCATTGATAATAAATAATTTCAGAACTTATGTAATACATCAAAACATCCAAAACACTAAAATAAAAAAAAGGAATTACAGACACCTAAGGGCACTTAGTCTAAACTGAGACTAGATAAAAGCATCTTGCCCATGTCCATCATATTTTTCAGCATCTTGTGCTGCCTCACTTGCCATATTGACTATATTATCAAAAATAACATCTGATATCAATTATTTTGAGGATCAATTATGCCAAGTTCCGTTCTTATAAAGAAGAAACTCTCCTTATTTAGTGGTTTGGTGAATATATAAGCTAATTGCTTTGTTGTATCTATATGTTCAATCACAACATCACCACTTTGAATATGATCCCTTATAAAATGATGCCTAATTTCAATATGCTTGGTTCTTGAGTGCATAATTGGGTTCTTTGTTAGATTAATTGCACTAGTGTTATCACACTTTATTGGTATATGATCCAGATAAACGCCATAGTCAATTAATTGTTGTTTCATCCATAGGATTTGAGCACAACAACTCTAAGCTGCAACATATTCTGCTTCAACTGTGGATAAGGCCACACTAGTTTACTTTTTACTAAACCAGGACACTAGGTAATTTCCTAATAAATGGCATGTTCCACTTGTGCTCTTCCTATCTAACTTGCATCCAGCAAAGCCAGAGTCGGAAATCCTATTAATGTGCAAGTGGATCCCTTGGGATACCACAGCTCCATTTCTTTTGTTCCTAAAAGATACTTCATGATTCTTTTAACTGCAGTAAGATGTGACTATTTAGGATTAGATTGATACCTTGCACACATACACACACTAAACATTATATCTGGCCTACTTGCAGTGAGATAAAGTAAGGATCCGATAATACCTCTATACTTGGATACATCTATAGATTTACCATGTTCATCTTTGTCCAAGTAGCAGGCTGGACTCATTGGTGTTGCCATTTCCTTTATGCTTTCGATTCCAAACTTCTTTAGTAGTTCCTTGCAATACTTTGTTTGGATTATGAAGGTTCCATCTTGGCATTGTTTAATTTGAAGTCCAAGAAAGAAGGGAAGCTTTCCCATCATGGACATTTCAAATTCACTTTGCATTAGTTCACCAAATTCCTTGCATAAAGACTCATTAGTAGAACCAAAAATAATGTCATCAACATATATTTGAACAAGTAAGATATTGTGTGCTTTTGTTTTAGTAAATAGTGTTGTATCAACTTTTCCTTTTTTAAAGTCTTTCTCTAGGAGAAAATTGCTTAACCTCTCATACCAAGCTCTAGGAGCTTGCTTGAGTCCATAGGGGGCTTTAGTTAGTTTATAGACATGATTTGGGAACTCACTATCAACAAAGCCATCGGGTTGACTTACATATACTTCCTCTTGTATTATTCCATTTAAAAAGGCACTTTTCACATCCATTTGGTACAGTTTAAAGTTCATTATACACGCATAGGCTAAGAGCATTCTTATGGCCTGTAATCTAGCTACGGGAGCATATGTTTCATCATAATCAATTCCTTCTTCTTGATTATATCCCTTAGCTACTAGTCTATCCTTGTTTCTTATTATTATTCCATTATCATCCATTTTGTTTCTAAACACCCATTTAGTTCCGATTATTTGGTTACTTTTGGGTTTTGGAACTAAATCCCAAACTTCGTTCCTTTTAAATTGATTTAACTCCTTTTGCATTGCAATCATCTAATGTTCATCATTAATAGCATCATCAACACATTTTGGTTCTATTTGAGATACAAACGCCATGGTATTGCAAATATTCCTTAAAGAGTTTCTAGTGGTTACCCCTTTGGTGATCTCACCAATGATATTGTCTAGGGGATGATTCTTTGAAGCTTGCCACTCCTTAGGAAGATATTCTTGTTGAAGTTATGCTTGAGGTTTTTTTTATTGCTCTCTTCATCTTCCTTTTCCTTGTTGCTCTCTTTTCCTTCATCAGATTTCACTTCATCCTCAAGAGTTTCTGCATCATAAAAAATGTCCTTTCCCAACCTTTTGGGGTTAGACTCATCAAATGTTATGTGAACAGATTCTTCCATTGATAAAGTACGCTTATTAAACACTCTATATGCTTTGCTAGTTAATGAATAACCTAGGAAAATACCTTCATCGGCTTTGGGATCAAATTTCCCAAGATTATCCTTACCATTATTTAGCACAAAACATTTACAAACTCATCCGGTTGAGCTTGGAAGAAACAGAAATACTTGCCGAGTGATTCAAACTTCGCTGTATATTCCCCAACAGACAGTTCTCTCTGTTGCAGATGCAGAAACTCGTGTTCTTTCTCTGACACTTTGTGGAAAATACTTATCCAGAAATGTGTTTCGGAAAACATTCCAAGTAATTTCCTGGTTGTCTGCTTCTAACAGTTGTCTAGTACCCTTCCACCTGTACTTTGTATCTCCCAAGAGCAGGAAGGTAGCATAAGGAACTTTTACTCCTTCAGGGCTATGGATAAGCTCAAAAATCTTCTCCAATTCTTGTATCCATAGATCAGCCTTCTCAGGATTAGCATCCCCATGAAACTGTGGCAGATTTTGAGGTCACAAGGTAGTTAAACCTCTTCCCTCAGCAGCTTGCTCAGCTCGAATTTGATCTTGTTGATTCTGTGCAGCCATAGAAGCTGTTTTTAGTTCGATGGCAGCTGCAACATTTGCCATGGCTTGTGCTGATTGATCCATCCCACCAGCAGCATCATTGTTTTCCCCCATATTACCACAGCCGCCACCACGACCGCCTCTACGGCCCTTCCACGACCACGCCCACGTCCACCTTCTGGTTCCATAACTGACCTACAAGACAAAATCAGTTAGATATCAACCAGAAACTGAAACGTATACTTACCTGTTAAAACACATTACTTCTATGAAGTAATTCAAACAAGATACAATCAGAGATCACACAACACAAACATAACAGACCTATTCCCAAAGATTCCCGAAAGACTCGACCAGTTCTGATATCACTAATGTAACACCCCCTTGATGCTACATGTATAACTCGTTGCGGAATTATAAAACTAATAATAAATGCTGGTTACTTTCGGAAAATAAAATTTTCTAATTATTTAGCTTTACTCGAAAATGGTTATGAAAATTTTCTTTTTCGATATAAACAAACATCATATATATGTATGCATCATCATAAATTTTCACATTAGGACCTTTATACATATAGGTCATTTGTCAGAGTAAAAATAAAAGTAAAATAAATACATAACTATGTTGTAGCGGTAGTCTGGAACCACGACTCAAAAAGAGTGGCTCTCAGTAGCAAAATATACATAATGATGAAAATACCACTACCTCAAAAATGGAAACTAAAATGTCCTACTGCTGGTCGCACAAGTGGAAACCGTTGGGAAGACTGCCATGGTCCTCTCCAACTGCAGTGGTATCCTGTGGGTGTACCTCTACCCCCGCTTTAGCAGCGGGGTCCACACCATCATCCATAGGATGATACTCAGGAACCTCCTCATCCTCCTGCGGATCCTCTTTAATCTCCTCGTCTACCTCGGGTACAATAATCAGAGGGGCTGGAGGTGAATGTGGTGCTGCTTCATGAAACGACTGAACGGGTGGAGGCTGATGTACGAGATCTCCCTGCTCCACTAGGGTTCCAAACAATAACCACATAGGTGATAGTGGGACTTCCACAGTCTTGGTACTGTGGGTACGTGTCAGCGGTCTTGTAGATAGTGTGCCCTGAGTAACACACACAGGGCCAGTATACGTTGCGATACGGGCTCCCGGATTAATCACCCACGCGCCTCCATCATCTGTATCATCAAACATCAGGGATTAAATCCTCGAATACGATAGGTCCCTAATGTGGTTCATCTGTACTCGAATATAAAATACCACTGTAGAAACCCAACATGAATAATACAAGGGTGAGATACCGACAAATGAGTTTTATCATGATAACTACATGCACGACACAAAAAAAAGCATATACATTTGTATATAGCACATAAATTCTCAAGATAATCATAATATTTTAAACAATGGGATTCATACCCGACAATCATCAGGATTTGTAAAAAATGCATGACACTTCAATGTCCACCATCTATTTTTGATATTTATTCTCCAAAGATCCTAACTCTCCTTTGTCGAGAAAAAATGCCACAATAATCCCCATACACAATTGTTTCGTGTTGGGTTAGCCTCTCAAATTAGGTATGATCCCCAATTGTTCAAGGGTATCATGTCTCACCTAAATAATATGAAATATTTCCTATTGAGTACCTTCGTGTAGGGTAACCAAGTTCCATGAGCCGAGATTGCAAAGCCACAGGCATTTCGTGGATTTCGATCTCGGATGTCCCTAAAGACCCAAAGACATCTCTTTGGTCCGTAACTATCCAATTTGTCAATCCACACTTTGTGGATTGTATCTCGATAACACAACGGCACGTCTGCCACAATGGAACATCTGCCAGACTATGCATATAAACCAGTTGTTTTCGTTGCTTTTCTTTTTCGTTCGTTCTTTCTTTGTCGAGGCTCAAAGATCACAACTACCTTTACTCAGGTATTAAACCCATTACATTACCAACATAGGATTTTTATATCTGACACCACAATTTCATTCTCATAGGAACACTAGCCCAACGTCTCGGTAATCTACGTCCTTACCTCTTTCCTCAATTTTTCAACAGGAACACTAGCCCGATGTCTCGGTCATCTAGGTCCTTATCTCTTTCCTCAGCTTTCCAAAATAGTTTTCGTTTTGTGAAACAAGAAATTCCAAACAAAAAACTCTGAAACTTATCCAAGTTTATCGGAAATATTTTTGCTGATTTAAAATCCTTTTTGCAGAAAATTGTTTTCTACTGAAATTCGTTTATAAAATGTTAAATAGGAAAGAAATTCATTTTTTTTGAAATCCATTTTCTTTTGATATTTCTTTTCTTAAAAACATTAAATCCTTGAAAATCATTTCTAATATGTTTCTGTCCAAAATAATAAAACTATTTCTCATAGTTTCGCTGTAAAGCACAGTTTCTAAATTATATTTCATTTAGAATAAAATAATTTATAAATCAAATGGCTTTTTCTTTTCCAATTTTTTTTCTCCATCAATAGTAACCATGGCAGTAGTGAGCTCGGCATGAAGAGCATAGAAAACTACTAATAAAGAAGAAATGCAACCCCTTACTTCCTGATGTGAGCATGGATACACAAATCCAATGACCAAGCATTGAAGACTTGTATGGCCCCATGACAAGGGTAAGGCTTAGAAGAGTCCAAGACACACTCAAGAAGGTGGTGGTCAATCACTTGACTCATAGGCAACTTTATGAAGAGGGCGTCATCTTGAACCTCTTATGCATTGAGCTATTGACCACCTAGTTATGGATATGGACTATGACCTTTGTATAGAGTAGAGTTCATGTAATAAAGGTTGGGATTATGACCTATGTATAGAGTAGAACTTTTGTAATAAAAGTGCTTATTAAAAAAAGCACTTGGGTAGTTTAGGCTTTTGGGCTTTTACTCTGGGCTTAGGCTAATTGGGTCTCTTGTACCAAGTAGGCCCAACAGAAGATTCCTACATTGGGACAAGAGAGGCCCACACTTTGGAGTTAATGAGGGAGGCACTAATTTCTATACTTAGAGGGTGATGAGAACTTTGCCTCACATCTATAAGGCTCTTTTGTAACTCATTTCACAACTTTGTATTCATTTACAAACTTCTCACACTTGAGAGTTGAGTTGAGAGAGAGAGAGAGTTCTCTTCTTATTGGTTCAGGATCTTAACAAGTTGATTCTTATCTTGAATATCCTTATTCAAGTGGTGAATCTCCAATGGCTTATCAATTCAATCTCTTCTCCAAGAGTTGAATAGTGGCGCCTTCTTTATCTTCTCACCTCCTTCCATTTTCTATTTTCTTGTTCTTTAATTCTTGCTCTTTACTTCATTGCAATTTACCTTTTCATAGCTTAGATTTACTTTCATGTTTTTAATTTCTATTCATATCAATTGTTTTCTCTTCTACTCATTTTTTCCCTCTTGATTCTTCACTTGAAGATCAAGTTCATTTCAATTGTGTTCTTGAATTGTGTTGGATCTAAAATCTTAAAACAATTTGATCAAAGTGGATCCTAAAATGCTAAGTGATCAATATTAGATTATAACCTCGAAATATGCTGTAACAGCCCGATTTTAATTATGCTGTTCAGCTGGTTAAAATATAATTAATTATATTTTAATCTGTGAGTTAAAAAGTCTTTTTGAATAAAACAAAATCATATTCATAGTCTAATTTATGGTAGAGGGTTACGATAAAATTTTCAGTTGAAAATTCAGATGAAAGTCGGTCTGCTTTTTCACTGCCGGTACAAGTTTACTGTGCAGAAAACCTAATTTTGACCCGTGAACGAGATAGTTAGTGTTTTTATTATGTTTCCTTCAACTTTGGTTATTTTGAAAATTTTCGTTCAAAAATAAAATATAGTATTTTATTCGGGTGAAAACGTCGGAAGAATTACGACCGGAAATGCAACTGGGTACGAAATGGAGCAGAATAGGAGACATAAAAGGCATGAGGTGAGATGAGGGAGTGAGGCGACTCACTAGAGGTATGGCCTAAGCTACCTCCTAAAAAGTGGTCATGATGGACTTTTTGAAAAATATCATATTATATTCTAAAAACCTATTTTTCTCTTTCCTCTTCAACCAATCAAGTCTTAAAGACAAAACTTGCTCTCCAAGCTCATCCTCTCTCCAAAATTTCGTGCTCCCCTCTCCCTCCTCTATATAATCATCACTTATCTTCATTCTCTCATTTTCTTCCTCCATCTTCATACTTCTTCAACTTCTTCCATTTCTTCTTTTTTTCAAACACTTAAAGCTTCCATTTTTATTAGTCTTTTCCACTTGAGTTCTTCATTAAAGTTCTTCCTTATACTAAGGGTGATTCTCTCATATGAATCTTTTTGCAAGTTTCATCTTTTATTTCTTAGTTTGCTTTATGTATTCTTTATATGCTTTAAACTTCTAAAATCTCTCTAAAATGGTAGAAAACTCCTTTTGAGTTAAAACCACTTTCTATAGTCTTGTATTAACTTATATTTTCACATACTAAGAGGTTGTGTAAAACAAAAGTATCTACCTATCTCTTCCAATGAAGGCCGAATGCTTGCATTTATGACCTACGAAGTTTTTGTTTCAACTTTTGGAATATGATCATGTGTTTGAGTTTCTAACTATCCATTGATCTTAAATCTATAAATCTTGGAAGTTTTTATAGCTTGTTCCTCTGATGGCTGAAAATATGAATAAGTAAGCCTAGGATACTATGTTTCAACTTTCCAAGTATGATCATGAATTTAGAACTCTTAATACCTTGTTATTCTAAACCTAAGAGTTGTTGTTAAACAAAGAATATTTTTCCTCATCATCCTATGATGGCCGGAAAATATGTGTTTAGGTACTAGGATGTTTGAGTTTTTATTTTTCCAAAATGATCATGGACTTAAGCTCCATAAGATATTTGGATGCTAAGTCTAAGAGATTGGAAAGTTTAAGGATTTCTAACTTGTTTATTCTATGTTAATAAAGCTAGGATGTATTACTTTCATTTTTCCAGCAAGATGATCCTGGACTTGAGCTCCATAAGATATTTGGATGCTAAGTCTAAGAGATTGGAATGTTTAAGTTTCCATTGTTTTCCAAAATGATCATGGACTTGAGCCTCATAAGATATTTGGATGCTAAGTCTAAGAGATTGGAAAGTTTAAGGATTTCTAACTTGTTTATTCTATGTTATTAAAGCTAGGATGTATTACTTTCATTTTTCCAAGATGATCATGGACTTGAGCTCCATAAGATATTTGGATGCTAAGTCTAAGAGAATGGAATGTTTAAATTTTCATTGTTTTCCAAAATGATCATGGACTTGAGCTCCATAAGATATTTGGATGCTATGTCTAAGAGATTGGAAAGTTTAAATATTTCTAACCTATAAATCCTATGAAGGCCGGACCTAGAAGGTTATGGACCTAGGATACTTTGTTCTTATTTTTCCAAAATGATCATGGTTTTGAGCTCCTTAATACATATGGATGCTAAACCTAAGAGATTGGAAAGTTTAGTGAATGCTAGCCTATTTTACTAGCCTTGGCCGAATACCCTAAGTTTATAACTTAGTGGGATTTTAATTCAACTTTGTTAAGTGATCATTGTTTATGAACTCCTAACACTTAAGGATCATAAATCCATGAGTTGTATAATTTTCGGGATTCTCTAACCCTAAGAACTAGTCTTGGTCGAACCTATACCTTGTGGTTTAGTGTTCTTGTTTGATTTTAACTTGTGATTTTATGTTCATAACCTTAGACTTCCATCGCAGAGGAAACGAGGACGTTCGTGGTATACCTCTTTGAGCATCTAATCTCCTTACCTTCGCAGAAGGTGGAGTTTGTACTTTGTGGTGTGACAACGAAGAGCCTCGAGTTCGGGAGTCCGATGATATCCCGGGTGGGGGAAAGAACCAACCTATCGTCGGAATGGATAAGTAGTAGATTATATAATAATTGTGTAGGGCGACCTAAACCCTACTAGTAGTCGAGTAATCGACAAGACCAAATTCACATTGGAAACCTTTTCTGAAAACAAATGGCGATTCGGGGATTGTAGGTTTATTGACATTAGGTTGATCTTTATATTGTTGATGGTTGATTTGATTTTATTACCTTTATTGAATTGATTTTGTGCTATGTTGGTAATATGGGAATATTTTGATTGATATTGTGTTATGCATGATCTTCCTGGTTTTTATTATTATGCTTAGTGGATTTTAAGCAAAGATATATATGTTGTCTAAGAGATGATTGTTTTGGGTGTGAGGATAATGATGATTTAGAAGTGCCTAACTTAGATGAGGAAATTTAAAGAGGTGTTATGGCATAGAATATGTGTCAAGTTCTAATGGAAGGTTAAGGCACTAATATGTTGTTAAAACGGGTTGGTGAGATTCAAGTATAGGTGGTGTTGTCCACAACCGTGTATTGGTAATATAATACACAAGGACAAAAGTGCATTGGTAATATAATACACAAAGAAAAAAGTGTATTGGTAATATAATATACAAGAACATCTGTGTATTGGTAATATAATACACGTAAAACACTTTTGTGTATTAGTCATATAATACACCGTGTATTGGTAATATAATACACGTAAAACATTTCTGTGTATTGGTAATATAATACACCGTGTATTGGTAATATAATACATCGTGTATTGGTAATATAATACACCGTGTATTGTTAATATAATACACGTAAAACACTTATATGTATTGGTAATATAATACACCGTGTATTGGTAATATAATACACGTAAAATCAAGAGTTCTCGCAAGACCACTTCCACATTAGGGAATGGGGGTGGAACACCTTAACGAGAATGGGGGTGGAACACCTTAACGTGAATGGAGGTGTGCATCAGGTAGAACATCCTAACGGGAATGAGGGTGTGCCCCGATGCAAATGAGGGATAGTGACAGGAGTGGTAGTGGCCACGATAACGTAAAGACATGGTGACAGGATTAGAGAGGTTACATGTTAGATTGCTTGAGAATAAGGGTAGAGGATGATATATATTGACCTGAGGATGATTCGTTAGTTATGTGTGTTGATTGTCTATGACAATTACTGTATTATTTACTATGACTCTTTTCCGCTTTTTGATGATAGAACTGTTTCTTATCCCCTATGTTTCTGTATTTTTGTGGGTTACTTTGGTTTACGTTAGAAGACCCGATGGAGGGTTATGTTGCTGAGGAGCTGGACGGAACTCTGTATGAAATGGAGATTGCTGAGGAGTTGGATGGAACTCCTTAAGAACCAGACGTTGGGGGTCGAGATGTGATCCATGGCGATTAGAGTCTAGACATTATGCCCAGTGTGTCTAAGGAGTATTTTTATATTTCCGCTAAGTACTTATGTTATTAATTTTATGCCTGTGAGGGATCCTACTGAGAGGATACCCTCAACAGTGTTTTGGTATTGTAAGGAACAATTAGGTGTGTATTTACATATGTTAAAGTTGTTGTATTTTTAAATTTGCAGAAGTTATATGATAATTAAATAAGTTTTAATTTTTACGTATTTTCATGATAAGCGCGCGGTTAAGAATTGTTATAAGAAGGTAATTAATCTAATAAAAACACCGGGGCACAATGGGGTGTCTCATATGCCACCACCACCAGCACAACCCGGGCATTCGCTTTAATCTCCATCAGTATTGCACTTAGCCAACCACAAAAAGGAGGATACCAATCCACTTGCTTGATATTTGGTGATTTTCAAATGTGTCCTTCAATGTTAAAAACCTCATGGCCAATAAAATCAACAATAGAGGATGATATGAAGCCTTTAGAATAGGTACCTGACAAATTAGTTGCTACAATAATCATGTTTATGTCACTGTTATGACTAATAAAATGTAACATCCCATTTTCTGGATTAGTATATGAGGAAAGGATTTTGCATATTTGAAGGCTTAATCACGTTTCTTAGGTGTTAGTGAGTTGTGTTTCAAGTTTGAGGGGAATCGGAGTTAAAACGGGTTCGGGAATGTTAAAATTAGATCGAGCTTGAGTATAAAAGGCTTTCGGGAATGGCCTAAAATAATTACAAAAAAATATTCCAGAAGTAGGTTACACAGGATGATGCAAGTGTTGTGTTGGTATGAGACTGGTGAGAGCCAAGTGTTGGGTCCTGATGTGGTACAGCAAACCACAGAACAAGTCAGGAAAATAAGTGAGAAAATGAAGGTAGCTCATGATAGGCAAATGAGCTACAATAACAAGAGGAGCAGACCCTTAGAGTTCCAAGAAGGTGATCACGTGTTTTTGAGAGTCACTCCGAAGATCGGAATTGGCAGTTATAAAGTCTAGAAAGTCACTCCCCGATTCATTGGACCATTTCAAATTCCTCGACGAATTGGTCCAGTAGCTTGCCATATAGCGTTACCGCCTAACCTTTCCAACCTTCACGATGTCTTCCATGTTTCCGAGTTGAGAAAGTATTACCCAAATCCTTCCCATGTAATTGAGACAGAGTCCATACAACTCCGAGAGAATCTAGAATATGAGGCTTTACCGTCTAAGATTGCAGATAGAAGGATTAAAGAACTCTGTGGTAAACAGAATCTCATGGTTAAGGTCATCTGGGATAATGTTACTGGAGATGCTACTTGGGAGCGTGAGGCAGACATGCAACAGCATTATCCACATCTTTTGAGGTACGTAAATTCCGATGACGGAATTTATTTTAAGGGGTGGTAGTAATGTAACACCCCATTTTATGGATTAGTATATGAGGAAAGGATTAAGCATATTTGAAGGCTTAATCACGTTTCTTAGGTGTTAGTGAGTTGTGTTTCAAGTTTGAGGGGAATCAGAGTTAAAACGGGTTCAGAACGCAAGGGAAGATAAATCGAGAGATTAATTAATCGACTAATTAATTAGTTGAGAATTGGAATATTAAAATTAGATCGAGCTTGAGTATAAAAGGCTTTCGGGAATGGCCTAAAATAATTACAGAAAAATATTCCAATAGTAGGTTACACGGGATGATGCGGAAGAAAACACCTAGTTGTGTCAATGGAACAACACGCAGTGACACCTGTCGTGATCAAGAGGAAGGTGGCCGTGGTGGTGCCACCTCACACTCCACTAACATATCCTAATGACACTTGTTCAACTACCCTTTGCATGCATGACACCTAAAATGCATGCATGACACTTGTTCAACTACCCTTTGCATGCATGACACCTAAAATGCATTCATGACACTTGTTCCACTACCCTTTGCATGTATGACACCTATCTCCCACTACCCCTTTGCATGTATGACACCTATCTCCCACTACCCCTTTGCATGTATGACACTTGTTTTCCCACTAACTTACCAAAAACCTACCCAAATTCATCTAATATAAAAGCAAGACCACAAAAGTGACTTCATTTTTCCTCCTTCATACTCATTTCACTCATCCTTCCATAGCCAATTTCGTTCCCTCACCTCTGCATGTGTTGGCTAGTGAAGGAAAGAACAAGTTGCACACTCATTCACACCCAAAAACTCATCCTATCCTGTCTCTGTAAATACCTCAACACATCTTCATCCACCGTTAGATCGTGTTGAAATTTTATAGGGAGGTTCCGGACTGATTGTCTTGCGTATCCAACGGTTGGAATTTCTGTATAACCTTCCGAGTGTGAGTTATTCAGCTCATAAGAAGAAGATAAGCTCAACTCGGGTAGCTCCAGACCAATCACCTTGGGAGATTCATCCTAGGCTCATCCACCGTTGGATCGAGCTGAAATTTTTGGATACAGTAAAGAAAAGGTATATCCTTAATCTTACCGTTCAATATTTTAAACAAATAACTAGATTGTGAGATATAGAGCCGAAACAGAGACGGATCTTGTGGTACTTACTGCAGATTTTGAGTTTCTTATTTGGTGTCTTTCAAAATGTGATGTTTTGGTGGGATATCGGAGATTCGGGAACCTTGTTCGGTGTGAGGAAGATTCGAGAGGAGTCGAGTAGGAGTGATCTCGTAGAGTTTTCGAGGTCGTACGTCTTCAGGTGGGGGAAAGAAATTATTTAACATCGAAAATGACGAAGTGGCATTTATTTCGATAACGGCGAAGGGCGACCTAAACCCTTCACGGGAGCGAGTAATGGACAATATCAATATCATATTGGGGACTACTTGGTGGTACCAAGGACGATATTGAGATTGTACGTTTATCGCCATTACGTAGAAATATATTATTTTATTTATCGTATTACCGATGTTTTTTGTGTGACTATTTGGCCTGCTTTGACTGATTTGACTGGTTGAATTGAATTTGGTAATTGATGGATGATATTATGATCAGTGTTGGAATTATTTTTGAATACGTTTATATTTATTATTATTATATTTTGGTAATGATTATTATTTTTTGAAATGATGACATGATGGTAATGATGACATGATTGTAATGATGATATGAATGTAATGTTGATTTTGATAACATGGTGGTATGATGTGATGAGTGTTATGATTATGCTTAGAGGTTGAGTAAGTTGTAAGTTATGTTGAGACATGATGATGTATTAGGGAATTCATACCATATGTGTTAGTAGTGCCTAACCGAGATGATTACTGTGATATGATGGTGAGATTGATGAGACGAGATTATTATTGAGGTTATTTATGAGATTATGATGAGCGGTTAGGGCACTAGGGGGTGACCTAAAACATGGTCTATGATATGGTTGACCTGAAACATGGTCGTGTGGGGCCTATTCCTCGGAGGGAGAATTCCTAGGGTTTAGACTAATGGAGGACCATCCCAGACATGATTTCATTTTAGTTGCAGCTATAGTCATGCGTTGCATGAGCACCCTGGCCGTGGTTCAGCGGTGTGCACTGGATTGTGTAGCTATAGTGCCATTGCTTTGGATGGGCATCCTCCATCCTCGGACGAGGGTGTGCACCGGGGCCTCTGGGACGTGCCATTGTGTTGTATATCCGGATATGGCCGATACCCGATGAGATGATTTATACAACATTTGCATTGCATCATGATGGAGGGTAGAGGAAAGATCCTAGATGTGGATTGAGAATGATTGTGTCATATACATACATACATACATACATACATACATACATACATACATACATACATACATACATACATACATACATATATATATATATACTTATACTTTTGGAGACGGATGTTTGTGTAATGTTATAGAATTAAATGGTGCTAAACCCTCCACATTTGACTTTATATTGTTTCTTATCCATTTTTCTTCTTACTGTTGTGTATATGTTTTATTTATGTGATCGCTATAAGAAGACTCGGTGGAGGAGCCAGCTATGGAGGAGCTAGATGAAACCACTTATGAGCCAGATGCTGGAGAACGAGCAGTCGACCCGAGTAGTTGAGTAGAGAGTCTATGGCCAGTTCATCTTGTCTCTTTGGGATGTTTCTCTTATTTTCAGTTTGATTATCAGTTTGCACTTATTTGGGGTCCTACTGATGGGATTCCCTCGATAGTACTGTATAACTGTATATTAGATATGATGTCTATCTATATATGTATATGCATGTACGTTTAGATATGTAACCGTTTGCGCCAATAACACAATTAGGTTTTAATAATTTTGGGTTTTTCTTTAATGGGACGTCGAGGCGTCTCATAAAAGAGTCCTTAAATTTGATCTGATTTCGACAAAACCAGATTACCCAAATAGCATTTGTAATTGCAGTTTGGAATATGTCTTTAACTTGGCTTCATCTACTTGAGTTGCAGCTATCAAAAATAGACATAACAAATGATCCATCAATCGAGCAGTGAAGCAGACCAATAACAGTGGATCGGATTTGCTGAGAAAATTTGCATTGGAAGAAAGATGGTATGGGGATTCATCTTTAGTCTCACATAAACTACAAATTGAAACATTAATGTATCCTATGCTCTCAAATTTTCATATATGGGCATTTTGTTGTGTAATAACCTCCAAACTAAAAAAAAACTTGTAATCGTGTTTTAAGTGTTTTGGTGAAAAAACCTTCAAATCGAAGAGATTTGGTGTAGCTTTTTTTTGGATAAGAGAGAATCAAGATATATCTTTGTGTGAATCTCTCTTTCCCTTAACTCTGCCAAGTTTATTTATTAGCTAACTTGGGGATTGATCTTGAAGGTTCCTAACATTTGTGAAAACTTGGTTTTTATGTGTGTCGGCTTTATTTGTTGTTTGTGAAAAGGTTTTTTCAAAAGTTTAAGAAACACAATTCACCAGCCCTCCTTGTGCTTCCCTCTTTCACTTTCACAGGTGCATTATTGTATCCTATCCAATCTTATGTGTTTCCCTTCCCCAACCTTTCGGTGACAACCAATTTCTCTTGAACTTTTTGATATGCAGTAATTATTTTGAAAGCAAAATATGCACAAACTAAAACTTTCAATAAAAAATTTAGTAATCTTTAACAATAAAAAGGGGATCTACTGTTATACATACACACACACACACACACACATACACACACACACTTGTGTATACGTGTTAACAATCTTAAACAATTAAAACATGATCATGCAAATTAGAAAGAAAAAAAAAGTGATGCATTTTTTAAACACCAAAACTCATACAAAGTGGCTGACTTCGAAAAGGTCACAGAAAGACTAACCCCAAGACCATGACGAGCGTGCAAGGACGAGTGGTGTGATGGAAGAAATAACCTAGGGCGACGTTGTCGGAGACTTCACGGGCTCGCAACCAAGCCCACGAGCGTAATGACAATTTTGTTCTTCAATAGAAGAGGAAGGGCCAAGTGATTGGAAAAATTGCAGAAGGAAGAAACATGTGTTTGGAAGAAGCAGCAAAAACAAAGCTCATCTAGGTGCAATTGATTTGAAGTCATGTGATTATTTTAAATGACGTTTCATCTCATCCGTTAAATATGATCTAACGGTGGTTATTAAAATCTCTCATTTGGCATTATAACACTCTCCTCTCATCTGATCTGCCCTCAATCAAATGAAGGCACCCAATCAACCCGACTTTCCCAAATAGCCACCATCGGCCCTTCTCCTTTTCGGGTTTAGATTTTTTGCGTCATTTCAATCATTGTGGTTCCCCAAGATATCTAGATAATCAAATTAGTCGGAGTATCTAGATTAAAGTTCAAAATACACATGATGATACTAATAGGTCTTTGATAGTTCTACAATTCACATATACCATGAAAAGACAAAAAAAGATAATGATAGACTAGGAAGTGTAAAGACAATATTATGCAAAACTTAAAATATTAATAGACATTGTAGCACTTCCAACACTAATATTGATTCCTGGAGTATAGCATATGAAAGAGATCCACATCACTCAAAGGCATAATCTATTGGTATATCGAGAGGATTTGATGGAGAATTATTTCCTTCATCTAATGCTTTCTCAACCATTCCACATCTTTTACCTCTTTTGGCCATGTTACCATCATCCATTTAAGATAATTGTTCTCCATAACCATGTGTTTTCTTTTTCCATTGCACTTCGCTGATGTATCTTGACCTTAGTGGTTACTTCATTAAGCACATTGATATCAGATCCTTCAACTGAAATATTCATATGATCCTCTATAGAATTATTATTCTCTAAGCAAGTATCTCCATCCTGTCTTAATCTTCCTCTAATCTATCTTCATCGTCATTACTTGTCAATCACAATGGTAGCCTTATTTAGTTCTTGGATTATTGGTTTGGGTTTGTGCATATCGCCATGATCATCAATGTGTTTCCACTTAAGATTATCTAGTAAATAGAATAGTAAAAAGTGTATAAATGTTAAATGTTATAAGAAGAATACAACATACCGTGTCCAAGGGACATGTTGATTGTCACATCTAATGAACAAAAATCAACAAACTTTAAAACCATATGTGGTACGGGTTTGGGCATATCACCATGATCATCAATGTGTTTCTACTTAAGATAATCAAGTAAATAGAATAGCAAAAAGTGTATAAATGTTAAATGTTATAAGAAGAATACAACATACCATGTCCAAGGGACAGGTTGATTGTCACATCCAAGCGTATGGACGGATTCCATCAATTGCCTTTTTGCACCTGGACTGCGAACCAACATTTGGAACACACTAGATGGCCTAGGAAATGCATTAGGGTGAAATTCACCAACGATGACAAAACCTAATAAAGAAAAATATTCTCCATTTAATGACACATTATTGGATAATACATCAAATAGAGCATACAGATATATATACAACCAATAATCTCAAGGGGTCTATACAACGCTATTTGAGAATGAATGGCTTCTCCCAAGACCAATTGAAATGAATTTATACAAGTTTACTTTGAAGCATCAACAAAAAAATTGGAAATTTGGATTATTAAAAGGTAAGTTCAAACTAAAAGCCTACACTTTTACATCTTATGTAAAAGTTTTTTTTAAATCTATTATACTAGTTAATAATCATTTCAAATTCATTTTGATTTCATACGATGATCAACCAATTTGGGATAGTGTTTGAGAATAAAATAATGTTTGTGGTGCAAATTTGTATCAAAGACCATGCCGACATCCATCTAAGTAGAAACATGTTTCAAACTTTATGCATTGCATACTTGGTGATTTAATTAACAAAATACTCCTGTTATTTATTTATTTTAAAAATAAACATAAAAAGTATTGGACATTATAACTGTGGATTTATTTATTTTATTATTCTTTTTAAAATGTTTATAATCATTGTAATTTTCTGATGTTAGTGTGATTGGACAGTGTTTTGCGAAAAGAATCATATTTTTGCCACAAACCTACCAAAAATTTATTTCGACACAGTATCTTTTAATATTGATTTCTTTTAATATTCTCCATAGGAAACTCGTGACCTTTTAATGTTATATGGGGTGCACTTTTATTATTGAATGAGGAATGGCATAATTTGAATTGATGTATAGATATGCTAAAGAATAGCCTTACCATCTTCAAAAAATTGTTTTATGACATTCCAAATTATGAACAACTAGAAGTACTATTGGGGAGCTAATGAAAAAAATATATGTAACTAATGAAATAAATGTATCAACTTAAGAAATTTATATTAAAAATAAGAAGAAATAACAAAACAAAACACACAAAAATAAATAGAAATCATATAAATAATTAAATGCTAGAAATAAGAAGAAATAATAAAACATAATTACCTCAACGTTGTCGTGAATGTATGAACTCATGAACTAAACCTTGAAGAGCGGCCCAAAATAAGCAACATATTAGAAAAAAAGTTAACTATAACAACTTAGGCCCAAAACTAAGTTATAGGCCCAAGAAATATTTTGGATTGTTCAACAACGACTGTGAACTCTCTTTATATGAAAAGGTCGAGAGATATCGTTAGAATTATCCCATGTGGGACTATGCTTCAACTCACACATACATATAATATACTATACAGAAAAATCAACAAATACAAAAACAAATTCAAAGTTTCATTTCTGACAACCGGGGGTGATTAATATGTTAACACTTGAGAATATGCACCTAAAGTTATAAGCCACTCCCGTGCTTTTCGAAGAATGATGTTCGAACATGGATTGGTAATGGTTTAAGCAAATGTTGTATCAAAAGTGCATATTAGTTACTCCAAGAATAGAAGGATAGAAACCTCAACTTTGAGTGGTTGAAAGTTTGGAAGCTTCAAGCCTCTGAAAGAATGAGATTCCCTATGTGGATGGTATCATTTCTTAGGAGAGCAATATATTATCTATATTCTTAGGGCTTATCCATAGGCAATAAAGGTTCAACTAGATTTTATCACAAATGAGCTAAGGAGTCAGTCATTTGGTGGTAATTTGAAATAGTGGTGTGAGATTAATCTAAGATATAGTTTTGGCAGATATGAGTATTGTTGAAAAAGCTCTTAGGCCTTGATTTTCTAGAAATTATGGATGTGGAGGAATAGGCAGGTATTTGATGCAAACTTTGCGCGACCTCATTGTCGTAAAAGATTATTTAGTTTGGAACCTTCGCTGCACATCCGAATCAGAGGAGGTTTTTCATGTGAAGTGGTTCCCTCTACTTAGTCCTTGAGTTAGGATAAACAGAGACCGGGCTTTGAATTTTGAGGAACAAATGTTTATATGAGGATGATGACTAAGTAATTACAAGGGGAAGTGGATTTATGGCACTGTGCAAAATCTAGAGTTTGCTACGACCTAGATAGCTGAGTTTTAGGATGGGTTGGATGTTTATGTATTAACTTAAAGGAAGTGACTTCAAAAGGTTGCTCTTAATTTTTTTTCGTTAGTGATAGTTAAGCGTATTTAGGACAGATGCCATAATAGCTATAATGCGAGGATTGAAGTATAACGGACTCGAGACCTCATAGCGTAAATTATGAGGTTAGACTTTAGAAGATGTATTGATTTATTACCTTAGCTATAGCCTTTATAATCGATGAGTAACCATCCTTCAACACGCACAAGTAGATATTAGACAAATGACGTTGTTTTTGGCATAATGAGTTTCTCCAATTGTCTCCATATAATCTTTTTTTCTTGTTTGGGTCGTTCCGCTATTTATTCATTATATATAGCTTTAATATGACCAATCAACTCTTAAAAAGCTTAGTTTTAATGTGATAAGAATACATTATGTTTTTAAGAGTAATACTTTTTTAAGACATAAGTAAATATAAAAATAGTCACCCCAAGATTTTGCTTCAAGATCCGTTAGATACTCGAGGGAAATTTTCTTCTAGGTTCTAGCTTGAGGGAAAAATTCAAAAGGGGAACCAAACATAAGACATCAACTGGATTCGAACATTACCTCAGTTGTATTGGAGACTCGAGCACATATTTTGGATGTACTCGTTGCCTTGGTCGTAGTGGTGTAGTTAGTTGCATGAAACGATAGTCTGGTCGCCCTCAGCCTCGATTTCCTCTCTCTAGAAAGCTCACACACTCCCTCTAAGATATTCAGGTTGCAGAAGAAATAAAAGGGTAAAGGGCCAAAGATAAAACTTAAGTAAAACTCAAATTGGCCCTCAACAATGAGCACGAGTGTGCCCACGCTCTAGCGTTGGGCCTTCCCACACTAGAGCGCGGCCCCTTGCTGCCACGTGTTTCAGGTAAACGATGTGTGTACACTACGTGTCTAACCCTGTAGAACGCTTGAGCGTCCAATAACCCACGGTCAAACATTCCAACACTCAAACATTGAGCTCTTCCATGGTCAAACGTTGGGTGTTCTGTCAGTACCTGGCTTTCTTGCATTTTGATACGTTATTAGCTCGTTTCAAGTCTAATTCTTCTCAAATTTTAAACATAAGCTCACTAACACTTAAGGAACATAATTAAGCCTTCAAACATGCTTAGTCCTTGTCCCACTCAGTATTAGAGAGAACAGAGCATCACAGAAAACATAGAGTTGTATAATCTGGAGTGACGTTTTTTTTATTATAAAGGATTAAGGCATGCAAAAGCATCACAATAGAGAAGGCCATCTCAACTATGTTGGCACCATGAACTCTACCAATCATTTGCAGCACACCTAAATTTTATTATTTTTTTTAAGCAAAACGGCATGCAAAAGCATCACAATGAGCTAAAAAATCCCAACTAGTTTGGCACCTTAAGACTCACCAATCATTTGCAGCAAGCCTAAGTATTGTTAAAAAGAAAAAATAATAAAGAATACAAAACCCATGGAGGACCAAACCAAAACCCATGGAGAAAGTCATTTAAACTTGAAATTAGGAAGCCAAAACCTATTACGGCTAAAGTCTTCCAAAATAAAACTAGGAACCAAGTCCCAGCAACATAGACCATGAACAGAAAGTCCATAATTGGCAAGCATATACGCAAAAGAGTTGCCTTCCCTAAAAATATGAGATACAAAAATTTTCCCATCTAACCATGAACTTCCAAGAGACTGATTGAGTGGATTTGAAGGCATCAACAACTAGTTTGAATCGCATTCAATCCAAAGATTATGCCAACCTTTTTCATAAGCAATCTCGATGGCTAACATGGTATCGATGATCTCAGCATGAAAGGAATTTGCTAAACCAATATGAAAAGCATAGCATCAGAGAATAGCAGCTCTACTGTCCCTAAAAATACCACCACAAGCAGAAACACCTGGCCTACCTCTAGCTGCCCCATCTAAGTTACATTTTATCCAATTACAAAAGGAGAGAAACAATCCACTTGAGTAATGACAGAAGGTTTTGGAGGATGAACATCAATTGTAAAGTATTTTAAAACTTTGAACTCCTCTATAGAAGATTGCATAGTTCCAACAGATAGCTTTTCCGAGAGTGAAACATCAGCAAAGATTAGCTTCTTCACAGATCTTAGAGAAACTATATTATTGTTGAACCTGGACTGATTTCTACTGAACCAAATATACCAAAAAGAGTTAATTACACCAGCAACAATAACATCCTTAACTTGAGAACTACACTGAGATTCACAAACCCGAAGCACTACTGAAACAGAAGTGATAGAAATATGACAGTGCGGGATGAAATAACCAAAGTTAACACAAGAAGGGGGGTTGACTTGTGTTTATCAACTTTTTAGGAAACTTTGAAAATTATTTTCGCAGGCACAATAAGCAAAATAAAGCTAAAGAGAATTAGACAGGTGACTCGTCTAATTTCAAAACATTACACACGCGCATACAAAGAAGGTTAAAATAGAATTTGATATTCACAAAATTAACTCCCCAAGTTAAAAGCTTAAATAGATAAACTCTTAAATAAATTAAAGAGATCAGGGAAGAAGAATATCACTCAAGTTTTTTATACTGGTTCACCACAAAATCAACAGGGCTACGTCCAGTTCTTGGCAGCACCAAGGTTTCCACTATAACTGGTCAGATTATAGTATAAGTATTCTTTTCGCACCTAGCCTCTACAGGCTCACACTCAAACAACTATTCTTTTATCACCTTGCCTCTTTAGGCTCACACTCAAACAAGTATTTTTTTTTCTCACTTAGCCTCTTCAGGCTCACACTCAAACAAATATTCTTTTCTTACCTTGCCTCTTCAGGCTCAAACAGTAAAGGATGGAAAGTTTTGAGTATTTAATACAACTTTGCAAGTCTTTCAGATAACACTCAGTGGAATAAATGAAGGAATGCAAGACTGCGAAATTTATGTCAAATGATTGAAGAGTTATTCAATGAAGGACTGAAGAAGTAAATGATCAGAGTAAATGCTTCTTTGAATATGCGCACAAAGCTCTTAAATTCATCCTCATGGTTTGCACTGTTTAAAGACTTCAATAAATTTGATTTGTTAGACACAGCTTCAGAAAGTGTGCTCCTTTGATTTAAACTTCTGGGATGCCATTAATGCCAAAGAGTCGTTCTATATAAGCATTAAATATTTAGGGACGTTGGACTTTGACATATGCGACCAAGAGTACACTGTGCTACTGAGCAGTTGTTGTTTCAGAGTTGCAGTAGCAAACTTCTTGTACTTGCACCAAAGAACTTTCCATTTCAGTGCAACACTCAGTTCACTTTCTGGAAAGTACTTTTACTTTGTACTAAAACAGTTAAAAGCTACTTACTTGGTAAAGAGGTAGCATGTTTATTCCTTAAACACTTGAAAGAATTAATTAATTATTCTTTGTCCTTGGTGCTATTGTCCAGAGATCTTAGAAATCCTTAAGGAAGTCATCTTTTTAAAATAAGGTTGACTTGGACTTTCTTCTGACAGTTTGACATTTGAACTTGTGTAGTAGAGTCTGAAATTAGACGGGTGTTGTAGAGTCTAAAATTAGATGGGTGAGGTGTGTTGGTAGTGGCTACGTTCTCGAGAGGGGGGGGGGGGGGGGTGGTGAATTGAGATATTGAAAACTTTTTCAACAATTTAAAGCAAAACAGTGTTTTTTTAAAGAAAATTGGTTTTCACTCAATTTTAATTCCCAAGAATCAGGTTATGGAACAAGTGATGATGTTAAGAAGAATTATAAGAAGTAATAACAAGTTTAACACAGATTGTAGATCAAAGATTCAAGTTAACAAGTAATCTTAAAACTCATTCAAAACACACAAGTGCATATAACAAGTATATGGAGTTTAGAGATGAGAAGAACACGTAAACCGATTTATCCTGGTTCGGCTACCTCCTCTGGTAAGCCTACATCCAGTCCCACGCCTCTGTGTTTTTCTCCACTATAATCAGTAATTACAAAATTCCAATTACAGCAACATAAGGATAACCTCCTTGCTCAAGAATTCCCCAGAAAGCACACTTGCTTTTCTATGCCCAAGGATCCCTTCTATCCTTGTTCAAGCCTAAGAGATACCCTCTCTTAATCACACTAATTCAAGAAAAGAATTGAGTAGAAGAAAGACTCTAAAAGTCTGATTATACAAATTGAAGTTCTAACTAATATCACACTTTTCTCAGAGATGAAGCACTTTTGGATCTTTCGTAGTTTCACAATCAGAATGAATTAGGTTCATGAAAAGTGTTCCTTTGATCCCTCTTTGATCCCTCCTCACAAAAAACACACAAAACTCCATTTTCTTCTTCAAGAGCTTCAAGTGCTTCCATCGAAGAACTTACCAAGATCATCATCATTTCTTCATTTCCTTCACACACTTGAGGTAACATGATCATCCATGATCATCTCCTCTCTTCTTGAATTCATTTTCTTCCTATTTCATGAGTTTTCCATTTCTAGATCTTAAACTTTCAATAATTCTAGAAAATTTTAGAAAAATCTGAAAAATGTGAAACTAATTTCTGTGATCTAGTTATGATCCCTACTTTCATTATCCAAGAGCATGTAATCAAAAAAATTTTCCTTCCCCATGTTCTATAGATGATCGAAACCCTCTCAAAAATGAGTTTGATGATTTTGTTCAATTTTTAAAGTCTAATACTTGATTAAAGCTCACTAGTACTTGTATGATTTAAATCCAAGAGCTTAAGTCCAACTAAATTTGAAAACCTATTTTTATACTTGAGGTCGAAACCCTACCCTAAGTGGTTGGATGTTTTTTATTTCATATTTTCAACTTATAGCAATTTATCCTAGTTATCTAAGACCTAAGTAGTAGTAACCAAAAGATTAGAATGAGAAAATGATCCTAGCCCTAATTTGAATTGAAGGGCTGAACCTAGCTATTCTAGGATTAAGGGTGATTTTGTTAATTAATTATAGTTATGTTGTTTGGTTGAAGGAGAAACTGTTAAACTGTGGTGTGATAACGAGGAACGTCAGATTCTAGATTCAGGTGATAACTCAGGTGGGGGAAAGGATCACTCTGTCATCGGAATCAATAAGTAGTATATTATATAATAATTGTGTAGGGCGACCTAAACCCTACTAGTAGTCGAGTAATCGACAAGACCAAAATTACATTGGAAACCTTTTCTGTAAAACCAATAGTGATTCGGGGATTGTAGGTTTATCGACATTAGGTTGATTTTAAGTATTTGATGATGTCTGACTTTATGATATTGAATTTACCGTGATACACTGGTTGAGGTATTCCAGTGCATATGACGTATTATTTTTTATGTTTGAATATTTTGTTGATTAATGTGTTATGTATGATCTGTCTGGTTTAATATTGTGCTTAGTGGACTTTAAGCAAAGATATATGTTGTTCGGGAGATATTTGTTTGGGTGAGCGAATGAATTGAATGTGTCTTAGAGGTGCCTAGTTTAATTAAATTAGTTAATGGATTAGGTGTGACCGACAATGCTAGTTGAGGCTATGATGGGAGCTTGAGGCACTAGGTTGTTATTGATGCAAGATAGTGAGATTCATATAGAGGCTTTGATGCATATACCTTTTCAGTCTATGACGCGTTGATCTAATTTACCCTATCAAAATATAGAAGTGCACTATATCGTGTTATAGCCTATCAAAAGATAGAAGAGCACTATATTGAATCCTATCTTATCAAAAGTTATAAGTGCACTATACCGGATCTTATCTTATGGAAAGATAGAAGTGCACTATGCTGAGTCTTATCCTATCAAAAGATAGAAGTGTACTATACTGAGTTCTTTGCATCAGACTACCATGGACTACTGACGAATATGAAAGGAATAGTGACATTTATGTTAGCATAAGGATTTAGATTGCATGAGTTGAGGGTAGAGGACAATATCATAATTAGAGGATGATATCGTAATTTGAGGATGATTGCTAATTATGTGGTAATTGTCTGTGACATTTATTGTATGATATACTATGACTCTTTTCCGTTTTGTGATGATAGAAATGTTTCTTATCCCCTGTATTCTTTCTGTGTGTGGTATGCTATTTTATTATGGTATCGTACAAGAAGACCCTGTGGCTGAGCTGAATGAGGAGGAGTTGGATGGAACTTCTTACGAACATGAGGCTGGAGGACGAGCTGTGATCCATGGTGATTAGGATCTAGATAGTATGGCCAGTGTGTCTTATGAAAGTTTTTATATTTTTCCGCTAAGTATAACTTTTAGTTAAGTTTATGCCTGTGAGGGATTCTACTAAGAGGATACCCTCAACAATGTTTTGAAATATGTGTAAAAGACTTATGTGTGTATTTGCAATATAACTATGGTGTGATGTTGAAGTTGTATGTTTATTAACTTAAGTTTTTAATTTTTACGTATTTTCACGTTAAGCGTGCGATTAAGAAATTAAATAATGAGGTTTTAATCTAATAACACAACGGGGTGTCTCAACCTTAAGTCTATTTTCCTGCACACTTAATAGATTTGTCAGTAATTTCATATTGTTCAATATTACCATACTGAATATATTTGGAATCATCAAAACTTAGATAATTTACACTTTGAAAGTGTTCCAGACTTATGAGGTCTCAGCACAGGACAGAACCAAGCCAGCTCCACACATCTCTAGCAAAGGAGCATTCCAGGAACAAATGCTGAGCATATTCAGAGGCAGAAAGATAGAGGCAGCAATGAGAAACTACTGTGCAACCTTTTTCTCTTAACTTGTCATATGTTGGAACTTTTCCATGCATCAGTCTCCAAATAAAAAATGACCTGGAAGGAGGAATTGTAGAACTCTAAATAATCTCACTCCAAAAAACCTGTTGAGAAGGAGGGAATAGGTGCAGATATGCATCTTTAAAAGACAGCAAGCCATTGTCTCTATTTTTCCAAACAGGAGTATCTACTGAATTAGCAAGAGGCATAACCTGATTCCTTATTTCAGAAACTACTGCAGGGAGACCATGCTCAAGCACACTCGGGACAGACCAAGAATAATCCTGGAGGAATTCAGAGACATTTGTTGAAGCATTTTTCTAACATGTGAAGGAAGTTGTCGCATATCAGCAATGGAAGAAGATAACCAAGGATCATTCCAGAAGCTAATTTGCTGACCATTTCCAACAATCTAGTGACAGTTCTCCATAGCAACAGGAAGAATTAATCTTTTTAAACCAAGTCCAATAGATGACTTCACATATCTAGGAATAGGGACACCAAGCTTTATCAACCTAGCTCTCAAGAAAGCATCCCACTGATTTTCATAAATCAGTAATAACATTCTCCTCTCATTTGATCTGCCCTCAATTGAATGAAGGCACCCAATCAGCCCGACTTTCCTAAATGCCCACCATCAGCCCTTCTCCTTTTCGGGTCTAGATTTTTTGCGTCATCGTGGTTCCCCAAGAGATCAAGATAATCAAATTAGCCAGAGTATCTAGATATAAAAGTTCAAAATACACATTGTAACATCCTGATTTTAGCAAGTGAAAATAAGATATCTTAATTCGTTTTGGATGAGGGTTAGATAAATCAAAAACATTTAAGAATCCGAACATATATGTAAGTTTAGAACAAAATTCAAGCACCTCAATTTAAATCCTTAATTAAGGTGGTTTATCATTAACAAGATTAAAATATAATTAGACATAGATATAGATATTAATTATAGCTAGATAATTATAATCAATTTACTTAAGTTTTACTGATCATGATTAATTAGTACTAATCTTAATTAACTATACCTTAGTTACAAGTTTTAACTTAATTAAATTAACTAAAATAATTTTTTAAACCATATGAGCAAGTAGCTCACGATAATGTATACATGGAGGACACCTCCATCTCTTTAATTTGTGGCTGCATGAGCTTTGGGGGACGCCACCTCCTCCTTATGCATTCTTCATGCAAATGGGATCATCTCATTTAACCAAGTCACGTTCTTGCCATTTTGTGACCTGATTTCTTGCCTTTCCTTTCTTTAATTTATTTAGCCATTGCATGGTCACCTAATAAACACGCCAGCTGCTTCCCTTTCTTTTTTTTTTTAATCCACACAAAGTTCAGCCCATTTTATGATCAACCAAGGACCACGGAAGCTGCTTGCTTTCCTTGACCTTGTTTTATTTTCTTCATCATTAAGAAGCACAAAAGGAAATTTCATTCCATGATCAATAAAGAAACACGCCAGCTGTTTGCCTTTCTTTGTTTACGCCACCTCCTCCTTGTCATTTCTCAATCTTCATGCAACTTCTTTGATTCTCAATCAACCACGCCACCAGCTTGCAAAAATTTATGACCTGATTTCCTTCCTCCCTTGAGTTCACCCCAGCATTTAAGTCTAAGGACTGTAGCCTTAAGTGAGTCCTCATCCAAGTCTTAAGTGAGTCATCATATGAAGAATTTGCTTTTAGTTTCTTAGCAATAAAATTAAAAGAAAAAGAAGATAGATAGTCAGAGTGAGATAGCATAGAAAGAATAGAAGGGGAGAGAGAGAGAAGAGGGAGGCCGAGAATGAGAGAGAACATTTCGAAGGGATTTCCTAACAATCCGTTTGTCCTATCACGAAACCGACTATACCGTTGTGATCCTCGCGACGTCTACTACATTACCCTATTTTTCTTTTCTTGATTAGGCTAAGGTAAACCTATATCCTTTTTATACTGAAATGTCATCGATGACATTATTGAGGTTATCTTTTTATTCGTTTATCGGTTTCCAATTCCGTCTTCAAATTTGGGTTACTCGTAACATGTGCTTCATGAATATGTATTCAGGTGAATTATCAGAGCCCCGGAGGGTGTGGAACTGCACGTGGCAGATTTGACGAGTATAGGAGTGGGCTCGTTTCGTTGCGTTAAAGCTAGCCTACGACACTTTAGGTGGGGAGAAAGTAGCCAACATCGTCGGGGAGGCAAGCATAGAATAGTAATTATATAGGCATGTCTGTAGGGTGCCCCTGACCCTACTAGAATGTCAAATAATCGACAATGGCTAAACCAAAACAAATTAATATTTTAATCTTGTCTTGTGTTTAGTGGTTGTAGATTTATTGACAGTAAGCCTGATACCTAAGTTAGCAATTTTACGTTGATGGAGGTTGTCTGAATTGCATGCTACTGTGCTATTTGAATTATACATGGTGACATGTGATATTTGCTATACTTGATATGTTGAACGTGATTATGTGATTATTTTAAATTGCTATATGAGAATTGATGATTGACTGGTTGTTATGACGAATATATGTTGTATGGATGAGTTGAGGGTTAACACCGTGGTAATGCCTTGAGACTGTGGCTTTGAGGCCAGGGATGTATGGACATCCGTTGTGAGAGTGTGAATGTGTAAGAAGGTTTCGGTGTTAACTAAGGCGTTGTTTGTTGCATTGCATTTTGCCAAGGTGGTGAGCAGTATGACTGGGAGTCATATGAGGTTAGTTGTACTCGAGTGCGAGTACGGATTACGGAGGGGACGGTCTGTGAAAAGACCTCGGGGATGTAAAACTGGACTTAGGAGGCTCACAGTGACCATTAGGTAGCGTCTAGTGCGTTGTGTACCCCTGTAGCAGCCTGATTTTAATTACTCTGTTTAACCGGGTAAAAATGTAATTAATTATATTTAATCTGAGAGTTAGAAAGTGATTTTAAATAAAATAAAATCATATTCATAGTCTCTCTTATGATAGAATGTTACGATGAAATTTTGGGTTTAAAACTCAGTCGGAAACCGGTCTGCGTTTTTACTGACAGTATAATTTTATACCGTCAGAAAACCCTAATTTGACCCAAAACTGAAATTTGTAGACTTTTTTTTATATTTTTTCTGTGAGGAATTATATTTTTCAAATTTATGATCAGAAATAAAATATTATGTTTATTCGGACGAATTTTGGTGAAAGTTCAAATGGAAAACGATCGGTGTTTTCACTGACAGTAAGATTTTAATGATCAGAAAACCTAATTTTGACTCGTGAACGAAATGGTTTATATTTAAATCAAATTTCCAACGAGTTTGGTTATTTTGAAAATTTTCAACCAAAAATGAATTATTATGCTTTTACTCGGGCGTAAAACCCTAATCGGGAAACCGACGGAATTAGCAACGGAACTGTAGAGATACAATGGGATACCAGAGGAGCTGAGCTATGGGATGACTCATCAAGAATTTATGAGGCAATTAATATTAGGAATTATGAGTTTTTAGGTGAAATGACCAAAATGCCATTAAGCTTAACCTAACCGACGTTTAGTTAAATTTTAACCATGGTTAAGGAACCACGGTTAATTCTTGTGGACAAGAAGCAGTCACACCTCTCTTTTAATGTGACCCACATGTTTATTATCCACAGTTATCAAAGTAACCGTAGTTAAGTTAACTATTAACTATGGTTAATCATATATTAGTTAAATAATCACAAAACCCATTAATCTAAAAGCTAACAAACCAAACAAGGCTTAAGATTTTCCCTATAAAACCCCCTTGAGGCCGCAGCCTGAGACACCCCGTTGTGCCCCGGTGTTTTATTAGCTTAAAACCTTATTAATTAATTCCTTAATCGCTCGTTTAGAGTTAGAGATTTTCATAATTCGTTTTCGAAATGTCCCCTTTAAAAACCGAAGATTTGTATGACGTCGGAAAAACACCTGATAGACAGTTTATAACTTCAAAACTTTATCCAACCATAATTGGTCTCTGGTCTTACATCAACTGCCAGGAGCGGAAAAATAAATACACAAACTCCAGTCGTAATAAAGACTTAGGAGATAAATAGATACAGTAATCCCAAATTGGTTTGTCATGTACATACACAGTTTTCATTAACAACATAAAATATTCACAAGGTTATAATATATAAATACCCCCATGTTTATCCATTACATTACCAAAACACTGTTGAGGGTATCCTCTTGGTAGGAGCCCTCACAAGCATAGACTTAGACAAAAATACTAGACAACTGAAAACATCTAACACGTCTCACAAGACGCACTGGCCATATACTACCTTGACCCTAATCACCATGGGTCAAGACTCGAGCTCCGGCATCCGGCTCATAGGAAGTCCCGTCCAATCCCTCATCATTAAGTTTGTCCACCGGGTCTTCTAGTATGATTCCATAATAAAACAAAATACAACATGCAGAAAATGTACAGGGGATAAGAAACATTTCTATCATCAAAAAGTGGAAAAGAATCATAGTATATAATACAGTAATTGTCACAGACAATCAACACCTAACATCATAAATAATCCTCAAGCGTACCCTGTCATCCTCTACCCTCACTCTCATGCAATCTAACATTTTATTTTAACATAACCTCTCTAGTCCTGTCACCATGTCTTTACGTTATAATGGTCACTACCACTCCAACCACCATCCCTCATTTGCATCGGGGCACACATCCACCTAGTGCATACATCCATTCCCGTTAGGGTGTTCCACCCCCATTCCCGTTAAGGTGTTCCACCCCGTGCACATCCTCATTCCTGTTAGGATGTTCACCCAGTGAATGACACACACCCTATTTCCCGTTAGGATGTTTATTCAAAGGATGACACTATTACCTCATTCCCGTTAGAGAATAGCTGCACAATACCAAAGTATCCTCATTCCCATTAAGATGTTAGCCAGTCATCCAAGCGACGCGTCCCCAAAAACCGGTGCACACCCCCATTCCCGTTAGGATGCTCATTCCAAGAATGATACTATTCCCCCATTCCCGTTAGGGAATAGCTGCACAATACAAAAGTATCCTCATTCCCGTTAGGATATGGGACGACTCACCCAGAACTATAAGGGTATCACGGTAGTTTTCCCATTCCCGTTAGAGAACTGACCCGTGACATCCTGTATCCATGATCGGATACTCCAACCTCGCATGTTCCCAACACATGATCGCGAACAACAATACCAATACACGAACCTCACCAACCCACATTAATAACCACCTAGTGCCTTAACCTTCCACGAAAACCTCAACACATGCTCTATGTCACCACTCATCTTTAAATAATTAATAATTAGTTTAGGCTAGGCACCTCTAAGTCAATTCATTCTCACCCAAACAATTATCTCCGAACAACACATATCCTCACTTAAAGTCAACTAAGCATAGAAATAATCCAGGCAGATCATGCATAACACAGACAATCATAAATATTCAAATATCACAAAGTAATTTATCACCACCAGCACATCATAGCAATCAAATAATAGTAAAGTCAATCAACCTCAAAATACTTTATAAATAACTTAACATCGATAAATCCATAATTCCCAAATCATCATTGATTTTTCATAAAAGCATTCAATATGATTTTGGTGTTGTCGATTATTCGACCACTAGTAGGGTTTAGGTCGCCCTACACAATTATTATATTATACACTACTTAACCATTCCGACGGTAGACTGGTTCTTCCCCCACCTGAAAGATGTTCAGCAATATCCAGCTACTAGTCAGTTACGCAGTCAGAGTCCCCAGAGAGTAATTTCAGTCTCTTCTAAGCAAACACGAGCGCTAACGACAACCCATAGAGTCGATCAAAACATAGAAACAGCCAGACAAATCGCCAAATTAATTTCTCAACAATTACATTATAATTATAGCTCAATAATATATTTAATTTCTTTAAAAATCTCATTGGTTTAAGTCAAATCTCATTGGTTCGGTGGGTGGAGGGTGTGGGGCGGTGGCTGGTTGGAGGAAGAAGAAGAAGGGAGAAGAAGAGAGAATAAAAAGAAAGAAGAAAGAAATAGATGAAGAAAAAGAAGCAGGGAAGAAAAGAAGAGAATAAGACTTACGGGAATAAGAGAGAAATGAGGAGAGAGAAATACTAAACTTCCCTAAGAAGTTTTTATAACCGGTAGTTAATTAGGATCTTAAGAGCATTAGGGACATTAACTAGTGTAGATATTTAATCAAAATATTTTAACAAAGATTATTGATGGTAAGTTATTGTTGATCCGGCACCTTTTTCTCATTTGTCCGGTCTATCGCTGCAACTTCGTGCTCAGCTTTCGAGCAAAATATAATATTTAATTCTTTTAGCAGGAAATATTATTATTATTATTTTAAAAATAGACAGTATCACTAAAAAAATGATACGATCCATTATTCTTTAATTTCGGGTTAAATCAGGACTATCTGACCAGTAAAGTTGTTCTGTCAGTGAAAACGCAGATCGGTTTCCGTCTGAATTTTCAACCCAAAATTTTACGGTAACCTGCTTCCATAAGATGGAGTATGAATATGAATTTATTTTATTCAAAACCACCTCCTAACTCACATATTAAAATATAATTAATTATATTTTAACCAATTTAATAACATAATTAAAATCAGGCTGTTACACAGCCCCCTCCCCATTTCTTCTCTTCACCTTCTTCATTTTCTTCATTTATTTCCCATAAACTCCATTATCATCTTCAAGAGCTCAAGTTCATGCTTTAGGAAAACCTTGCCAAGATCATCAACATTTCTTCACACTCTTAAGGTAATAGGATCATCCATGATCATTTCCTTCCATTCTTAAGCTTTTGTTGTTCATATTTCTTGAGTTTTCATTTCTAGATCTAGAACTTTAAATAATTCTAGAAAATTGTAGAAAAATCATAAAAATGTGAAACCAATTTCTATGATCTAGTTATGATCCCTAATTTCATTATCCAAGAGCATGTAATCAAAAACATTTTCCTTCCCTATGATCAATAGATGGCCAAAACCCTCTCAAAAATGAGTTGGATGATTTTGTTCAATTTTTAAAATCTAATACTTGATTAAAGCTCACTAGTACTTGTATGGTTTAAATTCAAGAGCTTAAATCTAACTAAATTTTCCCGCCTAACTTTTTCATGAAGGCCGAAACCTTAGGGAAAAAGAAATGGATGATTTTTGTTCAATCTTAAACTTATGACAATTTATCTTGTATACTTAATACTCTAGGATCATTTATCTAAGAGATTAAGGTGATTTGAAAATCCTAGCCAATTTCACTATACATAACCGAAACCCTAACCTATTTAATTAGAGGATTTTGTTACATATTTTAGAATTATAGCAATTTATCTATGTTAGCTAACACCTTAGGAACTAGTATCCAAAAGATTATAATGAGAAAATGATCCTAGTCCTAATTTGAATTAAAGGGCCGAACCTAGCTATTCTAGGATTAATGATGATTTTGTTAATTAATTATAGTTATGTTGTTTGGTTGAAGGAGAAACTGTTAAACTATGGTGTGATAACGAGGAACGTCAGATTCTGGATTCCGGTGATAACTCTGGTGGGGGAAAGGATCACTCTGCCATCGGAATCAATAAGTATTATATTATATAATAATTGTGTAGGGCGACCTAAACCCTACTAGTAGTCGAGTAATCGACAAGACCAAAATTACATTGGAATCGTTTTCTGTAAAACCAATAGTGATTCGAGGATTGTAGGTTTATCAACATTAGGTTGATTGTAAGTATTTGATGATGTTTGACTTTATGATATTGAATTTATTGTGATACGCTGGTTGAGGTATTCCACTAAATGTGACGTATTATTTTTTGTGTTTGAATATTTTCTGATATTGTGTTATGCAAGATCTGTCTAGTTTTTAGCACTATGCTTATTTGATTTTAAGCAAGGATATATGTTGTTTGGGAGATTTAGTTTGGGTGAGAAAGTATCGGTGAATTAGAAGTGCCTGGCTTTAATTGATTATTTTAAAGATGAAATGTGTCATAGAATGTGAGTCAAGGCTAGGATGGAAGCTTGAGGCACTAGTTTGTTATTGATGTACTTCAGTGAGGTTTATAAGTTGTATTGTGTTTATAACCGTATGTACGAGGTCCAAAATACTTGTGGGACCGTCCAATGTTAGATTTAATTTGTGCAGTTATAGTGTCAATGCTTTGCTTGAACACCCTCGAGGGAGAGAACATGGGTGTGCACCGACTGTACCGTGCAACTATAGTGTCATTGTATTACATGAGCATTCTTACCATGGATGAGGTTGTGCACCGATTGTACCGTGCATCTATAGTGTCATTTGTAACACCCCGATTTTCGTTGCTTCGTAATATCGGTAAGAAATATAAATATATATATATATATATATATATATATATATATATATATATATATATATATTATCCGAGACTTAGAAAATGATTTTGGATAAACCAAGGTCATTTCCTTGTTATACTTATTTTCATAAGTTACGGGGAAGTTTGTGGGTTGAAAATTCAGACGGAAACCGGTCTGCCGTTTTCTTGATTTTCACTGACAGTAAAAGTTTACTGCTCAGAAGACCTAATTTTAAGTTGTGAACGAGATGAAAAATGTTTTTATCGTATTTTCTACGATACTGGAAGTTTTTAAAATTTTGGTAAAAAAATAAAATAATTTACGTTTTACGGGCGGAATATGTAATCGGGTAGACGACGGAGTGGATTTCGGAGTTTCTAAGAGCCGATAAAGAGTTTATCTTAGGATTTTGAGATGATTCATGGGGATGAATCATATTTTTAAGTCTAGAAGGTTTTTCAGGGTTAAAGTGAAAATTTATGAATTTTACGCTTTAGTCCCCCGAACTTTCTCATTAATTACCCTTTTGTCCCTGAGTTAGTTTCTAAGTTTTTTCAAGTGAATTGGGCTAGAATCCTTGTTCCAAATCCATAGAGGACCGTGGCTTTGAGGCCCAACTTCCTTACCCATGACTTAAGTTTCATAAAGCCCATTTGAAGCCATATAAGTTTCCTATGTCAACATAAGCTTTAAGCCTTTTTGGTGGGCCCCACAAAGATGAATTCAAGCTCAAATTCCCTAGGCCCATGCGCAAGCCCAATATGGAGTGAAGGTTGCCCTCATCTTGGATGAGCAAAGAGCAAAGAACATTCTAGAAGTTTCTACTACATTCCACACCATTCTACATTCTTCCACATTATTCTACTATTTTCTCAAATCTTCTTCAACAAGCTAGGTTTTCCTAAGATATTTATGACAAGAATTCAGCCAAAAGTCATCAAGATAAGACCACATTTATTGTGGCAAAAAGTCATCATGACAATTTAATGACAATTTGCAAACTAGTCCTTAAACTTATGGAATCTTTGCAAAATGGTCCCTATGAGTTATTTGCACTTTAATCCTTTGAAAAGCCACCTCCTTTCTACTTAGTCCTCAAAAGTGGCGCAGCCCACATGCCTATAAATACCCTTCCTCACCTTTCACTTAGTTTCTATTGCCTTTTGTTAAAAAACCCAAAGTTCTTAAGTCTTTGAATGTCAAGTTTGTGAAGAAAGTTCTTGGATCTTCACTTGTTTTTGATCTCCAAGAGGTGAATCCTATTCTTCTTCTCTAATCATGTCTATGTTCTTCAATCAATTTCTTGATTCAAAGTTTATTTCATAGTTGTTCATCACTTTTAAGTTTCTAGATCTAGAACTTTGAAAATTCATAACTAATTCTAGAAAAATCCTTTTGACATGAAACCAATTGGTATGATCTTATAATCATCTCTATTTTCATCATCTAGAAGCATATGATCATGAGAAATTTCTTTCCCTAATTTCTGGTTTTGGCCGAAACCCTAGTTCTTGGAACTAGATGAGTTTTGTTCAAAGTTTTCATTAATGATCTTAGTAATCAAGCTATTAGTATGTATGCTTAATAAATCCAAGTTGGTTTATTGAATTAAGAACCCTAGCCCTATGAACATGTTGAGGCCGAATCCTTGTATAAAAGAGTTAGGAAGTTTTAAGTTTGAAACTTAGTTGTTTAGTCACTAATCTATGATTTAGGTTAATCAAGGATCATTAATCCATGACTTAATCATGATTAGCAATTTTAAGGATTTTGAACCCTAAAAGTCAGCCCTTGGCCGAAACCTAACCCTCATGAGTTAAGTATGTTGTGGTTTGATTTGATTGCAATTTGTTTGAAGGAATCAATCGGGTTGGTTTGACCTAAAGCCAACGGAGGAAACCGGATTAAATCGGGAGGTTGTTTGAAAACGTTAGTTGAGTCTTCAAGAGGTAAGGGGAGCTTACCTGAGGGATTTTCTCTATAACTATTTGCTTTTAGTGTGGCTTATATGATTTATATGTGGTTTGTGATTAATTGTTTATGTTGTTTACGATGTGTTGTTTATCTGTATATCGGTGTTTGAAGTGTTTTTAATTATCTGCAGTCGTATATGATATTGTTATGATGCATGATCTGCCTGGGGATATAATTATGATTATGATGTTGAATGTTGTTTGTGAATGTTGTTTGAGAGGCCTGACAGTGGTCAGTGCACAACCGATTAATGAGATAAAAGATTTAATAAGCTGTGAAAGTTATATTCAACGTTTTATGGGGAATGTTGGAATATAGTAGTAGAGGAAAATATGATTTTGGAAAAATAATGAGTTTTGAGAAATATTATTAGTTTAATGATTTATTAGTGTAAAAGAAGTTTATGAGTCACGGTGAGAGCGTAACCGTGAGATTTGTTTTTGTACTGCTGATTTTTACGCAAGAAATTATGAAATATTATAAAAAGTAATTTTGTGAAATTAATATTCGAAAAGACCTTATTTATTATATATGAAAGTTATTTTAGAAGAAATGTCAAAGTTAGACTTAAAGACGTTTTCTTTGAAAATGCTAGACGACGGCAAGTTTCGAAATCATTTACGGCAAGAGTTTAAAAACAGCAGTACTTACGTTGAAAAGAGATTTAATTTGAATTGATTTATTAGAGTTGAAGTTTCAACAAAAAGAAGTTGTTGATGATTTGACGTTATTTTGGAAAAAATGTGTTTCCAAAGGAAAATTGGATTTTTTTATGAATTGATGTTTTATAAACGAATTTCAAGTAGAAAGAATTTTCGGTAAATGAGTGTTACTTAATGATGTAAAAGAGATGAAAAAGAGATGAAAGATGTAAAACGAAGTAACATATGTAAAACGAAGTAACAGATGTAAAACGAAGTAACGGATGTAAAACGAAGTAACATATGTAAAACGAAGTAACAGATGTAAAACGAAGTAACGGATGTAAAACGAAGTAACGGATGTAAAAAGATGTAAAACGAGGTAAAAGATGTAATATGATGTAAAAAGATGTAAGACGATGTAAAAGATGTAAAAGATGTAATACGATGTGAAAGATGTAAAACGATGTAAAAAGATGTAAAAGATATAGAACTTAATATCGGGGTATTAAGGTTAGTTGTGTTGTAGACTAGGTATCTACTAAAAGAAGTTAACACATTGTAAGATGTTTTCTACTACCACGAACCTAAGACTGATTGCAAGGTCTAGGGGCTTCATGATTGAGCACTGAGACTTTGAGGTCCTGTGTTATTAATAAAAGATGTAAAGCTGTTTCAAAAGATGTTAAGTCGTAAGCTTTTGAGAGCTTTGACAAATAAAGATATAGCACAAAGAAAAGTGTTGAGAACAAAATGTTTTCTTGCATGCATTTGGCAGACGTGCCATGATTAAACGAGGGATTACCTTGCGGCGTCAGGGTATATCGTACAAAGATGTTCTCATTGTGCCCGGGGTTTGGACAATGAGGCCCCATCTCCGAGTGTTATCACTGTGCCACGATGTTGGACAGTGTGCGATGGGCGTGCCTGTGGCTGTATGCCTGTGGCAATTGAGTCTGATCAACTCATCACGAGGTTTACGAGGTTGGAGATATCTCATGAGATTAAGTATGAATGTTTAGATGATATATTGAAGTGTTCATGCATAGTTTTCCAATGTTGATGTTTGGGGTGTGAAACCCATTGATAAACGAGATATTATGATATGAATGAGTATGTTGTTATAGACATGTATATGTGTATGTGCAATCTTTTGTGTTGTGCATTTTGTTATGGTGATGAATCCATATATTGGCGTCTCACCCTTACAAACATATCAGAATCGTACGAGGGGTATGATATCTACAAGGAGACGAAGGCTGTCTAGTTCGAGACATGTTGTTGCTGTTTTAAAGGGGTGTAGTGTCTGTTAGTTACGACCAGCGTAGGTACGATTATGTTATATTATGTTGTTAGAATTAAGCTGATGATGTTTTATGTGAGAAAACTTATGAGGTAGTATAGTTATAAGACTTATATACATTATGTATTTAAGTGGGACTTGATTGCGTTGTTGTGGTTATGAGGAGAAAAGGAAAAAAAAATTTATCACCATATTTTGAAAAGATAAACGTTGAGAAAACATGATTTTCCGAAAGCAACCAGCAAATTAAGTTTTATTTTCGCAAACGGGTAACCATGTGATGACCCGAGATTAGGGTGTCACATCATTGCTATGCATGAGCACCCTTGATCCAGGGTGTGCACCGACTGTGCCATGCAGCTATAGTGCATGTCATTGCTTTTCATGAGCATTCTCACCATTAATAAGGGCGTGCACCGATTTTGGGGACGCGTCGCTTGGACGACGGACTAACATCCCTAACGTATATGGGGAATTAGTGCCCACATCATCATAAAGGTTTAGATTGTATGAGTTGAGGGTAGAGAATGATATTGTTAATTAAGGATTTAGGTGGAGTTGGAGTGATGATTGTATGTGACTTTTGTTATGTTATATACTATGACTCTTTTTCCGCTTTTATGGTGATAGAAATGTTTCTTATCCCCAATATCTTTTTGTGTGTTGGATTTTATATTTATGGGATCATACGAGAAGGCCCTGTGACTGAGCCGAATGAGGAGGAGTTAGACGGAACTCCTTACGAACCGGAAGCCGGAGGACGATCTGTGATACATGGAGATTAGGGTCTAGTTAGGTATGGCTAGTGCTTCTTGAGAGACATTTTATGTTTTCTGCTAGTATAACTTTTGTTTAAGTATATGCCTGTGAGTGATCCTACTGAGAGGATACCCTCAACAGTGTTTTGAAATATTTGTAAAAGACTTATGTGTGTATTTGCAATATAACTATGGTGTGATGTTGAAGTTATATGTTAATTAACTTAAGTTTTTAATTTTTACGTACTTTCACATTAAGCGTACGATTAAGAAATTAAATAACGAGGTTTTAATCTAATAACACAATGGGGCACAATGGGGTGTCTCAACCCCAGTAGAGCCTAGTTATCTTGACTTTACCCTGAGTATCCACGTCTAAGGTTGACTATACGAGGTGACCCAGATACCTCTGATGGAGCTGAGCTCACAGACAGATGCACTCTTATGGGTCAAGGCGAGCGGAAAAGTTGCCTAGACAAACTAACTGATATTCCCTAAGCAAAGAGGTTTGATAAGGGAATATCTCAGGGCTGAGACCCGGATGAGAGATATCGGCCGACTTGCAGAGGAGTGAGACTCCTTAGAGGATTGATCTGAGAGTGAACTTTGAGGATATTTCGTGTTGGTGTGATTCGGAAGATGGTTTCCAATTACTTGTTGCATGTGTATATGTATATGTCATTATTACTCTATGTGTCCCCATCCCCATTTTCACGGCTATGTTCTGTTGCTTATCTCCCTTCTTCCTTTATTCTTTGTGTAAATTATCGATACGGTAGATGACCAGTAACAGCAAGGCAGGGACGACAGTTTGGAAGGTGGTCACGCTGTCGCGCACGCGCCAAAAGGAACGAGCGGGTTTAAAACTGTAGTTTAGGGCGACAACTCGGATGTCGTCTCTCAAGGACTCTTAAAGTGTTATTTTTAACAAAAATCAGTTTTGGGGGGGGGGGGGGGGGGGGTTGGTTGGATGCAATCAAAGAAAATAAAACAATGAAAAACAGGGCAATAAAACAAGGCAGTTCAAAAAGATTATCAAATAGCAAACAACGATTAATCTACTGTTCTCGAATTCCCAACTATCCTTGGTTCATGTAATCCCAGGCCCTAAGCAGATTCTAATCCCCTTTCAGTTGTAGCAACTATTAACAACGTAATCGCTACTACATATATATGTTCCTATTCCCGAAATAACAAACGGGGTTAAGCCCTCATGAACTAACGAACATGAATGAACACAGGCGAAATAACAAACGCGATTTAGTATAGGAACATAACATCACTGAAACGAATCAATACAACACTACACACTCCTGAAATAACAAACAGAAATGTATAATATGGTATTGAAAAGGGAAAAGCAATTAAAATAGGAATTACAAAACCTCAAGTATATGGAATTCTCATACAGTAGATTAATCTAAGAATTTGGTTCTCCATAACAATAACGAAATACACAGAAAAATATGTAAAACCGTGGAGAAGCAAAAGTTGTTCATAATCTGCCCAGACAGCTATTTATAACATTCAAGAATTTTTGCCCTCTCGCGAGGCGAAGCCTCTATCGCGACGCGAATCTTGTGAACAGTCTGCAACCTTTGGTATTCTCGCGAGGCGAACAAACCTTCGCGAGACGAGGAACTGAAGAGTCTTCTTATTACGCCCGTTATGAACATCAGGGGCCAACCGTGATGCTTTCTGACTTCCAGGCTCGCGAGGCGAGACTCTTCAACTTCAAAACTGCCACAGCCGTGACCTTCAACACGGGTAAGCCGTGATAGTCTCTGACTTTCAGGGCTGGGTGACTCGCGGGGCGAGATCTTCTTCGCGGGGCGAACCAGAGACCTTGCATTTTCTTGGAACAGTCAGCCTTCGGGGTCGCGAGGCGAAGAGCTGTTTGCGAGGCGAACCAGAGAGGATGTCATTTTCACTGTTCTGCTGGCTTTCAGGTTCGCGAGGCGAGGGAAACTCTCGCGAGGCGAATCCCCTGTTTGTTTATTCTCTCAACTTCTACTTAACCTGAAAACAAAGAAATAACTATAAGTGTATTATTTGACTCAAAACTGGGTAATTTAACCTAAAACTACTTTAGAGACTCAAAACCTAGCTTGAGGACAATCTAATCTAATTTGGGTGAAAATAGAATATAATTTGCACAAAACCCTGGTCATACTAGCCATAAAACTAGATGAGCCAGAGGCTTATCAAAATACCCCAAACTTAAACTTTGCTTGTCCCCAAGCAAACTAGGACTCAAAAATCAAAAAGACTCAAGACCTGGCAAGCTTAAAAGATTCAATCAACCTTGCACAAATTCAAGCAATACATCGAAACAGTTTTCTTCAATGTCCCCCCCCCCCCCCCAATTCAAACAAAGCAATCCCCACAATCATTCATTCTAAACAATTGAGAATTTTATCATTCAAACAATCATCAATCTAAGCAGGGGATCCAAGTTACACACAAGAGGGAGATCACCAATTCCAAACAACTGACTTACTCACAAGGGCAATTATTGTTCACTCAATCACTCAGTTTGTGTCAGGCTATCAACATTTCTCTCAATTTCACTTTTCAAGAACACTTCCCATAAATTTGATTTTCATCTCCCAGTGATTCCCACAAAAAACATGCAAGCAACATCAAAAGGTCTTTTATGGGTTGTAATGGGACCTGGCTAAGGGTAGGATGTACAAAGGAACTAGGCTGAGGACCCTAGGAACTAAGAGAGCATGAAACACTTCAAAACATTGAAATTTCACTCAAGTTCCTTTTCTCTTTTTTCTTTATGCTTTGGGTGACTACAACCTCTTTTTTTTTTTTAATGCCTTTGGCTCCAACCTTTTTATTGTATTTTTATTTTTTTCTTTTTCTCAATCCCAACAACACATCACCTTGTAGCCACCCCAAACTTAGTTTCTTGCAACCTTTTCTCTTTCTAAGATTCCATGCTCTCCTAATCCTAAGATCGGGTTAACATGGTTTTTCCAGATTTTGGGCTTATAACATTAGGTTATCAAGAATTAACAGGCTAATCAGGCTCAATGGGGCTAACTAAGGAACATGCATTAGGGATGGTTATTTTAGGCTAAGTAGCTATTTACAAAGAAAATGCCTAAATCATCTGAAGCAAACACATAATCATGCAAACCAAAAAGAGACTCAAGCAAATTCAGGAAAGTGCAACTTGAAAGTGATTCTCACAGTCAAAAACATGTTGGAGGCTTAAAACCTCACCTGGACATTTATGCAAATTGTTTGACAGAGATTCTATCCCTAGTGTGTGCTTCCTATCACCCCAAACTTATCATAAATCATGTCATCACAACAAAATCTCAAAGTTCAGTTTTCAATCACATGGGGATCATTCAAAAAAAAAAAAAATTTCAGCCTAGGGGGAATCATCACATAAATCATGCAATCAATCTGTGCAAAATCAATCAAAATCCAATAAACTTGCCAACAAAAGACTTAACACAACTCCTGAGCTTCTCAAATTATTCAGGAACTTTATTCAAAGAAAAGGGAAAAAAAAACAAGACAAAACAAAGACTACAACTAGTTCCCTCCCCCACACTTAAAATATACATTGTCCCCAATGAAACAACATAACAATAAAATCAGAGTGAGGGAAAGAAAAGGAAACTCCCTGATCAAGTATCAGTGTAAGTGGGAGCTTCCAAGGAGAGCTCCTCAACATTAACATCCACAGGAACACCAGCATCCACACCATGGAATGGCTTCAGCCTCTGCCCGTTAACCTTGAATGGCTTGTGGGTACCTGCATGTGTAATCTCTACTGCACCAAAAGGAAACACGTGAGTCACAACAAAGGGGCCTTCCCATTTGGACCTAAGTTTCCCAGCCATCAATTTCAAGCGGGAGTTAAACAATAAGACTAGCTGGCCCACAGAAAATTCTTTTCTAACAATCATCCTATCATGAAAAAGTTTTGTTTTTTCTTTATAAATCCTGGAGCTTTCATAGGCTTCTAGCCTAAGCTCCTCAAGTTGCTGCAACTGCAGTTTTCTTTCAACACCAGCTTCCTTCATGTCCAAGTTACAGCACTTGACTGCCCAGTATGCACGGTGCTCAACTTCCACCGGGAGGTGACATGCCTTACCAAATACAAGCCTGAAAGGGGACATTCCTATAGGTGTCTTGAAAGCAGTCCTCTGAGCCCACAGTGCGTCTTCCAGACGGCGGCTCCATTCCTTTCTATTCGGCTGCACCATTTTCTCTAGAATCTGCTTGATCTCCCTGTTTGATATTTCAGCCTGGCCATTGGTCTGGGGATGGTAAGCAGTGGAAACTCTATGTACAACCCCATACTTCCTGAGTAAGGCTTCCATGGTTCTATTGCAGAAGTGAGTGCCCTGGTCACTGATGATGGCCTTAGGTATGCCAAACCTGCAAAAAATGTTGGACCTAACAAATTTGGAAAGAACTTTAGCATCGTTAGTCCTAGTGGGGATTGCTTCCACCCACTTTAAAACATAATCTACAGCCAAAAGAATATATACAAAACCAAAAGAAGGGGGGAAAGGACCCATGAAATCCATCCCCCACACATCAAAAACCTCACAAAAGAGCATGGGCTGCTGAGGCATCTCACTCCTACGAGTGATGGCAGGGCCTGCTGTTTGACATTCTTTGCAATTCATGTATACCTCATAGGAATCTCTAAAAATTGTGGGCCAGTAAAACCCAGAATCCAGGACTTTTCTTGCCGTCCTCTGTGGTCCAAAATGTCCTCCAACTTGAGAGGCATGTGAGAAGTGCAAAATGGACGGTCTCATGATCGGAGACACACCTCCGAATCACCTGATCACTGTAAAACTTCCAAAGGTAGGGATCATCCCACACATAGTACTTTGCATCGCTCTTGAGCTTGTGGAACTTATGTCTACTTGTACCTGCAGGAACAACACCAGCAACCAGAAAGTTAACTATGTCAGCAAACCAGGGGGTTACCCCATACAGATGTAGAAGTCTCTCATCAGGGAAATCATCTTGGATGGGAGAAGGATCCTCATCCCTAGCTATTCGGCTCAAGTGATCGGCTACCAAATTTTCAGCTCCACTCTTGTCTTTGATTTCCACATTGAATTCTTGGAGCAAAAGCATCCACCGGATCAATCTTGGCTTAGCTTCTGGTTTATTTAACAGGTACTTCAGAGCTGCATGGTCAGTGAAAACAATAACCCTATAACCTAGCAAATAAGACCTAAATTTATCAAGTGCAAATATAACAGCTAGCAGTTCTTTCTCAGTGGTGGTGTAATTTGACTGTGCAGCATCTAATGTCCTAGAAGCATAATGAATTACATGGGCAGCCTTGCCCACCCTTTGTGCCAGAACCGCTCCCACAGCAAAATTGGAAGCATCACACATTAATTCAAAGGGAGTGTCCGGGGAAATTTGGATGATGGGGGTAGAGGTCAGTGCTTTTTTCAGGTGGTCAAATGCCTTCTTGCAATGATCATCAAAATGGAACAGGGCATCATTCTTCAGCAGGTTTGATAATGGCAGAGCTATCTTGCTGAAGTCCTTAATAAAGCGCCTGTAGAAACCTGCATGTCCAAGGAAAGAACGGATCTCGCGTACGCAAGATGGGTAAGGCAATGAAGAAATCACATCAATTTTTGCAGGATCTACTGAAATACCCTCTTTAGAAATTACATGACCCAAAACTATCCCCTGTTCTACCATAAAGTGACATTTCTCATAATTCAAAATCAAATCAGTCTCAATGCATCTTTGTAGAACTAAACTCAGACTATGCAGACATGCATCAAATGAGGAACCATATACAGTAAAATCATCCATGAACACCTCTATGCAATTTTCAATAAATTCAGAGAAAATGCTAAGCATGCATCTTTGGAAGGTGCCAGGAGCATTACAAAGGCCAAATGGCATCCTCCTATAGGCAAACGTACCGAAGGGGCACGTGAAAGTGGTCTTTTCCTGATCCTCAGGGGCAATATGGATCTGGAAATACCCGGAAAAACCATCAAGAAAACAATAATGAGATTTACCAGCCAGCCGATCCAGCATCTGATCTATGAAGTGCAAAGGAAAGTGATCCTTTCTGGTGGCCTGGTTCAACTTCCTATAATCTATACTGCAGACTACTTGCCTATTCTGGACTCTAGTAGGTACAAGCTCATTATTATCATTCCTAAATACTGTTAGACCGGACTTCTTTGGTACAACTTGCACCGGACTTACCCAAGTACTATCAGAGATGGGGTATATAATACCTGCCTGTAGAAGCTTAGTCACCTCTTTCTTCACCACATCCAAAATCAATGGGTTTAGTCGCCTTTGGGCCTGTCTAACTGGCTTAGCCCCATCCTCCAATAAAATTCTATGCATGCATCTGGAGGGGCTAATTCCTGGAATATCAGCCAATGTCCACCCAATAGCCTTCTTGTGCTTCTTCAGAACCTCCAAAAGCTTGGCTTCCTGGTCAGAGTCAAGGCTGGAGGAAATGATGACTGGAAGTTTCTCATTTGTCTCCAGGTAGGCATACTCGAGTTCCCGTGAAGTGGCTTGAGTTCTAGGGATGGTGGCTGCTCAACAGATGGTACATTAGGAGTAGCCAGGATGTCAAGGACTTCTGCAGAACAGACAGCTTCACTCTCACTATCACTATCACCCTGCAAAGTTGAATCAAGAAACACAGCACAAACAGAACACGGGTTAGTGTTAGTGCAGTTAGTACATGAATACAAATCATCAAAACCAGAAATGAATGGAAAATCAGAAATAAAGTCCTCATGGGTATCCTCAATAAGCTCGGAAAGCAACTCTAGTTGGAAAACCGAGTGCTCCTCCAGTGGGTGTTTCATAGCATCAAAGATCTTGAACTTGGCCACAATATCACCAAACTCCATAGACATAGTCCCATCATTCACATCAATCTTAGTCTTGGCTGTCTTCATGAATGGTCTGCCCAAGATTATTGGTGATCTACTGGAATGTGTCTCTCCTGCCATGTCTAGGATGTAGAAGTCCGCAGAGAAGATCAAATCATCAACTTGCACTAGCACATCTTCTACCATTCCCATGGGTCGGGCACTGGTCCTGTTAGCCAACTGGATGGTAAGACCTGTATACTGCAAAGGTCCAAGATCAAGGTTGTTAAAGATTGAGGTAGGCATGACATTTATGGATGCTCCCAAGTCCAGCATGCAGTTTTCAAACTTCCTATCCCCAATAGTGCATGGAATAGTAAATATGCCTGGATCCTTGCACTTCTGTGGTAATGCCTGAGTAGGGGCTATAATAGCAACTCTTTCTGGTGCAGGCCTAGACTGGATAAGAGCTGAGACATTTCTTCCCAAATCAACCCTCTCATTATTCTTCATCTTCCTCTTGTTGGTGCATAGATCCTTTAGAAATTTGGCATACTTGGGCACCTGCTTGATCACATCCAACAGCGGAATATTCACAGCTACTTTTCTGAACACATCTAAAATCTCCCTTTCTTTGTCTTCACCAACAATCTTCTTATTTTTCTGTAATCTGTGTGGGAATGGGATTGGTGGTCTGTACACTTTCTCAACTTCAACTTCAACAGTAGGCTCAGGAGTTACCTCAATAGTTTCTTCATCCTTTCCAGAGGTGGCCTCAACAACTTTTCCAGATCTCAGAGATATGGCACTCACATTAGGGTTCGAGGCATTGGGATTTATCACTGGTTGTGCCGGCAACTGGGTTGTCCCTTGAGCTTGCTGTATGTTATTCATGGTTGTGGCCAGCTTCCAATCTGTGTCCTCAAATCTTGAATGCTAGCATCCGTTCGCACTCGAGCATCGTGGCTCTGTGAGGCCTGGAATCGTGCTCGGAACGGCCCTATTTTTGCTTTGGAAAAGTGTAGTCATTTGTGCATTCATTTGTGAAGTCATTTGCTTGCACATGTCTTCCAGTGAAGGTCCAGAAGGTGCAGAAGTGGTCACTTGAGGAGGATTCTGAGGTGCTGCCATCGGTTGTTGTTGGGATGAGTTCCCATACCGCAAATTAGGATGATTCCTCCAATTGGGATGGTACCTATTGGTAGAGAGGTGCGGAGTCTTGTCACCGATTCTCGATTTGTTTCCTTGATTATATGGATTTACTGCATAAGCTTAAGACACTTCACTGACAAACTCTTCTCTCTGGATAGGGCATGGATCATATGGGTGCTCAGGAGAATTGCATATGGCACATAACTTTGCAGGCTGAACTCTGTCTATTGCCAATTGCCTTATGAAAGAAGTCAGCTCATCCAATCTATTCTCAAGGGCGGCCTGGTTGGAAGATGAACTATGGATCTCATGCACACCTCTTGTCTCAACTGAATTTCTTCTGGTAGTAAACTGCTGGGAATTCAGTGACATATTCTCAATGAGTTGCTAGCGGCAGTCGGGTCTTATCAACAAGCGCTCCCCCACTAGCAGCATCCAAAAGATTCCTATCCATCGGCAGTAATCCTTCATAAAAGTACTGGATGAGAAGCTGTTCAGAAATCTGATGCTGAGGGCAGCTGGATACCAAATGCTTGAACCTTTCCCAATATTTAGCTAGCGACTCATTCCCTTGCCTGATGCCACATATCTCCTTCCTTATTGACGCAGCTCTTGAAGCAGGAAAATATCTTTCTAGGAAAACCCTCTTCAAATCATTCCAAGTGGTGATAGAGTTGGGCTCAAGATACAACAGCCAATCCTTTGCAGCTCCCTGGAGTGAGAACGGAAAAGCCTTCAGTTTGATGCTATCCTCAGTTACTCCCTCTGATCTCGAGGTTCTGGAGCATACAACTTGGAATTCCTTCAAGTGCTTGTGTGGATCCTCACCTGCAAGACCATTAAACTTTGGCAACAAGTGAATGAAACCAGATTTTAGTTCAAAAGGAGTATCAGCACCAGGATATGAAATACACAATCCATGATAGTTAACATCAGGGGCAGCAAGCTGTCTTAATGTCCTTTGGTCTCCCATGTTTTCAAAAACAGTTTTGGAATTAGAATCACTACTAGTGCTAGCCCGAAATTCTCTACGGAGTGTGTGCAGTGTTCTTTCAATTTCCAGATCAAAATCACACAATTCAGGGAAATTCGACCTAGTAGCCAGACCAATTCAAAACAAAAACAGAAAATAAAAGAAAGAAAAGAAAGAGAAAAAAATGGAAAAATAACAAATAAGAGTCCCCGGCAACGGCGCCAATTTTTGGTCGCGCTGTCGCGCACGTGCCAAAAGGAACGAGCGGGTTTAAAACTGTAGTTTAGGGCGACAACTCGAATGTCGTATCTCAAGGACTCTTAAAGTGTTATTTTTCACAAAAATCAGTTTTGGGGGGGGGGGGGGGGGTTTGGTTGGATGCAATCAAAGAAAATAAAACAATGAAAAACAGGGCAATAAAACAAGGCAGTTCAAAAAGATTATCAAATAGCAAACAACGATTAATCTACTGTTCTCGAATTCCCAACTATCCTTGGTTCATGTAATCCCAGGCCCTAAGCAGATTCTAATCCCCTTTCAGTTGTAGCAACTATTAACAACGCAATCGCTACTACAGATATATTTTCCTATTCCCGAAATAACAAACGGGGTTAAGCCCTCATGAACTAACGAACATGAATGAACACACCTGAAATAACAAACGCAATTTAGTATAGGAACATAACATCACTGAAACGAATCAATACAACACTACACACTCCTGAAATAACAAACAGAAATGTATAATATGGTATTGAAAAGGGAAAAGCAATTAAAATAGGAATTACAAAACCTCAAGTATATGGAATTCTCATACAGTAGATTAATCTAAGAATTTAGTTCTCCATAACAATAACGAAATACACAGAAAAATATGTAAAACTGTGGAGAAGCAAAAGTTGTTCATAATCTGCCCAGACAGCTATTTATAACATTCAAGAATTTTTGCCCTCTCGTGAGGCGAAGCCTCTATCGCGACGCGAATCTTGTGAACAGTCTGCAACCTTTGGTATTCTCGCGAGGCGAACAAACCTTCGCGAGGCGAGGAACTGAAGAGTCTTCTTATTATGCCCGTTATGAACATCAGGGGCCAACTGTGATGCTTTCTGACTTCCAGGCTCGCGAGGCGAATGGATGCTCGCGAGGCGAGACTCTTCAACTTCAAAACTGCCACAGCCGTGACCTTCAACACGGGTAAGCCGTGATAGTCTCTGACTTTCAGGGCTGGGTAACTCGCGGGGCGAGATCTTCTTCGCGGGGCGAACCGGAGACCTTGCATTTTCTTGGAACAGTCAGCCTTCGGGGTCGCGAGGCGAAGAGCTGTTTGCGAGGCGAACCAGAGAGGATGTCATTTTCACTGTTCTGCTGGCTTTCAGGTTCGCGAGGCGAGGGAAACTCTCGCGAGGTGAATCCCCTGTTTGTTTATTCTCTCAACTTCTACTTAACCTGAAAACAAAGAAATAACTATAAGTGTATTATTTGACTCAAAACTGGGTAATTTAACCTAAAACTACTTTAGAGACTCAAAACCTTGCTTGAGGACAATCTAATCTAATTTGGGTGAAAATAGGATATAATTTGCACAAAACCCTGGTCATACTAGCCATAAAACTAGATGAGCCAGAGGTTTATCAGAAGGACTACCGTAATGGAGAGGGATAGGGTAGTTCCAGGCACCCATATCGTCTGTGATATGGCTGAGTCGGATGCGCCTGTTAGTTTGTTTGTCTCTGTGAGATTATTTTGTATTTTGGATGTATTTTGAGAGGCGGGTCGGGTAGCTATAGGACTTTTCTCCTGTTTTCTATGACCAGTTATGTATTAATATCAGTTTTATTTTGACAGTGTTTGTATAGCTTTAGTTAGTCTAGAATCCCTCTGTTGGGATTTGTCGTACTTGGATGACAGACGTACTTATTATGTATATATAGTTGATATGTGTTTTATTCCGCTGTGCATGTTTTAATCGAATTAATTTTATCGCTTCCGCAACGTAAATTATTTTCGTATGTAATATACGCGATAACGATAATACAACAGATTAAGGCTTAGATAATTAGGATTTCTTTAGTGGGACATCGGGGTGTCTCACACATGATGATACTAATAGGTCTTTGATAGTTCTACAATTCATATAAACCATGAAAAGACACAAAAAGATAATGATAAACTAGGAAATGTAAAGACAATATTATGCATCACTTAAAATATTAATAGACATTGTAGCACTTCCAACACTAATATTGATTCCAGAAGCATAGCATATGAAAGAGATCCCCGTCACTCAAAGGCATGATCTATTGGTATATCGAGAGGATTCGATGGAGAATTATTTCCTTCACTTATTGCTTTCTCAACCATTCCTGTAACACCCCCCTGGGCATTACTTATTAATACACGCGGAGATAAATTAAAAATTAATTTGCTGATTGCTTTCGGAAAATTTATTTATTTTATGACAGAAAACTCGGGTGTAAAAATTTTCTTTCTGAATACTTCAGCAAAGTGATACACACACCACAAAAGTAAAATCACATTATACTTGATGATACACATAAACTGGGTTTATTCATAAATCGGGCCACCACAACATATAAGCGTTCTCGAAATTGTTTTCGTACTAAAAATTACCAGTCATTCCAAGAGCTTCTGAATCCAATAAACCGATTTTCTCAAAAATTTTACAACACAAAGAAGAATCCTAAGCTGGTCATTCTACAAAACACCTAATGGAAGAACTCTGTAGTTCTCAGCACTATTACCAACCACTTCAAGGATCGAGATTAGTATCCCCGATTGAAGTTAAGACTTCCTCTGCACCAACTACTACCAGTACCAAGGTACAACGACAAAACGAGTAAAACCTGATATATTGTAAGGGTGAGACACCAATATAAGGATATAAACACGATAACTACATGCGTGACACACAAAACAGAATTTAGGCATAACAATATAAATTTATCAGAAATAACAAGTAATTTACCAATGGTTTTCATACCCAAACAGTCATTGTCCTTTATAAAAATATTAATGGCACTTCACAATTCAACATCTAATTTTTATACCTAATCTCTGGAGATCCCGACGCCGTGTAAAATGAGCTGATCAAGCTCTTGAGTGGCACATTGTCAACAAAAGAACAATGGTCAACATCATAATGGCACATTTTCCAAACTCTTGGTACAATGGTCAACATCATAATGGCACACTATCCGAACTCCCGGCACAATTGTCAATAAAACAATGGCACATCGCCCAAAAATCCCGGCACGATGGTCAACAAAGAAAATGGCACATCGTCCATTAAGGCACAATGGTCAACTTTACATGGCACGTTGTCCATTAGGCACAATGGTCAACATAAGACATGAATGTCACCATGATACCATGATTAACAAATACATCGTGACATGAATATCATAAAGATACCATGATTAACAAATACATCATGACTTGAATATCATCAAGATATCATGAATAAATTCGTAGGCATGTCTGTCGAGTAAATGCATATAAAACATTTTATTCCATGAAATACAAGTTCGAAACCAAAACCTCCGTAACTCATCCTAGTTGTCGGAATAACATCGTTGAGTAAAACTCGTTTACAGAAAATCTTTTATGTTATAACTTTTTTATAAAACGTCAAATCATATTGAAATCCATTTTCTTTTGGAAGCTCCTCTTCCCGAAATAACGTCAAGTCTTTGTAATATCATTTCTAATATAAATTCCTTTATAAAATCATCAAATTACTAAAACTCAATTTTCTTCTGAAAATCTTTTTCCGGGAAACTCTAGTTCTTGAAAAAGAGGTGTTCTTAAACTAAATCTATGTGTGAATGATTACTATTGTTTTTAAGAATGCTTTTCGTAAATATTTTCGGAATTAACCGTCGTTTAGCATTTTAAAAACGTTTAATTCAAAATTTGACCTTTTCTCTTAGAATAAAATTTTCTAAGATAGAAATTGAGTTATTTTCGAAGATTATTTTCTCAAAATAACTTTTTATAATATTTTGGAATTTCACACGTAAAAATTAGCAGTCCTTACAGTGACTCATGGATCACTCTTACACCGTTCAATCATTAAAATAATAGCATTTCAACTATTTCTCATTTTCATCAAATCAAATATTTAAATGATATTACATCCCAATATTTCTCAATTAAATATTGAATATTCTTGAAGCTTTTAACTGATTAATTAAATGAGTACTGACCACTGTCAGGCTTCTCAATCAACAATCCACATCATCAAATATTTCACATCAATGCTATCACGGATAATACAATTCATATCATGTATTTAAAACATATTATGACGCATAACTATAGATAATCAAACACAAATAAAATAATAGCTTAGCACAAAATTAAACAACCACCACGAATCTCAACCAAACATTACAAATCATACACTAAATCACACATATAATTATCGGGAAAAATCCCTCAGGTAAGCTCCCCTTACCTCTTGAAGTTTTCCTTACGATTAGAGTTTCGTCAAAAAATCTGAAAGTCGGTAGCACGCGTAGCCGATACCAAAGTTATCCTTCAACAAACCACAACAATAATCATTAATCAAACAATAAAACTTACTCCTATTTCCTAAGTATGGTTCATGGCCATGAGGTAATCATTTGGTTAAAAATTTCCAAAATTCCTAAGCTCTTGGATTAGTGATCCTTAAGCACTCGGACCACGTGATTAATGATCAAAACACAAAGATGGAAACAAAATGTTTTCAACATCTCAAGACCACAAGGTCGACTATGAACAAAACCATAGGCTAGAGATTTTATTTTGATTCAATAAATTGGATTCAATATACACATGAACTATAAGGATTGAATCATGTACAACTTAACAAAAATATGAAACAAAACTCCTCCACCCACAAAGTTTGAGTTTCGACCATGAATGGAAAAGTGGGGAGAAAATTTTTGTTTGATTCATTCTATTGGATTATAAACATAGACATGATTATAAGATCATAGAAATTGGTTTCATGATCATAGGATTTTTCTACAATTTTCTAGAGATTTTCAAACTTCTAAATCTAAGAATTGAAAAAGATGATCTTGGCCTTGAATCATAAAAATATTTGAAGAAAATATAGATTATTAATTCATGATGAGGAACAAGGTTTAACTCTTGGAAATGGAAAAATTTCAAGAGATCAACTAGTTTCTTCACAAACCTTGGCTACGGAAGCTTAAAGAAAATAAGAACAAGTGAGAAGATGGAAGAAACCTTGAGAATATGTTGGAGTCTTCAAGTTGAATTATGAAGATTAGGATATTTGGGCCAAGAAAATGGGCCTTGGGCCGTGCACCTTGGGCTTGGAGGAACAAATTTTGGTTCAACTAAATGCAAGAGTGTAAATGGGCTTAAGGATCAAATTGCAAAATAATAAAGTTTAAGGATTAAAACACAATTATCATAACAGTTGTCATCACAACCATGTGCCTCATTAATGACTTCACATGGATGACTCACTATTGAATTACTTGAGATTTATCCATTAACGGGTCCCGGAAATCCCGTATTCAGCTCCGTTGCTCCCCCAATTCAATATATCACCCAAATATAATATATTATTTCACTTTTTTATGAAATATTTCAAAAATACCAAAATCTATGGAAATTAAATAAAACATTAAGTATTTCGTTCACGAGTCAAAATTAGGCCTTCTAAATCAGTATAATGATACTGTCAATGAAATTCACAGACCGGGTTTCACCTGATTTTTCAACCTAAATTTTAATCGTGACTCTCTACCATTAAGTAGAGTATAAATAAGACTTCGGTTTAATTAAAAAGATTTTCTAAGACTCAGATAAAAATATAAACGTATTTATATAATTACTGATTTTAGAAAGCCGAAAAATCGGGGTGTTACAATTCAACATCTTATACCTCTTTTGGCCATGTTACCATCATCCATTTTAGATAATTGTTCTCCAAAACCAACTTTTCTTCTTTTTCCATTGCACTTCACTGATGTATCTTGAACCTTACTGGTCACTTCATTAAGCACATTGATATCAGATCCTTCAACTGAAATATTTATATGATCCTTGTAACACCCTAAGATTCACCCTTATGTTTATATGTGTTAGTTTTGGAATATATATGTTATTATATGTTTGATATTTATGCATATGTGTATGTTAGAGGTAGTTTAGCCTTTGGGAGGGTCTTAATAGTGAATTCTGGTTTTCTGGGATCCGTCGGGCCTAAGTTTTTTGAGCCCGGCCTAAGAGTCTGCGCCCAGCCTAAGTTTATGAGCCTGGCCTAAAGTGCAGAAAAACTCACATTCTGGTTTTCTGCAGAATCCGCCTGGCCTATGTTTTCTGAGAACGGCCTAAGCGTCTGCACCCGGCCTAAATTTTCTGAGCCCGACCTAACGATGCTGAAAGCATTTTGGGGCTTCTGTTTCGGCCCAGTTGCACCCTAATTCGTTTTAAACCTCTAAGTCACGCACTAAACCTTTAAGTGAGGATATGTGTTGTTCGGAGATAATTGTTTGGGTGAGAATGAATTGACTTAGAGGTGCCTAGCCTAAACTAATTATTAATTATTTAAAGATGAGTGGTGACATAGAGCATGTGTTGTGGTTTTCGTGGAAGGTTAAGGCACTAGGTGGTTATTAATGTGGGTTGGTGAGGTTCGTGTATTGGTATTGTTGTTCGCGATCATGTGTTGGGAACATGCGAGGTTGGAGTATCCGATCATGGATACAGGATGTCACGGGTCAGTTCTCTAACGGGAATGGGAAAACTACCGTGATACCCTTATAGTTCTGGGTGAGTCATCCCATATCCTAATGGGAATGAGGATACTTTTGTATTGTGCAGCTATTCCCTAACGGGAATGGGGGAATAGTATCATTCTTGGAATGAGCATCCTAACGGGAATGGGGGTGTGCACCGGTTTTTGGGGACGCGTCGCTTGGATGACTGGCTAACATCCTAATGGGAATGAGGATACTTTGGTATTGTGCAACTATTCTCTAACGGGAATGAGGGAATAGTGTCATCCTTTGAATAAACATCCTAACGGGAAATAGGGTGTGTGTCATTCACTGGGTGAACATCCTAACGGGAATGAGGATGTGCACGGGGTGGAACACCTTAACGGGAATGGGGGTGGAACACCCTAACGGGAATGGATGTGTGCACTAGGTGGATGTGTGCCCCGATCCAAATGAGGGATGGTGGTAGGAGTGGTAGTGGTCATGTTAACGTAAAGACATGGTGACAGGATTAGAGAGGTTATGTTAAAATAAAGTGTTAGATTGCATGAGAGTGAGGGTAGAGGATGACAGTGTACGCTTGAGGATGATTTATGATGTTAGGTGTTGATTGTCTGTGACAATTACTGTATTATATACTATGATTCTTTTCCACTTTTTGATGATAGAAATGTTTCGTATCCCATGTACATTTTCTGCATGTTGTATTTTATTTTATTATGGAATCGTACTAGAAGACCTGGTGGACAAACTTAATGATGAGGGATTGGACGGGACTTCCTATGAGCCGGATGCCGGAGCTCGAGTTTTTAGTTGTTTCAATAGTTATAGTTGTTTCAGTTTCAGTTTGTTTCCATGATGTATCCGGATTTCGGTTATACTAGCTCTGTATGTGACATCGGGGTTGGGTTTTCTTTATCTATCTTGTTATGTTTATCTTTTTAAAACTGTTATTTACACGTTATGTGTTACAATGTGGTATCTTTCTATCCATTTTTTATTTTTTTTCCAAATAAATGCATGTTTTTATAATTCCTCTTTTAAGTAAATGTTTTATATTAACGTGCGGGGTAGAAGGGTGTCACAATCCTCTATAGAATTATTACTCGTATCTCCATCCTGTCTTAATCTTCCTCTAATATATCTTCATCCTCATTACTTATCAATCACAATGGTAGCCTTATTTAGTTCGTGGATTATTTGTATGGGTTTGAGCATGTCGCCATGATCATCAATGTGTTTCCACTTAAGATAATCTAGTAAATAGAATAGCAAAATGTGTATAAATGTTAAATGTTATAAAAAGAATACAACATACCATGTCCAAAGGACAGGTTGATTGTCACTTTTAACGAACAAAAATAAAGCACCTTTAAAACCATATGTGGTAGGGGTTAGGGCCTATCGCCATGATCATCGATGTATTTCCACTTAAGATAATCTAGTCAAAAGAATAGCAAAAAGTGTATAAATTTTACAACATACCATGTCCAAGGGACATGTTGAATGTCACATCCAAAAGTATGAACGGGTTCCATAAATTGCCTTATTGCACCTAGACTGCGAACCAACACTTGGAACACCACTAGATGGTCTAGGAAATGCCTTAGGGTAGAATTCATCAACGATAACAAAACCTAATAAAGAAAATTTTCTCCATTTAAAGCCACATCATTGGATAATACATCAAATGGAGCATACACATATATATATACAACCAATAATCTCAAGGGGTCTATACAACTCTATTCGAGAATGAAATGCTTCTTCCAAGAACAATTGAAATGAATTTATACAAGTTTACTTTGAAGAATCAACAATAAAAATGTAAATTTGGATTACTAAAAGGTAAGTTCAAACTAAAAACCTACACTTTTACATCTTATGCAAAAGTTTTTTTTTTTCTATTATACTAGTTAATAATCATTTCAAAATCATTTTGATTTCACATGATGATCAGCCAGTTTGGGATATTGTTTGAGAATAAAATAACGTTTGTGGTGCAAATTTGAACCAAAGACCATGCCAACATCCATCTAAGTAGAAACATGTTTCAAACTTTATGCATTACTTGCTTGGTGATTTAATTAACAAAATATTCTTGTTATTTATTTATTTTTAAAAAAATTCACAAAAAGTAATGGATATTATAACTGTGGATTTATTTATTTTATTATTCTTTTTAAAATGTTTATAATAATTGTAATTTTCCGATGTTAGTGTGACTGGACTGTTTTGTGAAAAGAATCATATTTTTGCCAAAAACATACCAAAAATCTATTTCAACACAGTTTCTTTTAATATCGATTTCTTTTAATATTCTCCATCAGAAACTCGTGACCTTTTAATGTTATATGGGGTGCACTCTTATTATTGTATGAGGAATGATTTAGTTTGAATTGATGCAAAAATATGCTAAGAATAACCTTACCATCTTCAAAAGTGCATATTAGTTACTCCTAGAATAGAAGGATAGAAACCTCAATTTTGAATGGTTGAAAATTTGGAAGCTTCAAGCCTCTAAAAGAATGAGATTCCCTACATGTATGGTATCATTTCTTATGAGAGCAGTATATTATCTAGGTTCTTAGGGCCTATCCATAGGAAATAATGGTTCAACTAGATCTTATCTCAAATGAGCAAATGAGTCAATCCTTTGGTTGTAATTTGGCTGATATGAGTATTGTTGAAAAAGCTCTTTGGAACACCCCCTTGGTGCTACATGTATAACTCGTTGTGGAAATATAAAATTAATAATAAAAGCTGGTAACTTTCGGAAAATAAAATTTTCTAATTAATTACCTTTACTCAAAAATGGTTATGAAAATTTTCTTTTCCAGTAGAAACAAACTCAAATATATGTATGCATCATCATCACTTTTTACATCAGGACCTTTATACATACAGGTCATTTGTCAAAGTAAAAACATAAGTAAAATAAAAACATAACTATACTGTAGCGGTAGTCTGGAACCACGACTTGTAACACCCTGTTTTTCTGTTAAGTGCTTTTGTATGCTCGTTTGGGTGGTTAAGCCTTAAGACTTAGCTTGAGGGATAAGTGTCACTTCTAGACTTGAAATCCCTTCTGTTAGGCTTGTGCCTTGTGATTTTGTGGGTCACAAGCTTGTTTTGAGTGAGCATCTCACTGACGCTGAGTTGAGCACGTCCGTGCTCTATAGTGAGCACGCCCGTGCTCAATGGCAGGATGCGCTTTGCAAGTGCTAAGTCAAGCACGCTCGTGCTCAAGGAGGAGCAAGACCATGCACGGGTCTGTGCCTTTATAAGCAAAACAATGATCGAGGGTTTATGTCATAAACCCTATTTTGACGACAGCAACCTCTTTCTTCCCTATTTTCTCTAAACCCATTTTTTTGTTGGAGTTTTGGAGACTTGTGGGAACGTCTAGTTCGCTAGTGTTGATCGCTATAGGTAACGGTTCCTTCCCCTTTGAGTTTTCTTTTCTATTATTTGAAATTGGGAACTAATTGGTTGATGTTCTTGTTTGACCAAGGCTTGGAGAGTTAACTGAGCCGCTTAAGGGAACATGATCAGTTCGTCGATTAGCGTCTTGTTGTCGAGCCTTCAATGTGCCGTTTTAAATATTTTTCATTATGGGTAGAATTTATAATTCTTTATATTTTATCTGAGATCTAGAAAATGGTTTTGGATAAAATAAAATCATAATTTTACTCTACCTTATGGTAGAAGGTTACGGTAAAAATTTAGGTTTAAAATTCAGACGAAACCCGGTCTGCATTTTAATTTTCAGTAAGATTTTACTAATCAGAAAACCTAACTTTGACCTGAGAACGAAACCTTTTATATTTTTATTTTATTTCCAGCCATAGTGGTTATTTTGAAAATTTTCAAAATAAATAGGTTATTATTCGTTAGTCGGGTGAATAGTCGACGATCGTGGATCCACGAAATCAAGAACTGATGTACAGAGACAAAACCCGACGCCGGATGGATGAGGACAATGAGTCATATATGATGACTCATGGTGGTGAGTCATAGGGGTTAGTCACCTTGCATTAAATGCAAGTAATGATGGCATATGTGGGAAATGTCTAAAATACCCTTAATCCTTCATTGTAACTTCAAGTTTGCCATGACAACATTTTTACCTTTTGGTCCCTAGAAGCTCACGACTACCCTCCTTAAGACCACACTTGGTCATTCCTTTTTACTTCATTTGTTCATGTTCTTCAACTTTCTCACAAAAACACTTAAGTTCTTACACTTGATTTTCAAAGGAAGTCTTAGATCTTGATATTTTCTTGAGATTCCAAAGGTATAACCTTATGATCCATGATCATACCTTCACTTTTCATCACAAGTTTTCTTCTTAAATCCATGATTTCTTCAAGATCCAATTCCTAGATCTAGTTTTTCAAATAATTCTAGAAAATCATAGAAAAATCATTTTAATATGAAATCAATTTCTATGATCTCCATATGACTTCTATTTTCATTATCCAAGAGCTTGCAAAATTTAGAGATTCCTAGCTATTTCTTTTTGTGTTAGCTGAACCTATGTTCAAATGGGTTTAGGTGATTTTCTTCAATCTTTAACTTGATTTCTTGTTGGTTTTCATGGCTAGGTTTTTTGGGTTCAAAACCTTGTGATTTAGGTGAATAACATCCTTATACTACTTTAGTTTCAAGTGATCTACAAGAGGTAAGGGGGAGATTACTACTATCCTACCTTAATGTAGATATGTTGATGGTTTATTTAGTGTATATGTTTTGTAACTCATAAGTGTATATTATTGATTTATATGTGTGTGATCCTCTTGGAGGATTTGATTTGATGTTTGGTTGTGGTATGATATGCCATATGGTTGTTTTGGTTCCAATGACCATAAGTTGGAACCATGATTGTTGTTTACTTGATTTGTTAAGAAAAATGCATAATATATTTATTTAAGGCCATTCGGCCATAACTGGTTGAGGGAGTTCCGTGAGGATTTAGTTTGTTTGGATAATTTTTATAAGGAGTGAATGAGTATATAAGAGTATAGAAACTGGTTTGGAATGATTTGGATATATATGTTAAAAGATATGAATTTTTGAGTCTTTTGGGACTACTATGCAATTTCTGGAAAATTTTGGGACTGAACTATAAATATGAAAATATGTTACAAAATTGAAGGGAATGATAAGATAAGACCATAGAAATTGGTTTGGTGTTAATTGGATTAATACATAAAAAGTTATAAGCTTTTTAGTAAACAAGGACCTTTTTGCAATCATTGTAAAATTTTGGGGGGCAGAAATGTAATTTCTGGAAAATTGATGGTAACTGAAAAATATTTCTATAGAAGTTGGTTTGGTGTGATTTGAAGTTATAAATAAAAAAGTTACAAGGTTTTAAGTGAATAAGGATCTTTTTGCAATTAATGAAAGCTTAGGGGTTAAATTGCAATTTTCGAAAATATATTTAACTGGACAGTGAGAGACTGTTTTTCATGCCTAACTAAGTGTTCTAAAACTCCAAAATGAGTTTTGGACTATTAGAGTTTGAAATCGTTGTAAAAGGATTTACGCGATTTACAAACTTAACGACGTTCGGTCAAATTTTTAGGAATTTCGTATACATGGAAAGGAAACTGCAAAATCAGTGTTTCAACATCTTAATATGAGTATTATAACCTAGGTGAGTAGTATATTTGAGATGAAGAACCATATTTTCAAAAGTATGGCCTGTGGGCCTAAATTCATTAAAAAGCGGTGAAACCGTCGTCAAGCGTTTTTAAAGGTTTTTGCGAAAACCATGATGTAAAATTTGAAATCAGTATTTTAATACTTTAACATAAGTATGATAACTTAGGAAAGGGAAGGATTTGAGAAAAATAATTATATTTGTGAAAATATGGAATTTATGTTAAAATACAGTGAAAAGCAGTAAAACGGTATTTTAAGAGTTTCAATGTTTTTCAAGAAACTGTTTTGAGGAATTTAGTACTTATGTACTTTAATGGAATATGATTTTAAAATAGTTTGGTTTTAACCAAATGTTTTAGTTTTAAGACAAAAGAGAATTTTAGTCTTCAAAGACTAGTATTTACATTAAAGGGTAAAACCTAAGTCATGAATGACTTAGTGAAAATATGAACTTAATGATTTATGACCTATGGTGAAGCAAGACCTAGGGATGGCAATCCGGACCCGACCCGCCGGGTACCCGCAAAAAATACCCGCCATGGGTAGGGTAAAAACCCGTTTTATGGGTACGGGTACGGGCACGGGTAATTACCCGCAAATCTGAGAGGGTATGGGGGCGGGTACGGGGACCTTGGTACCCACCCCGCCCCAAACCCGCATACATATATATATATATATACATATATATTTATAATTATATATAAAAAACTGATTTGAAATGTGAAACCCTACTTCCATTCTTCTCAACTTCTCATCTCACTCTCAGCACCGTCCCTTCCTTCATCTTCCAGTTCTGGATCTTTTTGTTCATCTCCTCCATCTCCAACCACCGTCCCTTCCTTCATCTCCAACCACCGTCCCTTCCTCGGTTCCTCCCGCCGTCATCTTCCTCTGTTTGGCCCCTTCCTCCTTCATTCCGCCTCCAAAACCCTAAATCCTATTTTCCCACCTCTCTGAAATTAGGCCACCCTCCTCGTCACGACGTTCAAGTCCCGTTTTCGCGCAACCCTACAAGACGCGGCCTGCAACTCGCACTCTCCAATCTGTTGGGTATTCCAAACAAGGGATTCTGCCTACTGCATATCATTGCAAGGTTTCTGCAAATTGGTACACTATCCATCTTCTTTATCCTTTTTATCCTGATACTCTGAGCATTTTGATTGAGTTTCATACACCTTTCCATTGCAGTTGTTTTTTCTTTCTTCCTTTATTATCTCTGAGTTGGCGTGATTTACTCTGTTGATATGAACCAGTCTTTAAAATTATCATGATATTCGACTGTGTTGTCCCAGGCATTAAGCATTTTTCGCTTTGTTTTGCTCTATGTTCATATTGCTCTGTGTCCCAGGCATTAAGCAGAACCAGTCTTCCTCTGGCATATTGTTTTGCTCTGTGTTCATATTGTTTTGCTCTGTGTCACTGCATTTTTTGTTTTGTTTATCTTTGCTGTTATATGAGTTTTAATTGGTCCCGCACCACCTCAGAGTGTTCCCAGTGGTAATGTGGGAAGTTCTGAAAAAGACCAATCCCAAACTCCAACAGATCATATTCCTATTTCTGTTGATGATACTAATGCTATTGAGTTGACTGATGATGGCAAAAAAAGAAAGATATCTGTTGTTTGGAACCACTTCACGAAAAAAATAGTTAATGGTGAAGAAAAAGCTATATGCAATTATTGCAACAAGCATATGTGTGGTAGAAGATTTGATGGAACACATCATTTGCATAAACATTATGAGACTTGTAAAAGAAGGCCATATAGGGATATAAGACAATCGATCTTGTTGAGAGAACAGAAGAAGGTAGATGGGTCATCTACTTATTTGAGTAACTATTACTTTGATCCAGAGAAATCAAGAAGAGACCTTGCTTGTATGATAATAGTTCACGAGTATCCACTTTCAATGGTGGACCATCTGGGGTTGAGCATATTCTGAAGGTCTTCAACCTTTGTTCAAGGTTCCTAGTCGAAACACAATAAAAAATGATATTATCAAAATCTATGAAAATGAAAAGGTGAAGACTATGGGACTCTTGGACAAGATCGGGAGTAAGATTGCTCTAACAACAGACATGTGGACAGCTAGTAACCAAAAGAAAGGGTATATGGCCATTACATCTCACTACATTAATGATGATTAGGATATGCAAAGTCGCATATTAAGGTATGATATTTGTTAACTTTATCATATACATATAGTACTTTGCATTGTATTAATATGTAATAAATTATTTTGAATACTAGGTTTGTGTATGTAGAGTGTCCACATACAGCTGAAGCTCTTTCAAAGGTGTTGGTCGAATGCATGATGGATTGGAATATTGATAGAAAGTTGTCAACCATCACTTTGGATAACTGTAGCACAAATGACTCTCTTGTTGGTATGTTGTTAAACGAACTTGATTGTTCTACTCTTATGCTTGATGGCCAATTATTTCACATGAGATGTTGTGCACATATTCTGAATTTAATTGCTCAAGATGGGTTGAGTGTCCTTGGAGATGGCATAGAGAAGGTTAGGAATAATGTTGCCTTTTGGACAGCCACACCTAAGAGAGAACAAAGTTTTAGGGAAGCAGCACGTCAAATGAAAGTTTCAATCACAAAGAAACTCATTCTTGATTGCAAAACTAGATGGAATTCTACTTACCAAATGCTTGTTGTTGCATTGTCTTATAAAGATGTTTTTACTCGTCTGAAAACAAGAGAGCATTTGTATACATGTTTGCCTACAGCAAGTGAGTGGGAAATTGCAAAAGAAATTTGTTGTAGGTTGGAAGTCTTTAATCGTGTAACTGAGATGTTTTCAGGTACACAATATCCCACAACAAACATATTCTTCCCTTTGGTTTGTGAAATAAAGCTCTCTTTGAAGCAATGGGAGACTTGCTCAATTGAGGCTATTAGAAATATGGCTTCAAAAATGAATGCCAAGTTTGAGAAATATTGGTCTGTTATTCATGGAATTATGGGAATTGCCATTGTTTTGGATCCAAGATATAAATTGAAGTTGTTGGAGTTCTTCTTTCCATTGCTTTATGGAAATGCATCTTCAATTGAAATTAACAAAATCAAGAAATTATGCTTCTCGTTGTTTGAAGATTATCAAGCTAAGCCTAATGGGATGGTTGAAAGTTCAACTGAAAAGTTAAATGACAAGGATTCAAATTTGGATAATCTTGCTTGTAACAATTTTCTTAGTGGTTATGACTCCTTTGTCAATGAAACCATTGACATACAATCAAAGTCTGAGTTGGATCAATACTTGGAAGAGAAGGTATTGCCTAGGAGTGCTACATTTGATATACTTGGATGGTGGAAAACAAATGGGATCAATTTTCCAACATTGCAAAAAATTGCTAACGATATTTTGGCCATCCCAATTTCTTCTGTTGCTTCTGAATCTGCTTTTAGCACAGGAGGTAGATTGTTGACTCCTCATCGTTCTAGGCTTCATGAGAATACTTTGGAGGCGCTTATGTGTGCACAAAGCTGGATAAAGCATGACAAGGAAGGTAATAAATGTTGCATTAATATATTTGTTTAATGAAATTTGTGTTTAGTCTAACCATTAATTTTGTTTTTTGTTCTAGTTTCTATTGGTATAACTGGTCCAAAGCAATATTTACACATGAAAGACAAACGTTTGCAGTCTTTTCAAGACTCTGATTCAGAAGATGAGGTAAGATAATCTAACAATTTGTTAGTAATTATCGCTTTACAAGTTTATAATGTATAACTATAACTAATAACTAATATAATGTATGTTTTTTATTTAACAGGTTTTGGAGAACATTGGCAACATCGACTCAGGAATTACAACTTGATAAATTTATTGTTTTGGAGGCTTGTTGTTATTTACTTGTTTTGGATATTTTACATCTTTTTATTTGGTATAATACGTTGGTTTGTAATGTTTGATGAATACATTCGAAACATTGTTGGATGATTTTTAAATTAAGTTATGATCATTTTGTTATTTTTTTTCTTTGTTAAAGTGCGGGTGATGGGTGCGGGTGTGGGTATTTAGGTACCCAGAGGGTACGGGTAAGGGTACTGAGGTTGCTACCCATGAGGGTACGGGTCTGGGTATGGGTAATTTTTTTAAACGCGGGTATGGGGACGGGTACTATAGTACCCTACCCAAACCCTACCCATTGCTATCCACCAAGGCCATTTGTCGTAAAGTGTGGATAATTTCATTATCCATACCTCCATAAGATTTAATGGACTAAGAGTTATTTGATTTCTTAGAAGCCAAGAGAAAGGCTCTTTTAGAAAAGTGTAAAGAAATAAATGATTGGATTGTCGATCCAATTTCATAATGTGTTAGGACTTGTAAGAAAGTGCCTTAAAACATCTTTACACAAACATGACAAGTCTGTTTGAGAACTGTGGATTAGTGAAGAGCCGATGATTTGTACCCGAGAATATCGTTCGTCAGAGTAACATCAAATGGATTCTGGTGGAATCACGAGGTTATCCGATGGATAAACAAATTGGACGTATTCCGAAAATTTTACCCAACTACATAGTTGATACTATGTTCAGAAAGGCCTTTGTGCTAAGGAAGCCAAGCTTCCCAGGAGTAGAGGTTTCAAAAAGAGCCTGTTGTTCCACACGGAGTTTGAGATCACATGTGATTATGATAGTATGTACATTATGATTATGATTTGAGCCTTGTGTGCCATGATAGCCACACGTGGTGCCTGAAGGTGGGCATAAATGAAACTTGTACTAACCATTCCTTTCCAAAATATCAAATTAGCAATGATGTTAGAATCGGATATTCCTTGAGGCTGTGCAGCTATGGGAGTATACGATTTCATTCAGTTTTTCTCTATTCCTGTCCTTCGATGGACAAACCGTGTCTGGTATGGTTGATAAGCTTACCATTGAGTTTGGTATAGTATATTCTTGGAGTTTTGAGTTGCATAATTAAAATGGGAGATAAAAGAAATATAGTATTATTGTATTATATACCTGTGAGTCATGCCACTGCATGTCTACCTTATGTGTAAGATAAATGGAATCTCACCTCCTTATTTGTATATTGCCTATGTCGCTTGGTATGTGCCTTCTGTATTCTTTTGAGAAGATTGAGACGCCAAGATGTCCCTTGGCTGACGCATCGTAGAGGTTGAGATTCGAACATGCGGACGTGATGATGAAATTTCTAGTGGACGTCTTTGATAAGCCTCTGGCTCATCTAGTTTTATAGCTAGTATGACCAGGGTTTTGTGCAAATTATATCGTATTTTCACCCAAATTAGATTAGATTGTCCTCAAGCAAGGTTTTGAGTCTCTAGAGTAGTTTTAAGTTAATTTAGCAAGTTTTAAGTCAAAATAATACACTTATGCTTATTTCCTTGTTTTCAGGTTAAGTAGAAGTTGAGAAAATAAAGAACAGGGGATTCGCCCCGCGAAAGCCATGCTCGCCTCGCGACCCCGAAGCCTGACTGTTCCAAGAAATTGCTAAGTCTCTGGGTCGCCTCGCGAAGAAGGTCTCGCCCCGCGAGTCTTCCAAACCTGAAAAAGTCAGAGACGATCACGGCTTGCCCGTGTTGAAGGTCATGGCCGTGGCAGTTTTGAAGCTGAAGAGTCTCGCCGCGCGAGAATCACTTCGCCTCGCGAGAATGCCAAGGGTTGCTGACAGTTCATGAAATTCGCCTCGCGAATGGTTGTTCGCCTCGCGAGCCCTCTGAATTCTGAAATTGTATAAAAGGCTGTTCTGAATATTTTGTAGAGACTTTTGCTCATCCAACTTTCTGATATACATTTTCTCTGTGATTTCGTTATTGCCATGGAGCACTAAGTCATAGGATTAATCTACTGTTTGAGGATCCTATATACTTGAGGTTATGTAATCCCTATTTTAATTGCTTTTTCCTTTTCAATACCATACTTTGTATTTCTGTTTGCTTAATTCAAGAGTATACTGTATTGTATTGATTTATCTCTGGTGATATCATGTTCCTATAATTAATCGCATCTGCTTAATTTGCGTGTGTACATTTCGTGTTCGCTTAGTTCACGAAGGGCTTAATCCCGTTTGCTTAATTCGGGAATAGGGACATGTATCCGTGGTAGTAGTTTCGCTTGTAAATTACTATTACAACCGGGAGGGGATAAGAATCTGCTTAGGGCTCGGGTTTACATTAACCAAGGATAGTTGGGAATTCTTAACAGTAGATTAATCGTTGTTTGATAACTGATAATCCCTTTTCAACTGCCTTGTTTTTGATTGCTCTGTTTTATTTGTTTCTTAATTGCATTCCAATCCAAACCCCCCCCCCCCCCCCAAAATTGATTTTTGTGAAAGATAATATTCTCGGAGTCCTTGAGAGACGACATCCGAGTTGTCGCATTATACTACACTTTTAAACCCGCTCGTCCTTTTTGGCGCGTCTTGTGACAGCATGACCAAAAATTGGCGCCGTTGCGGGGACTACGAGTTGTTATTTTTCGCAACTTGTTTTATTTTATTTTTCTTTCTTTCTTTTATTTTGTTTTGTTTTGAATTGGTCGGCTACTAGGTCTCATTGCCCTGAATGTGTGATTTTGACCGGAAATTGAAAGAACTTTGCACACACTCCGGATGGAATTTCGGGCTAGCTCTATTAGTGATAACATTTTTTTAACTTCTGCTGAATACATGGGAGACCCAAGGACTTTGAGGCTGCTTGCTGCCCCCGATGTGAATTACAATGGTTTGTGCATTGCTTATCCCTGAGTCGACACACCTTTTGAGTTAAAAATCTGGGCTAATCCATTTGTTGCCAAGATTTAATGGTCTTGCAGGTGAAGATCCACACAAGCACTTGAAGGAGTTCCAAGTTGTCCGCTCCACAACTTTGAGGCCGGAAGGAGTATGGCGAGGATCATATCAAGTTGAAGGCTTTTCCATTCTCACTCCCGGGAGCTGCGAAAGATTGGCTTTTATACCTTGCGCCGAATTCCATTACCACATGGAACGACTTGAAGAAGCTCTTCCTGGAGAAATATTTTCCCGCCTCCAGAGCCGCTGCAATTAGGAAAGAAATCTGTGGAATAAGGCAAGGAAATGAGTCGCTAGCCGAGTATTGGGAGAGGTTCAAGCAGTTGACATCTAGTTGCCCCCAAGACCAAATTTCTGAACAGCTCCTCATCCAATATTTTTATGAAGGATTGCAGCCTATGGATAGGAATATTTTGGATCTTTGCTAGTGGGGGAGCATTGGTTGACAAGACCCCAACTTCCGCTAAGCAACTTATTGAGAACATGTCGATGAATTCCCAGCAATTCACTACAAGAAGAAATTCTGTTGAGACTAGAGGTGTACATGAGGTCCGCACTTCCTCTTCCGGCCATGACAAGTGATGATAGAATTGATAGGCTCACTTCTTTGGTAGAGAAATTGGTAATGGATAGGGTTCGACTGCGGTGTTGTGTGGCATGTGCGGTTCTCCGAGCACCCATATGAAGCATGCCCCATTTTGCAAGGAGGGTCGATTCTTGAATCACCTCAAGCCTTTGCAGTCCATCAAGTATAATCGGGGCAATAACCGAGAGAGCAATCTGACATTCCGGATCTTTCAACAAATAGGTACCATCCCAGTGGAGTAATCACCCTAATCTGCGGTATGGGAACTCATCCCAACAGCCGATGGCACCTCGAGAATCCTCCTCCAGTGACTACTTCAGCACCCTCAGGACCTTGAGTAGATGACATGCTCAATAAAATGGCTGCACAAAATCTACGATTTCACAAGAGCAAATAGGACAGTTCCAGCACGATTCCAGGCCTCAGGCACAATTTCAGCAGAGAACGGATGCGAGTATTCAGGCATTGCATACACAGATTGGACGGATGGCTACAGACATAAATAATATAAAGCAAGGTCAAGGAACAACCTTGACCTGCCAAAGGCCAGTGATCAATCCTAACTCCTACAATCCCAATGTGAGTTCTATATCTCTCGAGGTGCGGAAAGGTTGTTGAGGCCACTCGGAAAGAATGAAGAAACTATGAAGGCTACTCCCGAGCCTCTTTGTTGAAGTTACTCCCGAGCCTGTGGTTGAAGTTGAAACTAAGAGAGTGTATAGACCACCCATTCCATTCCCACACAGAATCCAGAAAAATTTGAAGAGTGGTGGTGAAGATAAAGAGAAGGCAATTCTTGATGTGTTAAGAAAGGTTGGTGTTAATATCCCTCTGTTGGATGTGATCAAGCAAGTGCCCAGATATGCCAAATTTCTCAAGGACCTATGCACCAACAAGAGGACGATGAAGACTAATGAGAGGGTTGACTTGGGAAGAAATGTCTCGGCCGCTTATCCATCCGAGCCGAGAAAGAGTTGTTGCTTTCACCCGTGCATCGCCACCGAAGTGCAAGGATCCGGCACCTTCACTATCCCATGCACTATTGGGGACAAGAAGTTTGAAAACTGCATGTTGTACTTGGGAGCATCTATCAATGTCATGCCTACCTCCATCTTTAACAAACTGGATCTTGGTCCTTTGAAGTACACAGGTATCACCATTCAGTTGGCCAACAGGACTGTGCCGCCCCATGGGAATGGTGGAAGATGTACTAGTGCAAGTTGATGATCCGATCTTCCCGGCTGATTTCTACATCTTGGACATGGCAAAGCGAGACACATTCCAAAGTAAATCACCAATCATCCTGGGCCGGCCATTCATGAAGACAGCCAAGACTAACATTGATGTGGGTGATGGAACCATGTCTATGAAGTTTGGGGATATAGTTGCAAAGTTCAACATATTTGATGCCATGAAACATCCAGCGGAAGAGCACTCTGTATTCCACATTGAGCTGGTATCTGAGACTATTGAGGATAACCATGAGAACTTGTTTTCTAATTTTCCACTTAATTCTGGCTGTGATGATATTCTTTCTTTTCTTGATTGTACTAACGCTAACCATTTTGTAGTTTGTGCTGAGATTGCTGCATGTGATAAGATCGTCAGTGCAGTGGATGAGAAACATGAAGAAGATGAAGGAGCACTGGAGGCCCTCTCTACCTCTTTGGACTTAGACTGCAAGGAATGGGATCCAGGTGACAGCTCCCGCTTACACTGCACTTGATCAGGGAGTACTCTTTTCCTTTCCCTCACTATGATCTTATAATTCTGCTGTTCATTGGGGACAATGCATGTTTTAAGTGTGGGGGAGGGAATTAGCTGTAGTTTTTCTTTTCTTTGAATAAAGTTTTCTTTTCTTTGAATAAAGCTCCTGAATAATTTGAGAAGCTCAGGAGCATTTGTGTGTTGAGTCTTTTGATTGGCAAGTTTGTTAGATTTTGATTGATGTTGCACAGATTGCTTGCATGATTGATATGTGATGATCCCCCCTAGGCTGAAAAATTTGAAAAATTTTTGTGATTCCCATGTGAAATTGAAAACTGAACTTTGGGATTTTGTTATGATAGCATGATGAATGATAAGTTTGGGGTGATAGGGAGCACACACTAGGGATAGTATCTCTGTTCAAATAATTTGCAAATAATGTCCAGGTGAGGTTTTGAGCCTCCAACATGTTTTAAAATGTGTGAAAATCACTTTCAAGTTGCACTTCCCTGGATTTGATTAAATCTCTTTTTGGTTTGCATGATTATATGTGTGTAGCAAATGATTTAGGCAGTTTCTTTGTAAATAGCTACTTGGCCTGAATAAACCAATTCCTAATGCATGTTCCCTAGTTAGCCCTTTTGAGCCTATTAGCCTGTTAATTCTTGATAACCTAATGTTATAAGCCCTAAAATCTGGAAAACCATGTTAACCCGATCTTAGGATTAGGAGAGCATGTAATCTTAGAATGGGTGCAAGAAACTAAAGTTTGGGGTGGCTGCAAGGTGTAATATGTTGTTGGGATTGAGAGAGTTGGAGCCAAAAAGCTTGTGAAAGAAAAAAAAAAAAAAGGGTGTACAAATATTGAAAAAAAAATACAAAAATACAAAAATGCCAAAAAGAAATAAAAAGAGCTGTAGCCACCCAGAAGTGTAAAGAAAAAAATAATAAAGAAAGGAACTTGAGTGGAATTCAAAGTGTAAAAATGTTTCATGCTCTCTTAGTTCCTAGGGTCTTCAGCCTAGTACCTTTGTATATCCTACCCTTAGCCAGGCCCCCCTACAACCTATAAAAGACCTTTTGATGTTGCTTGCATGTTTTCTGTGGGAACCATTTTGAGGTGAAAATCAAACTTTTGGGAAGTGTACTTGAAAAGTGAAGCGAGTGCAAGTTGATAGCCCGACATAAACCGAGTGGATCGAGTGAACAAATAATGCCCTTGTGAGGAAGGCAGTTGTTTGGATTTGGTGATCTCCCTCTTGTGTGTGACTTAGATTCCCTGCTTAGATTTCTTATTGTTTTCATGATGAAACTCTCAATTGTTTGGAATAAATGAATGTGGGGATTGCTCTGTTTGAAAAGGGGAAACAATGAAGAAAAATTGTCTTTGAAGTTGCTTGAATTTGTGCAATGTTGGTTGAATCTTTTAAGCTTGCCAGGTCCCGAGTCTTTTTGATTTTTGAGTCTTAGTTTGCTTGGGGACAAGCAAAGTTTAAGTTTGGGGTATTTTGATAAGCCTCCGGCTCATCTAGTTTTATAGCTAGTATGACCAGGGTTTTGTGCAAATTATATCGTATTTTCACCCAAATTAGATTAGATTGTCCTCAAGCAAGGTTTTGAGTCTCTAGAGTAGTTTTAAGTTAATTTAGCAAGTTTTAAGTCAAAATAATACACTTATGCTTATTTCCTTGTTTTCGTGTTAAGTAGAAGTTGAGAAAATAAAGAAAGGGATTCGCCCGCGAAAGCCATGCTCGCCTCGCGACCGAAGCCCGACTGTTCCAAGAAATTGCTAAGTCTCCGGGTCGCCTCGCGAAGAAGGTCTCGCCCGCGAGTCTTCCAAACCTGAAAAAGTCAGAGACGATCACGGCTTGCCCGTGTTGAAGGTCATGGCCGTGGCGTTTTGAAGTCGAAGAGTCTCGCCGCGAGAATCACTTCTCCTCGCGAGAATGCCAAGGGTTGCCGATGAGTTCATGAAATTCGCCTCGCGAATGGTTGTTCGCCTCGCGAGCCCTCTGAATTCTGAAATTGTATAAAAGGCTGTTCTGAATATTTTGTAGAGACTTTTGCTCATCCAACTTTCTGATATACATTTTCTCTGTGATTTCGTTATTGCCATGGAGCACTAAGTCATAGGATTAATCTACTTGTTTGAGGATCCTATATACTTGAGGTTATGTAATCCCTATTTTAATTGCTTTTTCCTTTTCAATACCATACTTTGTATTTCTGTTTGCTTAATTCAGAGGAGTATCTTGTATTGTATTGATTTATCTCTCGTGATATCATGTTCCTATAATTAATCGCATCCGCTTAATTTGCGTGTGTACATTTCGTGTTCGCTTAGTTCACGAAGGGCTTAATCCCGTTTGCTTAATTCGGGAATAGGGACATGTATCCGTGGTAGTAGTTTCGCTTGTAAATTACTATTACAACCGGGAGGGGATAAGAATCTGCTTAGGGCTCGGGTTTACATTAACCAAGGATAGTTGGGAATTCTTAACAGTAGATTAATCGTTGTTTGATAACTGATAATCCCTTTTCAACTGCCTTGTTTTTGATTGCTCTGTTTTATTTGTTTCTTAATTGCATTCCAATCCAAACCCCCCCCCCAAAATTGATTTTTGTGAAAGATAATATTCTCGGAGTCCTTGAGAGACGACATCCGAGTTGTCGCATTATACTACACTTTTAAACCCGCTCGTCCTTTTTGGCGCGTGCGCGACAGCGCGACGTCTTCCAGACTGTTGATGGGTTCGTAGACTATGTTTTTCCTCTTGGAAGAGGAAAGGGCTTAGTCCAATAGTTACTTTTGTAGTGACTATAGTAGTGTCTTTTGTGATGATGTCGGTAGTGGACTCAAATAGAGTTTCCACTAGATCTCGTCAGTTGGGTTTATCCTTCTCACGATGTACGAGAAAGGATTGTCTTTTCTATTTTAGTTTGGCCAATTGGGTATGTATGGGAGTTAATGTAACTGTCTATGGAGCTGCGACTCTAAGTATCATGTATTTTAGGAGCTGCATCTCCATATCTTTATGTTGAGTATGTACATTTCTATGATTTCTGTTTATGAGTTGGGTTGGGTATTATGTAAATGATTTTCGAACTCACCTTAATTATGATAATGGAATTTTTTATTGCCCATTCCTTTAAATCAAAGTAGTTATATTTACGGCTTAAGAAAAAGGAAAAAATTACCCCATTCTTTTATATCCAATTTTAATTAACCTACTCTTCGGCCTTAAAATCTTCACGTACGATGTAGCACTCGAGAAGGGTGTTACATTTTTTGGTATCAGAGCTGGCTGAGTCTTTTTGGGCTTGGGGTTTAGGTCTATTGTCGTTTGAGTTGTGTTTTCTCGGGTTGTGTCTTGTGTTGTTTTGTGTTCTTGGTTCTATGAAGAACCAATGTTTGAAAGGATAATGACTTTAGTCTATCCTTGGTTGAGCTTATGTTCTTTATGACGTTGTTCCGAAAGGATACAACATTGTTTGTTGATCTTTCCATTGTTGTTCCTAAGGAGGAATAATGTTGGACAGATTTTGATGTATTGTTTACTTCCTAGTTCTGACTACCATGTCTTTATAGGAAATCATGGTTAGTTCAGGAACAAGTGGATCTGTTTAGCAAGCAAGGATTTTGCGGAGATGGTTGCTGTTGTACAAGTCCTGAGGGAGCTAGCAACAAATGTGGCACGACAGAATGAGGAAATTGCTGAGAGACGAGGACTAGCTGAGTTCTGACATAGTAACTTACCTCAATTTGTTGGTAAGCTCAACCCGGAGAAAGCTGGGCACTGGAGTAAGGAAATTGACAAGATCTTTAAAAGTAAGGGATACCCTGATAGCCGAAAGGTGGCTTGTGCAACATTTATGTTGGTAGGAGATACTGGATTTTGGTGGAGAGAAACTTGCCAGCTGTTAGTGGCAAGACAGGAAGAGATCACCTGGATGGTGTTTCGGAGTAGATTTCTGGAAAGGTATGCTTCCACTGAAGTGAGTCGTGCAGAGGAGATTGAATTCCTGCAACGCGGACAAGAGGACATGACAATCACTGCATATGCGGCTGAGTTGGAAGAATTGATTAAGTTTAAAGAGTTGTATTTGAAGGATGCCGATGAAGGATGAACTTGTAGGAAGTTTGAGGAAAATCTGAAAGTTGAAATGAGGAAGACTATCGTGTCATTGGAACTACTACAATTTCCAATCTTAATGGATGGGTGTCGAGTTTCTCGAGATCCAGAGAAAGGTAAAAACATAAAGGGGAGTTGTGGACCTTTGAGGTTCAGAGGTGATAAGGGGTTACAGAAAAAGTCGTATGCGAAACCAACATGGGCACAACTACGATGGAGGTCAAAGTTGTGAGAAGGAGACACTGGAGAGACTGGCCCATCTATAATGTCTCCACAGATGTGTATGAAATGAGGTAAAGGACACACAACTCGTGACTGCATCATCAAGGGTATTATCTATTTCAAGTGTAGGAAGCCAAGGCATACCTCTAGAGATTGCGGGAAGCTTAAGGCAAGAACTTGATTTTGGGATAGTATGTTAAAGGGGAGGATCCGCAAAGGTATAAAGTGTAAACCAATGGTTAGTCGTAATTGTAACGGCCCCCCTTGGGCATTACTACGTAACACATGCGGAATTTAAATTAAAGAGATAATTTGCTGGTTGCTTTTGGAAAATTTGTTTTCTTTTAAGTCAGAAAACTGGGGTATAAAATTTTCTTCTATAGGAATAACTCTGAAATCCATCATACATACATTTAAAACGTAAAGTCACATTTGTAACAAAGTTACCATGACATACAACATCTCTCTAAGTTTCCACTTTAGAAAGAAAAGTTCAAACTACAGATGGATCTATATAACAATACATTTACCGACCTTTTTAGATATACAACCCAACTCAGACTCCTAAGCTGGTCATTCTATCAAATATTCATTGGAGAGACCCCCAATCAGAATACTTTCCCAACCTCTAACACTAGGTCTTCAAGTGACTTAGAAAGACTCCTCTGCTACATCGGTACTAGAGTACCAAGGTACTACAGCAAAACTCGAAGAGACCTGATATAACTGTAAGAGTGAGACACCGGCAAATGGATATATCATACAACAACCATACACATGATACATACAACACCTTGGCATATTAACATTCTAAACATTACTCATAGGTAAACAACAAGTACTATTTCAGTGGGTCTCATACCCGAATCAATCAATTTTATAAAGATAATGCATGACACTTCTATCATTAGGCTTTAATCTTAATCTCCGGAGATCCCAACATCCTCCAAATGAGTTGATCAGGCTCGATACACCGTCTCATTGGCTAGCTAAGCACAACGATAATACACCGTCTCATTGGCCATTTAGGCACAACGATTATGCACACTGTTTCATTGTCCATTTAGGAACAACGATAATACACCGTCACATGATACCTTTCCTGTTAAGGTCTCACGTTAAAACCATGTCGGGCACGTTTGCCGTAAATGCAAATGTAAAACATTTAGTTCTCGATATTTTCTTTGTGTTCATTCTCATTCATTGTCAAAGCTCAAAGGCTAGCAACTATTCATAAATTTCATCATTTTGAAATTATCAACATCAACACGGGACACGCATTCCGAGTGCTCAGTCACAACACCTTAGACCGATGCACCAGTCCTAGGCTTGTGGTCGTAGAAAACAACATTCACCTTTAACAACATTCATCACAACATGGTTAGGATACACGGTCCACAACAACGTGATTAGGACACACAGTCCACAACAACGTGATTAGGACACACAGTCCACAACAACGTGGCACGGATCAAGGATCAACGTGCATATTACAGAATACTAAAAGCGACGTCTCATGAACTAGATTCAATTAACATATGTTTACTTTTCGCTCAGTGGCAATTAAATCCAAAACAAAACCTCGGTCACTTATCCAAGTAACCAGAACGTTTCCAAATCATTTAGGAGAAAAATCTGTTTCCTTTGAAAAATCTTTTCTAAAACATTTAGGAAATTCGTTTGTTTTTGAAATTCCTTGATGGAATAAAGTCAAATATTTTCAAAAGGGTTTTTCCTTCATAAAACACATAGTTCGAAAAAGATTTTCTCTCGTACCAACTTTGGATCATAAAAAGGTAGTTTCTATTGTCTTAAAAACACTTCAACGTTTATTTTCAAAATAAGAATCTCATTTTCTTGAAGTAAGCGTTTTAAACAAGGAACTTTTATAAATGAAACAAATACTTTCAAAGTTCTATTCAAGGCTTATTAAGGCTTTTAATCCTTTATAATCATTGTGCATAGACTCCAGTCCGGCTTCTCAAACTTCAATCAACAGTAATATATTCTCAACAATAATATCACAGTTAACGACAGTTCATCACATATATATAATTCGTAACACTTTAAAGCAAGTAATGTTCAACTTCAAGTAATAACCACAATAGTTCAAGTAAACAAGTTATTCAAGTATTGGCTCAATATCACAATAATATTCAAATCACTCAAGTAAACACATACACACATGCATATAGTCATTGAATATCCCTAGGCAATCCCTTCTTACCTTTCGTGAAGGTAAGGAGATTAGATGCTTGGAGAGGTAAACCACGAACGTCCTTGTTTCCTCTGCGATGAAAGTCTAAGGTTATGAACACAAAATCACAAGTTAAAATCAAACAAGAACACTAAACCACAAGTGTAGGTTCGGCCAAGACTAGTTCTTAGGGTTAGAGATTCCCGAAAATTATACAACTCATGGATTTATGATCCTTAAGTGTTAGGAGTTCAAAAATAATGATCTTTTAACAAAGTTGAATTAAAAATCCCACTAAGTACTTGACTTAGGGTTTCGGCCAAGCATGGATAAATGGGCTAGAAATTTCTAAACTTTCCATTCTCTTTAGGTTAGAATCCATACATAGTAAGGAGCTTGAAACCATGATCATTTCGGAAAATGGAAAAATCAAATGTCTTAGACCATGAACCCTTAGGTTCGGCCTTAACAAGTTTGTGAGGTTAGAGATCTTTAAATCACCGAATCTTTTGGACATAGCATCCTTTAACATGAAGGAGCTTTAATCCATAATCATCTTGGAAAACAAAATAAAATAACACATCCTAGGTCAAATGTTACATTCGGCCATCATAGGAAAATAAAGCAAGAAAATATTTTAAACTTTCCAATCACTTTAGACATAGCATCCTTTATTATAAGGAGCTTTAATCTATGATCATTTTGGAAGAAAACAAAACTTAATATTTTTGCCAAAAACCTTTAAAGTTAAGCCTTGATACAAAATAAAGGTTAGAAATTTTCAAAATTTCCAATCCCTTGGATTTAGCATCCTTATACATCAAGAAGCCTTAATCCATGATCACTTTGGAGAAACATCAACTAAGCACCAATGTCTTAAACTACTTAAAGTTTAGGCCTTTACATGAAAATGTGTAAAATCTCTAAACTTTTCCAATCACTTAAACCTAACATCCTTTAGTAAAAAGGAGCCCTTGGTCATGATCATCTTGGAATAGAACTCAAATACAAGTCCATACAAGCAAAGTTAAACAAAACCCACCAAAACCAAAAGGCATGGTTTCGGTCTCATCAAGAAAATAGGGTTAAAAATTTTTGTTTTACACAACCTTTTAGTATGTTGTAGTAGGAGTAAAAATAAGAACATAGAAATTGGTTTCAACTCAAACGGAGTTTTCTACCATTTTTAAGAGATTTTAGAAGTTAAAAGCACATAAATCACATATGAAGAAAACTTTGAAATAAAAGATGAAACTTTGAAAAAGAACTACATAGAATTATTAACCTTAACAAGATGAACAACTTTGATTAAGAACTTTAAGAAAAAAGCTTGATAAAAATGTAAACTTTGTAAGAGAGAAGCAGAAGAAAAGAAATGTAGTGAAGTGTAAAGGTGAGAAAATAGAGGAAAGTGATGAAATGTGGAAATGAAGAGTATTTATAGAGAATGAGGGAGAGTGGCACGGTTTTGGAGAGGAAGAAGAGAAGAAATAAGAAGAAAGAAGGTGGGTTGCTTGTAGAGAGGATAAGGAGTTAAGGTGATGTGATGTGATTGGAGAGAGAAATATGAAAAAGTGATATTTTGAAATAAAGTCAAGATTCACTTTTTGAGGTGTGTCATAGCCTTTACATCAAGTCACTCCATGTCACTTCATCCTCTTGATGCTCTGCTCCATTGCGTATCATATGACTTCCCCGATCTTATTTCCCGACGATTTCGCTCGGGAAATCCCTAAGATTTGGTCCCGAACAAGATTTTTCGAAAAATTCCAAATCCACACAAAACATCATAAAAACACTAACCATCTCGTTTACGAATTAAAATTTTGTCTCTAGCTTAGTAAACTTGTACTGGCAGTGAGAACGTAGACCGGCTTCCGTCTGAATTTTCAACCGAAATTTTTACCGTAACTTCATGTGATATAACAACACAAGAAAATAATTTTAGTTTAATTAAAATCATCCTCTGGGTTTAATCTAAAATAAACACATTTAAATATGTATTTACTACTATAGAAAGCATAGGAAAAACAGGGTGTTACAGTAATGGGTGATACTTCCGTAATAAGTTAGGAATGAAGCATCACAACTGAATGAATAACGTTAAGTGAAGTGTGTTGTAGAAAGTATACTTTTGACTGTACTGTTAATTTAGTGGAAAATCATTTCGCTTTTCTATGAATGTGTAAAATACTCTGGGTATTTGTCTATGTATTGACTATGTTTGTCATCAACATGTTTTTGAACTGGTTTAGTTTCATAATCGTATCTTCTATTGTCGAAGTTTTATGTGTACAATCAAAATTGCATTCCTTTGTTATTTTGTAATGCAATTATCTTTACCGTTCCTTAATAATTTATTCTTGTTGGAGACAATTGTTTGAATGCTCCTTCATTATTGAGGATTGAGTCTCATAAATTTAACCATTTTATTTTTCCGCAAATGAGTACGATTGAGAGAGGTTGTGATCTCTTGCAGATCATATTTGGTTAGTCTGTGTGGTTAAAGAGTTATAAATTTTATGGCAGATGAAAATTTTGTCAATTCATTCTATGGTTGTGACAAACGAGTTGGAGTTACTTCAAGTAAGAAAACTCGTAAATTCTTTTACTGTGGTTTTCTTAAAAACCAAGAGTAATTTTGACATGAGTCTTAGACTCTTGTAAAGAAAGAGAATCACTTCCATCAAAGATTTTTCCTTCGAAGGGAGTTCTTGTGGGAAGAGTAGCTTTATTAGAGTCATGTTTGTAAATCTGTACCGGTCGGGCACTTTACATTAAGGAATCTATTAAAGAACTTTTCACATATGAGAATATTCTTTGTTTTTCTATTCATTCTACTTTATTCTTTCTTGTGAGAGTAAAGTTTAGAGAATTATTTTCTCTCTCCGAAAAATTCTTATTCGAATTCTAAGTTCTTATTTACTGTTGGTGTGTTAGAATCGCCACCGGAAACAGGAGTCAATGTTTGGTATCAACTAACTTTCCAAATCTATCGGAAGTTTGTATATTTCATTCTATTTCCATCCGAATCATTCGAGTGTGCTTCAAGTCTTGAGAGTTTAAAAAGGGGTTGCCTGATTAGTTTTATCAGAAGATTTAGCGAATATAGTATAAGTCTAAACGACTGTTTAATCTCGGAAATAATTCACGTCATGTTTCAAGAAATGAGTACGTTGTATATCTGGAACACGGAATAGAAGAAACGATATTCGTGTTCGTTTTCCTTAGACGAGTTAATTTCGGGGACAAAATTCTTTTTAGAGGGGTGGTATTGTAACACCCTGTTTTTACTATTTTTCATTATCGGTAGAATTTTTAATTCTTTATATTTTATCTGAGATCTAGAAAATGATTTTGGATAAAATAAAATCATAATTTTACTCTACCTTATGGTAGAAGGTTACGGTAAAAATTTAGGTTTAAAATTCAGACGAAACCCAGTCTGCGTTTTAATTGACAATAAGATTTTAATGATCAGAAAACCTAATTTTGACCCGAGAACAAAACCATTTAGATTTTTATTTTATTTCCAACTATAGTGGATATTTTGAAAATTTTCAAAATAAATAGGTTATTATACATTAGTCGGGCGAATACTCGACGATCGGGGATCGACGGAATCGAGAACGGATGTGCAGAGACAAAACCCGATGCCAGATGGATGAGGACAACGAGTCATATATGATGACTCATGGTGGTGAGTCATAGGGGTTAGTCACCTTGCATTAAATGCAAGTAATGATGGATTATGTGGGAAATGTCTAAAATACCCTTAATCCTTCATTGTAACTTCAAGTTTGCCATGACAACATTTTTACCTTTTGATCCCTAGAAGCTCATGGCCACCCTCCTTAAGACCACACTTGGTCATTCCTTTTTACTTCATTTGTTCATGTTCTTCAACTTTCTCACAAAAACACTTAAGTTCTTACACTTGATTCTCAAAGGAAGTCTTAGATCTTGATCATTTATTGAGAATCCAAAGGTATAGCCTTATGATCCATGATCATACCGTCACTTTTCATCACAAGTTTTCTTCTTAAATCCATGATTTCTTCAAGATCCAATTCCTAGATCTAGTTTTTCAAATAATTCTAGAAAATCATAGAAAAATCATTTTAATGTGACATCAATTTCTATGATCTCCATATGACTTCTATTTTCATTATCCAAGAGCTTGAAAAATTTAGAGATCTCTAGCTATTTCTTTTTGAGTTGGCCGAACCTATGTTCAAATGGGTTTAGGTGATTTTCTTCAATCTTTAACTTGATTTCTTATTGGTTGTTCATGGCTAGGTTTTGTGGGTTCAAAACCTTGTGATTTAGGTGAACAACATTCTTATACTACTTGAGTTTCAAGTGATCTACAAGAGGTAAGGGGGGAGATTACTACTATCCTACCTTAATGTAGATATGTTGATGGTTTATTTAGTGTATATGTTTTGTAACTCATAAGTGTATATTATTGATTTATATGTGTGTGATCCTCTTGGAGGATTTGATTTGATGTTTGGTTGTGGTATGATATGTGATATGGTTGTTTTGGTTCCAATGACCTTAAGTTTGAACCATGATTGTTGTTTGCTTGATTTGTTAAGAAAAATGCCTAATATATTTATTTAAGGCCATTCGGCCATATCTGGTTGAGGGAGTTCCATGAGGATTTAATTTGTTTGGATAATTTTTATAAGGAGTGAATGAGTATACAAGAGTATAGAAATTGGTTTGGATTGATTTCGATATGTATGTTTAAATATATAATTTTTGAGTCTTTAGGGACTTTTATGCAATTTCTGGAAAATTGAGGGACTGCACTATAAATATGAAAATATGTTACAAAATTAAATTGAATGATAAGATAACTCCATATAAATTGGTTTGGTGTTAATTGGATTAATACATAAAATGTTCTAAGCTTTTTAGTAACTAGGACCTTTTTGCAATTATTGTAAAATATTTGGGGGCAGAAAATAATTTCTGGAAAATTGATGGTAACTGAAAAATATTTCTATAGAAGTTGGTTTGGTGTGATTTGAAGTTATAAATAAAAAGTTACAAGGTTTTAAGTGAATAAGGATCTTTTTGCAATTAATGAAAGTTTAGCGTTAAATTGAAAATTTTGAAAATATATTTAACTGGACCGTGAGAGACTGTGTTTCATTCCTAACTAAGTGTTCTAAAACTCCAAAATGAGTTTCGGACTATTAGAGTTTAAAATCGTTGAAAAATGATTTACGCGATAAACTTAACGATGTTCGGTCAAATTTTTAGGAATTTCGTATTCATGGAAAGGAAACTGCAAAATCAGTGTTTCAACATCTTAATATGAGTATTATAACCTAGGTGAGTAGTAGATTTGAGGTGAAGAACCATATTTTCAAAAGTATGGCTTTTGGGGCTAAATTCATTAAAAAGTGGCGAAACCGTCGTCAAGTGTTTTTAAAGATTTTTTTAGAAAATCATGATGTAAAATTTGAAATCAGTATTTTAATACTTTAACATAAGTATGGTAACTTAGGAAAGGGAAGGATTTGAGAAAACTAATTACATTTGTGAAAATATGGAATTTATGTTAAAATACAATAAAAAGCGGTAAAACGGTATTTTAAGAGTTTCGATGTTTTTCAAGAAACTGTTTTGAGGAATTTAGTGCTTATGTACTTTAATGGAATATGATTTCAAAATGGTTTGGTTTTAACCAAATGTTTTAGTTTTAAGACAAAAGAGAATTTTAGTCTTCAAAGACTAGTATTTACATTAAAGAGCAAAACCTAAGTCATGAATGACTTCGTGAAAATATGAACTTAATGATTTGTGGCTTATGGTGAAACAAGACCATTTGTCGTAAAGTGTGGATAATTCATTATCCATACCTCCATAAGATTTAATGGACTAAGAGTTATTTGATTTCTTGAAAGCCAAGAGAAAGGCTCTATTAGAAAAGTGTAAAGAAATAAATGATTGGACTGTCGATCCAATTTCATAATATGTTAGGACTTGTAAGAAAGTGCCTTAAAACATCTTTACACGAACATGACAAGTCTTATTGAGAATTGGGGATTAGTGAAGAGCCGATGATTTGTACCCGAGAATATCGTTCGTCAGAGTAACATCAAATGGATTCTGGTGGAATCACGAGGTTATCCGATGGATAAACCAATTGGACGTATTCCGGTAATTTTGCCCAACTACATAGTTGATACTATGTTCAGAAAGGCCTTTGTGCCAAGGAAGCCAAGCTTCCTAGTAGTAGAGGTTTCATAAAGAGCCCGTTGTTCCACAGAGATTTTGAGATCACATGTGATTATGATAGTATGTACATTATGATTATGATTTGAGCCTTGTGTGCCATGATAGGCACACGGGGTGCCTGAAGGTGGGCGTAAATGAAACTTGTACTAACCATTCCTTTCGAAAATATCAAATTAGCAATGATGTTAGAATCGGATATTCCTTGAGGCTGTGCAGGTATGGGAGTATACGATTTCATTCAGTTTTTCTCTATTCCTGTCCTTCGATGGACAAACCGTGTCTGGTATGGTTGATAAGCTTACCATTGAGTTTGGTATAGTATATTCTTGGAGTTTTGAGTTGCATAATTAAAATGGGAGATAAAAGAAATATAGTATTATTGTATTATATACCTGTGAGTCATGCCACTGCATGTCTACCTTATGTGTAAGATAAATGGAATCTCACCTCCTTATTTTTATATTGCCTATGTCGCTTGCTATGTGCCTTCTGTATTCTTTTGAGAAGATTGAGACGCCAAGATGTCCCTTGGCTGACGCATCGTAGAGGTTGAGATTCGAACATGCGGACGTGATGATGAAATTTCTAGTGGACGTCTTCCAGACTGTTGATGGGTTCGTAGACTATGTTTTTCCTCTTGGAAGAGGAAAGGGCTTAGTCCAAGAGTTATTTTTGTAGTGACTATAGTAGTGTCTTTTTTGACGATGTCGGTAGTCGACTTAAATAGAGTTTCCACTATATCTCGTCAGTTGGGTTTGTCCTTCTCACGATGTACGAGAAAGGATTGTCTTTTTTATTTTAGTTTGGCCAGTTGGGTATGTTTGGGAGTTAATTTAACTGTCTATGGGGCTGCGACTCCAAGTATCTTGTATTTTAGGAGCTGTGTCTCCATATCTTTATGTTGAGTCTGTACATTTCTATGATTTATGTTTATGAGTTGGGTTGGGTATTATGTAAATGATTTTCGAACTCACCTTAATTATGATAATGGAATATTTTATTGTCCATTCCTTTAAATCAAAGTAGTTTTATTTACGACTTAAGAAAAGGGAAAAAAATTACCCCATTCTTTTATATCCAATTTTAATTAACCTACTCTTCGGCCTTAAAATGTTCACGTACGATGTAGCACTCGGGAAGGGTGTTACATTCAATCCAGGTATGGGAGAAGAATAGTGTATACACTAGGCTAGGGAGTAGCGTAAGATGAGGGGTTCCTATAGCCCCGTTTATTTGTTGTTATATATGTTATTGATGCCATGCCATGATCTGCCTGGTTGTATGAGTTATATGTTTATATGTATAGTTGGATTAATTGGTATGCCTATTAATCTGTCTTGTGCCATGAGTTTAGGTATGAATACCTATGGTATGAGTGTTGTTGTTATGATATGGATTTTGTTGATCATGTTGACTGAATATGATGTTGATTGATGATGATGTTGCCGTTATGTTGAATTCATTAATAAGACCCTAATCAGTTTTAATTAGGACCCATAGTTAACATAGGAATTAAGGGATTAATTCCCCAATGCTTCATAAGATATGAACTGAGTTAGTGAGGGGTGAGGTTCCATGCCAAATGATTTAGTTAAGACCCCAGGATCTGATTTGAGAGTGTTAGGGAGCCAAAACCCCAAGAACATCATTGAATCAGCCCAGAACAGTACGACCAGCTCCAGGAGCACGGTCGTGCTGAACAGGGAGCACGATCGTGCTCCCAGTTAAATTCTGGAAGGCAGGTCGTGCATTGGGCACGATCGTGCTCCACTTAAGTGGCAGCACGACCTTGCTAGGGGTTAAGCACACCCGTGCTCCCCTTGCTGGTCAAAACCTAAGATTAATGAATTAAAGGGGTGTTTACCTCAATTATCCCCAAATGACGGAATAATGCACTAATCGAATGATAACAAGTAGATAAATTGATTAAAGACTAATTAAGATAACAAAGAGTGATAAGTTGGTTAAGCCGGTGCCCTATGGGTTACCGCATGTTGATACACTTTGGTGCTTTTTGGCCAAAGTGCCCTCGGCGCTTTTTGGTCGAGGTGTTGATGAGTTGGACCTTGGTGCTTTTTGGCCAAGGGAGCCTCAACCCCTATGGGTTAAGGTGTTGATGTGGATGTTGATGATGGTGATGAGTCTTGGGGTGCTTATTGGCCCAAGCAAAGGAGGTGGTTGCCTTGTTTACTGTTGTGCTCATGCATTCATACGTTGAAGTTGATTAGTGGGGGATGCTCAACATAGGGGAGGTTGTCCAAGTTATGATGATCTGGCCTAAGTCTCGGGTGGTTCACCCAAGGTTTGGTGAACAGTGCGCCCCCGAGGTGGCGTATCCAGTTATGATACGTCAGCTATCCAAGGGGTTCACCCATGGTTTGGTGAACTACTGGTGTTGGATCTTTTATGGACAATGTGGATATGTAACTCCGAAGTTGACTTCTTGAGGTAGTTGGATCCACATGCATAACGGAGTAGCGGAGTAGTGTTGCACCTCATAGCATCTATTGACTGTTGACTTGTAATACGTAAATGATGATGTATGATGTTTGTTGCTATGTCTGATATGATGTATGTTCATCTTATTCCCTATTCCCATGCCATTGTGTTTACATGATTTCTTACTCTCTGTTTTCCCGGTTCTGTTGTTGCATGTATCTCTTATGCAGAGAACGGTGAGCAGCCAGTGGAGGAGTGACTCTGAGGAGCCGCGACTCTAGTTAGGATGCTTAGTTGTTTAGTTGTTTCAGATTTAGTTTGTTTCCGTGATGCATCCGGATTTTGGTTATACCAGCTCTGTATGTGACATCGGTGTTGGGTTTTCTTTATCTGACATGTTGATGTTTATCTTTTTAAAACTATGTTATTTCCGCGTTGTTTATGTTGAATTGTGAAACCTTTTTATCCAAGTTTTATTTTATTAAAATAAATGCATGTTTTAATAATTCCTCTTTCAAGTAAATGTTTTATATTAACGCGCGGGATAGAAAGGTGTCACACAACTCAAAAAGAATGGCTCTCAGTAGACAAATATACAGACCGATGAAAATACCACTACCTCAAAAATGGAAACTAAAATGTCCTACTGCTGGTCGCACTAGTGGAAACCGTTGGGAAGACCGCCATGGTCCTTTCCAACTGCATGGGGTATCCTGTGGGAGTACCTCTACTCCTGCTTCAACAACGGGGTCCACACCATCATCCATAGGAAGATACTCAGGAACCTCCTCATCCTCCTACGGATCCTCTTCAATCTCCTCGTCTACCTCGGGTACAAGAATTAGAGAGGCTGGAGGTGAATTTGGTGCCGCCTCATGAAACGGCTGAACGGGTGGAGGCTGATGTATAAGATATGCCTGCTCCACTAAGGCTCCCAACAATAATCACATAGGTGGTAGTGGGACTTCCACGGTCTAGGTACTATGGGTACGTGTCTGTGGTCCTGCAGATAGTGTACCCTCAGTAACACACACCGGACCAGTAAACGTTGCACTGCGGGCTCCCAGATTAATCACCCACGCACCTCCATCATCCGCATGTGGTTCATCTGTACTTGAATATAAAATACCATAGTAGAAACCCAACATGAACAATAAAGGGTGAGATACCGACAAATGAGTTTTATCATGATAACTACACACGCGACAAAAAAAAAACAGCATATACATTTGTATATAGCATGTAAATTCTCAAGATAATCATAATATTTTAAAAAATGGGATTCATACCCAACATGTCATCGTGATTTGTGAAAAATGCATGACACTTCAATGTCCACCATCTATTTTTTATATTTATTCTCCGTAGATCCTAACTTCCCTACGTCAAGTAAAATAGACCGCAATAATCCACATACCACGATTGTTTCGTGTTGGGTCGGCCTCTCAAATTAGGTCTGATCCCCAATTGTTCAAGGGTATCACGTCTTACCTAAATAATATTAAATAGTTCCATATTGAGTACTTCCGTGCAGGGTAACCGAGTTCCACGATCCGAGATTGCAAAGCCTTAGGCATTCCGTGGATTTCGAGTCCGGATGTCCCTAAAGACCTAAAGATATCTCTTTGGTCCATAACTATCCAATTTATCAATCCACACTTTGTGGATTGTAGCTCGATAACACAATGGCACGTCTGCCACAATGGCACATCTACCAGAGTATGCATGTAAACCAGTTGTTTTTGTTGCTTTTCTTTTTGGTCCATTCTTTCTTTGTCGAGGCTCAAAGCTCACTATTACCTTTACTCAGGTATTATACCCATTACATTACCAACATAGGATTTTTAAATTTGATACCACAATTTCTTTCTCATAGGACCACTAGCCTGACGTCTCGACCATCTTGGTCCTTACCTCTTTCCTCAATTTTTCAACAGGAACACTAGCCCGATGTCTGGGCCATCTAGGTCCTTAATTATCTCTTTCCTCAACTTTTAAAAATAGTTTTCATTCTGTGAAACAACAAATACCAAAAACGAAACTCGAAAACTTATCCAAGTTTATCGAAAATATTTTCATTGTGGTTTGGTGTCTTGGTTCTGAAACTCAGTCGGTCCATCATGGTGGTTGTTGTTTTGGTTCTATCCTATTGCATTGGCAAGCAGTGCCAATGCGTCAGTGATAGCCTGGTCGTTCCTACCTCTTCATGCCATTGGTTCCTGCATTCGCCAAGACAACTATTTAACACAAGGAACCAAGCAGGAAGAACTAACGGTTCTTTTAACACTAAGCATCATTATCTATAATAAATATAGATAATTCAAACAAGATCACACAGAAGACTCATTATAGACTCATATCACGGCCTGATAGGACAGACCTGCTGTGATACCACTAAATGTGACACCCTCTACCCACATGTATTCATAAAGCGTAAAAGATATAAAAGGAAAATAAAACACATGCATATTATATCATTATAATAAAAAACCGGGCAGAGGTTGCCACATTGTAACATAATTTCAACGCGGAAAACTTAAACATGTTTATAAAAGAAAACGTAACATATCTGAAATATAAACAAAACCCAACCCCAATGTCACGTTACAGAGCAAGTATAACCAATCCGTTAAAACAGGTAAGATAACAAACTAAAACTGAAACAAACTAAACTACGAGTATAGACTCCTCAGATTCACTCCTCAGCAAGCTGATCAACGTCCTCTACATATCCAAAACGATACATGCAAGCAGACAACAAAAGACGGGGAGTAATAAACATATATATCAACATAACGGCATGGAAGCAGTTAACAAGATGAACATGCATCATAAAAACATAGCATATGAAACATAACCATCTCATCACATCAATATATATATATATATATATATATATATCATTCCAAACAAGGTATGTTATGCGATGCAACGCTACTCCACTACTCCAATGCATGAATGAGTAACACAGCACACAAACAACAATCACCACCTCTGCTTGGTCCACTCGGCTACCCAAGTTCATCATCATCAACATTATATTTCATATTTAGCCTTTAATCTTTTATCACATAGCCTTTTCACTTACACTCTTGCCAAAAAGCACCAGAGCTCAACACCTTGACCATTAAGCATCAAGGCCCCCTTGGCAACTCGGCTACCAAGGTACATTATTATCTTTAAGCTATCTAACTTTTCTTTACTTGGTTTGGTGTCTTCTTCATTATTATAAGCATTTGGGGTAAAACACTCCTTGTTACTTTTATGTATTCTGCTTTGCACAGGGAAGCACGGTCGTGCTTCCCCTAGCACGGGTGTACTAACTGTTAAGTCAAGCACGGTCGTGCTGACTGTCGAGCACGGCCGTGCTCATTGGAGCATGGCCGTACTAATCTAGGCATAAAGGGTTTAAGAACCCTTGCTATGTTTCCTAGGGCATTCAAAGATCAATCCTATTGGCTTTTAACTATCCATGAGTCCTCAGTTTCATTATTCTTAATTAATCTGTGTCTTATCATTATGGGGAATTAATCCTTTAATTTCAGCTTCATTAATAATGTTCCTAAAACACTCATGAACCACTCCTAGGGTATTTAACTAAACCTTTGAACATAACCTTGCCTCTCATACTATATTCATGTCTTATGGACAAATTGGGAAAACATCACTTAATTCTGAAACATCATTATTATCATCTTTAATTGTCTTATTACCTTTATTAATAAGCCTTATTATTTAATTACAGTCTTATTAATATCATCATTTATCTCAACAACCATAACAACCAACACTATCATCCATGACATAACAACATCATAAGCATTCCTGAATAAATATGCCAATTATAAGCAAACACAGATAAACATGTAACAACACAACAAATAGGCAAATATCAAACAATAGGGTCATGGGTTAACCCTTCATCTTACTCTACCCCCAATGCCTACATGTTCATACTATCCCTTCTCCCCATACCTGGTATGAAGATCAAACCCCTTAGCTAAGCGTAAACGAAACTGGTGTCGTTCACTCGAGTGGCTCGATGGGTTCCTCAAGCCTTAGCCAAACAAGAAGAGAACAGACAATTAATCCCAAATTCAAAAAAAAGGGAAAATGAGACTAAGGAAGGATAACTACGTTACCTTAAACGATGTTAGCACGCGTAACTTCTCTCCCAAACGGGCTCACAAAATCCACGAACTTCAAGGGGTTTAAGGGAAGGGAAAGGGAATAGGTTTCTGTCGCACTAGGATTGTCCACAGTGACAAAACAGGGTTTGGGTCGCAACCCTCATGGAATTATTCTATTTATAGACTATGTGACCTGAGCACGGTCGTGCTCCCTTTAAGCACGAACGTGCTCAATTCCTAGGCACGTGGTACTCAAATATTGCACTGCAAGACCAACTAAACGACCTAATTGTCCAAAATACATAAAATAAGTCATGTAGATAATTCTCTTATCTTTCCAATGTATCAAAGATCACCGTAATAGAACATCTAGAACTCAAGATATGACCAAAACGGTGAATTAGGTTACTAAGACTCTAAAACGATTGAACCTTTCTAAAGCTAAACTTCCCCAAACATAAACCTAGACATCAAAAACAAGTATAACAAGCATATACAAACATATATATAACATATACAAACACATTAAGCTTATTTACGAAAAAAATGTGTGACAGCGATAGGGTTTTCGGATGAATTTCCGAATTATGTTCCGGGTTTACCACCAGTTAGAGATATCGAGTTCTCCATCGACCTAGTTCAAGGAGCCGGTCCGATTTATATCGCTCCATACCGAATGTCATCTACAAAACTTGCTGAGTTCAAAGCTCAACTGGAGTACCTTTTGTCGAAATAGTTTATACGGCCGAGTGTTTCCCCGTGGGGAGCACCAGTTCTTTTAGTGAGAAAGAAAGATGGAGGTTCGAGACTCTGCATGGATTTTCGACAACTCAATAAAGTGACGATGAAGAAAAAGTACCCTCTACCGCGCATAGACGATCTGATGGATCAACTGCGAGGAGCTGTTGTGTTCTCGAAGATTGACTTGAGGACGGGTTATCATCATATTAGAGTAAAGACAAGATATATCAATGACTGCGTTCATGACTCGTTATGGACATTACGAGTATCTTGTAATGCCTTTTGGAGTGATGAATGCACCTTCTATCTTCATGGACTACATGAATCGGATTTTTTGTCCGTTTCTTGATAGTTTTGTTGTTGTGTTCATCGATGACATCCTCATTTACTCGAAGAGTCATGAGGAACATGGGGAACATCTGCAACAAGTCTCACAGATACTACCCGAGAAGGTGTTGTATGCAAAACTATCTAAGTGCGAGTTTTGGCTCGAAGAAGTGAAGTTCTTAAGGCATGTAATTACTAAGGAAGGAATTGTTGTCGATCCCGCAAAAGTAGAAGCAGTACTTTCTTGGGAAAGACCAAAGACAGTGACAGAAACTCAGCCGGTCCATCATGGTGGTTGTTGTTTTGGTTCTGTCCTATTTCATTGGCAAGCAGTGCCAATGCGTCAGTGATAGCCTGGTGGTTCCTACCTCTTCATGCCATTGGTTCCTGCATTCGCCAAGACAACTGGTGGGAGAATTGTCGCCAGTGTATGCAAGCAGAGGGTACGGTGGTGACTTGGAATGTCTTCAAGGACAAGCTCCTAGAGAAGTATTTCCCAGCTGACATCCACGACAAGAAAGAGATGGAGTTCTTGGATCTGAAGCAAGGGAGTATGTCCGTGGGAGAGTATGCTGCAAAGTTTGAGGAGCTTGCTCGTTATTACACACTGTATTAGTATGTGAATGATGACCATTCCAAGTGTGTGAAGTTCGAAGATGGTCTGTGCCCAGAAATCAAGCAGGCGATCAGCTATCAGGAGATCTGAGTCTTTCCAGTCTTGGTAAACAAGTGTAAGACCTTTGAGGATGCCTACAAATCCAAAGTGGCAAGCCGCAATAGTTCAGATGTTCAGAGCAATAAGAAGAATGATCAAAAGAACGAGGTGAGACAGCATCTAACTCTAGTCGGACGGGACTTCAAGCAGAGTGGCAAGGAGTCACTGTTTTCTGCAAGTGAGCTCAGGGATTGGGATCATTCTGTCCCTGGACCTATCAGGTGTAGCAAGTGTGGAAGGGATCTGCCTGTGACACCTTCTACCCTGCATACATATAAAGCATTAAAATATAAGGTAACGAAAATAAAACATGCATTAATTATTAAAATTAAAAACAAACAACAGGTAGAGAACACTACGTTGTATCAAGTCTCAAATGCGGAAAATAAAAATAACACAACATTAAATAAAACCCAACCCCATGTCACATTACAGAGCTGATATAACCAATCCGGAATAAATCCTCGGATACAACTGAAAACAACTAACTAAACAAACTACTGAAAATTGGAAATCCTAACTAGGAGTCGCGGCTCTTCAGAGTCACTCCTCAACTAGCTGCTCGTTATCCTCTGCATAAAAAGATACATGCCACAACCATAAGCATAGAGATAGGGAGTGAGAAACATGTATACGAATATAATGGCAAGGAAGCAATTATCAAGACGAGCATACATCAAACAATCATGTTATAGCAAACAACAGTAGCACATCAACATCATAATATAAACGAGTATGCTATGCAATGCAACTCTGCTCCACTACTCTGTTATGCACTTGGATCCATCTATCTTAGAATGTCAACTTCGGAGTTACATTGCCACATTGGCCAATAAGAACCAACGTCGGGGCAATCCACCAAACCTTGGGTGGACCCCTAGGATAGCTGATGCACCTTACTCTCGGATGTACCACCACGGTTGTACATGATTCACTTGAATAGTCGCGGACAGCTAGATCGCCTTACTCTCAGACGACCTCCCCTATGTTGATCATCCTCCACTAACATCTCTGATGCATGAAAGCATGCTCCACACAACACATAGACACAACCACCACCTCCGCTTGGGCCCATAGGCTACCCAAGTTTTAACGCCATCACCACCTCGACCATTCGGCTATCGAGGATTATCGTTATCTTTTGTATTCATTAATTAAACACTCTAGTCGTTCTGCACTAGAGATTACCACCTTGACCAATAAGTGTCAAGGCCCCCTTGGCCACTAGGCTACCAAGGTACCATATCATCATTAACCCTCTAGCCATTAAGCACTGGAGATTTCCACCTTGACTATCATGCATCAAGGCCCCCTTGGCCACTAGGCTACCAAGGTACATCATCTTATTACTTGTCTTTGGTCTATGTTTCGTTGGTATTTTATTGAGTCTTTTAGAGCATTCGGGGTCAAACACCCCTAACTCAGCATTCTGCGCCTGTTCTGTTTTCTGTTATGGACGGGTGAGCACGGGCATGGTCACCCTCAGCATGGGCGTGCTGGTCCTACAGGTAAGCAGGGTCGTGCTGCCTGTCAAGCACGGCCGTTAGGGTCCCAGACCCTTTGCCAATTCCTTGGGGCAGTTCCAGATTCAATCCTAATGGGTTCTACTAATCCATTGATCATCAGTTTCATTAATATTGTTTAAATATTCATGTCTCATAAATGGGGAATTAATCCTTTAATCTCAAACCGTGTAATTGTCCCTAATCACTCATAAATCAATCCCTAGTGTTCTTGACTAAACCATTGGCATAATCCTCACCCATTACTATCATTCAGATTTATGAACAAGGGGAACAACCTCCCTTAACATCATTCACAATTTTAACGTTTAACATTAACGCGTCACAACATCAATCAACAACCAATACATCTCAATATCATAATTATGATAAAACACTCAATCATGGCATTATCACATTAACATGTTCATAACAGACAACATTGATTAACAATAACATTCTTGTCAATCATTAACATAGTAAACAGTTAAACGTCATATAGCAAACAGTCATAAAGGCATATAGACATGTTATCAGGGGAAAGGGTTATGGGAACCCTTCGTCTTACGCTGCCCCCAAGCCTACATTTCATACCGTTCCTTCTCCCTATACCTGGTATGAAGAATTTCCGCTAGACTGAAGACGATCCTAAACTGGTTCCCTCGAACGGCTCGACGAACGTTCCCAAGCCTTAGCCATCACAAAAGGGTTAACCAATTAGTTCCTAATTCACAACAAGAAAAAGGAACTAAGAAAGGGAAGAACTATACCTTTGCTAGTTGACACTAACGTGTAATTGTATTCTCTCAACTACGAATGGAACACCAAACAAGGATTGGGTTCAAATGGGAAGAATGAGAGAGGTTGACGTCACACTTAGGATTGCCTAAAGTGCCAATTTTGAGGGTTTCACTGGTAACCCTCGGTGATCACTATCTATATATAGACTCTGCACCAAGCACGACCGTGCACCCCCTTAAGCATGGTCATGCTTGACTTAGCGTCAGCAAGACGCGCTTGCACCTGAGCACGGTCGTGCTTCCTAACAAGCACGGCCGTGCTTATGGCTCTGGCTGTCACAAGACACGTGCATCAAGCATGGGCATGCTAATACATGACCACGGTCGTTCTCATGCATTAGGAAGGGATTTAAAGCCTAAAATCCCACTTAGCCCCTTCTAAACAGAACAAAAGCAAATAAGGCATACATAAAAGCACTTATACGAAAAACGAGGTGTTAGAATTCCACCCCCCTTATAAAAATTTATTCCTCGAAATTTCAACTCACCTCGACCGAAGAGAAGCGGGTACGCCTCCATCATCTTGCTCTCAAGCTCCCATGTAGCACTCTCCTCAATCGCCTTGATCCAAACGAATTTAACCAAAGGATTATACATGCCCCTCAGTTGCTTCACCCTCCGGTCCTCAATTCGAAGGGGTTGTACCTTGAAAGTCAAATTCTCTTTTAACTGAATCGTGTCAGGGAATATCACATGGCTTGGGTCATGAATGTACTTACGAAGTTGTGACACATGAAAGACATTGTGAAGTATAGACAAGAAAGGTGGCAATGCAATTTGGTACGCAACTTCACTGACTCTTTTAAGAATTTGGTAAGGGCCAATGAATTTGGGAGTAAGTTTCTTCGCTTTCGTCACTCTACCGACCCTAGTTGTTGGTGTAACTCTGAAGAATACGTGATCGCCTTCCTGGAGTTCGAGCACCTTCCTCCTTTTGTCTTGGTACCTTTTCTGCCTACTCTGTGCCGCTTTCATCTTTTCCTGAATCATCCTCACCTTTTGTGGTTTCTTTCACTATCTCAGGTCCTAACACAACATTATCACCAGGTTCACTCCAACACAAAGGTGTCCTACATCTCCTCCCATAAAGAGCTTCATAAGGTGCCATCCCAATACTGGAATGGTAGCTTTTGTTGTAGGTGAACTCTATTAGGGGCAAAAACTTGTCCCAACTACCAGATTGTTCTAGCACACAAGCTCTAAGCAAGTCCTCTAAGGACTGGATGGTTCTATTAGACTGACCATCCATCTGCGGGTGATAGGCTGAACTTAGCCTAAGCTTGATATCTAAGGCCTCATGCAAACTAGTCCAAAACCTAGAGGTAAACCTCGGGTCTCTATCTGACACTATACTAGATGGTACACCAAGTAACCTGACAATCTCTTTGATATACAACCTGGTTAACTTTTCCAAAGGGTATTCCATGTTCATAGGGATGAAATGGGCAGACTTAGACAGACAGTTCTCTCTGTTGCAGACGCAGAAACTCTTTTTCTTTCTCGACTCTAGCCCTTTGAGGAAAATACTTATCCAAAAATGTGTTTCGGAAAACATTCCAAGTAATTTCCTGGTTGTCCGCTTCTAACAGTTGTCTAGTGCCTTTCCACCAGTACTTTGCATCTCCCAAGAGTAGGAATGTATCATATGGAACTTTTACTCCTTCAGGGCTATGGATAAGCTCAAAAATCTTCTCCAATTCTTGTATCCATATATCAACCTTCTCAGGATTTTCATCCCCATGAAACTATGGAAGATTTTGATGTGGAAAGGTAGTTAAACCTCTGCCCTCAGTAGCTTGCTTAGCTCGAATTTGATCTTGTTGATTCTGTGCAGCCATATAAGCTATTTGTAGTGAGATGGAAGCTGCAACATTTACCATGGCTTGTGCTGCTTGATCCATCCCACCAGCAGCATCATTGTTTTCCCTAATATTACCACGACTGCCACCACGACCGCCTCTATGGCCCTTCCACGGCCACGCCCACGTGCACCTTCTGGTTCCATAACTGAACTACAAGACAAAATCAGTTAGATTGCAACCAGAAACTGAAATGTATACTTACGTGTTAAAACACATTACTTCTAAGAAGTAATTCAAACAAGATACAATCAGAGATCACACAATATAAACATAACAGACCTATTCCCAAAGAATCCCGAAAGACTCGACCAGCTCTAATACCACTAATATAACACCCCCTTGGTTCTACATGTATAAATCGTTGCGAAAATATAAAATTAATAATAAAAGCTGGTTACTTTCAGAAAATAAAATTTTCTAATTACTTAGCTTTACTCGAAAATGGTTATGAAATTTTTATTTTCCGGTATAAATAAACATCATATATATGTGTGCATCATCATAACTTTTTACATCAGGACCGTTATACATACAGGTCATTTGTTAGAGTAAAAACATAAGTAAAATAAAACATAACTATACTGTAGCGGTAGTCTGGAACCACGATTCAAAAAGAATGTCTCTCAGTAGCCAAATTTACAGACTGATGAAAACACCACTACCTCAAAAATGGAAACTAAAATGTCCTACTACTGGTCGCACTAGTGGAAACCGTTGGGAAGACCGCCATGGTCCTCTCCAACTGCAGGGGTATCCTGTGGGGGTACCTCTACTCCTGCTTCAGTAGTGGGGTCCACACCATCATCCATAGGATGATACTCAGGAACCTCCTCATCCTCCTGCGGATCCTCTTCAATCTCCTCGTCTACAAGAATCAGAGGGGATGGAGGTGAATGTGGTGTTACCTCATGAAACGGCAGAATAGGTGGAAGCTGATGTTCGAGATATCCTTGCTCCATGATGAGCCTCTGGTTGACTGGTTTTATAACTAATAAAAACCTTGGCTTTGTGCTAATTTTATATCATTTTCACCCAAATTAGACTTGATTGTCCTTAAGCAGTATTTTGAGTCTGTAAAGTGTTTTTAGGTTAATTTAGTTGATTTAGAGTTAAATAAAATACTTATGCTATTTTCTGTTTTCAGGTTAATAAAAAGAAATAAATCTGGAGCTTTCGCCCCGCGAGAAAGGCATTCGCCTCGCGAACCAGAAGGTGACTGCGCCAGAGAAATTGCAACCATTCTGTCTCGCCCCGCGAACACTTGACTCGCCTCGCGAGTAATCCAGCCCTGGAAGTCAGAATGCATCACGGTTTACCCGTGTGAAAGGTCACAGGCGTTACAGTTTGGAATTTGAAGAGTTCGCCTCGCGAATACAATCCTCGCCTCGCGAGAGTGAAGCCCAGAAGTCATGACCTTTCCATTCCTCACCTCGCTAGCCGTGCTTCGCCTCACGAGAATACCAAATGCTGCATTATTCACCTCGTGAATGTGTGCTCACCTCGCGAGTCCGCGTAGTCTAGAAGTTGTATATAAGTCAGTTTTAGACAGAACTGAAGAGTTGGCTAGGCTGTTGGCTAGTTTTTGGCCAGTGGCTAGCTAGTTTTTAGTCAGTAGTTTCATAGTTTATTTTCTTTTCTTTTAAGTCTGTAATGGAGAGTTAGTCTCCTAGATTAATCTACTGTGATTGGTTTCCATTTACATTTGAGGTTCTGTGATTCCTGTTTTCATTTGCTTTTCTCTTTTCAACGCCATGCTATACATTTCTGTTTGTTATTTCAGGAGTGTATAGTGTTGTGTTGATTCATTTCGGTGATGCCATGTTCTTATACTTAATCGCGTTTGTTATTTCGCGTGTGTTCATTCATGTTCGTTTGTTCATGAGAGCTTAACCCCGTTTGTTATTTCGGGAATAGGAACATACATCCGTAGTAGTGATTGCGTTGTTAATTATTGCTACAACCGGGAGGGGATTAGAATCTGCTTAGGGCTTGGAATTGCATGAACCGATGATAGTGGGAAACCGAGAACAGTAGGTTAATCGTTCTTTAGCATATTTGTTAATCTCTTAACTACTCTGTTTTTATTGCTTTTGTTTGTTTTCTTTAATTTATCTCAATCTAAAACCCCCCAAAACTAACTTTTGATTTTCTGTTAATAATAACAACGCCTAAGAGTCCTTGAGAGACGATACTCGAGTTGTCGCTCCCCTATCTACATTATTTTGTAAACGCTCGTTTTTTTGGCGCGTGGCGACAGCGCGACCAAAAATTGGCGCCGTTGCCGGGGACTCTTGTTTGTTGTTATTAGCAGAAAATAATTAAAAAAAAAATTTCCTGAATTAGTTTTAGCTGTTTTGTCTAGTTACAATTCCTAGTTCCTTCCCATGGATAATCACATATATGGTTACATGCCTAATGTTTACTATGAACCACCACCATGCATATATTTTCCTGATTTTTATGGTTTATTGCACTGGTTGCCAAGGTTTAGTGGTCTTGCAGGTGAGAATCCGCAGGAGCATCTGAGGGAATTCCAGGCTGTTTGTTCTATAATGCTGAGACCTAAAGGAATAACAGAAGACCACATCAAGATGGAAGCTTTCCAGTTCTCACTTGAAGGTGCTGCAAGGGATTGGCTGTATTGTCTTGATGAGAATTCCATCTCAAGCTGGTTTGATTTGAAGGAAGCCTTCCTGTTTAGATACTATCCTGCCTTGTAGCTGCACCTTCCGAACCATCGCTAGAGGATCTGTTCAAACAGATGACTGCACAAATGGAAGAGAGCAACCAACGGTTGGCACAACAAAATCTTGAATTCCAACAGAGGATGGAGGCTGAATACCAGAGGAGTAAAGCTGAATCTCAAAAGTTATCCATTCTAATTGACCAAATAGTCGCCAACTCGGCTGCAATGCTAACTCCACAGCCCCTTGAAGAACATACAGAGTCGCAAGTTATTCTTGAAAATATTTCTGATGATAATGTTGATAATGTTTCTGTTGATGAACTGTGTGTTGAATCCCCTGATTCTAATTCATGTGCTGATTGTTATTGTGATGGCACTGCTTTGTGTATAGACTGTTATGCAGCTTTATTCTGTTCAGGAAACATAGAAAATGAGGATCAGGCGGATCAGGAGGACATCTGCTTCACCGTGCCTGAGAATGATGAAGAACCTTTGGAAGTAGATGATTCAATTAAAGCAAATGCATGTGTTGAGAGTGATGGGGTGGATGAATTGAGTGCTGAAAGTCCAGACATTCAGACCGTTACTAATTCAGTTTCTTTTACTGCATGTCCGATGCATCGACACTAACCCGTGTCTTGTTTGTCTTTGAGTTTCTTGACTCTATTTTGCAGGGTGATAGTGAGAGTGATACTGATTGTTCAGCCGAAGTTCCAAATACACCCTCCTTAGAGCTCAAGCCACTTCCAGACATTCAGACCTTTTCTGATTCAGTTTCTTGTAATATATCTACTAACTGTACTAACTCTAACCTTTCTGTGGTGTGTGCTGAAATTTCTGCAGGTTTAACAAGTGATGAATCCGGTAGTGCAGTGGATGAAGACCTTGCAGAAGTTGAAGCAGCATCGGAGACACCAGTGTCCTATTTGCCACCTCCCGCTGTGGAACCACCAGCAACGGAGTTCAAGCCTCTGGAATTTGCACTATGGCCAGTCCAAGAGGTTGAGCCCCGATATTATTGGGAGGACTTTATTGACAAGGATGAAAAAGAGGTCAGCTTTGACCCAAGAGGAAGTGAGAAGTCCGCCGCACTTGGCGGAGTTACCATGACTGTCAAGCACCCACTTCCATATAAAGGCTGCAAGTTAGGGGACCATGGAACAAGCTTCCGTCCCTTGTTTATCACGTGGGCTTTATGCTGTAGGCCATGGGATCCGGGAGGATCACTTCGCAATTTGAGCATCTCGTGGCCACTGTATCACAGACAATGGGATCATGGTGGAACCGCCCCTCAATGAGTTTCTCTGAACCTTGCTTCTTTTAATTTTCTTTTCCTTACTTTATTTCTGTTTTGTTTTCAATAAAGCTCCTGAATAATTTGAGAAGCTCAGGAGTTGTGTGAGTCTGGTATTGGCAAGTTTGATGGATTTGATTAATTTTTGCATAGATTGATTGCATGATAGTGTTGACTGTTTTCCCCCTAGGATATGAAAATTTTGAAAATTTGATCCCCATGTGATTGAAAACTGAACTTTGAGATTTTGTTATGATGGCATGATTTATGATAAGTTTGGGGTGATAGGAAGCACACACTAGGGATAGAATCTCTGTCAAACAATTTGCATGAATGTCCAGGTGATGATTTGAGCCTCCAACATGTTTTTAATTTTGTGAAAATCACTTTTTAAGTTGCACTTTCCTGAATTTGCTTAAATCTCTTTTTGGTTTGCATGATTATGTGTTTGCTTCAAATGATTTAGGCATTTTCTTTGTAAATAGCTACTTAGCCTAAAAATAACCCTTCCTAATGCATGTTCCCTAGTTAGCCCCTTTGAGCCTATTTAGCCTGTTAATTCTTGATGACCTGATGTTATGAGCCTAAAATCTGAAAAACCATGTTAACCCGATCTTAGGATTAGGAGAGCATGGAATCTTAGCAAGAGAAGGTTTGCAAGAAACTAAGTTTGGGGTGGCTACAAGGTGGTGTGTTGTTTGGGATGGATAAAAAAAAACAATAAAAAGGTTGGAGCCAAAGGCTTGTAGAAAAAAAAAGGAAAAAAAATAATAAAAAAATAATAAAAAGTGCAAAAATGTCAAAAATGCTATCTGAATAAAAAGGCTGTAGTCACCCAAGGCAAAAAAAAAATGAAAAAAAGGAACTTGAGTGGAATTTCAATGTTTTGAACTGTTTCATGCTCTCTTAGTTCCTAGGGTCTTCAGCTAGTACCTTTGTATATCCTACCCTTAGCCAAGCCCCATTACAACCCATAAAAGACCTTTTGATGTTGCTTGCATGTTTTCTGTGGGAACCATTTAGAGATGAAAATCAAATTTATGGGAAGTGCTCTTAAAAGTGAAATTGAGAGAAATGTTGATAGCCTGACACAAACTGAGCGATTGAGTGAACACTAAATGCCCTTGTGAGGAAGGTAGTTGTTTGAATTTGGTGATCTCCCTTTTGTGTGTAACTTGGACCCCCCTACTTAGATTAATGATTGTTTAAATGATGAAATTCTCAATTGTTCAGAATAAATGAATATGGGGATTACTTTTCTTGAAAGGGGGGAACATTGAAGAAAAATTGTTTTGATAAATTGCTTGAAATTGGTGCAAAGTTGATTGATCCTTAAGCTTGCCATGTCCTTAGTCTTTTTAAGTTTTTGAGTTGTAGTTTGCTTGGGGACAAGCAAAGTTTAAGTTTGGGGTATTTTGATGAGCCTCTGGTTGACTGGTTTTATAACTAATAAAAACCTTGGCTTTGTGCTAATTTTATATCATTTTCACCCAAATTAGACTTGATTGTCCTTAAGCAGTATTTTGAGTCTGTAAAGTGTTTTTAGGTTAATTTAGTTGATTTAGAGTTAAATAAAATACTTATGCTATTTTTTGTTTTCAGGTTAATAAAAAGAAATAAATCTGGAGCTTTCGCCCCGCGAGAAAGGCATTCGCCTCGCGAACCAGAAGGTGACTGCGCCAGAGAAATTGCAACCATTCTGTCTCGCCCCGCGAACACTTGACTCGCCTCGCGAGTAATCCAGCCCTGGAAGTCAGAAAGCATCACGGTTTACCCGTGTGAAAGGTCACAGGCATTACAGTTTGGAATTTGAAGAGTTCGCCTCGCGAATACAATCCTCGCCTCGCGAGAGTGAAGCCCAGAAGTCATGACCTTTCCATTCCTCGCCTCGCGAGCCGTGCTTCGCCTCGCGAGAATACCAAACGCTGTATTATTCGCCTCGCGAATGTGTGCTCGCCTCGCGAGTCCGCGTAGTCCAGAAGTTGTATATAAGTCAGTTTTAGACAAAACTGAAGAGTTGGCTAGGCTGTTGGCTAGTTTTTGGCCAGTGGCTAGCTAGTTTTTAGTCAGTAGTTTCATAGTTTATTTTCTTTTCTTTTAAGTCTGTAATGGAGAGTTAGTCTCCTAGATTAATCTACTGTGATTGGTTTCCATTTACATTTGAGGTTCTGTGATTCCTGTTTTCATTTGCTTTTCTCTTTTCAATGCCATGTTATACATTTCTGTTTGTTATTTCAGGAGTGTATAGTGTTGTGTTGATTCATTTCGGTGATGCCATGTTCTTATACTTAATCGCGTTTGTTATTTCGCGTGTGTTCATTCATGTTCGTTTGTTCATGAGAGCTTAACCCCGTTTGTTATTTCGGGAATAGGAACATACATCCGTAGTAGTGATTGCGTTGTTAATTGTTGCTACAACCGGGAGGGGATTAGAATCTGCTTAGGGCTTGGAATTGCATGAACCGATGATAGTGGGAAACCGAGAACAGTAGGTTAATTGTTCTTTAGCATATTTGTTAATCTCTTAACTGCTCTGTTTTTATTGCTTTTGTTTGTTTTCTTTAATTTATCTCAATCTAAAACCCCCTAAAACTAACTTTTGATTTTCTGTTAATAATAACAACGCCTAAGAGTCCTTGAGAGACGATACTCGAGTTGTCGCTCCCCTATCTACATTATTTTGTAAACGCTCGTTTTTTTGGCGCGTGGCGACAGCGCGACCACTCCACTAAGGCTCCCAACAATAACCACATAGGTGGTAGTGGGACATCCATAATCTTGGTACTGTGGGTACGTGTCAATGGTCCTGCAGATAGTGTTCCCTTAGTAACACACACCGGGCCAGTATACATTGTGCTGCGGGCTCCCGGATTAATCACCCACGCGCCTCCAACATCCCCATCATCAAACATCAGGGATAAAATCCCCGAATACGATAGGTCCTCCATGTGGTTCATCTGTACTCGAATATAAAATACCATAGTAAAAACCCAACGAGAATAATACAAGGGTCGGATACCGGCAAATGAATTTTATCATGATAACTACATGCACAACAAAAAAAAAACATATACATTTGTATATAGCACATAAATTCTCAAGATAATCATAATATTTTAAACAATGGGATTCATACTCGACAGTCATCGCCATTTGTAAAAAATGAATGACACTTCAATGTCCACCATCTATTTTTGATATTTATTCTCTGGAGATCCTAACTCCCCTTTGTCCAGCAAAATAGGCCGTAAATATCCCCATACCACAATTGTTTAGCATTGGGTCGGTCTCTTAAATAAGACATGATCCCCAATTGTTCAAAGGTATCACATTTCACCTAAATAATACTAAATAGTTCCCTATTGAGTACATCCGTGCAGGATAACCGAGTTCCATGACCCGAGATTGCAAAGCCCCAGGCATTCCGTGGATTTCGAGCCATGATGTCCCTAATGACCTAAAGATATCTTTTTGGTCCGTAACTATCCAATTTGTCAATCCGAACTTTGTGGATTGTAGCTCGATAACACAATGGCACGTCTGCCACAATGGCACATCTACCAGACTATGCATGCAGACCAGTTGTTTTCATTGCTTTTCTTTTTGGTCCATTCTTTCTTTGTCGAGGCTCAAAGCTCACGACTACCTTTACTAGGGTATTAAACCCATTACATTACAAACAAAGGATTTTTAAATCCGATACCACAATTTACTTCTCATAGGAACATTAGCCTGACGTCTCAACCATCTTGGTCCTTACCTCTTTCCTCAATTTTTCAACAGGAATACTAGCCTGATGTCTCGGCCATCTAGGTCCTTATCTCTTTCCTCAACTTTTCAAAATAGTTTTCGTTCTGTGAAACAGCCAATACCAAAAACAAAACTCCAAATCTTATCCAAGTTTATCGAAAATATTTTCGCTCATTTAAAACCCTTTTGCAGAAAATTGTTTCCTGCCGAAATTCGTTTACAAAACGTTAGATCGCAAAGAAATTCATTTTCTTTTGAAATCCATTTTCTTTTGAAATTTCTTTTCCGAAAAACATCAAATCCTTGAAAATCATTTCTAACATGTTTCTTTCCAAAATAATAAAACTATTCTCATAGTTTCGCAGTAAAGTACTTTTTCTGAATTATATTTCGTTTAGTATAAAATCATTTATAAATCAAATGACTTTTTCTTTTCCAAAATTGTTTCACCATCAATATTAAAATATTTTTGGAACTTAATTTCTTGTAATTAATTTTTATTTTACTCTTGAATTTATTTTTGAAAAATATATCGTAATTGAAATTTTTCACGTTTCGTCCTCACTATCACTCATTGATTTACTCTTTAACCAAAATATCATTAAATACTATTATTTTCAACATTTTCTTCCACTTCCATAAATGAAAACATTTGATTTTCTCCTCAAGCTTTTTAAAGCTTTATCCTTAATTACAATTGAGCATTGACCATTGTCAGGCTTTCAGTCAATCAATCAACGAATAATTTATCCATACATACAGATACCCATATACCACAGTTATAACATGCTTTCACAGATAAAAATTAAAATAACATAAACAATTATATAACAATTAAATTTATTACCACATATTACTGCGAATAAATTTACACACAACACGCGGATAACATGTAGCTATCAAAACTCCTCAGGTAAGCTCCCCTTATCTTAGAATTTTTGAGTTTTCATCTTGAAAGTAGCCTCTAGGATTTTTGTTTCCTTCTTACAAATCAACACACCAAACTATCAACTAATCCTTCACAACAAATTAGAAAAAAAGTTAAAAAAATGAAACAAAACTCATCTAACCTATATGGGTTAGGTTCGGCCAATTCAAAAAAAGTTGCTAGGGATCTTTACTTTTTTCAAACTCTTGGATCTATGATCCTAGAGTATTAGAGAGATAGTAAAAATTGTCATGCTTCAAAAATCATCATTCTATGAGTTTCTAGAAGTATTTGAAGAAAATCCATGAAAAAGGAAATATGATAAAATTGACTAGAAAGAAAGGAAATAAATGATTAGAAGAGTATTCATACTTATAGACTATAAGAGTTTACTTCTTGATGATGAAAGGAATGAAGAAAATTGATTAAAGTTCAAGCTTTTCAACAATGGTGTTTTTAGGTTTTTGTGAGAGAAACGAAATTGATTTGATGAAGTGAAAATTAAATGACTAAGTGCTTGTAATAGGGAGGGTCGTGTATGGAGGGGGGGGGGGGGGGCAAAATGGTCCACAGTTTTTTGGGACAAGGTTGGAATTATTACAATGAAAGTTCAAGGTCAATTTAGACATCTCCCATAATGTCATCATTACATGGTGAGTCATAACCATGACTCACCATGGTGACTCATCACACATGAGTCATTCACCCAATCTCTTAGCAAGTCTCTGCAGTTCCGTATCCGGCTCCATCGTTTACCCGATGTAAATTTTCTCGCACGCTTTCTTTGAAAATTCACCAGAATAAAATATAACATTTTATTTTTGAGCGAAAATTTTAAAATAACCTATATCGTTAAAATTGCGATATAAAGCTAAACTGTTTCGTTCCCGGGTCAAAATTAGGTTTTATGATCAGTAAAATTTTACTGTCAGTGATTTTATTATCCAAAATCATTTTCTAGGTCTTGGATAAAAATTTAAACAGATATTATTCTACCGATATTGAAAAACAGTAAAAACGGTGTGTTACAATACTACCCCACTGAAAAACTTCATCCTCAAAATTACGCAACTGGAAAAAGATTAGGAAATTGTAATCTCATCTTGTCCTCAGCTTCCCATGTTGCATCTCCGGATGTCTCATCCCAAATAGCCTTGACTAAGGAAACTTGTTTACCCCTGAGCTGCTTAATCCTCTTATCTTCGATTCTTACAGGCAAAGTCTCATAAGACAAGTTTTCTTTTAATTGTACTACATCGGATTCAATTACATGTGATGGATCAGGAATATACTTCCTCAATTATGAGACATGGGAAACATTATGGATGTTTGAAAGAAAAGGTGGTAAAGCAATTTGGTAGCTACTGGACCAATATGACGAAGAATTTGGTAAGGTCCAATGAATTTTGTAGTGAGTTTTCTGGAGTTTATAACTCTACCTACCCCAGTCGTGGGTTTGACTCTCAAAAATACATGTTCACCTTCTTGAAATTCGATAGGTTGTCTTCTTTGATCGGAGTAACTCTTTTTCCTTCTTTGTGATGTTTTCATCTTTTCACGGATTTGTTTAACCTTTTCCGTTGTTTGCTGCACAATTTTGGGACCTAAAATCATGCTTTCTCCATCTTGGTACCAACACAAAGGTGTTTGACATTTTTGCCCACACAAAGACTCATAGGGTGTCATCCTTATACTTGAATGAAAACTGTTGTCATATGTGAATTCAATAAGCAGCAAAAGATCATCCCAACTTCCACGATGGTCTAAGACACATGCACTCTGCAAGTCTTCTAACAATTGAATTGTTCTTTCCGTTTGTCCGTCAGTTTGAGGAAGATACGCTGAACTTAAACGTAACTTGGTCCCCAGTGCTTGATGTAAACTTCTCCAAAAATGTGAAGTTAACTTCGGGTATCTATCTGAAACGATACTCGAAGGCACTCCATGAAGTCTAATCTCTTCTTTGGTATAAACATCGGTTAACCTTTCTATGGTATAATTGATCTTAATAGGTAAGAAATGTGTTGACTTCGTTAACCTGTCAACGATCACCCAAATTGAATCAAAACATTTGGAAGTTCTTGGTAAACTTACTACAAAATCCATCGATATGCTATCCCACTTCCATTCAGGTACATCTAACGATGTAAGCATTATGTCGGGTCGTTGATGTTCTACCTTTGCTTTCTGACAAGTCAGACATGATGCAAAGGACTTTGTGACTTGCTTTTTCTTACGTGGCCACCAAAACCTTTTCTTTAGATCTTGATACATTTTAGTTGATCCAGGATGAATACTTAGTTTACTCGTGTGTCATTCTTCCAGAATCATCTTTTTCATCTTCGATTTGTCAGGTACACAGACTCGTCCATTGCACCTTAAGATGTGATCCGATCCCAAACTAAATTCTGTAGCTTTTCCTTGTTTAATTAACGCATCAGCAACTTGTTGTTCTCGGATTTCTTCCATTAATCCACTAGAGATCTTGATCATTCCCAGACTGATTTTCTTTTGACTTACTTCCATAATCAAGTTGAGATCACGGAACTTTTCAATTAATTCAAGTTCCTTTACCATCATAGTTGAGAAATTAGCTATAAGCCATAAGCTAAATAGATTAGCTTATGAAGAAAAACTATAAGCTAATGAGATAAGTCATTACTCTAATGAAGATAAGTCACAGAATCTAAGAGGTTGCTATCCCAAACATTGGTTTATGAGTAGTGACTCCCTTGAAAGAAAGAAAAAACAGTTACATAATACTTATTACTTTAATTAAATTTACCTTTCTATCGTAGTTTATAAAGAGTGTAGAAATTACAAACTTGTCCTTCTAAAATGATTTTACAATTTTGTCCAAGCCACCACCTTCCTTTAAAACAAAAACAGTTACATATTATTTAAAACTTTAATTAAATTAAATTTACCTTTCTATCGTAATTTATAAAGAGTGTAGAAATTACAAACTTGCCATTCTAAAGTGATTTTACAGTTTTGTCCTGCCACTACCTTCCTTTTATATATAAAAATAAGTATGTGTGTGTGTGTGTGTGTGTGTATTAAGATTTGAGAAATTATATTTGAGCACCAAATTTGGGACACCATATGGTGTCCCTTTGGTTTTTGGTGTATTTATGGGATGTGTGTATACAAAGAAGATGAAAAAGTAAGTGAGAGATAGAGATAAACACTTATGGTGTCTGAAATTAGATGTTCAAATATCATAACTCTTAAGATTTTTAAGAGTAATACTTTTATAATAGACATAATTGTAAATATAAAAATAGTCACCCCAACATGCAAACATTAACATATAACAACTTCATATACGTTCCTGCATACTTCATAAAAATAATACGCATCACAGCGTACGAGTTGATTTTTCATATAAATATAAATATATATATATATATATATATATATATATATATATATATATATATATATATATATATATACACATACATACATAAGCAAAGGATATAATAATACATCACTGAACTGAAAATTCTGAACAACCCTTACTCCAAAAGAATGCCTCTCATCAACTAGATATACCGACTATCCTCAAAAGGGTATACCACAACCTAATATACTAGTTGAGCTGGTCACTCTAACCAACATCTACTGGAAAGACCCCCAAGGTCATCCCTACGATCCATGATATCTTCAATTATCAGGACTAATGTCCTCAAGTAAAATAGGGAACTCCTCTGCAACGTATGTATTTGTGTCCCACAGTACAACAGCAAAAACCAAGAAAAATAAATATATTGCAAGGGTGAGATACTGACAAATGAGTTTCATCATGAAAACCACATGCGCAACCCACAAAACATTAACATAAACACATATACACAGCATATGAATCCTCAGAATAAACATAATGCTTTAAACTATGGGATTCATACCCTGCAGTCATTGCAACTTATAAGAATGCAAGACACTTCAACAATCATCATCTAACTGAGATATTTATTCTCGTTACTTTTCTTTTTCGCTCGTTCTTTCTTTGTCGAAGCTCACAGCTCACAACTATTCATACCTAGGCACATCAAGTTCATTCATTCTTAACACGATACATGCAGTCAATTATACCAACCGGGACTTTAACCCATAACACACAGGACACAAAGTCAAATGTGACAAGTGGGACTTTAACCCGCAACACACAGGACACGATTCAAATGTGCCAACTGGGACTCTAACCCACGACACACAGGACACGGATTTCAAATGTGCCAACTGGGACTTTAACCCGCGACACACACAGGACACATAGTCCATGTACTTACTCATAGGAACGCTAGCCCGACGTTTGGCAATCTAGGTCCTTACTTCTTTACTCAATTTCCTTTCAATCTAATTTTCGTTCTGAGACACCAATACCAAAACAAAACTTCGAAAACTCATCCAAGTTTATTGGAAATATTTTCGCTGACTTAAAACTCCTTTGCAGAAGATCTTTTCCACTGAAATTCGTTTATAAAACGTTAAATCACCCAAAAATACAATTTTTCTCAAATTCTTTCTCTTTTAAAATCTCTTTTCCGACAACACATCAACTATTTGAAAAATCATCCCCAACACATTTTTGTCCCAAATAATAACACTGTTGCTTATAGTCTCGTCGTAAATCACTTTTCTGAATCCTGTTTTGTTTTGGAATAAATTCTCTTGTAAACTCAAAATCACTTTTTCATTGACAAAAGTTTTTCCCCATCAATATTTAAAATCATTTTTGAAACTTAATTTATTGTACTCACTATTTATTTTATTTTTGAATTTAATTAAAAAAATCAGTATAAGTGAAGTTTTTTCACGGTTTCGTCCTCACTATCACTTATTGACTTACTCTTTCAACAAAACATTGTTAAAATATTATTTTCCATATTTTCTTCCACTTTCATAATTTAAAACATTTAAGTTTCTCCTTAAAATTTTTAAAGTTTTTAACCTCATTATAATCGAGCACTGATCACTGTCAGGCTTCTCAGTCAATCACTCAACATCAGTTATTCCATCCATCACAGTTATAATCATGCTTCCACAAAAAAAATTAAAAATCACATAACAGACATATAACACTTACACTTAATACCACACATCACAGCGAATAAAATTACATACGACACACGGATAACATGTAGCTATCAAAACCCCCTCAAGTAAACTCCTCTTACCTCTTGAAATTTCAGTTTCCTCCTCGAAGTGTCTCTTTGATTCTCGGTTTCTCCTCACAACTCAATATGACAACAAACAACTTATCCTTCACAACAAAATCACAACACAAGTTACAAAATGAAACAAAAATCCAACTAACTCACATATGAGCTAGGGTTCGGCCATACCAAGAAAAATAGGTTAGAGATTTCTAAAATTTTCAAGCTTTTGGATTTATGATCCCAAGGCATTAGAAAGACAAGATCAAGTGTCACATGACAAAGATTGAAAAAAAAAAATCATTCAACCCATTTCTATTAGGGTTTCAGCCAACACCAAATTTTTAGGCTAGGGATTTTAAAAATTCTCAAGCTTCTAGATCTAGTAACTAGAAGTATTAGAGAGATTAAATCAAGTGTCATATTTCCAAAAATGAAACAAAAACTCATCCAATCCTCTAGGACTAAGTTCGGTCATGAGTATAACAAATAGGAGGAAATTTTCTTTGCTCTCATGCTTTTGGATAATCAAAATAGAAGTCTTAGAGAGTTCATAGAAATTGTTACCACATCAAAATGATTTTTCTATGATTTTCTAGAATTAAAAGAAGAAAGTCCTATGAAAAAGAGAAATTGATGTTCTTGGCAAGAATGAATGAAATGAATGAAGAATAAGACAATCATAATCATAAGTGATGATGATTTACCTCTTGGATGATGAAGGAATGAAGAAATGATCAAGGTTTTTCAAGAGCAACAATGGAGTTTCTTTGTATTTTGTGAGAGAAATGGCTTAAGGAAGATGAAATGAACATGAACAAATGACCAAGTCTTGAAAATGGGTATGTGGCTGTGTGGGATGGGGGACAATTTGGTCCAAAATGATTTTAGGACAAGGTGGGAATTACTTATAAAGACCAAGGGCAAAATGGTCTTTTCACCACTAAAAATATCTAGATATTTTGAAACTCATTATGACTTGGATAGGGTTGCATTAAATGCTCGTCATGTCAGTCACTTCAGCTCCATATCCAGCTTCGTCGTTTACCCGACTTAGGTTTTACGCGTGTTTCCTTCGAACATTCGTCCGAATAAAATATACTATTTTATTTTTAAGCGATAATTTTGAAAAAACCAATATTGTTGAAAATATAATATAAACCTAAACCGTTTCGTTCACGAGTCAAAATTAGGTTTTCTGATCAGTAAACTTTTACTATCAGTGAAAACGCAGACCGGGTTTTGTCTAAATGTTCAACCCAAAACTTAACCGTAACCTTCTACTATCAAGTAGAGTCTAAATATGATTTTGTTTCATCCAAAATCATATTTTAGAACTCAAATAAAATATAAATAATTAAAATTCTCATGATATTGAAAAACAGTAAAAATCGGGCTGTTACACTGGGTCTGATGTTATATAAGAGTGCTTTTAGAGAGGGTTACAGGTTAACCCTCACTTTGGAATTTTTAGCAACCCTAAGGCGACAGAAACCTCTCCCTTTCCCCTTTTAGAGAGCTTTTCTCTCTCCCGTTGGTGCCAATTAAGGTAACATGGTCATCCCTCCTTAATCTCATTTTCCTGTTTATTGATTTGGAGATTTATTGGTTATTCTTTTATGTTTGGCCAATGCTTGATGAGCTTGTCAAGCCACTCGAGGGAATAAGAGTAGTTTCGCTTTCGTTGGTGTTAGAGGAATCTTCATACCAAGTATGAGGAGAAGGGATAGTATGAACATGTAGGCACTAGGAGTAGCATAAGATGAAGGGTTAACCCATGACCCTATTGTTACTATTTTGCCTAATTGTTACCTTGTTATGTGTTTTTCTATGTTGATGTATGATTGGTGTAACACCCTGTTTTTCGTATGCTTCTTTATCAGTAAATACATGCTTTAATGTATTTATTTTTGATAAAATCCATAGGATGATTTTATTTAAAATAAAATCATTTTCTTGTGTTGTTTTACTGTGTGAAGTCACAGTAAAATTTTCGATTTAAAATTTAGACGAAAACCGGTCTGCGTTTTCTCTGCCAGTACAAGTTTACTGAGCTAGAGACAAAATTTTAATTCTTGAACGAGACGGTTAGTGTTTTCATGAGGTTTTGTGTGGGTTTGGTAAATTTTCGAATTTTGTTGTCCGGGAATAAAATATAATATTTTATCCGGACGAAACCTTCAGAAAATACGATCGGATGTGCAACCGGTTACGTATTTAAGCAGTTAAAGGAACCCTAAAGGATGAGAGAAGGCTTGATGGGAAGCCTAATTAAATGCTTATGACACACCTAAGAAAAATAAATCTTGACTTCATTCCAAAATCTTACTTTTTCATCTTTCTCTCTCCAATCACATCACATCACCTTAACTCCTTATCCTCTCTACAAGCAACCCACCTTCTTTCTTCTTCTTTCTTCTCTTCTTCCTCTCCAAAACCGTGCCCCCCTCCCTCTTACTCTATAAATACCACTCTTCAACTTCACTTCATCACTTTCCTTTTAAAACTCTTAAGCTGTCCTCTTTTTCTTAACTTCAAGCTTCCAAAGCTCTAGTTTTTCTTCTTCTTTTCACTAAGTGTTCTTCATAAAAGTTGTTCCTCTTGCTTAGGGTAATACTCTCATGTATTCTTTTCTTTAAAAACTTCATCTTTTTCTAAAGTTTCTTCTTTATGTCATATATGAGCTTTTATCTTCAAAATTCTCTCAAAAATGGTAGAAAACTCCTTTTGAGTTGAAACCAATTTCTATGGTCTTGTATTTACTTGTAGTTTAACATACTAAAAGGTTGTGTAAAACAAAGTTTCCTAACCTCTTCTTTCCAATGAGGCCGAAACCATGTATATGGTTTAGATGGATCTTGTTTCAACTTTTACAAGTATGAGTTTGTATTTAAGTTTGTTTTCCAAAATGATCATGGACCAAGGCTCCTTTATGTTAAAGGATGCTATGTCTAAGTGATTGGAAAGTTTCAAGATTTGTTTTCCAAAATGGTCATGGACCAAGGCTCCTTTATGTTAAAGGATGCTATGTCTAAGTGATTGGAAAGTTTAAAGATTTTTACTCTATTTTTATGTAATTATATTCATGTCTTTTATTCTATGTCATTTATATTTATACCATTTACTTTATGACATTTACATTATGCCATTTACTTTTATGTCATTTATATTTATGTCATTTACTTTATGTCATTTACATTATGTCATTTACTTTTATGTCATTTATATTTATGCCATTTACTTTATGTCATTTACATTATGTCATTTATGTTTATGTCATTTATGATTCATTTACTTATGTCATTATGCTTTAATTACTTATAGGCTTATGTTGTTCTTACTTTATGTGCTTATGAGCTTTGTTATTTAAAGTCCTATGTTGCTTTCAATATGATCATAGACTTGAGCTCCATAAGTTATTGGATGCTAAAAGGTCTAAGAGATTGGAAGAATTTAAAGATTTCTATCATGAAAACCCAAGGATGGCCGAATCTTAAAGGTTATGGACCTAGGGTGTTTCATTTTTCATTTTCCCAAAATGATCATGGTTTTGAGCTCCTTACTATAAATGGATGCTAAACCAAAGAGATTGGAAAGTTTAAATGTTCCTAGCCTATCTTATTGGTCAAGGCCGAATCTCCATCAAGTGTAACTTGGTGGGATTTTTGTTCAACTTTGTTTAAAGTAATCATGTTTTAAACTCTTAGCACTTGAGGATCATAAATCCCTAAGTTGCATGTGTTTTGGAAACTTCTAGCCCTAAGTTCTTGGTTGAGTTCTAATCCTTTGAACCTTGTGTCTTGAAACCTAGACTTGCATCCTAACCAACTTTGAAGAACGTTCGTGAAACTGTTTACTTTCTCGCATTCTCTTACCTTCTTGAGGTAAGAGGGGATTTCCTAAAGATATTCAATAACTGTATGCATGTGTGTTGGTGTTTAACTGGATATTTATATGTTGATTGAGCTTACTTGACTACCTAATGTACTTGAACTGTTATGCTATTATCTGATGTTGAACTGTACTTGTTCTAAATGTTATAATGCATATATGTGATGAACTGCTTTCAACTGTGATATTAGCATTGAACTGATAATATATACTGTTGTTGATTGAAAGTTTGCTAAGCCAGACTTGCGTCTGTGCTCAACTGTTATAAGGATTAAAAACCTTAATAAGCTTTGAAGATGAAGGGATTGGCGTTCTTTTCCAAAAGTTCATTAACTTAAAGTACTTGTTCTAAATGTTTAAATGGTTTTGGTGAACTATTGTTATACAAGAGAAAAAAAAATCCTTTTCGAACTATGTGTCTTCAAGTTAAAACTTTCAATATTATTTGGCAATATCCTATTGGGGGAAAGATTTCAAAGATAAAAGTATTTCAAAGATGCTTTATAAAAGATTTTCAAAGAAAAGGTTTTTCCTAAATATTTTAGAAACTTTCCGATAGCCTGGATAGGTTATCGAGGATTCGGTTTTGAATTTGTTTTTCACTGAACAAAAAAATAAGTACTTAAGAAAGAGAATCTAGTACGCGAGACGTCGCCTCTAGTATTCAGTTATGCGCACGTGATCTTGGATCAGTGTTAATTCGGGACTATGAGTCCTATTCATGATGTTATGGACTGAGAGTCCAATTCTCGAAATTGAGGACAGTGCATTCTGATTTCGTTGTGATGGACTGTATGTCCTAATCACGTTGTTTTGGATTGTGTCTCCTAGCCACGTGTGATGAACATTGTTAAAGGTGAATGTTGTTTTCTACGACCACAACCCTTGACTGCGGCATCAGTCTTGGGCGTTGTGATTGAGCATTCGGACTATGTGTCCTATGCTTCTGAGTTTTCAAGTGATGGGGAAATGATGATTAAGTCGTTAGCTTTGAGCTGCGACAGTGAAAAGAATGATCACAAAGAAATACCTATTTGATCAAAAGGAGTTGAATATGAGGTAATGTAGGTGGATGAAATTCCTTAAGGATTATGATTTTGAGTTGACTTACCACCCGGGAAAAGCCAATATGGTGGCAGTTGCTTTAAGTAGAAAGACCTTGTATGTTTCAGCCTTAATGGTTAGAGAAATGGATTTGATTGAGGAATTTAGAGATTTGAGCTTAGCATGGGAAGTTACCCCCAAGAGTATTAGGCTTGGAACGTTGAAGATTACCAACAGTTTGATGGACTAGATTAGAGAAGGTCAGAAGATAGATGTTTACCTCTTAAATCAGAGAGAGTTGCTTGCTCAGGATAGAGACCTTAGTTTTAAGGAAGGAACAGATGGAGTTTTGAGGTTTCGGGATATAGTTTGCATACCAAATCTTCAGGAGCTTAGGAAGTTGATCCTTGAGGAAGGACATAAGAGTGTATTGAGTGTGCACCTAGGTGCCACTAAGATGTATCAGGATTTAAAGCGAATGTTTTGATGGCCTAGGATGAAAAAGGATGTGGCTGAGTTCGTTTATGTGTGCTTAGTATGTCAGAAAGCTAAGATAGAAAACCAGAAGCCTTCAAGTAAGATGCAACCTTTGAGTATCCCAAAATGCAAATGGGATAGCATCTATAAGGATTTTGTGTCTGGACTCCCTAGGACTCCAGCTGGTTGTGATGCTATCTGGGTTGTTGTGGACAGGTTGACTAAATCTGCTTATTTCATCCCTATGAACATGGAATACCCGTTAGAAAAGTTGACCAGGTTATATATATAGAGACCCTAGATTTATCTCTAGGTTCTGGAATAGTTTGCATGAGGCTTTAGGAACCAAGTTTAGACTAAGTGCAGCTTACCACCCACAGACTGATGGTCAGTCTAAAAGAACCATCCAGTCCTTAGAGGACTTGTTGAGAGCTTATGTGCTAGAACAGTCAGGTAGTTGGGACACGTTTTTGCCCCTGATAGAGTTCACGTACAACAACAGCTTCCATTCCAGTATTGGGATGACACCCTATGAAGATTTGCATGGGAGGAGATGTAGGACACCTTTGTGTTGGAATGAACCTGGTAAGAATGTGATGCTAGGACCTGAAATAGTGCAAGAGACGACAGAAAATGTGGGAATGATCCAGGACAACATGAGAATGGCACAAATGAGACAAAAGAGTTATCATGACAAGCGACGGAAGGCTCTCGAATTCCAGGAAGGTGATCATGTGTTCTTGCAAGTACCTCCAACAAATGGGGTTGGGAGAGTGATGAAATAGCCTACCAAATAGCTGTACCACCTTTTTTGTCTAACCTTCACAATGTTTTCCACGTGTCACAACTTCGAAATTACATTCATGATCCTAGCCATGTGATAGTACCCGATACAATTCAATTGAAAGAGAACTTGACTTTAGAGGTACTACCCCGTCGGGTTGAGGATCTGAGGGTGAAGCAGCTAAGAGGCAAGGAAATTTCTTTGGTTAAAGTTGTTTGGAGTGGGGCTACTGAGGAAAGTGCTACATGGGAGCTAGAAAGCAAGATGATGGAAGCGTATCCGCACCTTTTCAAAAGAGGTGAGTAGAAATTTCGAGGACGAAATTTTTTTATAAAGGGGGTGGAATTGTAACACCCGGTTTTTCGTTTACCGGATCTTAAGTATTTATACGTGTTCTATAAATGTTGTTTGTTGTTAGAGTTTTTGTTTAGGAATGTTAATGTGGTTAAGTGGGATTTTAAAGTGAGAAATCCCTTTTTGGCACATGAGCACGACCGTGCTCATGTTCAGCACTCTCGTGCTTATTTGCGTGCTCTGTGACTGATTGAGCCACGAGCCGTGCTCAAGGGGAGCATGGCCATGTCAGAAAGTATGAGTTTTTGACGTGGTTTTGTAGACCCCGTGCTGACTTGAGCACGGTCATGTACTCAAGTTGAGCACACCCATGCTCAGGGGGAGCACGATCATGCTCAGGGTCTAATGTTATATAAGAAAGCTTTTAGAGAGGGTTACGGGTTAACCTCACTTTGGTACTTTTAGCAACCCTAGTGCGACAGAAACCTCTCCCTTTCAAGTGCTTGGTGTTATTGTCGTCATGTGGGAGAAAATCGCTCATTAATGCCAATTAAGGTAACATGGTCATCCCTCCTTAATCTCCTTTTCTTGTTTATTGATTTGGAGATTTATTGGTTATTCTTTCGTGTTTGACCAAGGCTTGAGGAGTTCGTCAATCAGCTCGAGGGAACAAGAGTAATTTTGATTTCGTTGGTGTTAGAGGAATCTTCATACCAGGTATGGGGAGAAGGGATAGTATGAACATGTAGGCATTGGGGGTAGCGTAAGATGAAGGGTTAACCCATGACCCTATTGTTTGCTATTTTTCCTAATTGTTACCTTGTTATATGCTTGTCTATGTTTATGTATGATTGGAATGATGAACTATGAATTATGAATATGATGTTTATGCCATGATTGGACATGTTGATGATGATGTTGCCATGCCATGAATGTTTGAATGGTTGTTGATGCCAACGTTAATGTTAATAAGACATCAAGAATGTTGATAATGATGTTTAAGGATTAAGGGATAATTTCCCAATGTTCATAAGACATAAAACGTAGTAAAGAGAAGTGAGATTGAGGCTTAATGGTATATTCAAGACCTTAGGATTGATCCAAGAGTGTTTTAGGGATGTTAATAATGAAGCTAGAATTAAAGGAATAATCCTGAATAATTATAAGACATGAAGATTAAAGAAGAATAATGAGACTGATGCTTGATGGTGAAATTAAAGACCAATAGGATTGATCTTTGAATGCCCTAGGAAGCTTAGCAAGGGTTCCCAACCCTTTCTGCCTAGATCAGTGCCGCCATGCTCCAGTAAGCATGCCCGTGCTCAATAGACAAAAGGTCGTGCTCAACTTAAAGTTCAGCACGCCCGTGCTGGGTGCAGAACGACCGTGCTCCCCAAATAGAACAAATGTGAATAAGAACAAAGGGTGGTTTCACCCAAATTGTCCTCTATGATGAAATAAGACACCAATCGAAGTAAATATAAGAGAGAATATCTAATTAAACCCTAACAAGATAACTAAAATACAAATGTTGAGATGGTTAAGACGGTAACGATGGATAACCGCACATAGTTATACCTTGGTGCTAAGTGGCCAAGGGGGCCTTGATGCTTATTGGTCAAGGTGTTGTTGATGTTGTACCTTGGTGCTTAGTGGCCAAGGGGGCCTTTATGCTTATTGGTCAATGTGTTGATGATGATAAAACTTTGGTGCTTATTGGCCAAAGCGGAGGTGGTGATTGTTTGACAGTGTGTTTTTGTTGCTCATGCATTCACGCATTGGAGATGTTAGTGGGGGATGTTTAACATAGGGGAGGTCGTCTGAGAGTAAGGAGATCTGGACGTCCGTGGTGATTCATCCGAGAGTTAGGTGAATCTGGCCCCCCGTGGTGGTGCATCAAAGAGTAAGGTGTGTAACACCCTGTTTTTTGTTAACTGCTTTTATGTAATGCTTGTTTGTTGTTTAAGTCTTAGGACTTAGCTTATAGCTGTGTTGAGGGCTAAGTGGGATTTTTAGGCTTAAAATCCCTATTTGGTACATGAGCACGGCCGTGCTTATGTCCAGCACGCCCGTGCTCAATGATGTGCCTTGTGACCGTTTGGATCACAAGCACGATCGTGCGTAATGGGAACCACGATTGTGCAAGGGATTGGCGTCACGGAGACGCTTAGGTAAGCACGCCCGTTCTTAGTAAGGTGCACGGCCATGCTTAGGTCTGGAGCCTAAAAAACGGCACAGTAATCGAGGGTTTGCATTTTTAAACCTTATTTTGGCACATCTGCCACCCTAGTGCGGCTATACCTTGTTTCTTCCATACTTTCTCTAAACCCATCACTTTCTTGGAGTTTTGGAGGTTCGTTGGGAAGCTTAGTTGGTCTGTGTCAATCTTAGCAGGTAATGGTTTCTCCCTCTTTTGGTTTCCTTTCTTTCGTTAAGAATTAGGAACTAATGGTTTGACATTTTCTGTTTAACCAAGGCTTGGAAAGCTAACTGAGTCGCTCGAGGGATGCGTTGGTTTACCATTGAGTTGTCACTACCGGATTCTTTATACCATGTATGGGGAGAAGGATAGTGTAATCATTATGCAAGGGGTAGCGTAAGATGAGGGGTTCCCATAGCCCCGTTGTTATTAACTGATGTCAATGGCATGTTATATTTGATTATATGCTTATTTGGGTTAATTGCTATTAATGTTGTTTGATCATGAGTATGCCTGTCATGAATGTCTATTATTTTTGTTTACCCTGTTGTATGCCAAACTGTGTATAACTAGTTAATCTGTTTATGTCATAATTATTGGTGGATTGGTATGAATGATTATGATTATGAGTGACATAAATGTTGTTGTCTGATGTTGATTGGCTGAATGATGTTGGTTGACGTTGAACATGTTAATAAGACCCTAATTGACTAAAATAGGAATCTTAATTAACATAACGGTTAAGGGATTAATTTCCCTAATGTTTCATAAAATATGAACTGTTAGTGAGGGGTGAGGTTTTATGCCAAATGGATTAGTCAAGACACTAAGAATTGATTTGAGAGTGTTAGGGGAGTTTTGACTTCAAGAACACAATAAACCTGCCCAGAACAGCATGGCAATGCCCACGAGCACGAGTGTGCTAAATAGGGAGCATGCCCGTGCTCCCAGTTTGAATTCTGGAAAATGGCCTCGCTTTAAGTCCAGTCGTGCAGAACATGAGCACGACCGTGCACCAAGCACGATCGTGCATAAATGGAAGAACGACCGTGCTTCACTTAAATAGAAACACGCCCGTGCATAGGGTGAGCACACCCGTGCTCCACTTCCAGTACAGAATCCGAGATTAAAGGTTTTAAAGGGGTGTTTCACCCCAAATGTCCCCAATGATGAAATAAGACACCAATCGAATAAATTCAGTTAGATACTTTAATTAAAGACTAACTAAGATAAACGAGATTAATAAGTTGGATAAGCCGGTGCCCAATGGGTTACCGCGCGTGATATGCTTTATTGCTTTTTGGCCAAAGTGGCCTCGATGCTTTTGGGAAGAGGTGTTGATAAGTTGAAACTTGGTGCTTTTTGGTCAAGGGGGCCTTGACTCGGAAGGGTTAAGGTGTTGATGTTGGTGATAAGTATTGGGTGCTTATTGGCCCAAGCGAAGAAGGTGGTTGCCCTTGTTTGTTGTTGTGCTCATGCATCAAACATTGGAGTTGATAGTAGGGGAAGATAAACATATGGGAGGTCGTCCTAGAGTAGGGCGATCTAGCCGTCAGTGGGTGGTTCACCCAAGGTTTGGTGGACCGTGCGCCTGATGTGTGATCTGGCAAGTGTACCGAATTCGTCGTCAAGTAATAAAAAGATATCGATCCCACAGATATCGTGATCTCAAATCACAACTAATTATCAAATCGATTAAACTGGGCTATAAAAAAAGATTTTGAAAAGGTTCTGATTTTTGAAATAATAATCAAGTAACAATCAAATTTAATATCGCAATTTAAACAAAACGGGAAAGCAATTCAAATTGGGGGTTTTCAAATTCAAAAGGGATTCCTAGGAATTGGGTTACCAACAAGATTGTTTATGTTACTAAATTGACTACCCCTTGTTAATTATCTAAATTGCTTTGAAGATGAATTTATCCTAAATTAGTTAATGCTCCCTCTCGGGTTACAAAAACCGTGCCCAATTAAACCAACCCCTACTCTCATGATAGTTGAATTTAGATTGAACCCTTTACTCTTTGTGACAATTCGTTAATCCTCGAAGGACCGCTTCTAACTCTCGTGATTTAAGTCCTAAGTCTGATTCTATAGATCCGATACCTAAGTTCATCGCTAGGTTCCTCAGTGGCCACCGAATTTACGAGTAATTAAAACAATAGAAATCAGATCTAAAGCAAAATCGAAATTAACAAAGGTAAAACATCAATTCACAACATAAAAAAGATCTTGGGCATAGCCTCAATCCCTAGAAATAAAACTATTAGTCAAGCATTGCCATGGTGATGACAAGCTTGATTAACAAAAACATGAAATAAAACCTAAGAGAAGAGAAAGAGAAGAAGAAGAAGAGAATCCTAATTTTGCCTAAGTGTGGCAGCCCATCCAAAGTCTCCTTAGTCTCTGCCTAATTGCCATATTTATAGATTAGGGTAATTTGAATCCAAATCAAACACAAATTCAGATGAAATCAGTTTCTTCAGATCCAAATATTGCGCGTCACGACCGTGATGGCCATCACGGCCAGGCCGTGACGGATTCTGCCTTGGGCACTGCTTCACTGATTGGTCTGTCACGGCCGTGACCACCATCACGGCTAGGCTGTGATCAGTTCTGCTTGTGAGGGTCTGGTTTAGCTGACATGTCACGGCCGTGATGCTCATCACGGCTTGACCGTGACCAGTTCTGACTTTAGCCTTCTTTCTTTTCAGTTTTGCTCGACCACGGTCGTGATGGCTGTCACGGCTAGGCCGTGATGGGCTCTGTTTGGCTCATTTTCTTCACTTTTCAAGCCCCATCTTCATGCAAGCTCCATCATGGCTAATCTCGAGCACTTTAATCCTTAATTCCTGCACAACAACACCACAAAACCGCCTTACCCGTTCCAAGGTAAAAACTAACCAAAATCAAATTAAATATGCCTAAACTATATGAAAATGCATGCAAAATGACAATGAAATATGAGGTGGAATCACACTCATCAAACTACCCCAAGCTTAAGACTTTGCTTATCCTCGAGCAATAACTAAGGCCAGAAAAGATAATCAATCAATCATGGATAGTGAATTCTAGAACCCGAGTAACTAATCCAAGCAACAGGCATTTTCAAATAAGAAACCAAGAGACAATCAATTTCAAGTCCAATTAGAAGCTTAGGTTTCCTAAATTCATATTCTCACTGATTCGGGTACTCTCCTCACCTCACTCAAGTGTTTAAGGGTATATGACAATTCGCTCGATTTCCTCAAAGAAAGTATCCTACCATAAGCTTGACTGTTAATCAAATCTCTACTTTATTAATGAAAACACATAAGAATCAAGAGGTCTTTTATTTTGGTTGTAATGGGGCCATGGGATTGATCGTTAGGTGGGGAAATCAAGAAAAGGAAATTTCAAGAAGGCTAAACAAAATATCAAACATTGCAAAGCATGACAACCTTCTAAAATACCTTTTTGGGCTTTAGTTCACTTTTCCACCTTTCTTTATTTTTTTTATTTTTTTTATTTTATTTCTTACTTTCTTTTTGTCATCCCCTTCTTCATTTTTTTTGTTTATTTATTTTTATTTTATTCGGAGAAGGGGAGATTTTCAACTTAAGAGAAATATTTTTTTTTCTAAATTTCTTATCCCACAATTTATTTTTCAAACTACCTTTTTACCCTTTTTGCAATACTTTAAAAGGTGTCATACCAACCATCATTCATCAAATTATTTCAAGGTACCAAGAAAAGTATTTTATTCTTTTAGGCTTAAAATTGGGCAACTAAGGGGTAGCATTTAATCAATCAAAGCTCAGAAGGCCAGAAAAATACCTAGTGCCTCGACCATTTTCAAATATGTTTTCAAAAATTTTTAAGTTTCAAAATGGTTTCAAGTCAAGTTCTAGAGTGTACAATCCAAGAGGAATGAAACACTCAATCACAAAGGATGGGGTAGATTTAGTGAGTACCCCTTTTAGGCTCAAAAATCTCTCATTCAATAGTTTAAAATCAATGAGAAACACAAATCTAAGGAACCATATGCTAATTATCAACTATCAAAATATCATCTCAAGCATTTTTATTTTTAGCTTATCACAAGAATAAATAAAAAAAAATTGGGTTCAAAAATTCACTATCTCAATTTATTTGGCACCAAGTTCTCACAATTGGATGCAAACTCTAAGCAATGGGCAATCTAATCATGTGATCATGCAAAACTATGCCTATATGAATGCAACATGAAAAATGCAAAAATCCAAAAAAAAAATTGCAAAAATACCCCTACCCCATGCTTAAAAACTTACATTGTCCCCAATGTAAATAATCAAGTTGGAGTGAGGAGAAAAATGGAACAACTTACCGATGTGCTAGAGGGTGCGTGATCAATTCTGGTCTATAGGAGCTGGCCCTTCACGCCCGTGATGCTTTCTGATCTTCTGGGTTAGCCAATCACGGTCGTGACCCCCGTCACGGTCTGGGCGTGATGACTTCTGACATTATTTGTCCTTGGCTTTTTGCTCTTCCTTACTTCATAACCTGAAAACACTAGACAAAACCATCAATAAGTGACCTTTCTTCTCTTAATCTACCCAGATTGTTCGAAAACAAAATTCAAAAACAAATGGAAACGGGAAAGAAAACTTGGGTTGCCTCCCAAGAAGCGCTTATTTACGGTCTTAAGCTTGACCATACTTATTCCAATCAACCGGGGTCGGCTGGGCCTAGAATTGTAAGAACACTTCTCTTCCATAGAAGTCCTTCAAAGAGCCGATTTTGTTCATATGGCCAATTGCATTTTCGCTTTGCTCTTTTCACTGAGTTTCATGGCCCTACTCCCTCCCGGCGGGGGTTTTATCTCCACATGATGAGAAACTCCAACTTCATCACCCTTGGGTGCATCATTTGTCATGCAAATCTTCGGAGTTGATTCCATGTTAAGCTCTTCCTTCACCTCTGGAGACATTATATCGATCCTGCACACATGGCTCTCAAAAGGAGGATTGTTATATGAGTTAGTCAAATCAAAATCTACCCTACCTTCTTCTACATTAAAAGAGAGCTTGCCATTTTTTACGTCTATCATTGCTGCAGCTGTGTCCAAGAATGGCCTTCCTAGAATGATAGGGAATTTAGAATTCCCGTTCATATCCAACACCATGAAGTCGGTAGGGATGAAAAATTTCCCTACCTTTACGGGGACATTCTCTAGTATGCCTAGAGGAGTTTTAGTTGAGCCATCCACAAATTGTAAAGAGAATTTGGATGGACTCAATTTCTCGGCTCCTAACCTCTCAAAAATAGTAAGCGGCATCAAACTCGCACTAACCCCTAAGTCACATAAGGCTTGGTCTATTTTCACTTCTCTGATTGAGCAACCAATAGAGAAACTACCTGGATCTTTTAGTTTAGGAGGCATATTAGTTTTTATCATGGCATTATGCTCCTCAATTAGGCTCTTAGTTTCTATTTCTACTTGCTTTTTCTTGACCAACCTTTGTGGGAAAGGTATTGGGGGTTGGTACGGTGGCGGAGGGACATACTTTGGCTCTATCTCTTCATCTTCGCTCATGTCCTCCTTACATTCCACATCCTTTTCAACCACCCCAAGCTTATCATCCCTCAAGTATATGGCATTACAATGTTCATTGGGATTAACTTCGGGTTGTCCCGAAAACGTACTCTTAGGTCTAGAGTATGTACTAGCTTGTTAGGCAATCTGAGTTTCTAACATCTTATTATGGATGGCTAAGTTATCAACCTTAGATGCTAGCTCTTTTATTGCCTCATTGACTGCCCTACCTTGTTGCCTAAACTCTTAATTTTTCTTTGTTTGAGTTTCAACAAAGTTTTCCAAGAGAGACTCAAGTTTAGACTTTTGTACCTGAGGATACCCCGGTGCGGGTTTCCTATTACCTTGGCCTTCTTGGAATTCGTGGTTCCGGGTGTTGTTGTAGTTCCCATAAGAGAGGTAAGGGTTGTTCTTCCTTCCTTGGTTGTAAGAATTTGGGGGAACATAATTTGGCAACTTCGGGTTCGTGTCGTAGAAGTTGTGAAAAGAGTTCACTTGTTCCCCTGAAGCGCTGGATCCATGGGCAATACCTCGTGGGCACTCCATTATGTCATGTCCCTACATTCCACAAATCTCACAAACAATATTAGTAGCACCTATTGAACTCACATTAGCTCTTTCAAGATGATCAAATCGTTTATTCAGGGAGTCAATTTTAGACATAATAAGATCAGTGTTGTTCATTTCAAACTTACCCCCAAAATATTTTTCGGGTTATTACCTCTTTCCGAGCCCCATTGGTGGTAGTTGGTGGCTACGTTTTCAATGATGTTGAATGCCTCAGTCAGAGGCCTATTCATAAATGCTCCACCAGCTGCGGAGTCAAGTGACACCTTCGAAGAGTAATCCAATCCATTGTAGAAGATGTGCACTAATAACCATCTCTCGAGTCCATGATGTGGGCAAGACTCCAGCAATCCCTTGTAGCGATCCCAAGCTTCGGATAAGCATTCTCTGTCCTTTTGAAAGAAGCCGGTGATATGGGTTCGTAGGTAAGCCGTCTTGGATGGAGGGAAGAATTTCTCCAAGAATGCCTGCTCCAGTTGGTCCCAAGTCGACAAGGTATTAGCGGGCACTTGCTTCAACCAAGCCTTAGCCTTTCCAGTCAGAGAGGAGGGGAATAACCTCAAGCGTATAGCAACGAATGGGGCACCATGAATCCTAATTGCATTGCCTAATGATGCTAATTAGCATAGGCGGTATAGTGTAGTTCTCCGCCTCGATCTCTGGGCTAGCAATCCCAGTTCGCAAACCCCTAGCATTTGGGACTGCGTAATCCTTCAGTGGCTTGGTATCCGGAAGATTCGCCATGAGTGGAATGGGAATCAACCTCTCTCTCTCTCTCTGTAGTCTCCTACGTCTATGAAAGGTCCTCTCGATTTCGGGGTCAATCTCAATAAGGCATCCAAGACTTAGGGATCTTTGCATGAAAGAGAAAAACATAGAGAGATAGATACTCTAGAGAGAAAAAAAGAGATAAAATATTTATTTTATTTTTTAAAAATTAAATAAAGAGAAAAAGTCCAGAAAAATCAATTTAAAAATTAAATTGAGATTCGAGAAAGCATAGTCCCCGACAACGGCGCCAAAAACTTGATGTGTGATCCGGCAAGTGTACCGGATTTGTCGCCAAGTAATAAAAAGATATCGATCCCACAGAGACCGTGATCTCAAATCAAAACTAATTATCAAATCGATTAAACTGGGCTATAAAAAAAGATTTTGAAAAGGTTTTGATTTTTGAAATAATAATCAAGTAACAATCAAATTTAATATCGCAATTTAAACAAAACAGGAAAGCAATTCAAATTGGGGATTTTCAAATTCAAAAGGGATTCCTAGGAATTGGGTTACCAACAAGATTGTTTATGTTACTAAATTGACTACCCGTTATTAATTATCTAAATTGCTTTGAAGGCGAATTTATCCTAAATTAGTTAATGCTCCATCTCGGGTTACAAAAACCGTGACCAATTAAACCAACCCCTACTCTCGTGATAGCTGAATTTAGATTGAACCCTTTACGCTTTGTGACAATTCATTAATCCTCGAAGGACCGCTTCTAACTCTCGTGATTTAAGTCCTAAGTCTGATTCTATAGATCTGATACCTAAGTTCACCGCTAGGTTCCTCCTTAGAATATCTACGACACGTAAATAAGTGGCCACCGAATTTACGAGTAATTAAAACAATAGAAGTCAGATCTAAAGCAAAATCGAAATTAACAAAGGTAAAACATCAATTCACAACATAAAAACAAATCTTGGGCATAGCCCCAATCCCTAGAAATGAAACTACTACTCAAGCATTGCCATGGTGATGACAAGCTTGATTAACAAAAACATGAAATAAAAGCTAAGAGAAGAGAATGAGAATCAGAAGAAGAGAATCCTAATTTTGCCTAAGTGTGGCAGCCTACCAAAAGTCTCCTTAGTCTCTGCCTAATTGTCATATTTATAGATTAGGGTAATTTGAATCCAAATCAAACACAAATTCAGATGAAATCAATTTCTTCATATCCAAATATTGCGCGTCACGACCGTGATGGCCATCACGGCCAGGCCGTGACGGATTCTGCCTTGGGCACTGCTTCACTGATTGGTCTGTCACGGCCGTGACCACCATCACGACTAGGCCGTGATCAGTTCTGCCTGTGAGGGTCTGGTTCAACTGACATGTCACGACCGTGATGCTCATCACGGTTTGGCCGTGACCAGTTCTGACTTTAGCCTTCTTTCTTTTCAGTTTTGCTCGATCATGGCCGTGATGGCTGTCATGGCTAGGCCGTGATGGGCTGTTTGGCTCATTTTCTTTACTTTTCAAGCCCCATCTTCATGCAAGCTCCATCGTGGCTAATCTCGAGCATTTTAATCCTTAATTCCTGCACAACAACACCACAAAACCGCCTTACCTGCTCCAAGGTAAAAACTAACCAAAATCAAATTAAATATGCCTAAACTATATGAAAATGCATGCAAAATGACAATGAAATATGAGGTAGAATCACACTCATCAGGGCCCCTGTGGTGGCGCATCCTAGGTATGGTGCATCGGCTATCCAAGGGGTTCACCCATGGTTTGGTGAACTACCGGCATTGGTACTTTTTGGCCAATGTAGATATGTAACTCCGATGTTGCCTTCCTGAGATAGTTTAGATCCGCATGCATAATGGAGTAGCGGAGTAGTGTAGCTCCGCATAGCATATGTTGGTTGAGACGGCATGTTGATGTGATTATATTATGTTGATGATATATGTTGTATATTGCTATGCCATGCTATAATGTATGTTCTTCTTGCTTACTATCTCCATGTCATTGTGTTTACATGTTTTCTTACACCCCGTTTTCTGTTTCTGTTTTGGCATGTATCCCTTTATGAAGAGGATGATGAGCAGCCAGTGGAAGAGTGACTCTAAGGAGTCGCGACTCTAGTTAGGATTTATCAGTAGTTATAGTTGTTATTAGTTTAGTTGTTCAGTTTGTATTCCGTGAATTTTATTCCAGAACAGTTATACCAGCTCTGTATGTGACATCGGGGTTGGTTATGTTTATGCTTATGTTTTATGTTTATTTTCTTATTGTTGAGGTGTTACAATGTGGTGCTTTCTATCCAGTTTTTATTTTATTAAATAAATGCTTGTTTTTATCTTACCTCTTTTATGTAAAAGTTTTATAAATAACATGATGGGTAGAGGGTGTCACATTTAGTGGTATCAGAGCAGGTCTGTCCTATCAGGCCGTGTTGTGAGTCTGTTGTGTGCTCTTGTTTGAATTGTATATTATTGTTATAGACGATGATGCTTAAAGTTATGAGCCTATCACTTTTTCCTGCTTAAGTTCTCTGTATTTAATGGCGGTTTTGGACATGTACAGGAACTCATGGCAGGAAGAGGCAGAAACGATCAGGCAATCGTTAATGTGTTGGAACTCCTTGCCAATGCGATAGGGCAAGTTCAGAACAACAACAATGGAGGACCGACTGAGTTTCAGGGTCTTGACAAGTTCCAGCGGAATAATCCACCATCTTTCAGAGGAGCTTATGACCGCGAGGGTGCCTTGTTGTGGATAAGGGAGATAGAGAAGATCTTTCGTGCCATTGATTGCAACGATCAACAGCGGGTTATCTTCGCCACGTTTATGCTCACTGAGGAGGCTGAGCACTGGTGGGAGAACTGTCGTCCGAGGATGGTGACTGAGGGTACGACGGTTACATGGCCTGTTTTCATAGACAGGTTCTTGGAGAAGTATTTTCCTGCAGATGTCCGTGACAAGTAAGAGATGGAATTATTGGTGCTGAAGCAGGGAATTATGTCAGTGGGAGAGTATACGGCAAAGTTCGAGGAGGTGGCTAGGTATCACACACCGTATCAGGTTATGGTCAATGATCGTTTAAAGTGTGTCAAGTTTGAGGATGGCCTTCGTCCGTAGATCAAGCATTCGATCAGTTACCAGGAGATCAGAGTCTTCCCGACCTTGGTGAACAAGTGTAGGATCTTTGAGGATACCTACAGGTCCAGAGTGGCCAGTTTCAGGAATTCATATAGCCAGGGCAGCAAGAAGACCCAGCAGAAGGACAAGGGCAAGCAGCGTTACGCTTCAGCCGGTCGAGATTTTAAACAGAGTGACTGGAAGCCACAGCTTTCTTATGATATGTCTAGGGGTGGGAACTATAATGCCCTTAGGCCTATGAGGTGCGGAGCACCAGATCACTTCACTCCCCAGTGCAAGAAATCGGAAGTCATCTACTTTAGGTGTGGCAAGTCTGGCCACATCAGTCGGGATTGTGGAGGAGCAAAGTCAGAACCTCCAAGTGCTAGCAAGAGTCAGCAGTCTCAGGCTAATCGACTGAAAACCACTGGGAAAGTCTTTACTCTTAGTGGAGTCGAGGCCTCCGAGTCTTATGACTTGATTCAAGATATATGCTTAATTGATGGGACTCCTTTAACTGTATTGTATGACTCGGGTGCTACGCACTCGTTTATATCGCATGATAGGGTCAAGAGTTTAGATTACCTTGTTACCTTTCTTGAGTATGATTTGATTGTTTCCACACCTACAAACAAGTTTGTTCTCACTTCACAGGCATGCAAGAACTCTCATATTACCATTAATGGTAGAATCTATACCGTTGATCTTGTATGCTTACCTTTAAAACAGCTTGATATTATTCTTGGAATGGACTGGTTATTGATTGCGTGGGTTCTGGCAAGTGTACCGGATTCATCGTCAAGTAATAAAAAGATCGATCTCACAGAGACCGTGATCTCAAATAACAATTAGTTGTTAAATTGATTTCACTGAACTAGAATAAGATTTGGTTTTTGAAACCGGAATCAAGTAATAATCAAATTTAAAATTGCAATTAAACAAAATAGGAAAGCAATTCAATTAGGGGGTTTTCAAATCTAAAGAGATTCCTAGGAATTTGGTTACCAACAAGATCATTCGTGTTACCAAATTGACTACCCCTTTGTTAATTATCAAAATTGCTTTGAAGGTGAATTTATCCTCAATAAGTTAATGCTCCCTCTCGGGTTACAAAAACCGTGCCCAATTAAACCAACCCCTACTCTCGTGGTAATTGAATTTAGATTGAACCCTTTAAGCTTTGTGACAATTCGTGAACCCTCGAAGGACCGCTTCTAACTCTCGTGATTTAAGTCCTAAGTTTGATTCCTATAGATCTAATACCTAAGTTCACCGCTAGGTTCCTCCTTAGAGTATCTATGACATGCAAATAAGTGCGCACTAGATTCACAAGTAATTCATGCGACAGAAACCAAATCAAAAGCGAAATTGAAATTAACAAAGGGAAAATATCAATTCATAAAATAAAACAGATCTTGGGCATAGCCCCAATCCCTAGAAATAAAACTACTACTCAAGCATTGCCATGTTAAGAGCAAGCTTGATTAACAAAAACATGAAAGGAAACCTAAGAGAGCAGCAGCAGAAGAAGAAGAAGAAGAAGAAGAAGAAGAAGAAGAAGAAGAAGAAGAAAATCCTAAATTTGCCTAAGGTAGCAGCCCAAAAGTCCTCTATTTTCGAGCCTAAGTGCTCTATTTATAGATTAGGGTAACTTGAATCCCAATCAATCACAAATTCAGATCAAATCAATTTCTAAAGATCCATATATTACGCGTCACGGTCGTGATGGCTGTCACGATGATAGTGTGATTTTACATCATGTTTCCTGTACACTTTTGCATGCATTTTTCATATAGATTAGGCATTCTTTATTTGACTTTAGTTAGTTTTTCCCTTGGAACGGGTGAAGCAGTTTCTTGGTGTTGTTTTGCAGGAATTTAAGGAAAAATGCTCAGAATTAGCCTTGATGGAGCTTGGATGAAATAGAGCATGAAAAATGAAGAAAATGAGCCAAGCAGAGCCCATCACGGCCTGGCCGTGATGACCATCACGGCCATGATCAAGAAAAATGAGAAGATTGAAGGCAAAAGTCAGAAGCTGTCATGGCCTAGCCGTGATAACCATCACGGCCGTGACAGGCCAAGTAGTCCAAATTTGAAAGCGCGCCCACTCCAGAACACGTCACGGTCGTGACGCGTGGCCTCTCTATAAATATGAGCGCAAATGAGAGAGTTAGGCTGGGAATTCTGGCGGATCTCTGACACAGATCCATCAGACAACTTTTAACCTAAAGGATTCTTGGAGGCTGCGAAAAGGGTTCCAACCCTAAAAGGGAGCTGAGTAAGGGGGTTGCTGTGACGACAGTGGGAAGCTTCAATGGAGTTCTCCCTTTCCCTTTTTCTCTACTGCTTTTTTGGTTTGGCTTTCTCTGTAATTATGAGTAGCTAATCCCTGTTTGTTGGGATTAGACGTAACTAAACTAAACTTCATGTATTTGTCTTGACTGATTAATCCGTGTTTATGTTTCTCTGTTAGTGATTGATTTTCCATGCTTAATGCCTGTTGTGGCTAGCACCCCCATGACTTGATTAGTGTTTTGGTATGCAATTGGGAAATTTGTATTAGAACCGGAACTGAAATTAATCACCTAGTAACCGTTGCATCTAGGAATGGAGTTTGGTTTACTAGTAATCACGTAATCCCTAATCTTAATGCAAATTCATTAATCTAGGCCACCTAAGGAATTAGGGTCTATTAGTGGATTTAGGCTCTTGCCATCTGAGGAATCAGGGCTTGAGTAACTTAGTGGATTGATTTTAATATTTGAAGCATGAATGGGAGGTATCTAGTCCTGGTAGTACATGAGGCAGAGGTTTAGTGAAATCTGATCCCAACATATCCTTTTCGCATTCCAAGTATTCGATAAAAATACAAAAAGATTTTTACTCCTTTTATTTTGTTTGTTTTGAATTCTCTTCATAGTCTAGATAGTTGCTGAACTTGTGAAATGGTAATCGACATCCAATCCTCGTGGGAACAATATCGGTCTCACCACCGTATTACTTGCATGACTGGGTATACTTGCCCAGATCCGTCAACAAGTTTTTGGCGCCGTTGCCGGGGATTGGTTTTGCCAATATCATTGGTAACAAAGGAGGCAACTAATTTAGACATTTTTATCTTTTATTTTTCTGTATATATATTTGACATTTTCTCTGTACAGATTTGATTTTTTTTTTCTTTTGAGTGTTTGTTTGTGCAAGGGGGAGGAAACACATGGACTATCATTACCACCCAACTTGGGAATCTCAACTTGATTGGATCGTGTTTGATGGTATCACTGTTAAGTACATGAAGATTTACTCCAAAGAGGAATGGAAGTCCTATTTGTCATCCTTGCAACCAGCACCACACTTCGAGCTGGATCCTGTTCTGCTAGAGATTCTTTGGGATATAGATGCTTATCCTCTGAGCTTGATCATAGATCATAGCCAGGAGGAAATTAGTTCCATGATTCAGAGGGCTGAGTGATAAGCCTTTGGCTTATCTAGTTTTATAACTAGATGGACTGTGGTTTTTGTGCAAATTATTCGAGTTCAATCTCGTTTTCGCCCAAATTTGGCCTTGTTTTGTTCCTAAGTAGGTTTTGACTCGTTCTAGGCATTTTTAGTAGTTTTTAGTCTATTTTGAATAGAATTACGCTTTTTGTGCCTTTTTATTGTTTCAGGATAGAAGTGAAGCTCCGGGAGTCAAGGAAAGTCAAGAAATAGTGGAAATTGCCATGCTGGAGATGCTCGCCCCGCGAGTGGATGCTCGCCTCGCGGGTCTAAAGATCAGCTAAGCAGCAACGTCATCAATTCTGTCTCGCCCCGCGAGAATATTCTCGCCTCGCGATCATTCAAACTCAGGATGGAGCCAAAACTGAAATTCGCCCCGCGAGAGGAAGCTCACCCCGCGATAGCCTGAAGACCCTGGAAGACAGAGACCATCACGGCCTAGCCGTGATGAAGGTCACGACTGTGACAGATTGAAGTTTGAAGACTCGCCCCGCGAACACACTCTCGCCTCGCGAGAATCCAAATTGAAAGAGCGCCAAAACTAATGATTCACCTCGCGAAAGGTTGTTCGCCCCGCGAGCGGCCGAGAACCAGAATCCCTATTTATAGGCTGTTTCAGATCAGAATTTGGGGGTTTTTGGAGAGCTTTTGGAGATCCGAATCCTAGTAGGTTTTTTCCACTGTAGAGTAGCGTTTAGGCCAGATTTCTTTTCTCTTTGGAGCTGCGTCTCCTCTTTTCTTTTTATTTTATCATGGTGGTTATGTCGGATTGCTTGTCTATGAGCATGAGGAACTAATCCCCTCGTCTGAGGGAGCAATGAAGCCACCCATGGCGGTGTAGATTCGATGTGATGTATGTCTTTCTCCCTTGTCTCAATTTATGTTTTCCAATTCTGAAATGATTGCGTTGATCATATGTGTTGCGTGATTGACTAGTTAAATGTGTTTGAGGCTGATCGGCGATTCGCGTTTAGAACTTGAATTGGGATCACTAATTGAATAATATGCATGACAGTGGATTTAGGAGATTAGTGCAACCTTATAGGGAACACGAATTAATAGAATTCGAGATTAGGATTATGAGACCTAGTAAGTAATTAATCCAATCGTCGAATACGTCCTATTGAGCACGACAGTGGATATAGGAGAATTTGGGGGTCCTGGTTGACATTGTAATTGAACTTGGGGAGGAATTCATCATCACTTGGGTACTATACATGATTGGGTAGGTGGATTTGAGACCTTTGACATTTTAATTTCAGATTTTTAGTTAATTATTTTATTAGATTTGTTAATTTGAATTCGATCCTATCTTCTCTCTCTCAACCACCTTCTGTAACTTGACCAAACGTATCGGATTTCCCGCGGATTGGTCGAATTGGTAGCCCAATCCCTGAGTTCGACCTAGGTAATTACTTACCGTGTTTATTTTATTACTTGCGACGACCCGGTACACTTGCCGGTGACTCATCAAGTTTTTGGCGCCGTTGCCGGGGATTGGCACAACCAATTTTCCTAATTTTTGGGAAGTTTGATTACTTGGTTAAGTTATTTTTATTTTTATTCTTATTTTTATTTTTTTTATTTTTTTTTCTATTATCTCTCTCTACTTCCTTGATTCCACTTGGTCTTGCCTTGTTTTGTATGCGAGGTACACGAGGGAATGCTTCCGGGTTGCGAATATTGTAATGGAGACCATGACACTTGGAGCTGTCCTTTCTACTACTCTCAAGAATATGTGGACTCATGCCATAATTTCTATGACAGCGTGCCCCAGGACAACTATCAGAGTCAATCAGTATTGGGGTTATATGAGGGGAGACCATCAGGGTTTCGCTTGGAGTAATGACGGCGATGGTCTAGCCTGGCAACCACAACCTCAACAGAATTGGCAGCCACAACCTTGGGAGTTGGCTTTTGAGAAGATGAATGCGGCAATGGAAAAGATGGTAATCAACACAGAGAAGGTGAATACGAAAGTTGACAAGTTGGCAACTCATACAGGGTTGGCACTTCAGAATCTAGAGATGCAGATTGCCCATCTTGCAAAGCAACTAAATGAGCCTCTCCCAGACACTCTCCCAGGTGATACCGAGAACAACCCTAAGAACCAATGCGAAGCCACAACAACTAGAAGCAGTGGGGTGTTGGGATCTGACTGGGATGCAACTAGTTCTCGGGAAGTTGAGGAAGAACCACTACATGTTGAGGAAGAGCAACCTGAGGAAGAGGAGTGGACAAGTGACAAGGCACCGGAGCAAGGGGGTAGAGATCAAAATGCAGATAAAGTGGTAGAGGACTCCACCATGCTTGCCGAGCAATCTGATTTTGCTGCATTGGATAAATATGTTGGCTTGCATGCATGTGTGGACATTGGTAAGTTAGACCCTCCCACTCGTCTGGCACACTTCCTCGAGAAAACACCATTTGGCCCGAGAGGAAGTGAGTTCATAATTATAGAGGTCAATGGAGTTTTCACACACAGGCCAGGTGGGATCATGGATAGAGTCATATTGCTCCTGCAAGGGCCACTTCACGAACCATGGGATCCTGGTGGAGGATTTGATATGATGAGTGTCTCTTGGCCCTTGTACCACAGACTATGGGATCCAGGTGGATGCTTCTTAATAAGTCAGGCTCGGGACGTTAAACAAGCGCTACTTGGGAGGCAACCCAAGCTAGGTATCCTTTGGTTTTAGTTCTGTCATTTTCATTTGTATTATTGGAAAAAAAAAAAGAAGCTTGATTCGCCACGTGAATCCATAGTGGCCGCGCGAGACAGAAGCCCTGAATCTCAGAGGCTTGCTCACTTTTCTGTCTCGCGCCGCGAGGTATACTGTCGCCTCGCGATTCTGGGCATCATCATCTATTGGAATTACAGATTCACCTCGCGAGATACTACTCGCCTCGCTATTCTGGAAAGTGTGGAAACAGTGTTTCCAGATTCGCCTCGCGAGTGATCTCTCCCCTCGCGAATCTGCAATTAAGGTTTTAATTTGCAGGAGTTCTTCCAGGATGCTATGCAACAGAAGGGAGGCCGTGAGACCAATTGGATGAGGAGGCAACCATGGAAACTTGATCAGGGAGTATCCTCTCCTCTCCTCACTTTTGTTTTGTTTTTGTTTTTGCTTTTTGTTTTGTTTTTGTTTGTCGCTCTTGAATAATTTGAGAAGATCAAGAGTTTTTGTATGAATTTGTGTCGGCAAGCTTGTTGGATTTCAATTAAATTGAGCATAGATTGATTGCATGAATTATTTTGACCATTGATGATTTCCCCCTAGGTTCTGAAATAGAAAATTGATCCCCATGTGAAAAATTGAAAATTGAACTTTGAGAATTTTATTGTGATTACTTGATTTATGATAAGTTTGGGGTGAGGGGGTGCACACATTAGGAATCGTATCTCGGTCAAACAATTTGCAAAATGTCCAGGTGAGGATTTGAGCCTCCAACTTTGTTTTTGATTGTGTGAATCACTTTTAAGTTGCACTTTCCCGAATTTGCTTGAATCTCTTCATGGTTTGCATGTTTATGTGTTGCATCAAATGATTTAGGCAATTTTCTTTGAATAACTACTTGGCCTAAAAAGGACCATCCCTAATGCATGTTCCCTAGTTAGCCACATTGAGCCTAATTGACCTATTGTTTCTTGATGACCCTATATTACAAGCCAAAATTTGAAAAACCATGTTAGCCCAATCTTAGTATTAGGAGAGCATGGAAGCGTAGCAAGAGAATGGTTGGGAGGAACTAAGTATGGGGTGGCTACAAGGTGATGTGTCATATTGGGGGTGAGAAAAAGAAAAATAATGGTTGATAAAAAAAAATTGCCAAAAGAAAAGGGGCAAAACAGAAAAAAAAAATAGCAAGGAAAAGGTTGTAGTCACCCGAGGCAAAAAGAAAAATGGAAAAAGGAATTTGAGTGGAAGATGTGTCAAAAGCTCATGCTCTCTTAGTTCCTAGGGACTTAAGCCTAGTATCCTTGAATATCCTACCCTCAGTCAGGCCCCATTACAACCTTTATAAGACCTTCTGATGTTGCATGCATGTTTTCGTGGGAACCATTTTTGAGATAAAATCAAATTCATGGGAAGTGCTCTTGGAATGTGAAGTTGAGTGAAAAGTTGATAGCCTAGACACAATTGAGCAAATGAGTGAAATTTTACATACCCTTGTGAGGAAGATAGTTGTTTGAAATTGGTGATCTTCCTTTTGTGTGTGACCCTGATCCTCAACTTAGGTTAATGATTGCATGAATGATGAAGTTCTCAATTGTTTAAAGTAAATGAATGTGGGGATTACGTTAATGTAGGGGGAAATCATTGGAGAAAAACTGTTTTGAGTGCATGAAATTTGTGCGAAATCGATTGATTCCCTTAAGCTTGCCAAGTCTTGAGTCGTTTTTGAGTTTTAGCTTGCTTGGGGAGAAGCAAGGTTTAAGTTTGGGGTGTTTTGATAAGCCTTTGGCTTATCTAGTTTTATAACTAGATGGACTGTGGTTTTTGTGCAAATTATTCGAGTTCAATCTCGTTTTCGCCCAAATTTGGCCTTGTTTTGTTCCTAAGTAGGTTTTGACTCGTTCTAGGCATTTTTTGTAGTTTTTAGTCTATTTTGAATAGAATTACGCTTTTTGTGCCTTTTTATTGTTTCAGGATAGAAGTGAAGCTCCGGGAGTCAAGGAAAGTCAAGAAATAGTGGAAATTGCCATTCTGAAGATGCTCGCCCCGCGAGTGGATGCTCGCCTCGCGAGTCTGAAGATCAGCTAAGCAGCAACGTCATCAATTCTGTCTCGCCCCGCGAGAATATTCTCGCCTCGCGATCATTCAAACTCAGGATGGAGCCAAAACTGAAATTCGCCCCGCGAGAGGAAGCTCGCCCCGCGATAGCCTGAAGACCCTGGAAGACAGAGACCATCACGGCCTAGCCGTGATGAAGGTCACGGCTGTGACAGATTGAAGTTGGAAGACTCGCCCCGTGAACACACTCTCGCCTCGCGAGAATCCAAATTGAAAGCGCGCCAAAACTAATGATTCGCCTCGTGAAAGGTTGTTCGCCCCGCGAGCGGCCGAGAACCAGAATCCCTATTTATAGGCTGTTTCAGATCAGAATTTGGGGGTTTTTGGAGAACTTTTGGAGATCCGAATCCTAGTAGGTTTTTTCCACTGTAGAGTAGCGTTTAGGCCAGATTTCTTTTCTCTTTGGAGCTGCGTCTCCTCTTTTCTTTTTATTTTATCATGGTGGTTATGTCGGATTGCTTGTCTATGAGCATGAGGAACTAATCCCCTGGTCTGAGGGAGCAATGAAGCCACCCATGGCGGTGTAGATTCGATGTGATGTATGTCTTTCTCCCTTGTCTCAATTTATGTTTTCCAATTCTGAAATGATTGCGTTGATCATATGTGTTGCGTGATTGACTAGTTAAACGTGTTTGAGGCTGATCGGCGATTCGCGTTTTAGAACTTGAATTGGGATCACTAATTGAATAATGAGCACGACAGTGGATTTAGGAGATTAGTGCAACCTTATAGGGAACAAGAATTAATAGAATTCGAGATTAGGATTATGAGACCTAGTAAGTAATTAATCCAATTGTTGAATACGTCCTATTGAGCACGACAGTGGATATAGGAGAATTTGGGGGTCCCGGTTGACATTGTAATTGAACTTAGGGAGGAATTCATCATCACTTGGGTACTATACATGATTGGGTAGGTGGATTTGAGACCTTGGACATTTTAATTTCAGATTTTTAGTTAATTATTTTATTAGATTTGTTAATTTGAATTCGAGCCTATCTTCTCTCTCAACCACCTTCTGTAACTTGACCAAACGCATCGGATTTCCCGCGAATTAGTCGAATTGGTAGCCCAATCCCTGAGTTCGACCTCGGTAATTACTTACCGTGTTTATTTTATTACTTGAGACGACCCGGTACACTTGCCGGTGACTCATCACTGAGATGCGAGCAGGGAAAAATGCTAGTAATATAATGGCGTCGCTAAGCGACATCTTTCAGAAGTTGGAAGAACAAGCCAGTGAATTTTGTAAATTACTAGCAGAAAAGACACATGGAATTCAAATTGAAGAGAATCTATTGGCTAGCATGGACATGATTGAAGATGAAGTGGTGGTGGTAGAAGAGCAACAAGAAGAGGAATGGGAATGGAAGGAGCAAACACCGTTGCAAGCTGCTCTAGAACAGTATTCCCAAGAACTATCCACCTCTGAGACCAAAATCAGAACCAACTGTGACAGTATCAAAGCTGTGAAGCAGAACTTCAAAATGCAAGTTGAGGAGATTTGCAAACAGTTAGTGCAAGAGTTAGATGAAGCACACTTTGAGCAAAATCTGATTTTGGGGATAGTTCAACATGAAGATGAAGTGGTAGTGGACTCCACCATGCTTGCTGAGCAATATGATTTTGCCGCATTAAACAAATATGTTGGCTTGCATGCATGTGTGGACACTGCAAAATTAATCCCTTCCACTTGTTTGTCAAACTTTCTCGTGGAGACACCACTTGACCCGAGAGGAAGTGAGTTCATAATTGTAGAAGTCAATGGAGTTTTCACACACTGGTTAGGTGGACTTGTGGATAGAGCCATATTGCTTCTGCAATTGCCACTCCATAAACCATGGGATCCGGGTGGAGGATCTCACATCTTGAGCACCCCTTGGTCCTTATACCACAGGCTATGGGATCCAGATGGATGCTTTTCAATAAGTCAAGCTAGTGACATTAAAGAAGCGCTTATTGGGAGGCAACCCAGGTTTTCTTAACCCTTCTCTTTAGTTAGTTTTTGTTTTTGAATTTAACTCTTGAATAATTTGAGAAGATCAAGAGGAAAAATAATAAATTGAGATTTGTCAAGTGATTTCAGGGAAAGAAGGAAGGGAGAGCAAGAAGACAAGGAAAAGAGCAAAGGCAGCAACCATCACGCCCAGGCCGTGACACTGGTCACGGCCGTGATAAGCTAATCATAGTGATGAGAAGACCCTGAAGAGCAGAGAGCATCACGGCCTAGCCGTGATGGGGTTCACAGCCGTGACAGGCCAACACCCATGGATCAGAATTGATCACGGCCTGCCCTTGATGAGGCTCACGGCCGTGATGCATTTCCCAACAAGTTTCTGACTGGAATGAGAGCCAGCACCCGCTACCGCCTCGGTAAGTCGTTCCAATTTTTTTTTCCTCTCTCCGACTTGATTGTTTACATTGGGGACAATGTAAATTCTTAAGCTTGGGGTAGGGGTATTTTTGCATTGTTCATGTTGCATTCATATAGTTTTGCATGATAGCTTTGCATGTTCGCATGATTAGATTGCCTCTTGCCTAAAATTTGCATCCAATTGTGAGAACTAAGTGCCAAATAAATTGAGATAGTGAATTGTTGAACCCAATTTTTTTTATTCTTGTGATCTGGCTACAAATAAAAATGTTTGAGATAATCTTGGATAGTTGATAATTAGCATATGGTTCAGTAGACTTGTGTTCTCATTGATTTTTGAACTACTAAATGTGAGATTTTGAGCCAAAAAGGGGTACTCACTAAATCTACCCCATTCTTTGTGATAGAGTGTTATTCCTCTTGGATTGTCTTTCTCTAGAACTTGACTTCAAACCGTTTTGAAGCTTAAAAATTTTTGAAAACATTTTTGAAAATGATTGAGGCACTAGGTATTTTTCCGGCCTGCTGAGCTTTGATTGACTAAATGCTACCCCTTTAGTTGCCCAACTTTGAGCCTGAAAGAATAAAATGCTTTTCTTGGTACCCTGAAATATTTTGATAAATATGCTTGATAGGATACCTTCTAAAGTATTGTACAAAAGGATAAAAAGGTAGTTGAAAAAAGTATGGGATGAAAGAATCAGAAAAATATTTCTCTTGAGATGAAAAATCTCCCCTTCTCCAAACAAAAGAAAAACAAAAGAAAAAAAGAAAAATATATAGAGAAGGGGATGACAAAAAGAAATGAGAAATAAAACAAAAATAAAGGAAGAAAGGTGGAAAAATAAATCAAAACCCAAAAAGGTATTTTAGAAGGTGTCATGCTTTGAAATGCTTGATATTTGGTGTAGCCTTTTGAAATGTCCTTTTCTTGATTTCCCCACCTAACGATTAATCCCATGGCCCCGTTACACCCAAAGTAAAAGACCTCTTGATTCTTAATTGTTTTCACTAATAAAGTAGAGATTTGGTTGATAGTCAAGCTTATGGTAAAATTCATTCCTTGAGGAAAATGGAACGAATTGTCATATATCCCTAAACATTTGAGTGAGGTGAGAAAGAGAGCCAAGCAAATGAACAAGCTTGGGGTGACCTTCAGGTGAGAAAGAGTGCCCAAATCAGTGAGAATATGAGTCTAAGAAACCTAAGCCTCTAATTGGACTTGAAACTGATTGTCTCTTGCTGAATTATTTGAAATGCCTGTTGCTTGGATCATTTACTCGGGTTCTTGGTTCACTATCCATGTTCTGATCATTTATGTCTTCTGGCCTTAGTGATTGCTTGAGGACAAGCAATTGAATAAGCTTGGGGTGATTTGATAGTGTGATTTTACATCATGTTTCCTGTACACTTTTGCATGCATTTTTCATATAGATTAGGCATTCTTTATTTGACTTTAGTTAGTTTTTCCCTTGGAACGGGTGAAGCGGTTTCTTGGTGTTGTTTTGCAGGAATTTAAGGAAAAATGCTCAGAATTAGCCTTGATGGAGCTTGGATGAAATAGAGCTTGAAAAGTGAAGAAAATGAGCCAAGCAGAGCCCATCACGGCGTGGCCGTGATGATCATCACGTCATCACGGCCTGGCCGTGATGACCATCACGGCCTGGCCGTGATGACCATCACGGCCATGATCAAGAAAACTGAGAAGATTGGAGGCAGGTCAGAAGCTGTCACGGCCTAGCCGTGATAACCATCACGGCCATGACAGGCCAAGCAGAACCGATCACGGCCTAGCCATGATGAGGCTCGCGGCCGTGATGCTCCAAATTTGAAAGTGCGCCCACTCCAGAACAGGTCACGGACTGGCCGTGATGGCCATCACGGCCGTGACGTGTGGCCTCTCTATAAATATGAGCGCAGAAGAGAGAGTTAGGCTGGGAATTCTGGGGGGTCTCTGACACAGATCCATCAGACAACTTTTAACCTAAAGGATTCTTGGAGGCTGCGAAAAGTGTTTCAACCCTAAAAGGGAGCTGAGTTAGGGGGTTGCTGTGACGACAGTAGGAAGCTTCAATGGAGTTCTCCCTTTCCCTTTTTCTCTACTGCTTTTCTGGTTTGGCTTTCTCTGTAATTATGAGTAGTTAATCCCTGTTTGTTGGGATTAGATGTAACTAAACTAAACTTCATGTATTTGTCTTGACTGATTAATCTGTGTTTATGTTTCTCTGTTAGTGATTGATTTTCCATGCTTAATGCCTGTTGTGGCTAGCACCCCCATGACTTGATTAGTGTTTTGGTATGCAATTGGGAAATTCGTATAAGAATCGGAACTGAAATTAATCACCTAGTAACCCTTGCGTCTAGGAATGGAGTTTGGTTTACTAGTAATCGCGTAATCCCTAATCTTAATGCAAATTCATTAATCTAGGCCACCTAAGGAATTAGGGTCTATTAGTGGATTTAGGCTCTTGTCATCTGAGGAATCAGGGCGTGAGTAATTTAGTGGATTGATTTTAATATTTGAAGCATGAATGGGAGGTATCTAGTCCTGGTAGTACATGAGGCAGAGGTTTAGTGAAATCTGATCCCAACATATCCTTTTAGCATTCCAAGTATTCGATAAAAATACAAAAAGATTTTTATTCCTTTTATTTTGTTTGTTTTGAATTCTCTGCATAGTCTAGATAGTTGCTGAACTTGTGAACTGGTAATTGACATCCAATCCTCGTGGGAACGATATCGGTCTCACCACCGTATTACTTGCACGACTGGGTATACTTGCCCAGATCCATCAACACATGACTAGGCCGTGATAGCTGTCACGGCTCGACCATGACGGATTCTGACTTGGAAGTTGCTTTGCTGGTTGGTCTGTCACGGTCGTGACCACCATCACGGCTTAGCCGTGATCAATTCTTCCTGTGAGGGTCTGGTTCAGTTGGCATGTCACGGCCGTGATGGACATCACGACCTGGCCGTGACCAGCTCTGATTTTTCCATTCTTTCTTTTCAGCTCTACTCGATCACGGCCGTGATGGCCATCACGGCTAGGCCGTGATCAGTTCTGTTTGGCTCATTTTCCTTACTTTTCAAGCTCCGTCTTCATGCAAGCTCCGTCATGGTTGATCCTGAGCATTTAATCCTTAATTCCTGCACAACAACACCACAAAACCGCCTTTCCCGTTCCAAGGTAAAAACTAACAAATATCAAATTTAATATGCCTAATCTATATGAAAATGCATGCAAAATGACAATGACATATGAGGTGAAATCACACTCATCAAACTACCCCAAGCTTAAGATTTTGATTGTCCTCAAGCAGTCACTAAGGCCAGACAAGATAAACAGTCAGAGCATGGACAGTGAACCAAGAACCCGAGTAACTAATCCAAGTGACAGACATATTCAAATAAGTAACCAAGAGACAATCAATTTCAAGTCCAATTAGAAGCTTAGGTTTTCTAGATTCATGTTTCTCACTAATTCGGGCACTCTTCTCACCTCACTCAAGTGTTTAAGGGTATATGACAATTCGCTCAATTTCCTCAAGGAAGGTACCCTACCATAAGCTTGACTATTAACCAAATCTCTACTTTATTAATGAAAACACATAAGAATCAAGAGGTCTTTTATTTTGGTTGTAATGGGGCCATGAGATTAATTGTTAGGTGGGGAAATTAAGAAAAGGAAAATTCAAGAAGGCTAAACAAAATATCAAACAATGCAAAGCATGACAACCTTCTAAAATACCTTTTTGGGCTTTAGTTCACTTTTCCACCTTTCTTTCTTTCTTCCTTTTTTTTATTTATTTATTTATTATTATTATTATTATTTCACTTTCTTTTTCTCATCCCCTTCTCCATTTTTTTTGTTTATTTTATTTTATTTATTTGGAGAAGGGGAGATTTTCAACTTAAGAGAAATATTTTTCTAACTTTCTCATCCCACAATTTATTTTTCAAACTTTTTACCCTTTTTGCAATACTTTAAAAGGTGTCATACCAAGCATCATTCATCAAAATAATTCAAGGTACCAAGAAAATAATTTTATTCTATTAGGCTCAAAACTGGGCAACCAAGGGGTAGCATTTAATCAATAAAAGCTCAGAAGGCCGGAAAGATACATAGTGCCTCAATCATTTTCAAAAATGTTTTCAATTTTTTTTCTAAGTTTCAAAACAGTTTCAAGTCAAGTTCTAGAGAACACAATCCAAGGGGAATAAAACACTCAATCACAAAGAATGGGGTAGATTTAGTGAGTACCCCTTTTAGGCTCAAAATACTCACATTTAGTAGTTTGAAGTCAATGAGAAACACAAATCTAAGGAACCACATGCTAATTATCAACTATCAGAAGATCATCTCAAGTATTTTTATTTTTAGCCTTATCACAAGTATACAAAAATTGGGTTAAAAAATTCACTGTCTCAATTCATTTGGCACTAAATTCTCACAATTGGATGCATACTCTAAGCAAGGGGGCAATCTAATCATGTGATTATGCAAAATTATGCCTATATGAATGCAACATGAAAAATACAAAAATGTAAAAATTACAAAAATACCCCTACCCCAAGCTTAAAAACTTACATTATCCCCAATGTAAATAATCAAGTCGGAGAGAGGAGAAAAATGGAACAACTCACCGAGGTGGTAGAGGGTGCTGGCTCACATGCCAGTCAAAGAGATGCTGGAAAATGTTTTACGGCCGTGATGCTCATCACGGCTAGGTCATGATTAATTTTGGTATATAGGAGCTGGCCTGTCACGGCCGTGAGTTCCATCACTGCTAGGCCATGATACATTCTGATCTTCAGGGTCCTTCTCATCACGCCCGTGATGGATATCACGGCTGGGCCGTGATCCTTTATGGTCTTCTTTGGTTAGCTAATCACGGCCGTGATGCCTGTCACGGCCTAGGTGTGATCAATTCTGACTTTATTTTTCCTTGCCTTTTTGCTCTTACTGCTTTCATAACCTGAAAATACTTGGCAAAGCCATCAATTAGTGATCTTTCTTCTCTTATCTTCTCAAATTATTCAAAAACAAAATTCAAAAACAAATGGAAAAGGGAAAGAAAACTTGGGTTGCCTCCCAAGAAGCGCTTATTTACGGTCTTAAGCTTGACCATACTTCTTTCAATCAACCAGGGTCGGTTGGGCGTGGAGGTGAAAGAACACCTCTCTTCCAAGGAAGTCCTTCAAAGAGCATATTTTGTTCATATGGCCAATTGCGCTTTCGCTTTGCTCTTTTTACTCTGAGTTTCATGGCCTTACTTCCTCCCGACGGAAGTTCTAACTCCACATGATGAGCAACTCCCATTTCATCATTATTTGGTGCATCATTCGTCATGCAAAGTTTGGGAGTTACTTCCATATTAGGCTCTTCCTTCACCTCTGGAGGCATTATCTCGATCTTGCACACATGACTCTCAAAAGGAGGGTTGTTATATGAGTTAGTCAAATCAAAATCTACCCTACCTTCCTCTACATTCAGAGAGAGCTTGCCATTTTTTACATCTATTATTGCTCCAGCTGTGGCCAAGAATGGCCTTCCTAGAATGATAGGGAATTTAGAATTCCCGCTCATATCCAATACTATGAAATCGGTAGGAATGAAAAATTTCCCTACCTTTATGGGAACATTCTCTAGTATGCCTAGAGGAGTTTTAGTTGAGCCATCCGCAAATTGTAAAGAGAATTTGGATGGACTCAATTTCTTGGTTCCTAACCTCTCAAAGATAGTAAGGGGCATCAAACTCGCACTAACCCCTAAGTCACATAAGGCTTGGTCTATTTTCACCTCTCCGATTGAGAAAGCAATAGAGAAACTTCCTGGATCTTTTAGTTTAGGAGGCATATTAGTTTTTATCATGACATCATGCTCCTCAATTAAGCTCCTAGTTTCTATTTCTACTTGTTTTTTCTTGACCAATCTTTGTGGGAAAGATATTGGGGGTTGGTAAGGTGGTGGAGGGACATACTTTGGCTCTATCTCTTCATCTTCGCTCATGTCCTCCTCACATTCCACATCCTTCTCAACTACTCCAAGCTTATCATCCCTTAAGTATATAGCATTACAGTGCTCATTGGGATTAACTTTGGGTTGTCCTGGAAACGTACCCTTAGTTCTGGTATACGTACTAGCTTGTTGGGCAATCTGAGTTTCTAACATCTTATTATGGATGGCTAAGTTATCTACCTTAGATGCTAACTCTTTTATTGCCTCATTGACTGCCCTACCTTGTTGCCTAAACTCTTCATTTTGTTTTGTTTGAGTTTCAACAAAATTTTCCAAGAGAGACTCAAGTCTAGAGTTTTGTACCTGAGGATACCCTGATGCGGTTTTCCTATTACCTCGGTCTTCCTGGAATTCAAGGTTCAACGTGTTGTTGTAGTTCCCGTAGGAGAGGTAAGGGCAATTTTCCTTCCTTGGTTGTAAGAATTAGGAGGAGCATAATTTGGCAACTTCGGGTTCGTGTCATAGAAGTTGTGACAAGAGTTCACTTGTTCCCCCGAAGCACCGGATCCAGGAGCAATACCACGTGGGCACTCCATTATGTCATGTCCCTGCATTCCACAAATCTCACAAACAATATTAGTAGCACCTATTGAACTCACATTAGCCTTTTCAAGCTGATCAAAGCGTTTATTCAATGAGTCAAATTTTGACATAATTAGATCAGTGCTATTCCCCGAAAGCTTTTTCGGGTTATTACCTCTTTTCGAACCCCATTGGTGGTAGTTGGTTGCTACGTTTTCAATGATATTGAATGCTTCGGTCAGAGGTCTATTCATAAAGGCTCCACCAGCTGTGGAGTCAAGTGACACCTTCGAAGAGTAATCCAATCCGTTGTAGAAGGTATACACTAATAACCACCTCTCGAGTCCATGATGTGGGCAAGACTCTAGCAATCCCTTGTAGCGATCCCAAGCTTCGGATAAGCATTCTCCATCCTTTTGGAAAAAGCCGGTGATCTGGGTTCGTAGGTAAGCAGTCTTGGATGGAGGGAAGAATTTCTCCAAGAATGCCTGCTCCAGTTGGTGCCAAGTTGACAAGGTATTAGCGGGCACTTGCTTCAACCAAGCTTTTGCCTTTCCAGTCAGAGAGGAGGGGAATAACCTCAAGCGTATAGAATCAATCGGGGCACCATGAATTCTAATTGCATCGGTGAACTCCAAGAATGTCTCCACATGATCAGTCGGGTCCTCCGAGGGTAATCCTCTGAATTGATGTTGCCTAATCATGCTAATTAGCATAGGCGGTATAGTGTAGTTCTCTGCCTCGATTTCTTGCCTAGCAATCCCAATTCGCAAACCCCTAACATTTGGGGTTGTGTAGTTCTTCAGTGGTTTTGTATCCGGTAGATTCGCCATGAGTGGAATGGGAATTAACCTCTCCCTCTCACTTTGTAGTCTCCTACGTCTATGAAAGGTCCATTCGATTTCGGGGTCAACCTTAATAAGGCTTCCAAGACTTAGGGATCTTTGCATAAAAGATAAAAACACCTATAAGAGAGAGATAGACACTAAAAAAAGAAAAAGATATAAATGAAAAAAAAAAGAGAATTTAATATATATAAAAAAATAAAAAATAAAAGGTCCAGAGAAATCAATTTAAAAATTAAATTGAGATTCAAGAAAGCACAGTCCCCTGCAACGGCGCCAAAAACTTGATTGCGTGGGTTCCGGCAAGTGTACCGGATTCACCGTCAAGTAATAAAAAGATTGATCCCACAGAGACCGTGATCTCAAATAACAATTAGTTGTTAAATTGATTTCACTGAACTAGAATAAGATTTGGTTTTTGAAATCGGAATCAAGTAATAATCAAATTTAAAATTGCAATTAAACAAAATAGGAAAGCAATTCAATTAGGGGTTTTTCAAATCTAAAGAGATTCCTAGGAATTGGGTTACCAACAGGATCGTTCATGTTACCAAATTGACTACCCCTTTGTTAATTATCAAAATTGTTTTGAAGGCGAACTTATCCTCAATAAGTTAATGCTCCCTCTCGAATTACAAAAATCGTGCCCAATTAAACCAACCCCTACTCTCGTGGTAATTGAATTTAGATTGAACCCTTTAAGCTTTGTGACAATTCGTGAACCCTCGAAGGACCGCTTCTAACTCTCGTGATTTAAGTCCTAAGTTTGATTCCTATAGATCCAATACCTAAGTTCACCGCTAGGTTCCTCCTTAGAGTATCTATGACATGCAAATAAGTGCGCACCATATTCACAAGTAATTCATGCGATAGAAACCAAATCGAAAGCGAAATCTAAATTAACAAAGGGAAAATATCAATTCATAATATAAAACAGATCTTGGGCCTAGCCCCAATCCCTAGAAATAAAACTACTACTCAAGCATTGCCATGTTAAGAGCAAGCTTGATTAACAAAAACATGAAACAAAACCTAAGAGAGGAGAAGAAGAAGAGAAAATCCTAATTTTGCCTAAGGTAGCAGCCCAAAAAGTCCTCTATTTTCGAGCCTAAGTGCTCTATTTATAGATTAGGGTAACTTGAATCCCAATCAATCACAAATTCATATCAAATCAGTTTCTAAAGATCCATATATTGCGCGTCACGGCCGTGATGGCTGTCACGGCTAGGCCGTGACGGATTCTGACTTGGAAGTTGCTTTGCTAGTTGGTCTGTCACGGTCGTGACCACCATCACGGCTTAGCCATGATCAATTCTGCCTCTGAGGGTCTGGTTCAGTTGGCATGTCACGGTCGTGATGGACATCACGGCCTGGCCGTGACCAGCTCTGACTTTTCCATTCTTTCTTTTCAGCTCTACTCGATCACGGCCGTGATGGCCATCACGGTTAGGCCGTGATCAGTTCTGTTTGGCTCATTTTTCTTACTTTTCAAGCTCCGTCTTCATGCAAGCTCCGTCATGGTTGATCCTGAGCATTTAATCCTTAATTCCTGCACAACAACACCACATAACCGCCTTACTCGTTCCAAGGTAAAAACTAACAAATATCAAATTAAATATGCCTAAGCTATATGAAAATGCATGCAAAATGACAATGAAATATGAGGTGAAATCACACTCATCAATTATCTTCCAACCATGTCCTTATGAATTGCTTTGATAAAACCATAGTTTTTGGAACTCCTGTGGAGTCTAAAATCCGACCTTTCTCTCTGCCAACCAAGTTAAGGCTTCAATGAAAGACGAGGCCCAAGTGTACAAGATGTTGTCTTCCCTGGAAGTAGAGAGCCCTCCTGATGTCGGAAGTGTGCCTGTTGTGCAGGAATTTCCTGAAGTGTTTCTGGGGGATGTTTACAACTTGCCCTATGAGAGAGGTGTTGAGTTCACCATAGATTTAGTATCTGGCACCGGGCCAATATCCATAGCGCCCTATAGAATGTCTCCTCTAGATCTAGCTAAGTTGAAGAAACAGATATAGGATCTGATCCAGAAGCAGTTTATTAGGCCTAGCATATCCCCATGGGGAGCGCCAATGTTACTAGTAAAGAAGAAGGATGGCAGTATGAGGTTGTATGTCAACTACCGACGGCTCAACAAGGTGACTATTAAGAATCGGTATCCCCTCCCTAGGATTGATGACCTTATGGATCATTTAATAGGAGCGTGTGTCTTCTCTAAGATAGTTTGAGGTCAGGGTACCATCAGATTCGGGTTAAGTCTGAGGACATCCCGAAGACAGCGTTTAGGACGCGTTATGGTCACTATGAGTACTTGGTTATGCCCTTTGGTATGACCAATGCTCCTGCTGTGTTCATGGACTACATGAACAAGACATTTCACCCTTACTTGGATAAGTTTGTTGTGGTTTTCATAGATGACATCTTAGTGTACTCCAAGACCAAGGAGGAACATGAGGAACACTTGAGGGTTGTCTTGCAGACCCTTAAGGAAAAGCAGTTGTATACTAAGTTATCTAAGTGTGAGATCTGGCTAGAGGAGGTGAGTTTCTTAGGACATGTCATCTCTAAATGTGGCATAGCCGTGGACCCGGCTAAGGTTGAGATGGTGCTCCAGTGGGAAGCGCCTAAGTCAATGTCTGAGATTAGGAGTTCCTGGGGTTTAGAAGGGTACTATAGGATGCTCATAGAAGGTTTATCTAAGATAGCCTTACCCTTAACCCATCTCACCATGAAGGGACAGTTGTTTGTGTAGGACTCTAAGTGTGAAGAGAGTTTCCAAACCCTTAAGGATAGCTTGACATCAGCACCAATGTTAGTTTTGCCAGACCCTGGTGAACCTTTTGTAGTTAACTGTGATGCTTCTAAGCAAGGTTTAGGTGGTGTGTTGATGCAAGATGGCAAGGTTGTGGCTTATGCTTCTAGGCAGTTGAAAACCCATGAGAAAAACTACCCTACCCATGACCTAGAGTTAGGAGCTGTGGTATTTGCCTTAAATATTTGGAGGCATTACCTTTATAGAGCAAAGTTTGAGGTCTTTAGTGATCATAAGAGTTTGAAGTATCTCTTTGATCAGAAGGAGCTAAATATGAGGCAGCGTAGGTGGATGAAGTTTTTAAAGGATTATGAGTTTGATCTAACCTACCACCCAGGAAAGGCCAATGTAGTGGCAGATTCTTTGAGTAAGAAAACCTTGCATGTCTCGTCTTTGATGGTTAGGGAGATGGATCTGATTTAGGAGTTTAGAGAACTGAGTATAACTTAGAAGTTACCCCTAAGAGCATTAGGCTTAGAACCTTGAAGGTTACCAACAATTTGATGGATCAGGTTATAGAGGGTCAGAAGATAGACCAGTTTCTCTTAGACCAGAGAGTGTTGCTTGCTCATGGTAGAAACCTTAGTCTTAAGGAAGGAAGTGATGGAGTCTTGAGGTTCAAAGACAAAGTCTGTATACTGGATGTTCTTGAGCTTATAAAGTTGATCATTGAAGAAGGACATAGGAGCGGTTTGAGTGTGCACCCAGGTGTCACTAAGATGTATCATGATCTTAAGCGCATGTTTTGGTGGCCTAGGATGAAGAAAAATGTGGCTGAGTTTGTGTACGGTTGTTTAGTGTGTCAAAAGGCTAAGATAGAACACCAGAAGCCATCAAGAAAGTTGCAACCTTTGAGCATCCTAGAATGGAAATGGGATAGTATCTCCATGGATTTTGTGTCTAGACTCCCGAGGACTCCAACTGGTTTTGAAGCAATCTGGATTGTTGTGGATAGATTGACTAAGTCTGCCCATTTCATCCCTATGAACATGGAGTATCCCTTAGAAAAGTTGACCAGGCTATACATCAAAGAGATAGTTAGGTTACATGATGTACCCTCTAGCATAGTGTTGATAGAGACTCGAGGTTTACCTCTAGGTTTTGGAATAGTTTGCATGAGGTGTTAGGTACCAAGCTTAGACTTAGTTTCGTGTATCACCGACAGACTAATGGTCAGTCTAAGCGAACCATCCGGTCCTTAGAGGACTTGCTTAGAGCTTGTGTGCTAGAGCAGTCGGGTAGTTGGGACAAGTTTTTGCCCCTGATAGAGTTCACCTACAACAATAGTTTCCATTCCAGTATTGGGATGACACCTTATGAAGCTCTTTATGGGAGGGGAGATGTAGGACACCCATGTGTTGGAGTGAACCTGGTGATAATGTGGTGCTAGGACCTGAGTTAGTGCTAGAAACCACAGAAAAAGTGAGGATGGTTCACGAAAAGATGAAAGTGGCACAGAGTAGGCAAAAGAGCTACCATGACAAAAGCAGGAAGGCGCTCGAATTCTAGGAAGGTGATCATGTGTTCTTGGAGTTACCCCGATAACTGGGGTTGGTAGAGTGATGAAAGCAAGGAAACTTACTCCTAGGTTCATTGCTCCCTACCAAATAGCTTTACCACCGTTCTTGCACAACCTTCATAGTGTCTTTCACATGTCTCAACTCAAAGTATATTCACGACCCTAGCCACATGATAGTACCTGATACCATACAATTAAAAGAGAACTTGACTTTTGAGGTATTGCCCCTTCGAGTCAAGGATAGGAGGGTGAAGCAGCTAAGAGGCAAGGATATTCTTTTGGCCAAGGTCGTTTGGAGTGGGGCTACTGAGGAAAGTGCTACATTGGAGCTGGAAAGCAAGATGATGGAATCGTACCCGCACATTTTCAATCGAGGTGAGTAGAAATGTCGATGATGAAATTTTTATAAATGGGGTGGAATTGTAACACCCCGTTTTTCGTTAAGTGCTTTTATGTAATGCTTGTTTGTTGTTGAAGCCTTAAGACTTAGCTTAGAGTTGTGTTGAGGGCTAAGTGGGATTTCTAGGCTTAAAATCCCTTTTTGGTACATGAGCATGGCCATGCTCATGTCCAGCATGTCCGTGCTCAATGTTGTGCCTTGTGACCGTTTGGATCACAAGCACGGTCGTGCTTAATGGGAAGCACGGTGGTGCAAGGGATTGGCGTCACGGAGACACTGAGGTAAGTACGCCCGTGTTTAGTAAGGTGCACGGCCGTGCTCGGGTCTGGAGCCTATAAAATGGCACAGTAACCGAGGGTTTGTGTTTTTAAACCCTATTTTGGCACATCAACAATGCTAGTGCGGCTACACCTTGTTTCTTCTCTAATTTCTCTGAACCCATTGCTTTCTTGGAGTTTTGGAGGTTCTTTGGGAAGCTTAGTTGGTCTGTGCCAATCTTAGAAGGTAATGGTTTCTCCCTCTTTTGGTTTCCTTTCTTTCATTAAGAATTGGGAACTAATGGTTTGACCATTTCTGTTTAACCAAGGCTTGGAAAGCTAACTGAGCCGCTCGAGGGACACATTGGTTTACGGTTGAGTTGTCACTATCGGATTCTTCATACCAGGTATGGGGAGAAGGATACTGTAATCATTAAGCAAGAGGGTAGCGTGAGATGAGGGGTTCCCATAGCCCCGTTGTTATTAACTGTTGTCAGTGCATTGTTATATTTGATTATATGCTCATTTAGGTTAATTGCTATTAATGTTGTTTGATCATGAGTATGCCTGTCATGAATGTGTATTGTTTATGTTTACCCTGTTGTATGCCAAACTGTGTATAACTAGTTAATCTGTTTATGTCATGATTATTAGTGGAATTGGTATGAATGATTATGATTATGAGTGATATAAATGTTGTTGTTTGATGTTGATTGGATGAATGATGTTGGTTGACGTTGTACATGTTAATAAGACCCTAGTTGGCTAAAAAGGGACTCTTAATTAACATAACGGTTAAGGGATTAATTTCCCTAATGTTTCATAAAACATGAACTGTTAGTGAGAGGTTAGGTTTTATGCCAAATGGATTAGTCAAGACACTAAGAATTGATTTATGAGTGTTAGGGAAGTTTTGACTTCAAGAACACAATAAACCTGCCCAGAACAGATTGGCCACGCCCGGGAGCACGCCCGTGCATAGGGTGAGCACGCCCGTGCTCATCCTCCAACATATAATCCGAGATTAAAGGTTTTAAAGGGGTGTTTCACCCCCAATTGTCCCCAATGATGAAATAAGACACCAATTGAATGAAGTCAGTTAGATAACTTAATTAAAGACTAATTAAGATAAATGAGATTAATAAGTTGGTTAAGCCGGTGCCCAATGGGTTGTCGCACCTTGATATGCTTTGGTGTTTTTGGTCAAAGTGGCCTCGATGCTTTTTGATCGAGGTGTTGATAAGTTGAACCTTGGTGATTTTTGGCCAAGGGGGCCTTGACTCGTAAGGGTTAAAGTGTTGATGTTGGTGATAAGTATTAGGTGCTTATTGGCCCAAGCGAAGGAGGTGGTTGCCCTTGTTTGTTGTTGTGCTCATGCATCAAACATTGGAGTTGATAGTAGGGGAAGATAAGATAAACATAAGGGAGGTCGTCCTAGAGTACGACGATCTGGCCGTCCTCGGGTGGTGAACCCAAGGTTTGGTGGACCGTGCGCCCCCGTGGTAGCGCATCCTAGGTATGGTGCGTCAGCTATCCAAGGGGTTCGCCCATGGTTTGGTGAACTGCCGGCGTTGATACTTTTTGGCCAATGTGGATATATAACTCCGAAGTTGTCTTCCTGAGATAGTTTAGATCCACATGCATAATGGTGTAGCGAAGTAGTGTTGCACCGCATAGCATATGTTGGTTGAGATAGCATGTTGATGTGATTATATTATGTTGATGATATATGTTGTATATTGCAATGCCATGCTGTAATGTATGTTCAACTTGATTACTATCTCCATGCCGTTGTGTTTACATATTTTCTTACTCCTTGTTTTATCTGTTTCTGTTTTGGCATGTATCCCTTTATGCAGAGGACGGTGAGCAGCCAGTGGAGGAGTGACTCTGAGGAGACGCGACTCTAGTTAGGATTTATCAGTAGTTATAGTTGTTATTAGTTTAGTTATTCAGTTTGTATTCCGTGGATTTTATTCCGGAACGGTTATACCAACTATGTATGTGACATCGGGGTTGGATTATGTTTATGCTTATGTTTTATGTTTATTTTCATTTAAAACTATGGTGCATCGGCTATCCTAGGGGTTCACCCATGATTTGGTGAACTGCTGGCGTTGGTGCTTATTGGTCAATGTGGATATGTAACTCCGACGTTTACTTCCTGAGGTAGTTTGGATCCACATGCATAACAGAGTAGTGAAGTAGTACTGAACCGCATAACATACATTGTTGAGATGATGAAAATGATATGAATATGTTATGTATGTTGTTATGTTATAACATGCTTGATTGTGATGTATGCTCATCTTGCTAACTGCTTCCATGCCATTGTGTTTTATACTTGTTTCTTACTCCCTTTTTTCTGTTGTTTGCTTTGCATGTACCTTTTTGTTATGCAGAGGACGGTGAGCAACTTGTTGAGGAGTGACTCTGAGGAGCCGCTACTCGTAGTTTATGATTTATTTAGATTATGTTGTTATCCGATGTGTTTCCGGATTTCGGTTATACCAGCTCTGTAATGTGACATCGAGGTTGTGTTTGCTTTATAGTTATGTTTATTTTAAAACTTATTTGTTTTCCGCATTGGTATGTTTTTTTACAACGTGGTATCTTCTACCTTGGTTTTTATTTAAAATAAATGATATGCATGTGTTTATTTTATCTCTTTTTACCTCTCTTTAATAAATACATGCGGGACAGAAGGTGTCAACACCGGTCCGCATGCCCAGCTCTAACCCTAATCCAAATTAACCTAATAAACTATAATATATCACTTACATTTTGAGACCATTGATTTAGAGAAGCCTCGATCCCTTGTTATCATCTCACAACGATGTTCTCTGCCATTGCGATACGAACTTGTATCATTTCTAAAAGTCTCATGGTGAAGCCATGCAAAGACTAAAGCCACCTTTTAATTTTTATTTTTTTCTCATTTAGTTATTTTTTTATATGTTTTGAACTCATAAATTTGAGTTAGAGGGTGTTTGGGAAATAAGTTTTGCTGTAGTTTCAGCTGTTTTTAAATGAAAAAGTTGTTTTGTTAAATAATTATTATGTTTGGGTAAAAGGATTATTTTTTAAAAAAGCTTTTTATGCCCATTTCAGCTGTTTTGTTATCAGCTACTCATCCCAGCTGTTTTAAGAAAAAGCTTTTTGATTTTTCACAGCTTTCCATCCTTGCCCCCAACCCAGCGTTTCCATTCTTCCCCAACGTAATAACCCCCTCCTCCCCAACGTAATAACACCTTCATTTTCTTTCATCTTCCTGTAGCAGCAACCTCATTTATCACACACAACACAATCAATCAAGCAGGAAATTGCTAGTTTCATCATTTTCTCGACATCCAAACAAGAGAAAATTCCTAGAAAATGGAAGAAAAAGAAAACCCACTCGCTGGAGCTTCTTGTGGATCTCTTGAGAGAGGGCGTCGAGATAAGCGGAGCTTCGAGGCGTTGATTGAGCTTGGGACATTTCCGAATCTGGATCCGAATTGGAAGAAGACAATAAGGCTTGGAAAATGAAGCAAAGATCGCAAAACCCTAGAGCCACTGTTGCTGCTTTTGTGTCCGGTTCCCCACAAAAGAGATGAAACAAAAAGAGAGCAAGGGTTTCTGAGTATTTGGGTGAGGGCACACGGGTAGGGACCGAGAAGGTTCTAGAGAAGAGTTAGAAAATTGGGTGTATTGGATATTGGGTATTTGATTTGGGTCAGAAAATTTGATGAAAAATTATGCAAAGAGCCGATTTTTGAGCTAATCTGGTTGGGTACTTGGGTTGGTCATCAATAATGGGCCACCGATTTTTGAGGCAAAAAAAAGTATAGAAAGAGTTATTGGATCATTTTCTTTATTTAAATTTTTTTATATTTTTAAATATTTAATAGTTTTTTACTTATTATTATTGTTTAAAATAAATGAATAAATATTTTAATTTAAAACAAAATTGAGTGTAAAAGTGATTACCTCTCAAATAAAAAAAAACATAAATTATAAGCAACTAAAAAAATAAATATTTTTTTAGAGCATACCTCTCAAATAAAAAAATACATAAATGTTAAAAGAAAAACAAATATTATAAGCAAATATCTTCATACACTTTTTTCGTAATTTATTATGTAAAAGTGATTATTTTTGCACTACCCAAATGAAATAGATTATCTTAAAATTGTTTTTCAACAAATATACCCAAACAAAAACAGATTTTGATTATAATCGATTATCACAACAATCGATTATTTGAAAACAGATTATCAGCATAAATTTTTTTTTTCCAGTTTTCCCAAACACAGTGTTTGGGACAAGTTTTTTTTTTGTCATTTAAGTTGTTTTACCCTAAAAAAACCGATTCACAAATAATCATTGTGTTTAGTATCAAGCTTAAATTTTACACACAAAAAAAATCTTTTTTTAAAAAAAATAGTTTGTTTTCATTCATCTAAACTCAAAAAGTGTTGGATTATTAATTCTGATTAATTAGTTTTAGATGTTATAACTTACTGACTTAATTATACTTTTCGTTCCTCAAAATTTTCAACATTCTATACAATTCGATAAACTAAAAGATTAAATATGTAATTAAAAATTGTGGGAATCAAAATCACACAGTTACAGAAGTTGATGTACTAAGGGCTCGTTTGGTGGTCAGGATATGATAGGGGTGAATATGATAAGAGAGCAAGATAGGAGTATGATATGATATGAGTAGGATAAACTGTTATCCTATCCGACGTTTGGTGTCCACCAGATAACCAACTGGATAGCATTGTAATTTTAGTACGAATTTTAAAATTTTCGATTTTGTTCCGAATGTTTTCATATTTTATTAGATTTTAGTTTTTTATAATTTTTATTTTTTAAGATTATATAAAAAGAAAAAATTGTCCTTGTGATAAAATTACATATAATATTTTAAAATTTTAAAATATTGTTCAGCTTAAATTAATTTTGTTATAATTTTAAATATTCATTTTTAGTTTTTACTTTACATATAGTTAAATTATTAGAATTTTTTTTTTTTTTCAGTTTTTTAAAATAATGTGAAGTAACAAAATTAGTCTTGTGACAAATAAAAATAATTTTTAAAATTAATTATTAATATCTTTATTATTTTATGTTTTATTATACATTTTTTGGTAACCATATTATATTTTATTATACTTTAATTATTTTATATATAAAATGTTTTTATATTTTATTATACTATATATCACCTTATCCTATCCTGTTGAGTTCTAACCCAGCTCCCACTCAGGATAGAATTTTAACTAGATGGATATGATATGATAGGTGACAGAATTGGTTTATCCTATCCTGCTGACTCACAGAACAATAGTTTCAGAGAGGATATGATAACTTATCATATCCTGTTTTTCCTAATCTGATCACCAAACCAACCAAAGTACGTGTAACTAACTACAAGTCTCTTACTCTATAAGTCTCTTACTCTATTTCCCACATTACCCCTTCCCCCAACGGCTTTCCATTGCTGCTCCCAGAAGCTCTTACTCTACGCTGGGAAACGCTGAAGCCGTGGGACCAGTTGCTGCCGCCACCTGTTCGTCTTGGTTGCTGCCGTCGCAGCCGGTTCATCGTGGTTGCTGCCGTCGCCGCCAACAAATAACTCCACCAGGTTCTGATTCATTTTATGGTTCTATTCTTGTTGAGACCTTGTTATTCTCTGCTCATTCTTCCATCATCTGTCTTCGCCGCTAACAAGCCTCTTTTTTCTTTTTCTTCTTCTACTTCGATCTATGATTTGCTCTGTCTTTTTCTTCTTATTTTTATTTTCTATAAGGCAGAACACTCTACCTGGTGATCAATCAGATTTTGAGTTTTGGATTCTTGCCACTTGGAATTGATAAAAATAGATCATTTGGAATTGATCAATCAGATTTTCCCTTCACACAAGTGTTTTAGTTGTTTTAATTTTGACGCGGTTATTAAAACCGATATCGCGACGAGGTTAAGTACTTAGGACTTTTTGTTTCAAACCTCTATTACGGTTTGTTGTCATGATGCTGCAAACTTGTCTCAAGGTTTTGTGTACTAACGGAAATGATTGGGGTTGGTTTTGGTTTCAGGAAATAATCAATGGCACTGATTTTGAAGTGAATAAAATGATGAATGTGGAAATGTTGTATTTAGTTATATGGGTTTTTATGAAATTAGAAGACTTGTTTTCATCCCATGAAAAAGAAGAAAGTTTGTCAATGAGGGACGGATGTTTTGGTTTTTTTTGCTTGTTCCTTGTTTATGTATTTGACTGGAGGACTTTGGTTTTTCATCAAGATATGACATATCTGCAAATTTTGGTCTCTTTGCTTTGTTGCTTTCTCTATCTATATAATATGCAAATGGCAGTGAATCCCATCCTTGCTTGGTGTTATTAATCTTGAAAGCCAACTTGTACCTCTATTAGCGGTGTGTTTAAAGGATTTTCTGACATGGCCACCCAGTTACTGTTCATCATCCCCCTCACCCCATCTGACACTTGCCCTGAAAATACATTTTGTTCTGTTTGCAGAGATGGATGAGCTGAAACTATTTGTTGATCTTTCTGATGCTTCTAATGGACAATAAAAGCTCTCCAACTCCAAAAGGTTGCCCTTTTTTCCTTCTTATATTTATTGCGGCTCTAAATTCGGGTAAGGAAGGAAAAAATCCCTAGATGATATTTGATGTTATTTGTGGTTTTGAAAATTTGGTTTTATTGTAGCAAAACCATTGGGACGTGTTCTCCTTTAAATTCTCTATAATCTAAATGCCATTTGCTTTGAAGCCTACAAAACCTTTTCATGTTGTCATTTCCTTAGGGAACAGAAGGTTCACTTGATTTGGTTTAAATGCTTATAGGACTAAACTCCCATCATAAGAAAGCTGTAGTTGATACAAGGGTACAATGAAGATAATAGCAGAGTGCTACCAATCCAGAGATGCTAAAATCGGATCCCAATACAAAATTCCAAATACTGATCATGCCCCTAATCTGTTACGTCCCTTACATATATATCTTATCTCTCTCTATAACTGCTTCAATCTCTCTCTATAACTTCTACCCCCCTTCATCCAATGTTCCTGCCTAATGCTTTACACCTTTTCGGTGGGTACTTGGTCTGTGGGAGTAAACGAAAAGGGCCTTCCCCTTTTTTGACCCTTCCTGATCTCCATCTGGGCCCATGGCTCCATCAAATGCTCTTAGCTTTCAAATTTAGAAATAAGATGCTAGTATTCTCATTTGGCATGCTAACTTATTATATGCACCCTGTCGGAGTAAATCTTAACATCCTTACTGATAATATGCGCTGTCATTTTTCATTTCTTTTGATATTAATAAGGGAATTGAGTTTCCACTTCCAGACCTATTTTACATTGAACATGATATTGTTTTGACTTATATTAACTAACACCAACAGTGCTCATTGTATACTTTTATCAGTTTTGTCCCTGCCAAATTGTGATTATTGATTTCTGTTAACGAAATAAATTCAGTGGATATCTGAAGAAGTTTATATTTAATTGTGTTTTGTTTTATGTTACTGCATACATTGTAAGTTATAGGCTCATGGCATTCATGTGGAGCCTTGGCAGGGTTGTTGAGAAAGAAGGGAAGAAACACCTACACAATTATAAAACCTTGTCAGTTGTATAAAGATTGATTTGGATTATTTTCAGCAACCAATAGGATGCAATGACACACAATGTTGAACTAATAAATGATGATTGACACAGTTATGCCCGAAGTTTAGCAAGGCTTTGAATATTTCACAATTCAATTAGAATCTCTTATTTTAATGTCAGGTAAAGAAGCTACAGATCTGTCGGAGTTGGCATATGAAGCAAGATCTTCAAAAGACTTGGCATGGTGAGGAATAATACTCTGGTTAAGTGCAGCTATATGTTTTCAGCTTAGACATAATATGCTACGTATGTTGCATTGTTATACATGTTGGTTTGATAGTTAGTTTGTTAAATACTGTGTGGCCAACATCTGATATTCATTTTATTTTCCAACTGCAGGCATGATGTATCGTTATTCCTTAACTACAGAGTTATGAGCACAGCGAAGTTGTAAGATTGTCATATTCTAATTTATGTCTTTCTGCTTGTTAAGAAACTGGACATTTTCGTTAGAATTTGTATTCAACAGAGGAGTGATAGTTCCTCTCATGCCTGTAATGGTTGCCTGATTTTTTTGTTCAAATATTTTTTTTCAAGTTTCTGGTCAAGTATCCTTTGTTGGAATTACATTGATGCTATAAATAAAATGGTTAACTAATCCAGTGTTGTCAAATATCGGCTTATCGGTCGATATATCGAGATATCGTCTTGGAAATTTGAAGCCCCGATACGAAATTTGATATGATATGCTAATTCCGGTTTTGGGCGAGATTTCGGCCGATTCCCTGCAAATCGATATATCGGCGATACGGCAAATATCGGAAGTTAGGGAATTTAGGAATTTTTCGTTTTTTTTAATGAAATGAAGGGTCAGCACAACCGCTTGACCCCTTTTTTTGCACCGAGCCACCGACTGGAGTAATGGACTCCTTGATATACGCAACAAATTAAATTTAGAGATATTCAACTATCTCTTTTCAATTTCAACTCTCATTCTTTCAAGCCTTTGACCCTCTGCCTCCTCAGTCCTCACATAACACTGACAGCTCTGCGCCTCTGCCTCTTCACGTTCACTGCCTCCGCCATCTTCATCATCTCCGGCCGGCGGTCTCGGCCTCTCAGGTAACTTCTTCTCCTCTGTTTTCTCCTTTCTCTTCCTTGTTCTCTTCTTTCCCCTCCTTTATATTCTTCTGTTTTCGACTTTTCTTCTCTGTTTTTTATATTCAACTTCTTCCTCTGTTTTCTACTACTCAATCCTCCGTTTTTCGTTTTTTCCCCTCCCATTCTGTTTTTTTGTTTTGTTTCCTCTCCCATTCTCCCCTTCTCTTCCTCTGTTTTTTTTCGTTTTCTTTTCTCTCACATTCTCCCTTCTCTTCCTCTATTTATGTTTTGTTTCTTACATATTCCTTCTCTTCCCCTGTTTGTAGTATGGCAAGTGAAGATTCATCCAATCCTTCGACAGTATCTAGGACTGACCCTGGATGGAAGTACTGTCATCAATCACAAGAGAATGGTACTCGTAGTTGTGTGTGCAAATTTTGTGGGAAGACTATGTGGGGTGGAATTACTAGAATGAAAGAGCACTTGACTGGAAAGAAGGGTAATTGCAAAGCTTGTACTAAATGCCCAAAAGAGGTCAGAGAAGAGTTGATTCAGTATGTCAAGAATAAAAAGAAAAAAGATAGTCAAGCATTTCAAAGGATGCCTAATGATCTTCTTGATGACTATGGTGATAGTGATGAAGACCGTGCTCTTGATGAAAGGGCTAGAGAAATTGCAACTAGTCTTGCTGACACTAGTGGACAGAATATTGCTTTAAAGGGGCCTATGGATCTCTATTATTAAAGACCCAAAACAGCAATTGAGGACAAGAAGAAAGGGAAACCAAGGCAAACAAGCATAAGGGAGAAATGTGTAAAGGAGGCTGCTGCAGACGTTCATCAATATATAGCTCGATTTTGGTACCAAGCTGGCTTGTCTTTCAACATGGTTAAGTTGGAAAGCTTTCATGAAGTGCTTACAGTTGTTGGAAGCTTTGGAAAAAATTTGAGGCCTCCATCTTACCATGAAATAAGAGTTCCACTCCTTAGCAAGGAGTTGGCTTACACCGAAGATTTGTTAAAAAAAAAGGGCGCAATGGAATTTGAACCCAGAATTCTTTTATGACAATCCCTCAATGGAATTTGATTTTGAGGTGACAAATGGGTTGTATGCATGCATTCAAAAGTTGGTGCCTATCCCAGAAGTTAGACAAAAGATTATTGATGAGCTACCAATATATAAAGGCGCTGCTGGGATGTTTGCAAATCCATTTGCAATTTCATCAAGGAAAACAACTGCACCAGGTGAGAATGTAGTTCTCAAGTCTCAACTTCTAAATTTTAAATTTTTAAATTTGTTACATATGCCTAGCATGACATTTCTTTGGATTTGTAGCTCAATGGTGGCGAAATTATGGACAATCAACTCCAAATCTATAACTATTAGCTATAAAGATCTTGAGCTTGACATGTAGTGCGTCGGGATGTGAACGCCACTGGAGCGTCTTTGAGCAAGTAAATTAAACAATTTCGTTAATATTTATTAGTTAATACTATTCTAGTTTCTATAACTAGTTAAATAACTTGTATAGTTATTTATATAATTTTATTGTTGCAGATTCATTCTAAAAAAAGGAATAGGCTTGAGCATAAAACACTACACAACTTAGTGCATGTCAAATATAATCAAGCATTGGTTAGGAGATACAACATTAAGGATGAAATTGACCCAATTTCACTTAATGATATTGATGAGTGTAATGAGTGGCTGGTTGGGAAGATGGATGGTGATGAAGATGATGCTGGGAATGAAAGGGTCTTTGGGGATGAAGATGAAGATGATGCTCTTAATTGAGAATCTGTTTATAGGGCTTCAGGAGTTGGAGAGCCTAGGGTATATACTAGGCAAAGAACTAAAAAGAGAAAGGAATCCCCTAGTGTTGCAGGTGCTGCATCTAAAACAAAGAAGGGTTTGGCTAGTGGTTCTTCATCCAGAAAGGGAAAAGAGATAGTGGTTGAAGTGGAAGAAGAAGAATTAGAAGACATTGATTTTGAGGATTCAAAAGTAGAAGTTGAAGGATATGCCTCACTATCCGACAATGAGAATGATGATTATATTGAGCAAGGGGCGAAGGAATGAATGGATCTTGTCTTTTCTGTTTAATCTTGTCTTTTATGTTTAATCTTTTTTATTGTTTTTACATTTTAGTATTCCCTAGTCAATGACTCAATATTATCACTTTATCAGTATTTTGTTTTGACTTTTGAAATATTAAACTTTTGAGTTAATATTATAATTATGTCACTTCTTCTACTGTCTCTGTCAATACATATGTTTTCTATGCTGTCTTGCGTGCTATACATAGTTTTATTCACAGATTAATGGCTTTTATTGGGTTGCTAGACTGCCTAGACATATTCTTGCCCAATCATACTCGTATGATGCACATTGCTGTCTTGAAATGCATACTGCAATGTTATGCAGCTCATTTTTATTTGTTGTATATAGCATATATTTTTATATATAATTTATTTATTTCAACCAATATTTGTCCGATACGATATCCAATTTTTTACATATCGGATTTTGGGCTTTCCAATATTTTCCGATAAACGATATTAACAACACTGAACTAATCAAAATAGAAGTATCGTAATTAACCAGTCACAAAGGATGAATTTCCAAACCAAAAGAAGTCTTTACAGCCCTCTTTGTCTTCTCCCCTCTTCCTGCCCCGATTCCTTTTTCACATCTTACTTATTACATTCTTGTCTTGAAACTATTTGTTGGTTGTCCATATAACTCTGCCATAAGTAGAACTCAACTGAAGGTAAACAAGCACAGGTGAAACTTCAGATCCCCACACACATTGATATGATCCTTCATGCTTATATATACTTATTTTTGTTTATGGGATTTGTTATAATAACAAGTGATTTGGAAAACTCTTCCCACTAATCTAAGAATGGATTCATATTTATCTAATCTCCAAATGAAATTTACTTCTGATTTTAGTCAATACATACTTGTATAGTGTTCCAATGAGATCTTTAAAACTATCTTGTGTACAAGGCATGCTGTTTGTTTGGGATATTTTTCCTCCATTGAAAAAGCATAGAAAGTCAAAAAATGACTACAGGTTATATTTTACACCTGTGATCATAGTAGGTTATCCTGCTTTCTTAATTTGATATTGTGAGCAAACAATTAAAGTTAATGGATCTTGTCGCATACATTATCTCAGGAAGCCCGTGTTCGATATGCTGGATTTGGTAAGGAGCAAGATGAGTGGGTGAATGTAAAAGAGGGGGTGCGTGAGAGATCCAGCCCTTTGGTAGCTTCAGAGTGTCACAAAGTGAAGGATGGAGATCTTGTACTATGTTTCACGGTAAGGAAACCCCAACCCCTTTTTTTACTACAGTTTGTCTACATGATGTGTTTTTCCATTGGCCACATGATTGACATGTTTGCAATGCCACATGGTTTTTGTATAACATAGTCACATGTAGTAAGGGAACCCCAACCCTTTTATTTCACTACAATTTGTCTAAATAGTGTGTTTTTCCATTGGCCACATGATTGACATGTTTGCAAACTCACATGACTTTTGTACAAGATATAATCTAGATGGACAGATTTATTTTTTACTTTTAGGTACTTCCGGACATCTCTGATTATTAGAACTCTCTTGAACCTTTATTGGTTTTTCACAGGAAACTGACGATTATGCTCTTTATTGTGACGCTCGTGTTGTAAAAATCCAGAGGAGGGCACATGATCAAACAAAGTGTAGCTGCATCTTTAATATCCAGTTTCTCCATGAAATTAGTGAGGTGATCATTGATGCTTTTCCTATTTTTTGAGTTGCTAATTTTCCCTTTTCCCTTGTCCCTAAAACCATGCCATGTCTTAAAGCATTCATGCTATAAACTTTTGCTTTCTTTGGTCCTTTGTGAGGTGAATCCTTCAATGTTACCTCTACCTAACATTTTATTTGCATGTGCAGGAAATTGTTTCTTGGGACAAGTTATGTCTTAGGCCTGCACAAGAGGAACCTGTGGCCTCCGTATTTCTGACAAACCCCATAGAGAGCTTGTGGGGATGAAAAGAGCCCACTTTTCTTTTGAACTTCCTGTCATAAGGAGAAATTATATCGACCTTTCTTTGCGAGATTGTTGATGTTAAAATTAAGTAAAGCCTAGAAATTTGGTTGGTCTTGATATTTTGTGCCATTTTAATTATCATGTTGTAAATATAATATTATTTGTTAAAAAATTGAATTAAGTAAATATCGTGATCTACATGTACAAAAATAACCAAATATTATCTTTTTAAGTGATTATGCTTTAAATATTTTAATCTAGATATTAAGTTTTACAAAACCAATGAGAGTACATTTGATGGAGAGAGGCCTAATTGTTAAAGGCAAAGAGAGATGAAGAAAAACTATAAATCAAACATTTAAAAGAGGGATTTAGATGTTATTGATTTTATATATATGATTTGTCATAGAATGTTATGGTATAATACATGTAGTCGTCCCATCTAGAGATGGGAAAAGGTTTGGTAGTTGTTGCTTGTATTTGTTCTAGCAAGTTTTTGTTTTTTTGAATTCATTTAAATCAAGTTCTTTTTAATGATAATTTATATTTTTCTTCGATATTCATATCCGTTAATTTGACTTCTTTTTCATTTGATTTACTTTTGTCAATTAAGTACTTTGTTTTGCCTACTTTGATTAAAAAAGTAAATTCGTAATTGGTGTCATACTACCTTTGATGTTATTTTTTTATTTTAACTATGTATATCCTCTCGTCAATATGAACACATGATAATGCTTTCATGCTATACAAGAAAAGTTTACTCTAAATTCGTAATTGGTGTCATACTACCTTTGATGTTATTTTTTATTTTAACTATGTATATCCTCTCGTCAATATGAACACATGATAATGCTTTCATGCTATACAAGAAAAGTTTACTCGTTCAATGGAGAAATGGAAGAGAGATTCACACAAATGTTATCATGTCCACTCTTCAATTCAAGATTTATGTCAAGCCGCTTCTATGTGAATGTTTTTTCATTAAGTCATTTAGCAAAGGTAGCTCGTATCTATACCCCTACACTTACTCCATCCACCCCCACAAATCTTTTAAAATTATTTTTATTACAAAAATACCCTTAAGAGAAAAAAAAGGTGAACATGCAATAACAAAAGAGTAATTTTTAGCAACTGACAATCAAATGCCGGACAACAAAATTGCCGGCTTTTTATATATATATATATATATATATATATATATATATATATATATATATATATATATATATATATATATATAATTTAAAAGTTTGTGTTTTCGACAATTACTTGTCGGGCAACAAAATGAAGTATTCCAAAAACCAATTGCCGGAGACGTAAAAAGAAAAAATATAATCCGACAATTAGTTGTTGGAGGCTAATTGTTTTATATTCCAGTAATTAGTTGCCGATTATAACACCCCCTTGGACATTACATGACTAACTCAAATTCTTTAACACATATTAAATAAAAAGGAAAGCTGGTTGCTTTCGGAAAATAAAATTTTCTAGTATCCTTAACCTTACTCGAAAATGAGTATGAAGTATTTTTTTTATTTTTTATTTCTTATACAAACTCCCATCATAAATATTTACATCACCATACATACACACCTGGAGCTTTATATAAGCAGGTTATATACCTGACAAGACCAATCACTGTACAAAATTTTCCGGAAAATGTTTTCAACATACAAAGCTAAAACTCAAACTGAAAAATTCACAAAGGACATACGTACAGACCTTCTCAAACCAAATTACCCAAAAGGAAAAATCCTAAGTTGGTCGCTCTAAAAACTATCCACTAGAGAACCCCGTGGTCATCACCACGTTCAACGACCTCTTCAAAAATCGGGACTAACATTCCGAGTGAAGCTAAAAACTCCTCTACATCATCTGTATACACTAAAAAGTACACCACAACAAAGAGAAACAAAACGAGAAACAATGCAAAGGTGAGTTACCAATATATGAGTTTAAAACATAGTAATCATATACTTAATATAAGCATATATTAAAACAATTTACAAAGCAGAGTATAGCAATTATAAAAATCTCAACAGGATTTAAAGAATAGAAAGTCTTTCATAAATTATGTCTTAACACTTCAATATCCACTTTCTAAAACTCAATCTCCGGAGATCTTAACTTCCCCTCGTCGGGCATGATAGGCTGCGATAATTCCAATAACACAATTGTTTCGCGTTGGGTGACCTCTCAACTGGGTCCTTTCCCCAATTGTTCTAGGATTTCGTGTATCACCTAAATAATATTTGATAGTTCCCTATTGAGTACATTTCGTGTAGGGTAGCCGAGTTCCACGACAAGAGGTTGCAAAGCCCCAAGCATTTCCGTGGAGTTCGAGCCCGAATGTCCCTAAAGACCCAAAAGCCCAAGAATATGCCTTTGGTCCGTAACTATCAAATTTGTTAGTTCACCTTGTGTGAAACTGTAGCTCGATAAACAACAAAGACGCTCGCGGATCATCTTTCAGATATTAATTAGACTTTTAACATCAATTTGGAATTTTAAAACATCATTAAAGATTTCAAAATCTCTTTCTCAAACGAACACTAGTCCGACGTCTTTGAACTCTAGGTTCTTTTCAGCAGGAATGCTCCCATAAATCAGAATGTAGTCCGAATCTCAGCACGGAAGTCTAGTTCCTTTCCTTTCTTTTTTCTTCACTTTCCAAAGAAAGCTAAAATCACTTTTCAACTTTTCTATGTTTATATACTTTTAGTAAAATTAGGTTTTAAACTTATAATCAATAACCAACATCATGCGTTCAATTAGTCTCAGTCAACAAATATCACAGAAAATATAATCAGCATATATATATATATATATATATATATATATATATATATATATCGCTGTCGGACAATATTAATTCATACGATTAAAAACTCATTCACAACAATTCATGTACTAAGTATATGATTGCTAGGAACTCATCGGGTATACTCCCTTTACCTTTGTAGACCAGAAAAAGATCCTTTATTCCGGGTTCCACAGTTTACTCACTGTCCAATGAAACTTCGCAAGACTGGACGCCCACTAATAACTTGAAAACTTGCAACACACGCAAGTAACTTCCTAACATGAAATTCATGTTTTCCCTAAACAAGCGCAATCACGAGCAAAGTCCAGATAGCGTCCAAGCACATTCAATCATCAAAACGTAAAATCAGAGGAAACTATATATTTAATTTACCGAAACATAATTGATTTCTTAATAAAAATTAATTTGGTTAAAAAGGGTTTTTCACAAAAATTATGAGAACTTTGATTTAATTTGAGAATCACAAAAATTCAACTTAGGAATCATCAATTAATAACCTCAATTTCACAAACAAATAGTTAATTTCACAAATTAGAATCGATTTCAATTAAAATCGAATTGGGGTTTTTAGGGTTCATAATCTAATTAGGAGAAAATCCAATCTAGCCAAAGAACAATAAAATTGGCTTAGGGAAACACAAATTCATAGTCCCAATTACATAAAATCAACTTTTAATTTCAGATTATAGTATGAAATCAAAGAGCTAGGGTTAGGGTTTTCAAAATAAAATTGAGGATTTTCAACTAGGAGAGGTTATGGTGAAGTACTCACCCGAGATAACAAGGAAGGAGGACATGGTGGCCGTTGCAATGGTGCGGCAGGCGGACGCCGCTGGGTGCGGCGACGACAGTGTTCCTATGACACCCATGAACTCAAAGCTTGAAGGTAGGCATATGGGATGAAGGAAGCAGCTTAAACTAATAAAGAAAGGTGAGAAACCACCATGGAAGGCAGTCAAACCACCTTACCATGGCAGAGGACGGAGCAACCGCAGCTGTGCGCACCAGGAGGGCGGTGGCGAGTCACGGGTCATCTGCTCTGCACCGTATGACGGTCGGACGACGACCTCAGGGGCAGTGGTCACACGACTGGGAAGAAGAAAGGAAGGTGGTTGATGAAGATGTCATGAGAGAAGGAGGAGGAAGCTTTTGGTTTTGAGGAAGAAGAAGAGAAAAAGATGAAGAAGGAGTGTGGGGGGTTTCTGTCGTGAGTAGGGATGGCAACAGGGCGGGACGGGCATGGGTAGCACTCCCCCCGCCCCCGTACCCGTCGGGTAAAATCCGTACCCGTCCTCGCCTGTTACCCACGCGGGTATCCTTCGGGCGGGTATCCAGTGGGTTTCGCGGATATCCACGGGTTTACGGGTATCCGTGAATTATTTTTTCCAGAAAAAATATTTACTCTTTTTGCTTGAAAATTTTCTAAAATATGCGTAATTCAATTTAAAATAACCATGTTCATACAAATAGATGTTAAGAAAGCATCAAAGCATTATCCAATTACAAAAGTTACTAACAAAAGTAATCAAATACATTTAGCAATTACTACATATATATAATAAAGGGCAGTTTTGTAATTTAAGTAACGGGTGCGGGTATCCGCGGGCACGGATAGTGTGATACCCGCCCCCGCCCCGTTTATAAACGGGTATTGAAATTACCCGTTTATTTTACCCGCAGGTACCCGTTTAACCACCCGCCCTGTGCCCGTTGTGGATTTTATCCGCAGGTATCTGCGGGTACGGGTAAAATTGTCATCCCTAGTCGTGAGGGAGGGAGATATAAGGAGTAAAAACTCATTTTCTTTTTTTTTTGTTTTGTTTTAATTAGTAGTAGGTAAAAATAAGTTGTTGAAATTGATTTTAGAAAGACAAATAATATCAATCATTAGATCTAAAAATCATGAGTGACAAATATATATTTTCAAAATTTGAAATAAAGTAGAGATTGATAGTTGAATTGATCAACTAAGAAAATCCACGGTCCAACATTTAATCTTCGATTAATGTCAAACCAATTTATTTTGAAATCTAAAATTAAATAGAGTAAAATATGAAAATAATTTTCTTTCAATCATATCATTTAAAATATTTTTCTAAAAAATACTAATAGTGACAATAACATAACATTATTGTCTAGTAAAAGTACTTATCTTTGGAATAAGGCAGTGCTGATGCATTTGATAAAATGATTTTAAATGAGTAATGAATATTACTCAAACTAAACCACGAAAAAAAATAAATTAAAGCAATCATTCAGACAATTAATCAATCCAAATTAAATAATATAAACATATATATTTACCGTTATTGAAGAACAGTAAAATCCGGGGTGTTACACCGATAGGTAAAAATTCTTGAAAAATTATATTCCGCCAACTAATTGCCGGAAATTCACAAGGACAAAAAAGTCATTTCACGCTCTAAAATTAATAGTGTGGGGGTGGATGGAGCAAGTGTATTGGGTGTAGGTAGCGGCTGCCATGCCAAACCCATATACTGATACGACCAAAGAACCAAATGTCAAATAAAAAAAAAGATAACCCACTGATGATGTGGAAATTTGCTTTCTCTGTGTTCCGACAAGGCACTCAACAAATATATTTTATCAGGTGGTTGTAGATTCTCTCCTTTCTGATGGTAATCCAATACGGGGTTTGTCAGAATGCACCTTAAATTCGACGGACAGTCAAGCTAAAGGCAGCAAATGTTAGTCTTGACAAAAACACAATTAAGAAGATAAAAACTGCGAAAGCATATCAAATGCTGCTAAAGAAAGAATAGGAAATAAAAGTGCAATAAATGTAAAAGTGCATGAAACTTAAAGGTGCAGGAAATGTAAAGTGCAGGAAAATAAAAGGGATTTACAAATCACGAGTGTGCTTCAAGATGCCAAAAGTTCACCAATTCACAAATAATTTCAAGTTTGAAAACAGTGAGTAATTCAATAGAACAATGAGAGTAGAGAGAAAGAGTTTGAGGAAGAAGAAACAGATGAAGAACAAGAACTTTGCACTAAAAGTAAATCTGCATGAAAATTAAATGTTGGAGTGCATACTTGATGTAACTCCATTTTAATCCGTTATGAGTGTGAGGATGTTGTGGGAGCGTGATCAAAGTATCCGACCGTTTGTACATCAGAATAAGCACTATTTATAGACAAAAGAAATAATTGCCTAAATCCTAATCTGCTGCCACCTGTCCTATTGACAGACGTGTATATTGATCCTACGGCTAAATCCTGATGTCCATTACTCCACTAGCTGGATCATGGTCTTTGAACTGCTTCAGAGTGTAACTCCCCACTCCTCCATATTCCCACGTTTTTACATGGGTTGGCCCACCTTGACGTTAGTTGCTGGAGTGGAAAATCTCATTGACACATCGTGCATCCGATCTTCACGGGTTCGTGTCGAATTGGTACTCTGTTTCGACGACATTCTCCTTTGCTGATTTTGACGTTCTTTCCTTCGAATGTATATCTATCGAAAAGGTACTTCACGTCGTTGCAACGTTTCCATGAAAACATCGTAGTTTTCACTTGCTCGTATCTTGACATCCTTGTTTTCGACAATCTGCTCAAGTAAGTCTCCGTTGGAATACCTCTTCTCCATATTTTGACAAATTTCATGTATTCTTTTTCGGCAACTTACTCACCGGATATCAAGGTTTCTTCATTTTGACCAAAATCCTATTTTTGGTCCCAACAAATGCCCCCCAAAACTTATCTCTTTGGATGCAAGTCAAACGATAGATAAGTTTTTAGCATCCTACTTCGACATATCGTCAGGACTTCAAATTTTCAAAATTGAATTTCAAAATCCCAACAGATTACGTCAGCTGAGGCCATCATTTTCGCGCCTTCCCTTGAATCTCATTGTAACGTTACTAATGGTGGCTAGTCTTTTCAGCTTCCGGTAACTTCTTCTAGACGTTACTTACTAGTGTTACAAATAGGTCTTTTTTGGCCTCAAAAATTTTACTTTGGCCTTCACTCTTCAGAGCCAAAAGAAATCCATTCATCACCTTCTTTCTCTTAACCATTTCCATGGCTTCATCCGGCATTGGATCATCCTCAAAGACACAACCCTTAACGGCCGCTGCTTCTCCGACGACGGTGAAGGATCATGCAACCGAAATGTGGGGTCGTTCTCAAGTAATCATCCTAAATGAAAACAACCTTGCTTTTGTTGGTCCTGTTCTCCCTCAGTCTGGTATTACCAAGGAACTCTCTTCCTTCTATCCTTCTTTTCCAGGAGAAGGTATTCTAATTTCTGGAGAACATCTCTCCCTTTCCTATTTCAACCCTTCTGCACGTTTGTTCAGAAGTTTTGTCAAGACCGTGTTGAAGATGCAAGATGAAAATGCATATGCTACATTCAAAGTGTTTTGATGATGAAGAACCAAACACAAATGGCACTCCTATGTAATAATTAGTTATAGGAATATTTGTAAAGGTTTATCTTTAAATTTAGCTTAAATGACTTAAATGTTTTTAAAATGATAAAATAAGTTTTTCCTAAAAAGAAAAAGTAAGAAATATGTTTTGAAAAAACAATTCAAGATTTGACTTGCTTGAAAAGTGTTTCTGAAATAAGTTTTGTGAAGAAATTAATCAATTTTAAGTTTTTTAGAAAATTAGTCAACTACTTTGAAAAGTAGTCTACTACTTTGTTCTTATAAATTCCAGAAACATTCTTAAAGTCAAAGTAATCGACTACTTTGAGAAGTAATCGACTACTTTGTGTAAATCTTGAAATCTTGGCTACTGTTTGTGAAAGTAATCGACCTCTTGGAAAAAGTAATAGACTACTTTTCAGATTACTTACAAACGGTTGCAAATCTTGAAAAAGGTAGTCTTAAAAGTAATCAACTACCTTCAGTTTTGCAAACATAATTTCAAATTTAAAACTTACTTTTCTCACATTTTTTCTTCTATAAATAAGAGGTATTTTGACACGAAAATTAAGAACTCTTTTCATCTATTGTTACTCTGTCAAAATCACTCCAAAAACATTCTTGAGTCATATGCTATTATTTTGAGAGAAATCATTGAGCTTTCATAGAAAAAGTGCACTTCTATAGTGTTACAATTTTCTGTATACAAATCAATTGTAATTGTTGTTTTTATTGATTTGGTGAGGCATCCAACTCGTATTCAAGGTGGGGAATCCTTGAATCTAAGGTGAGGCATCCTTAGGAGGTAAGGATCACTTTGAGTGGGGCATCTGTAACACCCTTCTCGGGTGCTACGTTATCGGTGACATTTCTATTTTATAAGATCGAGTAAAGCGGAAAATAATTATTTCTTAGCGAAAAATACGGGTATTATTTTTTTTTCTTTTCCCAAATAGTTCGATAAATAATTGTCGTCGTACGTCATCAACTCATACATGTATATATATATATATATACATGTATATATATATTTATATATATTAAACCATGCGCAAGTACCCAAAAGTCATAGACATACATAATCATAAGTATACATATCCAGATAATGGCGAAAATACCAACGCCGGTAAAAATAACAACAAGCTGGAAATATGTTTATAATAATAATAATAATGACATAGACACAAGACTTATCATGTTGGCCAAAAACAAAACAATGACAGAATGTCAATCCTAAAATTATAATAGTCTCGGATGATACATCGTCACGCCGTGACTATACTTCTCACGTCTACTACTCAAAACCCATTCTCCTTGTGTCCATGCGTCCAAGCCCAATCAAACTCCAGCTGAGTGTGATGGCGAAACAGTGTTGTCATCATCTTCGCCAATCATAAAGGAACACAAAACCAGAAAACACAGAAAATGAGGTGTGCTTCCCATTCATCTTACACATAAGGCAGATATGTAGTAGCGCGACTCTCAAGTACACTCAAATATAAAAGATCAAATATATCATCATTCACCTCAAAATAACATCATTCTTAACATCGAATTAATGTTTCACATAAACATGACCACAGGACCACATATTCCTAGATATAAACATCTAAGACTCGAGGAATGACCTCTGATCCCTATACCATGGTTTTAACAATAGTCGAAGAGAGTGGTTCGGAGGATTGTTCCGGACTACGTCAGTCTTGGGTAATAGAATGCGCCATAGTCATCGTCGTGCACATTGGCTTTTTCAGGAACATCCTACACTACCAGAAAACACGTAGCGTCTAGTTGAGTATGTCGGCGCATTGCAAGATCACCACACCACAGAAGGAGCTACCAATTGAGCCCTTGTGAGTATTTCATACCCCGACATCCCCTAGCATCAATAGATCGTCACTACGGAATTCACACCCGCATTAAAGTGTTAGCTCGATCTCCTAGGCACAACGGCCTTACAGAACATAGTTTCACTATGTGTTTAGGTAAACTTTGCCGAAAAGATGCGTTCTTCTCGTCTATCCACCAGGTGACATCTTGATTCCAACGGAATCTATTCAACGTGATTTATCAGATGCCAGCCGTTCTTAAGTCTGAATCATCAGTACTTAACATCGAGCTAACGTTCTTAAGTAACCTTTCATCTTTGTGCAAATGTATTTTAAAACACTGGATTAACAATCCTAGCACATTATGAGATTGTATCACAAATCCAATTATTTATTTCTTCGCAATTTTCTAATTGAGCCTTTCCCTTGGCTTTCAAGAAATCAAATACTTCCGAGTCCATTAAATCTTATGGATATATGGATAATAACTTATCCATACTTTATGACAAAAGGTCGTGTTCTACCCCACGTCATAAATTATTACGTTCTTATTTTCATTAAGTCATTCATGACTTAGGTTTTTCCATTTACTTGAAATACTAGTCTTAAAGATTAAAATTCTCGTTTGTCTTAAAACTAAAACCTTTGGTTAAAACCAAACCATTTTGAAATCAGATTCCATTAAAGTACATAAGTACTGAATTCCTCAAAATAGGTTCTTGAAAAATATCGAAACTCTTAAAATACCGTTTTACCATTTTTTATTGTATTTCAACTTAAATTCCATATTTTCACAAATATAATTATTTTCTCAAATCCTTCACTTTCCTAAGTTACCGTACTTATGTTAAAGTATTGGAATACTAATTTGAAACTCTACGTCATTGTTTTCTCAAAAATCTTTAAAAACGTTTGACGACGGTATCGTCGCTTTTTACTAGTTTTAGGCCCAAAAGCCATACTTTTGAAAATATGGTTCTTCACCTCAAATATATTACTCACCTAGGTTATAATACTCATACTAAGATGTTGAAACACTGTTTTTACAGTTTTCCTTTTCATGTATACAAAATTCCTAAAAATTTGATCGAACGTCATTAAGTTAGTAAAACGCGTAAATCTTTTTTCAACTATTTTACACTCTAATAGTACAAAACTCATTTTGGAGTCTTAGAACAGTTTAATAGGTATTAAAAACAGTCTCTCACTGTCCAGTTAAATATATTTTTCGAAAATTGCAATTTAACCCCTAAACTTTCATTAATTGCAAAAAGATCCTTATTCACTTAAAACCGTATAACTTTTTATTTATAACTTCAAATCACACCAAACCAACTTCTTTAGAAATATTTTTCAGTTACCCTCAAATTTCCATAAATTTGTTTTCTGCCCAAATATTTTTCTATAATTGCAAAAAGGTTCTTTTTTCACAAAGAAGCTTATAACTTTTATGTATTAATCCAATTAACACCAAACCAATTTCTATGGTTTTGTCTCATCAAGGACTAAAATCTTAACACACAATAATATGAATTTCAGTGAAGTCACTGGAATTCTCAGAAATTGCATTTTAGTCCCTAAGGACTCATAAAATCATATCTTTCAATATACACATCCAAATCAATCAAAACCAATTTCTATAGTTTTATATGATCATGAAATACTCATATAAATTATTCAAACCATTTATAACATCATGGAACTTATTTATCTTAACATGGTTGAATGGCCTTATTTTTGCATGTTAGGCATCTTCGTTTCACAAACAATCAACAATGAACAAGATTTCACTTAAAGATCAATCATACCAATATGAACATATACCTTAGTTAAACATAAACCAAATACTCCAAGAGGATCACACACATATATAAATAAGTTACACCACTTCATATGCTTAAATACTTCATGACCATATATATATACACTAAAAACTACCAACATATATATCTACCCTAAGGTAGGATGATGGCAAACTCCCACATACCTTTGTTGATCCCTTGAAATCAATTAGAAAGATTATGGTGTTCACCTAGAGCTTCAAGGTTTGTACATACCAACAAATCCTAGCCATGAACAACCAATCAAGAAAACAAGTTAAAGTTTGAAGAAATCATCTACACCCATAAAGGTATAGGTTCGGCTAAGCTAAGAAGAATTAGCTAGAGATATCCAAATTTTTCAAGCTCTTGGATAATGAAAATATAAGTCATGTGAAGATCATAGAAATTGATCTCACATTAAAATTAATTTTCTATGATTTTCTAGAAATATTTAAAGTTCTAGATCTAGAAATAGAGATTTGTGAAAAACTTGATGAACATGAAGATTGATGGATTATTTATGAAGCTAAGATGATTAGAAATAGATTCCTCACCTTAGAATGAAGAAGTTTGATGAATGAAATGAATGGACTTAATGAACTTCTCAAGAACACAAGTGATGTTCTTGGTGTTTTTGTGAGAGAAAGTGATGAAGCAAATGAAATGAAATATTTGCTAAGTGTGGGGAGGGAGCTGCGGTTTTGGCAAGGCATAAGTGAGGAAATGAGTTGTTTAATATAAACAAATAGCCATGGTTGAGTTAAATTGACCAAGGTTAAGTTAGAAAATAATATAATAACTTAACTATAGTTAATTATAACTTAACTAGGGTTAAAAGTAACTATGATTCACAAACATGTGGCCAAGAATAAAGGAGAGGTGTGACTTCCCTTGGACCACATGAATTAACCTTGGTTCCTTAACCATGGTTAAAAATTAACTCTACGTCGGTTAGGTTAAGCTTAGGGGTATTTTGGTCATTTCACTTGAAAATTCCCGATTTCTAAAATTTGAGGCCGATTTCCTTGTTCATCTGCTACATCAAACTCCCCTAATAGCTCAGCTCCATATTCGACTTCGTAGTTTACCCGTCTTAGGTTTTTACGTGCTTTTCTAAAAGATTACACCCGAATAAAATAATATTATTTCATTGCTAACGAATTTTTCTGAAGTGTGGAAAATCGTTCGGGGCGAAATATAAAACCTAATGGTTTCGTTCACGAGTCAAATTTAGGGTTTTCGCTCAAGTAAAATCTCACCTTTGTCGGTGAAAACGCAGAGGGTTTCGTCTGAATTTTCAATCCAAAACTTCCCCGTAACCTTATAAAAATAAGTATAACAGGGAAATGACCTTAGTTTCTCCAAAGTCATTTTTTAAGTCTCGAATAAAATATAAAGGAATATATACATATATGAATATTTACCGATATTGAAGAACAATGAAAATCAGGGTGTTACAGCATCTCAAAGTGATCAAGGTAAAAGGTGGGGTATCCTTTAGTTTTTGGTAAATTGTAATCTTGTAAACAATTTTCAAATAGTGGAATCTCTCAAGGGTTCTTGACAGCTGGATGTAAATCACTCAGGTTGTGATCGAACCGACAAAATCGTTTGTGTGATCCTCTCCTTCCCTCACTCTTCTAGTTCTTGCAATTATTGCTTAATTGTTGTACTTGATTGTATTTGGTTAATTGTGGTGGATTTAATTCTCTGATTTTTAATTGAGGCCATTCATTCATAATCATTCTCTTCTTTTACTCAATTTCTTTGCATCATACACAGTCTTTCTTGAACAATTTTTTTAAGAAACCAAAGTTTCCAAGAAAGTGATTAAACCTCAATTCACCACTCTCTTGAGGTGCCCTATTATTTCAGCAATTGGTATCTAGAGCTAGGGTCTTGAATAAGGCTTAATAGCTTTCAAGATTATTTTCGAAAATGGCACTTGAATCAAGTAGGAAACATAAACACATTTCTACCACCTCTCCTCCAATTTTTGATGGTGATGGATATCCTTATTGGAAGGCAAGGATGAAAATTTTTATTGTAGGAATAGACATAGACTTATGGGATACTATTGAAAATGGTCCCTTCATCCCCAAACATGGTGTTGGAGATGAAGAGAGAAATAAACCCAAAAGCCTATGGACTAAAGATGAAAACAAAAAGTTCAACTTGACTTTGAAGCTAAGAATATCCTCACCACCGCTTTGTCAATTGATGAATTCGTTTGCATTTATAATTGCAAGAGTACAAAAGAAATTTGGGACACTTTACAAGTGACCCATGAAGGAACAAGTGAGGTTATTAGATCAAAGATAAACACCTTGATGCATCAATATGAATTATTTAGAATGAATCATGGTGAATCTATCAATGAGGTTCAAAATCGCTTTCAAGTCATTGTAAATCAATTGCTTTCTTTTGAAAAAACTTTCACTAATGAAGATCTTGAGTCTAAGGTACATATGTGTCTTAGTAGAGAATGGCAACCAAAGGTAATAGCCATCATGGAGTCTAGGGATCTAAGAACAATGTCTCTAGCAACTTTGTTTGGAAAGCTCAAGGAGCATGAGTTGGAGCTAACAAGGCTCAACGAGAATGAAGAAGTGGATAAAAAGGGCAAATGAATATCACTTATGGCTTCTTCCTCCAAGAGAGGTGAAAGTGACAAGGAAAGCAATGACTCTAGTGAAGATGACAAGGAAGATGAACAAATCAATCTACTAGTGAGGAGATTTGGGAAGTTTCTCAAGAAAAAAAGTAAGTGGAAGAGATTCAACAATTCCAAGAAACCTATCAAGAAAGATGCACCATCATCAATACCTCTATGCTACGAATGTGGAAAGCCCGGGAACATCAAATTTGAATGTCCTACTCTCCAAAAGAAAGATAAAGATGACAAGAGGCCTAAGGAGGAAAAGAAGGGGAGAAGGGCATATATAGCATGGGAGGACAACGACCTTAGATCATCAAGTGATGAGAGCAAGGAAGCTGAAGTCTCAAATCTTTACTTGATGGCAAGTCAAAAAGATGACCAAGGGGTAAGTGATGATGAACTTGCATTGTCTTTCAATTATGATGAATTGCAATTAGCCTTTGAAGAATTGCATGAGGAATCCATAGGTCTTGCTAGAAAGGTAACCAAACAAAAGTCAATAATCTCAAAGCATGAAAATGATAAAATAAAATTAACTAAGGAGATAAATGACTTAAAATTAGAAAGTAATTCTATGACCATGATGCATGCTAGTTCTAGAAATAATAAACCTAGTTCTTCTAAATGTAATCAATGCATGCATCTTGAAAAGGAGAATAAGGACTTAAGAAATACTCTTGCTAGATTTACTAATGGAAAAAGGAATTTAAATACTTTGCTTGATAATCAACAATCACCTTTTATGAAAACCGGTTTAGGTTATAATTCCTATGGTAAGAAAGAGACACATAAAACAATATTTGTTCCATCCAGTATGAATGCAAGAAATAAAGTCATATGTCATTTTTGTGGTAAACATGGTCATATTTTTCCTACATGCTATATTAAGAGAATTGGTATTGAGAAAGCTAAGATGATGTGGGTTCCTAAAAATATGGTACCCAAGACTAATGCTCAAGGACCCAAACTAGATTGGGTACCAAAAACTTAAATTTGTGTTGTAGGATTGCTTGAAGACCCAAGGAAAAGAATGGTATCTTGATAGTGGGTGCTCCAAGCATATGACGAGAGACATCTCAAAGTTCATTCATATCTCCCCAAAGCAAAGTGGTCATGTAACATATGGTGATAACAATAGAGGTAAAATTCTTGGTATTGGTAGCATAGAAAATGAGTCTACTACCATTGAAAATGTTCTTTCAGTAGATGGCTTGAAGCATAATTTTCTTTGCATAAGCCAACTTGGTGATAAGGGTTACAGGGTCGTGTTTGATAGTAAATGTTGCATGATTGAATGCTTGCATGATAATCAAACTAAATTTGTTGGAAAAAGAATTAACAACATTTATATGCTAGACCTAGATGACATCAATAATAATATTCAATGCTTGTTGAGTAAAAATTATGAGGCTTGGTTATGGCATAGAAGGGTAGCACACATTCACATGGAGCATCTTAACAAATTAATTTCAAAGGACTTAGTTATAGGTCTCCCTATAATCAGATTTCAAAAGGAAGGCTTATGTGATGCTTGTCAAAAGGGTATGCAAGTTAAAACTAGCTTTAAATCCAAGAATATAGTCTCTACTAAAAGACCACTACAACTTTTACATATGGACTTATTTGGACCATCTAGAACAATGAGTTTAGGTGGAAATTATTATGCACTTGTTATTGTTGATGATTTTTCAAGGTTTGCATGGACTCTTTTTCTTGCACATAAAAATAATGCTTTTCACGCCTTTAGAAAATTAGCTAAACAAATTCAAAATGAAAAGGATCTAAAAATTGCATATATTAGAAGTGACCATGGAGGTGAGTTTGAAAATCATGATTTTGATTTTTTTTTTTGATAAGCATGGTATTACTCATAATTTTTAGGACCCCTCAACAAAATGGAGTTGTTGAGGGGAAAAATAGGTCTATATAAGAATTAGCTAGAACCATATTAAGTGAATCAAATTTACCAAAATATTTTTGGGCCGATGCGGTCAACACCGCTTGCTATGTAACTCTTAGGGTTCTCATTTGACAAATAATTAAAAAACCTCCCTATGAGTTGTATAAAGGAAGAAAGCCCAACATAGCTCACTTTCATGTTTTTGGTTGTAAATGTTTCATTTTGAATAATGGAAAAGACAATCTTGGCAAGTTTGATGCCAAGGCGGATGAAGGAACTTTCTTAGGCTATGCATCATCTAGTAAATCTTTTAGAGTGTTTAATAAAAGAACTATGATTGTTGAAGAGTCTATTCATGTTACTTTTGATTAGACTAACCCCCCAAAAGGATGGGAAATGTATTTTTTATGATTTTGTTGAGATCCCTCGTAATCCTAGCGGAGGGCAACAATCCGATGATGATGAAGCACCAAACCAAGAATCAAAAATTGAAGAAACAAATGAAGGACTACCCAAAAATTGGAGAATTACCAAAGGCCACCTAATTTATAACATAATTGGAGATATATCAAAGGGAGTTACTACAAGGTCTTCCTTAAGGGAATTATGTAATTGTATGTCTTTTGTTTCTCAATTTGAGCCTAAATCCATAGACGATGCTATTCCAGATAAGCATTGGCTAATAGCTATGAATGAAAAATTAAATCAATTCACTAGAAATCAAGTTTGGGAATTAGTCCCAAGACCCAATAATAAGCAAATAATAGGAACTAAATGGGTCTTTCGCAATAAACTTGATGAAAATGACATAATAGTTAGAAACAAAGCTAGGTTAGTGGCTAAAGGTTACAATCAAGAAGAAGGAATTGACTATGATGAAACCTATGCCCCGGTTGCTAGGTTGGAAGCTATTCATCTTTTACTTTATTTTCATGCTTTATGGACTTTGAATTATTTCAATTGGATGTTAAAAGTGATTTTTTAAATGGCTTAATTAATGAAGAGGTGTATGTTACTCAACCCCCCGGTTTTGAAAATTTTAAAAACCCAAATCATGTTTATAAACTCAAAAAGGCTTTCTATGGTTTAAAACAAGCTCCAAGAGCTTGGTATGAGAGACTTAGCAAATTTTTACTTGAAAAGGGTTTTAATAGAGGGAAGGTTGACACAACACTCTTCATTAAAAGGAAAACAAATATATCTTGATTGTACAAATATATGTTGATGATATTATTTTTGGTGCCACTAACGATAGTTTGTGTAGAGAATTTTCCAAGTTAATGCAAAGCGAATTCGAAATGTCAATGATGGGGGAGTTAACCTTCTTCCTCGGATTACAAATAAAGCAAACTCCTAGTGGGATATTTATCAATCAAGCAAAATATTGCAAGGAATTGCTTAAACGCTTTGGAATGGAAAATGCAAATCATGCTACAACACCAATGGGAACATCTTGCTACCTAGATAAAGATGAAGGTGGTAAGGCCGTAGAAATAACCAAGTATCGAGGTATGATCGGACCAGTTTTATATTTGACCGCAAGTAGACCCGATATTATGTTTAGCGTTTGTATGTGTGCACGTTACCAAGTAAACCCCAAGGAATCACATTTAATAACAGTTAAATAATTTTAAAATATTTAGCTAGAACAATTAGTGTGGGGTTATGGTATCCTAAAGGTTCTAGTTGTACTTTAATTGGATATTCCGATTCCGATTTTACCGGATGCAAATTAGATTGGAAAAGCACAAGTGGCACTTGTCACATTTTTGGTCACTCACTTGTTTCTTGGTTTAGCAAAAAACAAGTTATTGTAGCCTTATCAACCGCCAAGGCCGAGTATGTAGTTGCCGGTAGTTGTTGCGCTCAAATTCTTTGGATGCAACAACAACTCCTAGACTATGGTATTAAACTAACAAATATACCCATAAGATGTGATAATACAAGTGCAATAAATATTTCAAAAAAACCTATCCAACATTCCAGAACCAAACACATAGAAATTCGGTTCCACCTCATTAGAGATCACATACAAAAAGGAGATTGCATAATGGAATTTGTAGAGACAAGTAAACAATTAGCGGATTTTTTTACTAAACCCTTAGCTAGGAAAATTTTCTTTTATGTCCGTAGAGAACTTGGTATAATTGATGATCCTAATCTCCATTAAATTTTTTGTTCCTTTCTTATTATTTAAATATGAAATATGCCTAATTTATATGTATTTTATATATGAAAAATGCATGATTTCTTTTATTTTTTTCTGTGTTTCAGTGTAGTAGTTGACTACTAAACAAGTAGTAATCGACTACTTACACAGGTATTCGACTACCTATGTTTGGCAGAAGCTAAAACTCACTGCCTCACTAAAGTAATCGACTACCCTAAGTAGTCGACTACTTTTTTGTAGCAGCACACTTAACCCACGTGACTCCACTCGTTTGTTTGAAACCCTTTTCTTCAACCTTGCACCGCCAACCACCTCTCCCTAACCATCCATACCCATCGTCTTCTACCACCATTTTTGGCCCTCTAAACCACATTTCCAACCCAACCACTTCATTACCTATCATCTAAACTTCATCATCATGGGTTTTCTTCTTATTTTCCCCCAAATCCGAAAATCCCTTTTCTCCTCTCCATGAACCCTAAATATGTTTTCTCCTAAATCCGGTTGATTTTGGTATAATCTTCGAGCAGTCCTTCAAAACCCATCATTCTTATCCACCTATGTTCATCATTTCACGGTTCTTTCTTTCAGTTTCCCCCTAAAGACGAAATCCCTCTTCTCAAACCTCAGAACTCTCACCTCTTTTGGTTGATTTCAGTGTGTTTTTCCGTTCAAACCTTCCAAATCCTTCTTCTATATCACGGTTCCATCATCATTATTCCATCGTTTAAACTAAAACAGAGCGAATCTAAGCCTGCGAATTCTCACTGTTCATTCACGAATTCTCAGCTTCTGTTCATCTGATCGTGGCTTTCAAATTCGATTCAAGGTGGCTTCTGACTTTTGGGTTCTTATTCATTGTTGATTGGTCTCTTTCATGTTTCTATTGTGATTTGTGTTCTGGGTTCCTTGTTCATCTGCTTCTGGATCGTAGTTGTTCTGGGTTCGTGTTCATCTGCTTCTATTCAGGTATAACTGGTTCAAGACTCAACCATGCCTCCCAAAAGACAGAGATGTGGTGCTACTGCTCCTATTGCTCCTGCTATTGCTGATGCTCCTAATGTTGAACCACAGGATGTTCCTCCTCAGTCTGCTGCAGATGCTGCTGCCCAAGCACATAACATTGATCAGTTCAACGTCACTCGCTGGTCTTTCGATGTGAATGAGGATAAAGATTTTACGAAATAGTTTGGTTTGTGTAGAATTGTTGAACCCTGTTGGTTGCGCTGCCAATTCTTCACCAACGAGGGTTTCCACTTTCATGAGCTACTTGAAGCTCAAGGATTGAGACAATTTGTGGAGCTGAACAACAGTTTCAGTCTTGATCTAGCCCGAGCATACGTCTGCAACGTGAAGGTTACCAATGATGGGTTGCTGCAGAGCACCTTGGCAAATCGGGAGATCACCTTCACACCTGCTGCTTGGCTTCAGGTCACTGGACTTCGGCATCAAGGTTGTCAGCTGAAGTTCAATGATCCTGATTGTGTTGCGGACTTTAACAAGGCTGATACACTGCGTCCCTATCTGAAAAACCCTGATGTGATCCTTGGTACCAAAGCCAAAACCATTTTGCTTAACATGGAGGGACGTTTGCTACACTACACTATGTCATTGTGCGCATGCTTAACGTCCGCGGAGGTAACTACGCCACCATTCTTGAGACTGACATAATTATGATGTAGGTGCTGCATAATAGGGTGTGTGTTAACTGGCCTTGGTTCTTTACTGAACGCCTCTTACACTGCAAGAGAAAGAAGAGGGAACCCATACCCTATGCCATAATGATCACTCGCTTTTTCAACCACTTTGATTTTCCTGAGCGTATCATTACTACTCCATCAGATCATAATCATGTGGTTGGAAAAGAGATTATGGCACAGATGGGTATTAAGAAGGTCAAGGGCGTTTGGTGTTATATAGTTGTCACACCTCCCTCTCCTATTCCAATGCATAATGCTTCAATAGTTGTTGTTATACAACACCTTCATGAATCCTCGGCTCCTCCTTCAACTGGTCCATCCTCTAGTTCATCCACCGCTCCTCTGTTCATAGATCCTTTCCAGATGTTTGTGGTCCAGCAGTTTCAAAATCTGAACATTCGAGTTCACAACATGGAGAATATGATCCAAACTTTACTAATTCATCAAATGCCCGAGGATATCGATGATGCAGATGATGAAGAATAGGGACACTAGGACTTGTCTATTGAGACTCTTTTGATAGGACTAGTTTATGATGATTATGATTATTATGGACTGTTTCTGTTATTTTTTGTGGATTGTTATTTGTGGATTGTTGTTTCTGGATTATTATCAGCATTAGATTATGCTTTATGGACTATTTTGCATATGGACCATGTTTTCTCATTTTATGGTGTTATTTGCACTTATGGATTCTATTTTGTCTATTTTGCATCATAGTTCATTGTTATTATTCCTCCATTTTTTTTAATATCATGATCCTATAATATGTATTGCAATGTTATATCATTTCTTTTTGATCATGACAAAAAGGGGGAGAAAGGTGTGTTTTCTATTTTTTTTTACAGCACATAAATTGAGGGGGAGTTTCTAAACTTCCAAACACACCATTCATATATCAAATATTCCAACAAATGGGAGTTTAAACGCGAAAAGAATTCAAAGTGTTTGTCATCAACAAAAAGGGGGAGACTGAAGATGCAAGATGAAAATGCATATGCTACATTCAAAGTGTTTTGATGATGAAGAGCCAAATGACTCAAATGTTTTTAAAAGAATAAAATAAGTTTTTCCTAAAAAGAAAAAGTAAGAAATATGTTTTGAAAAAACAATTCAAGATTTGACAACCTTGAAAAGTGTTTCTGGAACAAATTTTGTGATGAAATTAGTCACTGTTAAGTTTTTGATAAAAGTAGTCAACTACTTTGTTCTTATAATTTCCAGAAACATTCTTAAAATCAAAGTAATCGACTACTTTGAGAAGTAATCGACTAGTTTGTGTAAATCTTGAAATCTTGGCTCCTGTTTGTGAAAGTAATCGACTACTAGAAAAAGTAATCGACTACTTTGTTAAAGTAATCGACTACTTTGGCAGTTACTTACAAACGGTTGCAAATCTTGAACAAAGTAGTCGACTACTCTTAAAAGTAATCGACTACCTTCAGTTTTTCAAAAAGCATTTCAAATTTAAAACTTATTTTTCTCACACTTTTTCTTATATAAATAAGAGGTATTTTGACACGAAAATTAAGAACTCTTTTCATCTATTGTTACTCTGTCAAAATCACTTCAAAAACATTCTTGAGTCATATGCTATTATTTTGAGAGAAATCATTGAGATTTCATAGAAAAAGTGCACTTCTGTAGTGTTAAAATTTTCTGTATACATATCAATTGTAATTGCTATTTCGATTGATTTGGTGAGGCATCCAAATCACATTTAAGGTGGGGAATCCTTGAATCTAAGGTGAGGCATCCTTAGGAGGTAAGGATCACTTTGTGTGGGGCATCTCAAAGTGATCAAGGTAAAAGGTGGGGTATTCTTTAGTTTTTGGTAAATTTTAATCTTGTAAACAATTTTCAAATAGTGGAATCACTCAAGGGTTCTTGAGAGCTGGATGTAGATCACCCTGGTTGTGATCGAACCAGTAAATCGTTTGTGTGATCCTCTCCTTCCATCACTCTTCGAGTTCTTGCAATTATTGCTTAATTGTTGTTCTTTATTGTATTTGGTTAATTGTGATGGATTTAATTCTCTGATTTTTAATTGAGGTCATTCATTCATAATCATTCTCTTCTTCTACTCAATTTTTTTGCATCATACATAGTCTTTCTTGAACAATTTTTTTTAAGAAACCAAAGTTTCAAAGAAAGTGATTAAACCTCAATTCATCACCCTCTTGAGGTGCCATATTGATTAACACGTGTCAGGTTATACGACATGGCTTGACAGAGTAGAGGCCGAAAAGGGCAATTTTCTGGAATGAAATCGACATCTTTGACTTTATCCAACTCTCTAGGCACCTTGTTGTTCTTCAGAATGCCGTGTTGGGAGCCTCCTTCTTCTTTTGGGCTTGCTCGACAAGCTGCTTCCACTTCGATAATGGTATGATGGGTCCTTCTCTCTTCGACCTGTTCACCATTACTAGGCTTCGACCTGATGGCAAACCAATCACCTCACTTCTGTCTTCAAAATACTCTTTTGTCATAGATGGCTGCTCTTTATCATACGACCCTTTTATTGGCTTTCACAACCAAAAGGTTGACGTTGTTTTCGACCTGGAACATGTCACTTTCCTGACTCTATGGCTTTGTGCCTTTGTCTTTTGTACCTGTTCCATCCAAGTGTCAAAGAGTTTCCTAAATCTGGCGATATTGCTCCATGAAGGCTGACACCTCGTGCTTGGTCAATGCATTTTAGCTCATCTCTATGACTGTGTCGGAGAAATCGCCGATGCCATTAGAGCTCGTGAAAAGAAAACCAATCTTGGCGGACCCATGTGGCTGCTATAACTTTGGTTGAACGGACTCCTTAGACCTTCCTTGGAAAGCACTGTGGCTAAGCTGGACTCTAGCCACATTGCTGGTATTACCTTATCATATCTTCGGTCGTCTACTCAACGCTCTTTGGATGAAGACTTTAAGCATTAACTTTTTCTTTTTCACTTCATCTCTTACTACTCGACGCATGTCAACTTGACTCCTTTTGCCTTGAGATCATCTGGCCCTTCCTGGTTTACCAGGAAAATTATATCCGATGATCCTACTATCCAGGACAATAACAAATCAATTTGGTCTTATTTTATGTCCCAAAGAGTTCTGTTCATCGGCCTCCCAGATGCGAAAGAAAAGGACAGCCAGAGCTGTTACTGTCTACCTTCCCAATATGTTAGCTCGTCAGATGGGCTTTTGCCAAGCCATCCCGGCTCCTTATAATAAAAAAGGTAACGTCAAATGTTCCATGTTCAGATTGGCAAAGTAGAAGATATTGACGGACTCAGCCAGATCAATGAGAAAGCTCGATCCAAATTTGTCCCTATGGCATTTGACGTGGGAACTCATCCTTCTTACGACCACGTCGAATGGTGGAATGAGTACTTCACCAACACAGTGCCTGATCTGCAATCTTGGCTTGACAAGGTTACTGACCGGCATTACCGTGTGACGCAGGCACAGGACCCATCGACAAAGGACAATGGTACGCATCAAGCCGAAATCTTAGATTTTGGGAAGCACTACAAGATGAAGTGGAATCCCATATGTCCTTGGGCTATGCTTCGTGAGGTAAATGATGTGTTAGCTGTGAAAAGAAAGGCGCATGAGGAAAATTGCCTTAAGAAATTTTGGGAGGCCAAGTCGAAAAACCCTTTTGCCCGACTGGAGGAATTTTAAACTCCTTTCAAGCCAGTGCCATTTCCTTGTGTGTCTTTTGGTATAATGGACACTTTCGTCGACGATAAGGATAAATTCGCACACTGTGAACCTTTCCGACTTCACGATCAATTTACCCATACTTCAAGGATTTTGGAATTTCCTCCAGGTACTTATTTGAATTTTCCTCATTTGTTGATTCTAGGTTTCTGCTGACTAAGTGTTTTTCTTTCCACTGCAGTCCCCTTAGAGAAATCGACAATTGCACCAAGGCCGAAGTGGACTTATTCTGCCAATACCGAAAATTGGGAAAGCGATGATGACGCTCCCAAGAAAAGTAAGAAAGTTAAGGCTTCCTAGGCCAAGAAACAAAATCCTGACAAAGGCCTGGCGAAATCTCGACTCCCTTCAGGGAAATCAGCGGCCACAATTTCGACCGAGGCCGCTACTAAGCCCACTTCTTCTGCTAAGCCAAAGGTATTTTGTCATATTTTTATTCGTTTTTACTTATGACTTCTGATTTTACTTTGTCTTTTTACAGAGACAGTCCTCCAAGAAGAAATCTACCAGCAAGACATCTTGGTGAGGCTGTTGTGCCTAGGAAGCCGAGCTTCCCGGTTGTAGAGGTTTCATAAAGAGCCTGATCTCTTACAGAAAGTTTGAGATCACATGTGATTATGATTGTACGTATGTTATCATTTAAGCCTTGTGTGCCTAGTATACTAGTCACACCTGGTGCCTAAGGTGGGCGGATGTGAAACCTCTACCGACCAATTCCTTTCCAAAATGTCACTTAGCTCCGGAGTTAGGATAAGATATTCCTTGAGGATGTGTAGTTATGGGACTATACGGTTTCAATTAGTTTTCTCTCTATTCTCCCTATTACCGTTTATCTTGGTATTGTATATCGTTGGAGTTTTGATCTATGGACTGAGAATCGATGATAATATGGATATATGTATGCTGTAATATGTATGTGGGTCGTACCACTGCATGCCTGCTTTATGTGTATGATGAATGGGGATCTCACCTCATTTTTTGTTTTTTCCGGCCTTCTGCTTTATTTTATGTTCTTCAACAAAGACGGTAGAACTGCTTCACCATCATAACCAACTTTGGATATGAGACGGACCGGTCATGAGGACGTATCTTAAGGGATCAATATATGGGAGATGTGAGAGCTCAACGCCAGTATGACAATGTATCGTCCTAAGTGGTTATCATTGTACAATGATGACACCTCGTCGTCGTTTTGTATTATCCAGCATGATGAGTCTTTGTGTTTAGGAATAGTTGTATGGAGCTGTGTCTCCAAGGTTATTTATGTTTTTATTGGTCATGTTATCTTAATGGCATTGCTATTTCCGCCTTTTGTTGTTTATGTTTTTTCACGACTTTTATCTTTTGAAAGAATTTATGAAAGTATTATGTACATACGGGGAATGTATGATTATGTACTGCTTATTTTCCCTTTTCCTAGATGTATATGTCTTAGGCCTATTAGTGGTTGGAAGATGTTAATAAATGATATGTACAGGTCGGACGAGGTATGTTAAATACTACCTAATTTCTTATTTGTAAAAAGGAATAGGTAAAAATAAACCTATATCTTCAGAAAATTTATTTTCTGCATTAAACTATATTGCGAAAATGTCACAGACAATGTAGCCCTCGACAAGGATGTTACACTAGCCACAATACAAGTCCTATAACTTGAAAAACAATAATTATCCTATCTAGGTGGAGTTTAGGGTTGTTTTCTTGAATATATGCTTGTAACATAAGTTTGGGGGTGAATTGAGGACAAGCACCATTTTAAGTTTGGGGATGCTATACAACAAAGTGGTTTATTGTAAAATGACTAAAGGGAGAAGGAAACTAGAAAGAAAAGAGTACCCCCCCCCCCCCCCCTCCTCCTCCTCGGTACTGAGATTGTTATGGTGGTTTCTAGAAAGCATTTGTTGTGGAACATATTGTAGGAAAAGCATTTCTGAACTCTACCTAGTGCTAGCCAGTTCCCAAAAATGTATCCTTCCCTGGCCTTTGTAACATCCATGTTTTAATATCTTGTTTGTGTGTTTAAGATGCATGTTTATGTGTTTGGAAGTTTGTTTGAAAAGTACGCAGACGATCGGCTACGAATCGAGCGAGAACATAAGTTAAGGAATCCTACCCGGCTTGGAATGCTCAAGCATTCAAAGTAGGAAATTTATGTTTGAGGAAGATATTAGGCATGTTTGAGGACTTGATCTTATTCCTTAGGTGTTGAAGAGTCTATGTTTCAAATTCGAGGTCAATCGGACTTCAAACGAGCTTAGAATGCAACGAAACACGTGAATCAGGGTTTTCTGGTCAAGCTGCATGCTCGAGTGCTTGGAGTGTTGAGTGACCAGATACGCGTCGAAATTTGACAAAACACGTGTCGAACTCCTTTAACGCGAAGAAGTTGACTTTTGTCAACGCTTGAGCGCCCGGACGTTTGAGCATTAGAGTTTTCCACGCTTTAGCGTTGGCGTAAGATTTTTGAAGGAAAAAAAGAACTAATGTGAGATGGTAACTTAATTTACCACCTTCAAAAATAGAAAGAAATATGCAGAGATTGAGAAGAGAGAGATCAAAGAGAAGAGTGAACTTCCCGTGCCGAGTACGATCAAATCGGTTACCCTATCGCTATTCTGATTACACTTTTGTTATCGTGGCGGCAACATCATCTTAACCATATCCTTCTTTTCTTGCTTAGGCTAAGGTAAGTCTATGCTCTTTTTATGCCGACATGTCGTCGAAGACGGTATTGAGGTTTTCTCATGGCTCGACTATCAATTTTATGTTCCGTCTTCGTATTAGGGTTACCATTGATGTCTGCTTCATGTACATGTATCCAGGTGAATTTTTGGAGCACCGGAGGTACCCAATTGGTGCAGGGAAGATTCGAGTATAGTAGGGGAATGTTCATTTCATGGTTGCAGAGCTAGCTTTATTAACCTCAGATGGGAAAAAGTAGCTGAGACACCCCGATGTGCCCCATTGTATTATTAAATTAGAACCTTATTATTTATTTACTTAATCGCACGCTTATCGTTGAAAATACGTAAAAATTAAAACTTAATTAATAATCATATAACTTCTACAAATATAAAACACACCAAACTATATTACATAAATACACACATGTTTATTTATTACATTACCAAAACACTGTTGAGGGTACCCTCTCAGTAGGATCCCTCACAGGCATAAACTGCACTACAGACATACTTAGCGGAAATATAAATACTCCTTAGACACACTGGCCATACTGTCTATACTCTAATCGCCTTGAATCACAGCTCGACCTCCAGCATCTGGTTCGTAAGGAGTTCCATCTAACCCCTCAGTATTTGGTTCCTCCATCGGGTCTTCTCGTACGATCACATCAGAAATAAAACACAACACACAGAAAGATATAGGGAATAAGAAACAGTTCTATCATCAAAAAGCGGAAAAGAGTAATAGTAAATTATACAGTAATTGTCACAGACACACATCATTCAAAATCAACAATCATCCTCAATTCACTATTTCATCCTCTACCCTCAACCCATGCAACTAAAACTTAATACTGATATAGCCATCTTCACTCCCGTCACATTAGTCAGTAGTCGAGCGGTCGGTCCAACCAATAACTTTCGAAACACATCAAAGACTAAACACTTATTAGTCTAAAATGGTCCAGTGCCATACGAACTCGTCAAGGAACATCCTTCCAAAACGGTCCAGTGCCAAGAACATACGAACTCGTTAAGGAATATCATTCCATAACGGTCCAGTGCCAAGAACTCGTCAAGAACTAAAGAGTATTACGGTAGTCTACCTCGGCATCCCCATCCGTAGGGCACTCACCCGTAATATCCGATATCCCCAAAATAGGATATCCTGACCTCGTGTGTTCCACTCACACTTTGTGACTAACAATACCTCGATAAATGAATCTCCCTAATTTAAATCAATAACAACCTAGTGCCTCAACCTTCCATCAAAGTCTCAACACCTTTTTCCTCTTAGATAAAACCACTTAATTAGGCTAGGCACCTCTAAATCACCTTTATTCTCTCACCCAAACAATCATCTCCCGAACAACACATATCCTTACTTAAAATCAACTAGGCATAGTATTAAAAACCAGGCAGATCATGCATAACACAATATCAGAAAATAATTCAAATACCACAAAATATCACATAAGCAATGAAATAATAATAATAAATTCAATCAACCTCAGATAAGATAAAATCATCCTAATGTCGATAAACCTACAATCCCCAAATCACTATTGGTTTTACAGAAAAGGTTTCCAATATGATTTTGGTCTTGTCGATTACTCAACTACTAGTAGGGTTTAGGTCGCCCTACACAATTATCATATAATCTACTACTTATCGATTCCGACGATAGGTTGATTTTTTTCCCCACCTGAGTCAGCACCGGAAACACGTACACAACGATCCTCGTTATCCCGCCACAAGTTAACATAACCACCTTCATTCAAACAACATAACTATAATTAAGCAACTAACAACCATCTATGACACTTTAGGGCTAGGTTCGGCCATTAATGATTAATAGGGAAGGAAAATGATTTTGATCACATGCTCTTGGATAATTAAAGTAGGGATCATAACTAGATCATAGAAATTGGTTTCACATTTTTATGATTTTTCTACAATTTTCTAAAATTATTTGAAGTTCTAGATCTAGGAATGGAAAAATATGATTCATGGCATAAACATGAGAAATACATGAATATGAAAGCTTATATGATCAAGGAGATGAGATTTTACCTCTTGAAGATTGAAGAAATGAAGAAAATGATCAACCTTCACTAAGCTGAAATCTGGACAGCTTGAGGGTGTGATGGTATTGTGAGTGTATCTCACAATATACTCATCCAAAAATTACGAACTTTGGCTTGATAGAAAGATAAGAAGAAAAGGAACAACTTTGGTGTTGAAGGTTTCATTTGGTTCTGATCATAACATGGGTGAAAAGGGACTTCTTTCTGCTGTTTCGTGGGTTGCTGGGAATTCTGGGCAGTTTCTGTATTTTGAGCCTTTCTCCCAATCCACTTATCCGTTTTTGATGATCTTTAGCTTGTTGTAAAGAAGAGAGAAATAGGAACAACTTTTATGTTGAGTGTTTTACGAGTTTCAGAAAGTAAGAGGGTCATATGTTTGGTGGGAATTCGGTGTTCTTAGGGTTTTGTAACTTAGTTGGTGGGGAAGATGAAGAGAATGAAGAAGATGAGTGAAATGGTGAGGGAGGCCACGGTTTTGGGGTATTTATAGGAGTAATCTTATGCCTTGTTTGGTTAAAAGGAATTGGTTTAATGGGTTTTGTGATTATTAAATTAATATAAGCTTAACTAAGGTTATAATTAACTTAACTAAGGTTATAATTAACTTAACTAAGGTTATTTTGGCTAACCATGGTTAATAATATGTGGCTCACATTTGATGGAGGTGTGGCTGATTTTGGGCCACACAAAATGACTCACCAATGAGTCATCGATCTTATCCATAGCGGTTCCCGGAAATTCCGACGCAAACTCCGCTCGTTTACCCGATTTCGATTTTGAGAGGAAAATAATGAAACGAAAGCAAAATGAAATAGGTAATATTTATTGGAGGTGGATGCACGAAATTGGAGAGATGTGGGAGGTTTTCAACCACGTAAAATGAGTGGTTAAGAGTGCGTAGATGCGTCTTGTTAATACCCGCGAAAGCTTGGGGGTATTTTGGTCTTTTTACCTAAATGTCATGATTACTTGCATTTAATGCTCATAAATGCTTAGTGACTCATCCTCCATGAGTCATCATGTATGACTCATTGTCCCGATCTCTTGACGGGTCTCTCGCACTTCCCTTCGACTAAGTCGGTTTTTCCGATTAGGGTTTTACGCCTGCGTAAAAAGTGTAATATTTTATTTTCGGTTGAAAATTTTCAAAACAACCAAACTCGTTAGAAATATGATTTAAATATAAACCATTTCGTTCACGAGTCAAAATTTGGTTTTCTGCCCAGTAAAATTATCTTGCCGGTGAAAACGCAGCAAGGGTTCCGTCTGAATTTTCAACCCAAATTTTTACCGTAAGCTTCTACCCTAAGATAGAGTATGAATATGATTTTTATTTCATAAAAATCAATCTCCATGAACTCGGATAAAAATATAAATTAATACATTTATACCTAAGTTAATACAAATGAAAATATTTTTACTGAAAAAAATAAAAATCGGAAAATAAAAAGTAGGGTGTTACATTACTACCCCTCTTAGAAAAAAAATTCCGTCCTCGGAATTTCTTAACTCAATACTAGACATCATATTGTAATCGTATCTTAATCTAAAGATCCAACATTATATTTCTCATCGCTGTTTTTCCCCTAGGTAACAGCGGTAACTTCATAACATAATTCATTCTTATATCATTCTATTTATCCTCGAACTTATCCATCACTATATTCCATTCATTGTTCTTAACCTTTCCAACTCGATCTATCATCCTTAAAGGACATGATCAAAACTTAATTCCTTCCTCTTCTTACTACTAATCCACTAAAGAATCTTATTTCAACATCTAATAGCCGTAATTAACACCACAATCGAACTACCCTAACTTCCTACTTCATGTATCCAATCACAGTCTTAGTTCCTTAAAATGTATTTCTAGTAACCTCAATTTACATCGAAAATAATCTTTTCTGCTCATATTCAACTTAGGTGAAATTACTATATACACTTTCGTTTACTCTTCCCAAACTCATACAATCCATCTTAACTACGATCCTTAATCATTGCCCTAGGTTCCATAATGATACTATGCCTCGATCAACATTTGACTTATAGTAATAGTCTTACTCACTGATATTGATCTTAAAGGTTCACATCCTACCAGTCACAACTATACCTCAACAAAACTCTAATCACTTTCTTGTCTATCATGCTACTTAGACAAACAAACAAAGTCTACCAGATATCAAATACATACCTTGTATAAGATCCTGGATTGAGCATTCTGCTCCCCTCACAGTAAACACTCTTTCAGTGGCCCGAGGTCGACCATCTCATTGTCCCCGCCGCTGGAACTCCTTTTCCAGCTCCACCTCTCTCGAACACTAGTAAACAACATATAATGCTACATAAAACTGGTATATATATGCCATATAACTGTTAATTATCACGTCGGGACTCACTACCCAACTTCTAAGCATAGTTAAAATCCGATGTGGATTTAACTAGACACGGCCAGTAACAACTTCCTAGACCTCACAGTCCGACTAGAATCGAACTGCTCTGATACCACCAAATGAGACACCCCGATGTGCCCCATTGTATTATTAAATTAGAACCTTATTATTTATTTACTTAATCGCACGCTTATCGTTGAAAATACGTAAAAATTAAAACTTAATTAATAATCATATAACTTCTACAAATATAAAACACACCAAACTATATTACATAAATACACACATGTTTATTTATTACATTACCAAAACACTGTTGAGGGTACCTCTCTCGTAGGATCCCTCACAGGCATAAATCGCACTCTGAGACATACTTAGCGGAAATATAAATACTCCTTAGACACACTGGCCATACTGCCTATACTCTAATCGCCTTGAATCACAAGCTCGACCTCCAAAGATCTGGTTCGTAAGGAGTTCCATCTAACCCCTCGCATTTGGTTCCTCCATCGGGTCTTCTCGCATCGATCACATCGTAAATAAAACACAACACACGAGAAAGATATAGGGAATAAGAAACAGTTCTATCATCAAAAAGCGGAAAAGAGTAATAGTAAATTATACAAGAATTGTCACGAGACACACATCATTCAAAATCAACAATCATCCTCAATTCACTATTTCATCCTCTACCCTCAACCCATGCAACTAAAACTTAATACCGATATAGCCATCTTCACTCCCGTCACATTAGTCAAGAGTCCGAGCGGTCCAAGTACCAATAACTTTGAAACGCATCAAAGACTAAACACTTATTAGTCTAAAATGGTCCAGTGCCATACGAACTCGTCAAGGAACATCCTTCCATAACGGTCCAGTGCCAAGAACATTCGAACTCGTCAAGGAACATCCTTCCATAACGGTTCAGTGCCAATAACATTCGAACTCGTCAAGGAACATCCTTCCAAAACGGTCCAAAGGTTAAGAACATACGAACTCGTTAAGGAATATCATTCCATAACGGTCCAGTGCCAAGAACTTCGTCAAGAACTAAAGAGTATTACGGTAGTCTACCTCGGCATCCCCATCCGTAGGGCACTCACCCGTAATATCCGATATCCCCAAAATAGGATATCCTGACCTCGTGTGTTCCACTCACACGGCTGTGACTAACAATACCTCGATAAATGAATCTCCCTAATTTAAATCAATAACAACCTAGTGCCTCAACCTTCCATCAAAGTCTCAACACCTTTTTCCTCTTAGATAAAACCACTTAATTAGGCTAGGCACCTCTAAATCACCTTTATTCTCTCACCCAAACAATCATCTCCCGAACAACACATATCCTTACTTAAAATCAACTAGGCATAGTATTAAAAACCAGGCAGATCATGTATAACACAATATCGAGAAAATAATTCAAATACCACAAAATATCACATAAGCAATGAAATAATAATAATAAATTCAATCAACCTCGGATAAGATAAAATCATCCTAATGTCGATAAACCTACAATCCCCAAATCACTATTGGTTTCTACGTAAAAGGTTTCCAATATGATTTTGGTCTTGTCGATTACTCAACTACTAGTAGGGTTTAGGTCGCCCTACACAATTATCATATAATCTACTACTTATCGATTCCGACGATAGGTTGATTTTTTTCCCCACCGAGTCAGCAGACCGAAACACGTACACAACGATCCTCGTTATCCCGCCACAAGTTAACATAACCACCTTCATTCAAACAACATAACTATAATTAAGCAACTAACAACCATCTATGACACTTTAGGGCTAGGTTCGGCCATTAATGATTAATAGGGAAGGAAAATGATTTTGATCACATGCTCTTGGATAATTAAAGTAGGGATCATAACTAGATCATAGAAATTGGTTTCACATTTTTATGATTTTTCTACAATTTTCTAAAATTATTTGAAGTTCTAGATCTAGGAATGGAAAAATATGATTCATGGCATAAACATGAGAAATACATGAATATGAAAGCTTATATGATCAAGGAGATGAGATTTTACCTCTTGAAGATTGAAGAAATGAAGAAAATGATCAACCTTCACTAAGCTGAAATCTGGACAGCTTGAGGGTGTGATGGTATTGTGAGTGTATCTCACAATATACTCATCCAAAAATTACGAACTTTGGCTTGATAGAAAGATAAGAAGAAAAGGAACAACTTTGGTGTTGAAGGTTTCATTTGGTTCTGATCATAACATGGGTGAAAAAGGGACTTCTTTCTGCTGTTTCGTGGGTTGCTGGGAATTCTGGGCAGTTTCTGTATTTTGAGCCTTTCTCCCAATCCACTTATCCGTTTTTGATGATCTTTAGCTTGTTGTAAAGAAGAGAGAAATAGGAACAACTTTTATGTTGAGTGTTTTACGAGTTTCAGAAAGTAAGAGGGTCATATGTTTGGTGGGAATTCGGTGTTCTTAGGGTTTTGTAACTTAGTTGGTGGGGAAGATGAAGAGAATGAAGAAGATGAGTGAAATGGTGAGGGAGGCCACGGTTTTGGGGTATTTATAGGAGTAATCTTATGCCTTGTTTGGTTAAAAGGAATTGGTTTAATGGGTTTTGTGATTATTAAATTAATATAAGCTTAACTAAGGTTATAATTAACTTAACTAAGGTTATAATTAACTTAACTAAGGTTATTTTGGCTAACCATGGTTAATAATATGTGGCTCACATTTGATGGAGGTGTGGCTGATTTTGGGCCACACAAAATGACTCACCAATGAGTCATCGATCTTATCCATAAGCGGTTCCCTAAATTCCGTGACGCAGTCGTTCGTTTACCCGATTTCGATTTTGAGAGGAAAATAATGAAACGAAAGCAAAATGAAATAGGTAATATTTATTGGAGGTGGATGCACGAAATTGGAGAGATGTGGGAGGTTTTCAACCACGTAAAATGAGTGGTTAAGAGTGCATAGATGCGTCTTGTTAATACCCGCGAAAGCTTGGGGGTATTTTGGTCTTTTTACCTAAATGTCATGATGACTTGCATTTAATGCTCATAAATGCTTAGTGACTCATCCTCCATGAGTCATCATGTATGACTCATTGTCCCGATCTCTTGACGGGTCTCTCGCACTTCCCTTTCGACTCGCGTCGGTTTCCCGAATTAGGGTTTTACGCCCGTAAAAAGCGTAATATTTTATTTTCGGTTGAAAATTTTCAAAACAACCAAACTCGTTAGAAATATGATTTAAATATAAACCATTTCGTTCACGAGTCAAAATTTGGTTTTCTCCCAAGAAAATTATCTTGTCGGTGAAAACGCAGATCAGGGTTCCGTCTGAATTTTCAACCCAAATTTTTACCGTAAGCTTCTACCCTAAGATAGAGTATGAATATGATTTTTATTTCATAAAAATCAATCTCCATGAACTCGGATAAAAATATAAATAAATACATTTATACCGGTTAATACAGCGAAAATATTTTTACTGAAAAAAATAAAAATCGGAAAATAAAAAGTAGGGTGTTACAGTAGCCACCTATCATCGGAAATGGCTAAGTAGTATATTTTACAATAATGGTGTAGGTCGACCTAAACCATACTAATGAGCGAGTAATGGAAATACCAATATCACATTGGCGACTATCCCATAGTACTAATGATGATATGGAGATTGTAGGTTTATCGCTGTTAGGTTAAATTTGTGATATTCGAGGTTGTGTGATTTTACCCGTTGAGCTGCTTGTTGTGTCCTGTTTGTGTTAATATGTTTAAAATGAATTATTTGGCTAAGTATGAGCATATGAATAGTTTAATTTTATTTTATTATGTATAATATGGTTGATGTGATAACATGCGATAATTGTCGTTACTTGCTTAGTTAGCATCTAGGTAATTATATGTATTGTTTTGGAGAGATGCATGTTGGGGGGGAGTGTGAATTATGACTTATATGTGCCTAGCCTAATAAAATATTATTTTATATGTGATGAACTATATGAGGTGACATGAGATGATGATGGAAGGTTGAGGCACTGGGATATGACCCGAGGCGAGTCTATCAGACTCATATAGATGCATTGTGTTGATCATAGTCGTGTGGGTGGAACACACGAGGTCTGAGTATCCGATTACGGATATCGGATTCACGGTTGAGTGCCCCCACGCTGAGGTTTTGAGGAAGACTACCTTGATACTCTCGTAGTCCTTGCCGAGTTGCTCCAACAAGAGTACAGTGCGACTATTCTCCACCGAGGATGGAGAATTAGTTTCATTCTCTGAACGAGCATCCTAGAGGGAACTAGGGTGTGCACCGATGTACATGGACGCACTGCTTGGACGACTGACTAATATCCCCAATCAAACGAGGGATGTGTGACAGGATGGTGTGGTGGCCACGTTAGAATATTGAATCAGTTACACGAGCGCGAATGGTAGAGGATGATGACATGTTTTGAGGATGATTGTTATTGATATGTGTTTATTCCGTGATGCATATCTTTGTGCTATCATTGTATATATGCTATGTATCCTTTTTCGCTTATGATGATAGCTAGTTTCTTATCTCCCTATCCCTTTTTTGTGTATGTTCGTTCTTTGTTCGTGGAGCAGACTCAATTGATAGTGATGCCGCACCTGGATCATCCATAGATGACAAGACCTGTGGGGTTTCCATTGATGGGAACCCTTGAATTAGAGTTCCATGATGACAGAGGGTGACAAGCCTATCCAGTCACATCTTTCGCTGTATATACGGGTCTAGTTTCCACTTATGTGAGATTCGGAGAGGGACCTCACTTCAGATTTGTCAGGACTTTCAGTCTGGGACAGACCCTTCCCCTTCAAGTATTCTGGTATCCTCTGCCCATGCCACAACCATATCATTAGGGTTCCAACTCCAGTGATTCCTCGGGATCATGTTCGTCACAATGCTCATTATCGGCGACGGTTTCAATGTCTTCGTCGCGGGAGTACATTGAGTAGTAGTGGGGCAGCAGCATCAGCACCACCACCAGGACCGCGACAGAAGGTGTACCGACGTACACGCGAGGAGAGTCAGGGTAGCTCTAGTCGTCCATGTTAGCGTTAATGGAGGCCAGTGCGTATAGTGTACATAGGCTGTGTGTGTTGAGCCTATTTTTTATGAACATTTTTAGCGGGGTTGGGTTAAAGTGGAGTGATGTGAGGTGTCTTTTCCTTTCAGACTTTTATCTGTATTTTCTTTTCAGTGTCGGTATGTTGGGTTGTACTATCGGGACTCTATTGATGGGGTGTCCTCTACAGTATATCAGGATAGTGTGTTTGTACTTTATATATATGTGTGTGATGTGATGTTGATATTCCCATTCCATATGTTTAAAGTTTGAATACTTATGATTTTTTGTATATACACTTAACATTATATCGTGATTAAGGTTTAGTTAATTAGGTTTTCTTTAATGGGACATCGGGGTTGTCTCAGCCTTAGCCCCATTACAACCCAATAAAAGTCCTCTAGCAGTGTCAAGCTTTGATTTTGTGCTAGGGAGTTTAGAAGCTTGTCAAGCTTATGATAGGGTTACAAGTGGATGATGATTGAGTGAACCATTTACTTTTGTGAGTGAGGAAGAACACACTGTTCTGTGTGCATATTGCTGTAGCATGTTGTTCTGGGCTGATTGAAGTCATGAAAATCTACTGATTTGTGATGCATGAATGTTGAGTAAGTAAGAGGTTTTGGTTTGTGATGTTGCTTTGAGAAAAAGGATTTGTGGTCTATCAATCTTGTGTGCATGTTTAAGTCTTTGTTGATTTTTTCTTCTTCTGTGTCTTTCTTTCCATCGCTTGAGGACAAGCAGTAATTCAAGTTTTGGGGTGTGATAACTCTTAGAAAGGAGAGTTATCTACTCTTTGTTAGCTTGAGTCTTTGTAATCTTTGAGTGTTTTGTGTTTATGTTTTATGAGTTTTTGTTTAGTTTAATGTATTGTGTGTCATTGTGCAAAGATCATGGAATTTCTATTTTTGAGTGTTTAGGAATATGCTTAATGTGTTTCTTGCTTTTTGTTAGGTTTATGGTGAGGTTTATACAAGCTGCTAGAAAATGCTCTGGACATGCTGTAACATCTAAGCGCAAAGTCCTTATCAGAAAAGGACAAAAGCAGGACCACTTTCTCTCTCATGCGGGTTCGCCCTAAAAGCTGAGGACGTGTCCCAGTCACATGCCTTGGGTTTTGCACTGGTGCCATTAATGAAATGGGCCCAAGCCTTTATGTTAGTATTATATTAATAGCACAAATGTAGGAGAGAGAAAAAGGCCCTTGTAAAATCCTAAAAGGGGACATTCCCTTACTTTTGAGGGTCCTTAGTTAAGAATTTCATGACCTAGAAAGGCAATAGACAAGGGTCTTCTTCTTCCTCTCCATAGTCTCCATTTTTGTTCCTCCATTGTAATGGTTTCTTCTCCCATTTTATATTTTGCTTCTAGATTTTGTAAGCTCATTATGAGCTAACTTGTTATAGCTACTGTTATGTTGAACTTGTAATGAATGTTTAGTTAATGTTATGTGATGCTTTACTTTTACATTTTCACTTAATCTGCGTTTATATGTTGTTTTATTTAAGTTTGGCCATCTTAAGTAGTACTTGAGCTTGCTGAACTTGGAAAAGCTAAGTAAGTGGACATGTTTAAGAGATAAGGGTTTAGTCTCTGATTGGAAAATTAGTAGATGTTGAATGTATTAGGAATAATCATTCAAGTCCTTAAGCTAACTAGAACGTGCTTCGTAATAAAGAGGGTGTAATTAATATGAATATAGTAATAGAACACATTTAATGAACCTCATCTTTTAAGTGTTGGATGACACAACTTTCATTTCCTGGAGCTAAACACTGCAGCATCGCAGAGCATAACTAAAGCTAAACTGAAATTACAAGGGATTCATACATGTAGCCATTTTACCATATCTGTTCACAACCCCATTTTATTATCTTGTTTTATTAATACTTCCTTTTTAATATTGTTCTTTTTAAATATTGAAAATCAACACTTTCACACACTATTTGGTTACCCTTTAATCGTAGCTCAATAGAACCATTAATTTGAGTTTTGGTTATTTTATACCATTCTAATCCTCGCCGAACAATCTCTTACTTACTCTTTACTACTTGCTACGATTGTGTATACTCGCACATACTTAAATACACAGTTTTTAAGGCAACAACAATTCCCATCAACCACTATATAATCTACCTTCATTATCTTCAACACCATGGTCATAACCACCGTAAACAACCATCCTGAAGTTATTATGTAGCTATTGATCCCCCCTTTAGGCTTGTTTGATTTGTATTTTCATTTTCTGTTTTTATTTTATGAAAAAAAACCAATTTCAAATTTTGAAAAATTTGTAAACCTGTTTGTTTTGATCTCATGTTTTCTATTTTGATTTCCTATTTTCAAAAATTAGGGAAGGAAACATTAAAACAACATTTTCCTGTTTCCACATTTGGACCCAAATCCAGAAATGTTTTCAATGAAAACATTTTCATTAAACTCAACCAAACATATTTTCAAGCTCATTTTCTATTTTCTCTGAAAATTAAAACAGGAAATGACAAAAAAAGAAACTGACCCTTAAAATCATCACCATGTTGTTCTTAAAAAAAATCCACTTACATAAAATTACAATCTAAAAATCATGATAAGTGATCATTGAGGACTCGAATGATCCACTGATTGATGGGCATTACTTGCACTCGATGATGATCTGTTGAGTCCATTAGACAATGGATCCCCACTTCCTACATCTGGTGCTTACATGCATGAGTATGTTAAGTCTAAGTTTCTGACATCTCTAATTTTGATGAATCCAAATAAAGAATGATTTTAATTGAACCTTTGAAATCTGCTGATATGTGCATTAAGTGTGCATGTCTTGAAACAAAAGCATTTATGTAAAACAAAGTGTCTGAAAAATGTGTCTATTTTTATAAAATACGTCTGACTTCAGACCTAGTAACAACGAGCTAGGAAAATGTGTCTGGCCTTGCAAAGTGTCTGAAAGTGTTTTATGATACTTTCACTTAAAAGGCAACCACATTCCTTAGCATTTTCAAATCAAAGAATATTGATTCAATCACACAAAGCACAAAGGTACAAAGCCCTGCTGGAATTTCTTTTGTTGCAACAAGTTAAGCGGCCTTTATGCGGTCACATGCCCGTGTTGCACAAACAAGGAAAGTCGGGCTACCCAAGTCAGAAAAGCAACTGTAACTGCTCTGAATCATGCTGCACTTTGATAAAGCTATGCCAAGAAATACTTTCAACTTGTCTTGAAGCTCTCCAACGATCATAAACATTAAATGTATATTCAGAACGACTCTTTGGCATTATGAAGAACAAGAATATATTCACCTATCAACGGAATTATTTCTTATGAGTATAAAAGGAAGACTTTGAAGACTGCTTGAAGAGACTGACTAGAACTTAATCCTCTAGCAGTCAATACTCTCTTAGCATTCAAAGCTCTCTAAGTTCTTCTTTCTAAAATACGTCTCTGCTCAATCATTTTTATTTATTGATAAGTTATTACTGCAATCATACCAACCTTATTTCTTATTCACTCATTGCGTGTTACTCTGGTTGACTTGCAAAGTTGTAAACTTTGAAGCCGGTGCTTCATTTATATCTTACTCTATAAAGTGCCTGAAGAGGCTTGCTGAAAGAATACTTGTAAGGAGCCTGGAAAGGCTAGATGTGCAAACAATACTTGTTGGTTGAGCCTGAGGAGGCTAGGTGTGCGAATAATACCTGTCTATAACCTGATCAGCTATAGTGTAACACATGGTGACACCAAGGACTTGATGTAGCCCAAGGTTTGGGACGAACCAGAATATATCTCCGTGTCAACTCTCTTCCCTTATCTCTTTAAGTTTACTTTATATATTTATTGTGCTAACTAGGGTTTAAAGTGTTAAGTTTTAAATTAACTTGTTCTGCATCAGACACCTCAAGTTTAAGTAAAACACAATTCAACCCCCCTCGTGTTTTCATTTGTTCATTTCAGAGTAAACAATCATCATATTTTAAGCCTAATTAATGAATATATTTCTATGAATATGAGTATCTATGTTTTCAAAAGCAAATCCAACCTTGTGAAGACAACAGAAGATTCATCATACATGTTGAAAATCTAACATTCAAACAAAGGCCATGTAATCAAATATTGATGCATAAATTCAAACATATTTTGAAAGATAACTTAGAGGCAATCTGGCAATTGTAACCATGCTGAAGAAACTAATCAGAAAACTTGTATTAAAATACAATGGAACACCATTTTCTCAATCATGGGTGTACTTTTCAGTATTTTCTTACCAATTTAAATAAGAATTGCAAAAAGTTTCAATTGTTCAAGCACACATAGTTCAATTAGTAAACATATCTACTGTAAGATAAGATTTAGTAACATAAAAAATCAAGTTGAGTTTTTTTTTTTTTTCCATTTATTGTTCTAATTATTACTCCTGTAACTCAAGTAGTCTTTCAGTTACATAACGTGGCATCACCACCCAAGTATTATTCAGAGAATAAGATTGAAAATCTTAAGCATGAACTAGGTTAAAACATCATAGCAAATCTTAAATATCATAGCATACTATTAGGGATTGTGCGCTTGGCCTCTAGCCACTTAGCACGAGATTGAGTTGATTCACTTTTTATATCTTTGAAAAAAAAAAAAGAACATCATGCTCCGAAATTGACCCTTTAGATTCAATAGCTATAAATATCTCATCCCCCAACTTCTTAAGACAATTTTCCTTTTCCTTAGCTACAACAACCTTCGATTTTGCTTCTCTAATTTCATCAACAAATATTGGATTTTGACCATCAGTAACCTTAGTTTCTCTGTGCCTAAAGCTCAATCACACAGAAAATTCAATAGACAAAGCTTTTTAGATAAATCTAAATCATAATATCGACCAGTGCCTTCATCCAACCAATCTAATGGAAACTCTTTTAGTACAACATATCCAGATATCAAATCTTCCAGAGCTTTCAACCATGAATTCTTTCTGTTGATAGTAGTTAAGGATGGAGATTTTATTCCTGAATCAATTAGTATCATAGTCAACAGTCTAATATGAACTGAACAGATAAGGTGTGTTCTCCGCGTCGCAAACTTTGCTTACAGACCATTTCTCGTAATATATCTTCAGGTTCTCCTTTCTTGACTTCAAGAGCCTTTCCAAACCTCAGCAAAACTCTAGAAACTGCAAAGTATTTCAAACATTTTCATGAGCAAACTCAATCTCCAATATATCTATAAACATTGAATTGCATTTTCTTTGTCAACAATAAGAAGTAATAATTGGTGGTGATTCAACTTTGCATCATCACCACCCTATATATAGAGGAAACATAGAAGCTCCAATACATGCATTTGCACCAAAAAAACTATTTTGAAGTATCATTCAGCCTTTGCAGATAAAGATATCAATAACTGACAAAACTAAAAAAAAAAAAGTATATAACTATATACAGAGTGCCATAGTTTGATAGGGAGAAGGGGTATAGAAAAAGGCCAACCACCATATGCGAATCCAGTATGGTTACATCAATTATCTTTCATATGCAATATCGCGGCTATGCTATGAAGCAATGAGACAAAATGACACGGACATTTGTCTAAACTGAAAAAGAAAGTCTGAGAATGCAACTTATCCTAAAGTAAGAGTTAAACACCCAGTGCATTAGTTACTTAGAAGCATTAGTAATCCTATGTATTGATACCTACTAGGATTACTAGAAGAAAACTATCAAAGAAGAAAGTATTTAGAAAAAATCTAATATACTATTTTCCTAATATACTAATACACCAAAATTATACTTTTTTGTAATACATAAAAAATCTTATATTCTAATTTACTAATTTTTTTATCCTCCTCCTACAACCTTCAGCTCTTCCTCATTTATGAATTTTCTTCTATCTAAATAAATAAATAAATAATTGAAGCTTGGTGCCAGTAGAGTATTAGGCCATTAGCACATTTGCCAAGGGACCAAAGAACCAAATGCCAAACCCATGTATTAATACGACCAACAAACCCATATACTGATACGACCAAAGAACCAACGGTAAAACCCCAAAAAAGGAGTCAAGTCCTTGAAAGTGAGGCGTTGTCAAATCAGTCCCTAGAGTAAGAGAAATTAAAAAAAAAAGTCGCTAAAATTATAAATTATTATTCATTTTAGTCCAGAAAATATCCTCTTTTCAAATTAATACCATAAAATTAAATACTTACAATCAAATTGGTCGTTACAAATTACAATTTTGAAGACTAAGTTGATATTCATAATTAATCTTTAAGGACTAATTTGATTTTAAGTATTCAACTTTAGGGACTTTTTGTGAATTTCTCTTGTTCTAGGGACTGATCTGAATCCGACAGCACCTCAACTTTCAAGGACCAAAATGATGGTTTACTCTAAAAAAAATTCAACTCCCAATGTATTGATAATAAAATAGCACCATGTGTTGATACGCACATGTCCACCTAGGTCATATATACAAATTGTATGAGAGCCACATGACAAGAGTTTAAGAAATCCAAGCCAGCATAGAAAACCCGCAAGAAATGCAAGCAACATAGCACAACAACACTGAAATTATGCTCTCTGTTTGTAGCTTCATAAAACATCAAACAACTCCAAAAATCACAGCGAAACCAACCAATCATTAATTTGAGAAATGACGAAAACTGATGAAGAATCTTCTACTACTTTTCATAATTTTCCAGAATCCAAGATAGTAATCAAATTAGTCAAGAACCAACACCACGCGAATTATATCGAATCAAATTTTGAGAAAAAGAAAATATTAATAATAATAATAAACACTTAAAAATGACAAAGAAAAAGCATTGACATGGCAAAAAAATTTCTCAGCGATCAAATAGCAACAAAGTCAATATCGAAACTACAAAAAATTCGAAATTGAGAAATGTTAAAGGTACAGTAAGAACGATAGTGTTACCGAAAACTAATGAGGATTCAGATTGGCGGTGATGAGAACGAAGCTCCATTGACGTAGGAATGGATCAAGGAGCCCAACGATGGGTTCACAATGATAAATGAAACACACCCACTCCACAAATTTTGTGACTGTAACAGCAAGATAGATCCATGAGAAATTAGTCAAATTAGTTGCATCTACAAGTTGAAGATGAAAATTTAACTTGTCAATGCCCACTTCATGCCAATATTTTTCACTTTCAGGGAATTAGGGCACAGCGGAAGAGCGATGTTAAGAGGGAAAAAAGTGAAGTCACAAAATACGGAAACATGTTTGATACCTTGAAAATGGACAATATCAATTCGAAATATTTTAACCCCCAACAATGTTTCAAAAAAAAAAACAACAATTTTAAATGATATTCAAAATAGTCCTTCATATGTCGTGTTTTTTTTTTGTTAGGACTAGTTTGGATCTTTACTAAAATTAAAAAAAAAAGAGATGAGTAAAATGAGAATTAGGGATCTTACGAAAAGGGAGGGAATGAGGGGGCATTTTAAACCAAAAATAAAAAAAAATATTTTAGAAATCGAAACCTCCATATTATATATAAAACTATCATATTATATATATATATATATATATATAAAAATATATATATATATATATATATATATATATATATATATATATATATATATATATATACTATGACGATTTCAAAACTGCCTTAACTTATTGTAAATGATGGCAGTTAAAAAGAACTGGTGCAAAAACTATCATTTTTTATAACTTTTTTTGCAGTACTGCCCGAAATGGACAATGGATGATTACTGCAGCTTAGCTTCTATTTCCATTCTAAAATCAATTGCAACCCTCTTTTATAGGTAAATAAAGTCAAATTTGGATAAGATAAAGTTCAAAATCTCAAATAAATTAATTAAATCCACTCTAAAACAATATAGAAAACTAAATAAGCGAACGAATTATCAACTTACAAGCGTATGGATTGGTTCAATCAATTGCCTTATTGCATATGGGCTGCAAACATTTGGAGCACCACTAGATAATATAGGGAATGCATTGGTAGAAATCATCAACAATGACAGAACCTAGCACATGAAATATTTTCCATTTAATGCCACATTGGATAATACATAAAATGAAGCTTATACACATATTTACAACCAATAATCTCAAGTGATCTATACAACTATTTTCGAGAACGAAAGGTTGCTCCCTTGAACAATTAAAATGAATTTATACAGTTTACTTTGAAGCAACAACAATAAAACTGAAATTTTGGATTATTAAAATGTAAGTCCACACCAAAAGCCTAGACATTTACTTCTTAGACAAAATTTTGTTTTTTTGGATGTGAAATTTGGACCATTTCTCGATGCTAATTTTATTTGTATCTAATACACTAGTTAATAATCCTTTCAAAATCATTTTGATTTCACACTGTGAGAAAATATAGGATAGCATTTGAGAATAAAATCACGTTTCTGGTGTAAATGTGCATCAAAGACCATGCCAACATCCATTTAAGGTTGAAACATGTCACAAACTTGAAGCATTATATACTTGGTGATTTAATGGACAAAAGACTCTTGTTATTTATTTATTTTAAGTATATGTACAGAAACTAATGGATATAATTATTTTAAGTATAAAGACTCTTGGGTTTTATTTTATTTTCTTGTTAAAATGTTTATAATCATTTTAATTTCGTGTTATTAGTCTGATTAGATAGTGTTTTGTGAAAAGAATCATAGCTTTCTATAAACAAACCATAATATATATTTTAATAATGTATCTTTTAATATTGGTATCTTTTAATATTCTCGATAGGAAATTTATGTCCTTCTTTAGTGTCATTGTTTTTTAATTGAATATCACAACAACAATCATTTTACAAATCATGAGTCCTGTTATACAGGGTGTACTCATATTATGGTATGAGGAATGACTTGATTTGGATTGATGTAAAATTTGGCTAAGGAATACCCTTATCGTCTTCAAAAACTAGTTTTATTACTTTCCAAATTATGGACAGCCACAAAAACTAATGGAGATCTAATTAAAAAAAAATAGCTAATGAAATAAATCAATCAACTTTGAGAAATTTAAATTAACAAGTAGAAGAGATAATAAAACAAAATACACAAAAATAAAAAGAAACCATTTAAATAAATGAATGCTAGAAATGAGAAGAAAAAAAAATACCTCAATGTTGTCATGAGTGTGTGCACCCATGAACTAAACCTTGAAGAGATGCTCAAAAGAAGAAACAAAATAGAAAAAAAAAATAACGGGAATAACTTAGGCCCAAAACTAAATTATAGGCCCAAGAGCATTTTGGATTGTTCAAACACGTAGAGGTGAATTATATTTATATGAAAAAGGTAGGCATATATTGTTAGAAATATCCCATGTGGGACTATGCTTCAACACACATATATATATATAACATACCATACCGAAAAAATCAATAAATACAAAATAAAATTCCGAGTTTCCTATCTGAGAATGCGAGTTAATTAATATGTTGATGCTTGAGAAATAAGTACCTAAAGTTTCAAGCCACTCTCGCTGCTCTTCGAAGAGTGATCTTAGAATATGGCTTTGTAATGATTTACTTGAATGTTGTATCAAAAGTGCATACTAGTCACTCCTGGAATAGAAAAATAGCAACCTCAATTTTTAGTGACTGAAATTTAGAAGCTTCAAGCCTCTGAGAGAATGAGATTATCTATGTGGATGGTATTATTTATTAGGAGAGCGGGATATTAACTACATTGTTAGGGACTATCCATAGGCATTATGCTTCGACTACATTTTATCACAAACGAACAACGGAGTCAGTCCTATGGTGGTTACTTCAAATAGTGGTGGGAGATGAATCTAAGATATAGTTTTGACATATATGAGTATTATTGCAAGAAAGGCTCTTAGGTATTACTTGCTAGAAACTATGGGTGTGGAAGAATAGGCATGCATTTGATATAAACTTTGCACGATATCTTAATCTTGAAAGATTATCTAGTCTAAAAGAGAATAAATTAAGGGGGCCATGGAGTGGAGCCACCTTCTCTGCCCCACCATAGCAGAGGAGGTTTAGGTTGTTCCCTCTTGTTACTCCTTGAGTTAGGATAAACACAGACTAGCCTTTGAAATTTGAGGAATAGAGATTTATGTGGGGATGATGACTAAGCAATTACAAGGGGAAGTAGATTGGTGGCACTGAGAAAAATATCGAGTATGCTACAACCTACATAGCTAAGTTTTAGGGGTCACTGGAAGTTGTAGCATTGGCTTATATAAGACAAAGGGCTTCAAAAAGTTTATTTTAAGATGTGTCTGTTAGTGATAGTTAAATGTATTCAAGGCAGAGGAATGGGTAGCTATGTAGCGATGATTGAAGTGTAAAGGACGCAAGACCTCGTCACACAAAACTTTGATGTTAGATTTTAGAAGATGTGTTGATTTATTACCTTAGTGTAGCCTATAGAATCCATGACTAAACATCCTTCAACATGCACAAGTAGATATTAGGCAAATGATGTCACTTGATATAATGAGAGTTTCTCCAATTGAGTCTATGCAATCTTTTCTTTCTTTTTTTGGGATGTTCCCCTATTTATTCATTATATATAGCTTTAATATCATAGTCACCTCTTAAAAAGCTTAGTTTTAATGTAAAAAATAAACACCCAAAATTTTTTGAGTAAAACTATTTTTAGACATAAGTAAATGTAAAAATAGTACGTAATTTGCTTTAAGATCCTTCAGATTCTTAAATCCTATGTTAAGAATCCATGTTGAGTTCTACCATTGGAATGAAAACTAGTGGAGATTCTTAAATCCTATGTGGCATTGTAGGGCTCACTAAAAGAAAGTTAAGAACCCAAATTGGGTTCTAGCATTGGAGATGCTCTAAGAAAAAAACCCCATGAAATTAGGGGTGACCACGGGTCCCAGTTGACCTTCCAACCCCACCAACTCGAATTGATCCAAATCGAAAAAATCTGGTTGATTATGTTAATCTAGTCCGTTTGATTCTGAAAAGGACTAACCCGAGGGGTTTGGTTCGGGTACCAGGTTGGGGATTTAAAACTCGAGAAACCTGAACCAACCCGAGATTCATCCCTAAGGAGAGGGGGAGACGGTTGCCAAATGTAGGAGAAAAAGGATATTTGACGATTGACAGAAAAGAACATTTTTTCTTGCATAGCAACAAAATAAAGGAGACGACTTTAACTGTGTTCTGGGACATGAGGAACGAGGATGAAGTAAAGAATGACGTGGCAGAGCAGTAAATGAAGTGGCGACAAGGCGGGGAGGCCGGAAGGGCAGAACACATCGACGAGGAAGAGGAAGGAGAAGGAACACGTGTCGATGAGGTGAGAAACCGATGTCCCATTAAAGAACCATCCTAATTAATGATAACCTTTGCCTATTTTGAGTCTTTAATCTAGTTAATAAAGAATAAATTAGGATAGATTTTATGTTAAAGTCAATTAATTTCATGTTACGTTTGGAGGCAATATAGAGTCAGAAAGAACAGGTTTAATGGTGTTTTTGAGTGTGTGTAATAACAGGAACTTAAGAGCTGAATTGAAAGTAGGCAAAGACTTGCTTTGGAATCTGCGAGTCTTAGCTGAGAGTCAGAAGTCAACTAAAGAAGGACTAAGACTAATAGAAGCTGGCTTTTGAAGAAAAGGGACCCAATAGATCTTCTCACCACTCGTGTGGATGAATTAGGACAAATTGCCTTGTCATTAGTACCTTTTCATTTGGACCAGGGAATCAATTAATGGAAATATTCTTTATAGGGTCCAAGGGGACAAGTTTTGTCTTATTGTTACTTTATGGTCCCCTTAGGTAGGACACCATACGAGTAAAGGGTTTTTACCCTAAGGAAGTCAATATAAATACATGTTTTTGCACGTAGCCAGAGGCAGACCCAATTAGAGACTGTTGAGCTTTACACAAAATTGGAAGCTTAGCCAAGAAGGGAAAGGAAGTAGCTGTAAGGAATGGAAGCCAAGCTGGGAATGGCGTGGTGACCTAGGCTTAAGCTCTTATTCTTCTCTTTTAGTGAAACTTTCAGCTTGTAATGGATTTCTTATCTACTTTATTTTATAATATGTTTTTATTCATTTTCATTTCTATCATGAGCTAAATTTCTTGAGCTAAGAATGTGATGATCTTATAATGAATGAATGTGATGAAAAACATGTGATGTGTGTTTGTAGTAATTTAACCAAGTGATTTTCATGTTATAGGCTGGAAAATGAGAGTGATCAACTTATTTTAAACAGCCCAAGTTTATTAATGTTGGAAGACATTATTAAATGGAGCCTTTGAGTTAATATGAGTTGAGTATTTAATTGGAAAATTAATTTACCTTGAATAGAATAGGAATATTCATTCAAGCTCGTAGGTTAGTTGAGACAATTTAAAGGCAAATGAGCATAATTAATTTGGGCTTAGGAATAAGGAACATTTAATGAAGTTTGTCTTAAAAAGTGTTGGAAAACACATCAGCTTTTATTCTCTGGAACTGTTGTTGCAACACTCGAGAGCATGTTTGACATCACATGATTTATAAGTGACTCTATTCCTAGCCAATTTCTAATTATCAACTACACATCTTATAATTCATTTATTTCTAATTACTAATTAAATAAATATATCTACATATATATATAAATAAATATATATATATATATATATATATATATATATATATATATATATATTCCTTTTTCTGTTACTGAATGTCCTTTGGATTTACTTTATCCAATTTTCCTAACTTGATTAACCACTTGAAAACTTCAGAAATTACCCTACAATCCTCGTGGGAACGATCTTTTATCATTATATTACTTGTTTGACTGTGTATACTTGCACATTGCATATTTTGAGCAACATGTTTTTGGCGTCGTTGCCGGGGATTGAATGGTGCTAATTTTTATAATTTTTTAAGCTAGTTAATCTAGTTAGTTAGTTTTTAATTCTTCTGGTTGTGTTGTTTTCCACAGTAGGTCCTTGCTACTGTATGCAAAGAAAAGGTGCCCCAGAATTCCAGCTTGACCTTGAAATAGAGAAAACAGCTAGAACAAACCAAGGATAGTCGTGCTCGTGACAAACAACCTACCTTAGGCTTCATGGTTTCTGTTTTCCTAGAAGATGAAGAGCAACCCAGCATGATTGAAATGACAAATGATAAGGAGAGGTCCATCAGGACTATGTTGTGTCTGATCCTCAAACCATGAGTACTGGGATAGTGATTCCAGAAATAACCACTCAGAAGTTTGAATTTAAGCCCATGATGTTCCAGATGCTTCAAACTGTTGGGCAGTTCAGTGGTGCCCCTACTGAAGATCCTCATTTGTACCTGAGGCAGTTTGTGGAAGTAGCAAGCAACTTCAAATGTCCTAGTGTGAGTGATGATGCTTTCAAGCTGAGGCTATTTCCTTATTCATTGAGGGATAGAGCTAAGTCATGGATAAATTCATTGGAGCCAAATTCCATCAACACATGGGCCAACTTAGCTGAAAAATTCCTGACAAAGTACTTCCCTCCAACTAAAAATGCCAGAATGCGAAGTGACATCACATCATTCAAACAATGATGATGAATCACTATATGAATCATGGGAAAAGTTTAAGTAACTACTGAGGAAGTGCCCTCACCATGGCATTCCTGTATGCATCCAAATGGAAACGTTTTATAATGGATTGCTACCACCTTCAAGGTTGATGTTAGATGCCTCATCAGGAGGCACATTCCTTACTAAATCTTACAATGAAGCATACAAGATGATAGAGAGTATAGCTGCCAAACGCTATCAGTGGCCAACTGTCAGAGTTAGTCAGTCTAGGAATGTAGCTGGAGTGCTTGAAGTGAAGGAAACAACTGCAATGTCTGCCCAGCTTGCTGCCATCACTAACATGCTGAAGAACTGCAGCTAATACCAACAAGGAGCCTCCTATGGCTGAACCTATAAATACTCAAGTGAACTCAGTGTCTTATGTTTTATGTGGAGGAGGACATCTGTTTGAAGAATGCCCTAACAACCCAATGTCAATGAATTACTTGGGAAACAACAATAGGGGAAACAACACTTTTTCAAATTCTTACAATCTTGGTTGGAAACAACATCCCAACTTTAGTTACAGCAACTATAATAACACCTTGAACCCACGATCAAGAAATGCATCTCAGCAGTATCAACAACAACAAAATAATCAGCAGCAGCAAACTCAAATCCCTGCTAAAGAATCATCTTTGGAAGCTATGCTGATAGCTTTCATGACCGAAACAAAGGCTCAGATTTAGAACCAGGGAGCTGCAGTGAGGAATTTGGAAACTCAAGTAGGCCAATTGGCTACTGCACTGAACAACAGGCCTGCTGGTACTCTACCTGCAAACACTGCCCCATCTTCTTCAAATGACAAAGGCAAGGAGCAATGCAAGGTGATAAGCTTGAGAAATGGAAAGGAAGTACCAGGCTGTGAATAGAAAACTGATGAAGTTACAGTTGTTCCTAAACGGAAAACTCCTCCCAAAACTAACAAGGAGCAGTCAGAACCAGAGAAGGAAAACCATGAGCAAGATATTCCAATACGGATCCAAGACAGGCTACCACCTCCATTCCCTCATAGACTGAAGAAAGCAACTCAGGACAAGCAGTTTGGCAAGTTTCTGGAAATATTGAAACAGTTGCATATAAATATTCCTTTGGTTGAAGCTTTGCAACAAATTCCCAACTATGCAAAGTTTATGAAAGATGTGCTATATAAGAGGAGGAGATTAGGTGAGTTTGAAACAGTAGCTATGAAAAAAGAGTGTAGTCTCCTGCTGCAAAACAAGGTGCCACCAAAGATGAAAGACCCTGGCAGCTTTACTATTCCATGTTCCATAGGAGATTCTTATAAAAGAAAAGCATTTTGTGATTAGGGAGCTAGCATCAATTTAATGCCTAAATCTGTTTTCAAGCAACTTGGAATAGGGGAGTCAAGACCAACCACTGTCACATTGCAGCTAGTTGACAGATCTATAACCTATCCAGAAGGAAAAATTGAAGATGTGCTCATAAAAGTTGACAAGTTTGTGTTTCTAGTGGATTTCAACATTTTGTATTGTGAAGCTGATAAGGAGGTGCCTATAGTTCTTGGGAGACCCTTTTTGGCAACAAGTAGAGCTCTTATTGATGTACAGAAAGGAGAGTTAACCATGAGGGTCAATGATCAAGAGGTAAAGCTTAATATGCTAAATGCCTTGAAATACCCCGAAGAAACAGTGGAGGAGTGCTCTTTTGTCCAACACTTGGAATTTTTGGTGCACAAGAAGCTAATTAAAGATCACAAGTACTTGGTCAAGGAGGTTTATTTGCTCTCTGATAAATAAGAAGTTGCTATAAAAGTGTCTTGGGCGAGCGGTGAGGAATGAAGCATAGTCCTAGCTGGTTCAGGAAATATGAACCCTTGGGAGTGCAACCTACTGATGTGAAGGATAATGTCCCATCAATTTTGAAACCCCCTACCTTGGAGTTGAAGCAGCTCCCTCCACATCTTAAATATGTGTATTTGGCTGAAAGCAAATTGCTACCAGTCATAATCTCTGCTGGGTTAACTTCAGCTCAAGAATTAAACTTGATAGATGTCCTCAAGAAACATACAAAATCTATTGGGTGGCAAATAGCATACATCAAGGGAATTAACCCCACATTGTGCATGCATAAGATCATTTTGGAAGATGGTGCCAAAAATAGTATTGAAAGTCAAAGAAGACTAAACCCCATCATGAAGGAAGTTATGAAAAAGGAGATTATCAAATGGTTGGATGCAGGCATTATTTATCCAATATCAGATAGTGTGTGGGTTAGCCCAATCCAATGTATGCCCAAGAAAGGAGGAGTCACTGTTGTCACAAATGAAAAGAATAAAATAATTCCAACAAGAGCAGTTACAGGATGGAGAATTTGCATGGACTATAGGAAGCTGAACAAGGTCACTAGAAAGGACCATTTTCCACTCCCTTTCATAGATCAGATGCTTGACAGGTTGGCAGGAAAGGAGTTTTATTGCTTTTTGGATGGTTATTCAGGCTACAATAAAATAGCCATAGCCTCTGAGGATCAACAGAAGACTACTTTCACATGCCCCTATGGTACTTTTGCCTTCAGAAGGATGCCATTTGGGTTGTGTAATGCCCCTGCCACTTTCCAAAGATGTATGATGGCTATTTTTTTCAAACTTGATAGAGAAATCTATGGAGGTTTTCATGGATGATTTCTCAGTGTTAGGAGAATCATTCCAAGATTGCCTTAACAAGTTGGACCAGATCTTAGACAGATGTGAAGAAACTAACCTAGTTCTAAATTGGGAGAAGTGTCATTTCATGGTACAAGAGGGCATTGTTCTAGGACACAAAATATCCAAAAAAAGGAATCGAGGTTGACAAAGCCAAAGTTGAAGTTATTGAAAAACTACCTCCACCCATGAATGTGAAAGGAATGAGAAGCTTTTTGGGGCATGCAGGATTTTACAGAAGATTTATAAAAGATTTTTCAAAAATCTCCAAACCTCTGTGTCAGTTGCTTCAGCATGAGACATCATTTGAATTTGATGAAAAATGTTTAAAGGCATTTGAAACTCTGAAGCAGGCTCTAATCATTGCACCTGTTATTGTGGCTCCTGACTAGGAAAAACCTTTTGAGTTGATGTGTGATGCAAGTGACTATGCAATAGGGGCTGTGGTGGGGCAGTGGCAAGGCAAGATTTTTCATTCCATCTATTATGCAAGCAAAACTTTAATTAATGCTCGGCTGAATTACACCACCACATAAAAGGAACTACTAGCAGTGGTATTTACTTTTGAAAAGTTCAGGTCATACTTAGTGGGAACCAAAGTCATTGTCTATACAGATAATTCAACCATCAAGTACTTAATTGCCAAGAAGGATGCAAAGCCTAGACTAATAAGATAGGTGCTTTTGCAGTAAGAGTTTGATTTAGAAATCAAGGATAAAATGGGAGTGGAAAATCAAGTGGCTGATCACTTATATAGGCTGCAGTTAGAAGGTGAATTGGGGCACAATCTCATGTTGTAAGATGCCTTCCTTGATGAAAAGTTGTTGTCTAAACAAGAAGCTACCTCACCTTGGTATGCTGATTTGGCAAATTTTTTGGCAAGTAAGATTATTCCCACTGACCTGAACTATCAATAGAGAAAGAAATTTCTCCACACTGTGAGGCAGTACTTATGGGATGATCCCATTTTATACAAGATCTGCCCGAATCAAATATTGAGAAAATGTGCAATGGAGGAGGAGCAAAAAGGAATCCTCCAACATTGTCATACCTCACCCTGCGGAGGACATTATGGAGGCATGAGGACTGCAACTAAAGTCCTCCAAACAGGTTATTTCTGGCCCTCCTTGTTCAAAGATGCACACATTTATGCATTTAATTGTGATAGATGCCAAAGAGTGGGGAATTTGTCCAACAAAAATGAAATGCCTCTAACTGACATTTTAGAAGTTGAATTATTTGATGTATAGGGTATAGAATTTATGAGACCTTTTCCTCCCTCTTTTGGCAATCAATATGTGTCAGTAGTTGTTGATTATGTTTCAAAATGGGCGGAGGCAGTGGCTACATCTACTAATTGTAACACCTCGATTTCTGTTGTTTCTACTGTTTTCTATATCGATAAACAAATATATGTGTATATTTTTTTTATTTGGAACTTAGAAAATGATTTTGGGAAAACCAAAGTCATATTCATATCATACTTATTTTTATAAGTATACGGTGAAATTTTTGGTGGAAAATTCAGACGGAACACGGTCTACGTTTTCACTTACAGTAAGATTTTACTAATAAAAAAATCTAATTTGGACCCGAGAATGAAATGGATAGCGTTTACATATCATTTCCAACGATATGGGTTATTATTAAAATTTTCAAAATAAATATGTTATTATACTCGATTCGGGTGTAAAACCCTAATCGTGTAATCGACAGAGTCGAGAACGGACGTGCAGAGACAAAACCCGACATAGGATGCTGAGACCTCTTGCCACCTAGGATGGTGAGTCATGTGGATGAGTCACCCATGTCATGATTACCTTTAAACAAAAATCTAGATATTTCTTCAAATTAGTGTAAAGACTATTTGTCCTTGGACCATTTTACCATTGAATTTTCATTGAAATGTCAAGTTTGTCCCCACAATTTGTGGACACAAATCAGCCACATATTCACTCATTTCTCACCACATGTTAGTCATGATGGGTTTTTGAAAATATCTTAGATATTTGTTACGTAAAAAGACTAAAATACCCCTAAGTGTGTTTAGAAACCCTAAACTACCCTTATGACTCACTACACCTTACCCCCTCACTCTCTCCTCTCACGGCAGCCCCTCCCATCTCATACTCTCTCATTTTCTTCAAACTACACTTAGAGAAAAACAAAGAAAAACCTTAGTTCTTAAGGTTTTCTTGGAAAGTTTGGATCAATCTCTTTAATTTTCCTTGATCTTCAAGAGGTACCCTCTCTACTCTTGATCATCTAAGCGTTGTTCTTCATTTATTTCATAAATTAATGCCATGATCATCACTTTTCATTTCTTAGATCTAGAACTTTGGAAATTCCTAGAAAATCATAGAAAAATCCTTTTCATATGATTCCAAATGCTATGAACTAGTTATGATCCATAGTATCTTCATTCATGAGCATGTGTAAAAATAAAATTTCCTTCCCAATTTTCTATATGAGACCGAAACCTCACTTGTAGGATGGAGGAGGTTTTGTTCCAATTTCAAGTCATGATAATAAGCTTTTCTAGTCCATTTCTTTCCATTGAATCATGTCCAAAAACAATTTTCTTCAACTTTCATGTATGTCTTCAAAAATTTGTAGGAAATCATTGGATGGTTATTTTTGGGTTCTAACAATTTTCAATACCTCTATACTACTCTAGGATCATGGATCCAAGAGTATGTAAAATTTTGAAACCCCTAGCCATTTTTTTCATTGTTGGCCGAATCTACCGAGCAAGATGGGTTTGATGATTTTTTTCTTCATTTTCAAGTTATGGCAATTTTCTCTAACTCTACACTACTCTAAGGTTATAGATCTAAGAGTATGTGGAATTTTGAAACCTCTAACCTATTTTTCCTAGCTTGGGCCAAAACCATACCCATAGGAAATAATAGTTTTTTTTTCAAAGTTTAATTAGTTATGTGTTGTTTTGTGAAGGATTGTGTTAGTAGTTGTTGTTCGTAGTTCGTGGAGGAAACCGGATTTGAAAACCGAGACTTTGTTGAATCAAAACTTGAATCTTCAAAGGTCAGGGGAGTTCGCCTGAGGAGCTTCGATAATTATGTGTATAAAATTGTTTTGTGTGTCTGTAATTAATTGTGTAGGTTGTGGTGAATGTTTAAAAATTATTGCGTTATATTCTGTGATGCATGATTTATTAGTGAAAGCATGCCATAAATTGCGATTTGTGAATTTATTATTGGGTGTTAAAGCATGTGATAATTTGTGTTGTATGAAATTTTCTGTTGATTTTTATGATTGGCTGGAAGCCTGACACCGGTCAATACTTATTGAAAATTAAGGATAAAACATTAAGAAAATTTAAGGGAAATATTATGTTTTTTGAAATTTAGTGGATTTAATTTGTAAGTTAAAATAATAATATTTTAATGAGTTTTAATAAAAGAATAAGTTAATGAGCGACCGCGCCTACGTAACGGTGAAAAAATATCACTTTCGCACTTTTTCCGAAAACATCGGGAAAAATGGAAATAAATCTTAATTTTAAGAAAATATATTTAAAAAAGTGTTTTAAGATTGATAATAAATAATTTTTCAAGAAATAAGGGATTTTGCTTACCTAACGACAGTATGAGGAACAACATTCTTTTTACATGAGAAAAATAAATATATGGGTTAGAAATGATTTTAAAAGAATTAAAAGATTTTTAGAAATAAAAATAAAGGATTTAATGGAAAAATTATTTTTGTTAAGTTTTAAAACGAATTTCATCGGAAAAGGATTTTTGGAAAAGGATTTAAGAACAACGGAAATTTCCGACAAACTAGGATAAGTTTTCGAGTTTTTGTTTTTGGTATTTGTGTTTCACTGAACAAAAATTCTTTGGGAAAAAATCAAGGAAAGGATAAGGACCTAGATTACCGAGATGTCGAGCTAGTGTTCCTAAAAGGAAATTGCACTTGGAAGGGAAAGTAATTGGAATGCCTAAGGAAGGGTAGTCGGGAGCTTTAAGCCTCGACAGAGGAAAAAAAACGACAAAGGACAATTATGATACCAAAGGATTTTACATGCATAGTTTGGTAAACATGCCATATTTCGGAAGACATGCCTTGGGTATCAAGTACAATTTCACAAAGGGTGAATTGGGTAAATTGGTTAGTTACGGACCAAAGATAAATTCTAGGGTCTTTGGGTGTTAGGGACATTCAGGCTTCGAAAATCTAGTGAATACTTGGGGCCTTGCAACCTCGGGTCGTGGAATTCGGTTACCCAGCACGAATGTACTTAATAGGGAACTATGCCAATATTATTTTAGGTGCTCCATCGTGATATTCCTTGAACAATTGGAGCCGGACCTAAATTTAGAGGCCCATCTCATGAGACAATTGTGTAAAGGGTATCGCAGCCTAATCATTGCTCGAAGAAGGGAAGTTAGGAATCTCCGGAGAATAAAGTTCAAGACTAATAGGAATGGATATTGAAGTGTCATGTATTTTTGAAAAATTACGATTGGATGATCGAGTATGAATCCCATTGGTAGGAAATATTTATAGTATGTATACATGATGTTTGAGTGTCGTGCATGTAGTTATCATGATGAAACTCAATGATGGTATCTCACCCTTGCTTTATTTATTTTCATGTTGGGTTTCTACTATGCTTCTATATATATGTTCGAGTACAGATGAGCCAAATGAGTTTGATATCGTACACGGGAATACGTTCTCTGCACTTTGACGAGGATGATGACGGAAGCGTGTGAAGGACTAACCTGGATACTTCTGCGGGCGGGGAGTTCTAGGGAGGACTTCCCAATGGGTACAGATTAATTGTGACCAGCTGTAGGATCTGATATTGGGTTTACTTTTGGGAAGTAGTACCGCTACTATATAGAAGTTTAGTTGAAGTGTGTTTTCCTTATGCTATGACTTAAATAAATGATTTTTAATATAAAAGGGCCATATGTAAAACTATATTGATGCATATATATATATATATATATATATATATATATATATATATATATATATCTATATCTATATATATGTGTGTGTGTGTGTGTGTGTGTGTGTGTGTTCGGTTGTTTGCTAATTATAAAGGTTTGGTTTGTATTGGTAGAGGAAAAGAAAAAGAAAAAAAAAATTTACAACTAATTTCAAGTAAGTTAAGAACTAGAGAAAATTATATTTCAAAAAGCAACCAGCGTAATTATTTTTAGTCTTGTAGTTTCAACATGTAGCGCCAAGGGGGTGTTACACTAATGACTCTAAGGTGGTTACCAAGTTCCTACATAAAAAGATCTTCACAAGATTTGGCACACCTAGAGCTCTAATTAGTGATGAAGGCACTTACTTTTGCAACAAAATTATGACCAACTTACTTGCTAAGTATGACATAAAATATAAGATAGCCAATGCCTATCACCCTCGATCTAATGGCCAAGCTGAAATTTCTAACATGGAAATTAAAATGATACTAGAGAAAGTGGTCAACCCTTCAAGAAAATATTGGTCTATACACTTGGATGATGCTCTATGGGCCTATAGAACAACTTTGAAAACCCCCTGGGAATGTCCCCTTACAGATTAGTGTTTGGCAAAGCCTGCCATCTCCCCATTGAGATAGAACATAAGGCTTTGGATACAAGAATTAGAGAAGATCTTCGAACTGATTCACAGCCTAGAAGGAGTCAAAGTTCAATATGCTACGTTCCTGCTCATGGGTGATGCTGAGTACTGGTGGAGGGGAGTCAGACAATTGATGGAGGCAGATCATCAGGGGATTACTTGGAATGTAGTTCGTAACGCGTTTCTGGGCAAGTACTTTCCTCAAAGTGCTAAAACTGAGAAGGAGCAAGAGTTTCTGCATTTGCAGCAAAGAGAAATGACTGCTGGGGAATATGCGGCGAAGTTCGAATTGCTCACCAAGTATTTTCGTTTCTTCCAAGCTCAACCGGATGAGGAATGGAAATATGAGAAGTTTGAAGGAGGATTAAGGTTTAAAATTACGGAGTCAGTATTGCCACTGGAGATCAAAAATTTTCAGGCTCTGATCGAGAAATGCAGGAAGGTGGAACGGATGAAAAATGGGAGAGATAGCAGAGGGAATGTTGGAGGACCATCTAGATCCAAGAATCAGTACCAGAATCAGTACCAGAACCAGAGAGGAAAACAAGCTTTGGGAAAGCCTTATTTCCGACCACCCGGAAATAATCAGAACCAGAATCAACAAACTTACCATCTAGTCGCTTCTGCGTACAACAATGGAGGCCAAAGAAACCAAAACCAAGGCCAGTTTCGAAAGTGTTTCAAGTGTGGAAGAGAGACTCATTTTACGGATAATTACCGACTACAAGGAGTGCAGTGCTTCAAATACGGATAGATAGGGCACATGGCCAAAGACTGTCAAACTTAGAAACCTGCATCAACCACCAACAATTCTAGGACCAATAAACCGACAACTAAGGGAAGGATTTACACCAAGAGTGGTGCTGAGGCTTCAAATTTCGAAGATCTCATACAAGGTAGTTGCGACATAGTTGGTAATCTCTTAACGGTACTTTTTGATTCAGGTGCAACGCACTCTTTTATTGCGATGGATTGTGTGAGACATCTAGAATTGCCTGTTTCTTCCATGTCATATGATCTTATTGTTTCAACTCCAATTTCTGAACCTGTTATTGTGACTTCTATATGTCTGAACTGTCCTATCATTATTCAGGATAGACATTTTCTTGTTAATCTCATATGTTTGCCTTTAATTCAATTAGATGTAATTCTAGGCATGGATTGGTTATCTTCCAACCATATCCTTTTAGATTGTTCCCATAAGACCTTAGTTTTTCCTGATCCTGAGATTTTTGGATTTTTATCTACCCACCAAATGAGAACTTCTTCGAAAGAAGGAGCTCGGGAATACTTACTTCTATCTAACTTGGAAGTCAAGAGGGAAATCAACTTGAGTACGATTCCTGTAGTAAGAGAATTTCCGGCTGTGTTTCCTAATGATGTTCCGGGTTTGCCACCTGTCAGAGATATCGAATTCTCCATAGACCTGATTCTAGGAACCGGTCCAATTTCAATCGCTCCGTATCGGATGGCACCGACAGAACTTGCTGAGTTGAAATCTCAACTGGAAGATCTTTTGTCAAAATAGTTCATTCGACCAAGTGTTTCCCCGTGGGGAGCACCAGTTCTGTTAGTAAGAAAGAAGGATGGAGGGTCAAGACTCTGCGTGGATTTTTGACAACTCAATAAAGTGATGATCGAGAACAAATATCCTCTACCACGTATAGATGATCTAATGGATCAACTAAGAGGAGTTGTTGTGTTCTCAAAGATCGATTTGAGAACAGGATATCATCAGATAAGGGCGAAGACGGAAGACATACCAAAAACTGCGTTCAGAACTCGCTACGGACATTACGAATATCTTGTAATGCCTTTTGGAGTAACAAATGCACCTGCTATCTTCATGGACTACATGAACCAGATTTTTCGTCCGTTTCTAGATAAGTTCATTGTCATTTTCATCGATGACATTCTCATTTATTCTAAGAATGATGAGGAACATGAAGGGCATTTACTACAAGTCCTGCAAATCCTATGTGAGAAGGTATTATACGCAAAACTATCTAAGTGTGAATTATGGCTCGGAGAGGTGAAATTCTTAGGGGACATGATTACTGAGGAAGGAATTGCTGTCGATCCTGCAAAAGTAGAAGCAATACTTTCTTGGGAAAAACCAAAAACGGTAACGGAGATTCGCAGCTTTGTGGGTCTAGCCGGTTACTATAGGAGGTTTATCGAGGGTTTTTCCAAGATAGTGGGACCGTTGACTCAACTAATAAGGAAGGATCAACCTTTTGTATTGACTGACAAGTGCAAGGAAAGTTTTCAAAAGATTAAGGAACGTCTGACAACATCGCCAATGTTAATACTTCCTGAACCCAATGAACCTTAAGAAGTATATTGTGATGCTTCATATCAAGGTTTAGGTTGTGTATTAATGCAACATCGGAAAGTCGTAGCTTACGCGTCACGACAGTTAAAGACTCTTGAGAGGAATTATCCGACGCATGATATGGAATTAGCTGTTGTGGTTTTTGCACTAAAGATATGGAGACATCATCTATATGGAGCCAAGTTTGATGTCTTTAGTGATCATAAGAGTCTGAAATACCTATTTGATCAGAAGAAGCTCAATATGAGGCAGAGACAATGGATGGAGTTTCTGAAAGATTATGACTTCATGTTACTATATCATCCTGTAAAAGTGAACGTCGTAGCAGATGCACTAAGCCGGAAGGCCATTCAGATATCAGCTATGATGGTGAAGGAATTTGAATTGATTGAAAAGTTCCGTGATCTCAAATTAATCATGGACGTAAGTCAAAAGAAAATTTGTGTAGGAATGATCAAGATCACTAGTGGATTAATGGAAGAGATCAGAGAACAACAAGTTGCCGATACCCGTCTTCAAGAGAAGAAGAAGTTAATGGAACAAGGAAAAGCTACTGAGTTTAGCTTGGGACCAGATAACATCTTAAGGTGCAATGGATGAGTCTGTGCACCTGATAATCCTGAGATGAAAAAGATGATTCCAGAGGAATCACACTAGAGTAAGTTAAGTATTCATCCGGGATCAACTAAGATGTATCAGGATTTGAAACAAAATTTTTGGTGGCCAGGTATGAAAAAGCAAGTCGCGGAGTATGTTGCAGGATGTCTGATTTGTCAGAAAGCGAAGGTAGAACATCAACGACCAGGCAGAATGCTTACCTCGTTGGATGTACATGAATGGAAGTGGGATAGCTATCGATGGATTTTGTGGTAAGTTTAGCGTGAATTTCCAGAGGTTTTGATTCAATTTGGGTGATTGTTGGCAGGTTAACGAAGTCAACACAATTTTTGCCTATTAAGATCAACTACACCGTGGAAAAGTTGATCGAAGTTTACATCAGAGAAGTGACTAGACTTCACGGAGTACCTTCGAGTATTGTTTCAGATAGAGACCCGAAGTTCACTTCATGTTTTTGGGGAAGTTTACATCAAGCACTGGGAACTAAGTTATGCTTAAGTTCAGCTTATCATCCTCAAACTGATGGACAAACAGAGAGGACGATTCAATCGTGACAAGACTTGCTGAGAGCATGTGTTTTAGAGAATCGAGGAAGTTGGGATGATCTTTTGCCGCTTATCGAATTCACATACAACAACCGTTTTCACTCAAGTATAGGGATGGCACCCTATGAGGCCTTATACGGAAGGAAATGTCAAACACCTGTGTGTTGGTATCAAGATGGAGAAAGCACGATTTTAGGACCAGAAATTGTGCAACAAACAACGGAAAAGGTTAAACAAATCCGCGAAAAGATGAGAACGGCACAAAGTAGGCAAAAGAGTTACTCTGATCAGAAGAGACGACCCCTTGAATTCCAACAAGGAGAACATGTATTTTTGAGAGTCACACCCACGACTGGGGTAGGTAGAGTTTTAAAATCCAGAAAACTCACTCCAAAATTTATCGGACCTTACCAAATTCTTTACCGTATTGGTCCAGTAGCCTATCAAATTGCTTTACCACCTTTTCTTTCAAATATTCATAGTGTTTTTCATGTCTCACAATTGAGGAAGTATATTCCTGATCCCTCTCACATAATTGAACCCGATGAAGTACAATTAAAAGAAAACTTGTCTTATGAGACTTCACATGTATGAATCGAGGATAAGAGGATCAAGCAGCTCAGGGGTAAACAAATTTCCTTAGTCAAGGTTATTTGGAATGAGACAACGGGAGAGGCAACATGGGGAGCTGAGGACAAAATGAAGTTACAATATCCTGATCTTTTTCCAGGTACATAATTTCGAGGACGATTTTTTTTTTAGTGGGGTAGTAATGTAACACCCCGATTTCTGCTGTTTTCTATATCGATAAACAAATATCTGTGTATATTTTTTTATCTGAAACTTAGAAAATGATTTTGGGAAAACCAAAGTCATATTCATATCATACTTATTTTTATAAGTATGCGTTGAAATTTTTGGTTGAAAATTCAGACGGAACCCAGTCTGCGTTTTCATTGACAGTAAGATTTTACTAATCAGAAAACCTAATTTTGACCCGATAACGAAATGGATAGAATTTATATATCATTTCCATTGATATTGGTTATTTTTAGAATTTACAAAATAAATATGTTATTATACTCGATTCGGGCGTAAAACCCTAATCGAGTAATCGATGGAGTCAAGAATGGACGTGCAGAGACAAAACCCAACATCGGATGCTGAGAACTCTTGCCACCTAGGATGGTGAGTCATGTGGATGAGTCACCCATGTCACGATTACCATTAAATCTAGATATTTCTTCAAATTAGTGTAAAGACTATTTTGCACTTGGACCATTTTACCCTTGAACTTTCATTGAAATGTCAAGTTTGTCCCCACAATTTGTGGACACAAATCAGCCACATCTTCACTCATTTCTCACCACATGTTAGTCATGATGGGTTTTTGAAAATATCTTAGATATTTGTTACGTAAAAAGACTAAAATGCCCCTAAGTGTGTTTAGAAACCCTAAACTACCCTTATGACTCACTACACCTTACCCCCTCACTCTCTTCTCTCACGACAGCCCCTCCCCTCTCATACTCTATCATTTTCTTCAAACTACACTTAGAGAAAAACAAAGAAAAACCTACGTTCTTAAGGTTTTCTTGGAAAGTTTGGATCAATCTCTTTAATTTTCCTTGATCTTCAAGAGGTACCCTCTCTACTCTTGATCATCTAAGCCTTGTTCTTCATTTATTTCAAAAATTCTTGCCATGATCATCACTTTTCATTTCATAGATCTAGAACTTTGGAAATTCCTAGAAAATCATAGAAAAATCCTTTTCATATGATTCCAAATGCTATGAACTAGTTGTGATCCCTAGTATCATCATTCATGAGCATGTGTAAAAATAAAACTTCCTTCCCAATTTTCTATATGAGACCGAAACCTCACTTGTGAGGATGGAGGAGGTTTTATTCCAATTTCAAGTCATGATCATAAGCTTTTCTAGTCCATTTCTTTCCATTGAATCATATCCAAAAACAATTTTCTTCAACTTTCATGTATGTCTTCAAAAATTTGTAGAAAATCATTGGATGATTATTTTTGAGTTCTAACAATTTTCAATACCTCTCTACTACTCAAGGATCATGGATCCAAGAGTATGTAAAATTTTGAAACCCCTCACCATTTTTTTCATTGTTGGCTGAATCTACCGACAAAATGAGTTTGATGATTTTTTCTTCATTTTCAAGTTATAGCAATTTTCTCTAACTCTACACTACTCTAAGGTTATAGATCTAAGAGTATGTGGAGTTTTAAAACCTCTAACCTATTTTTCCTAGCTTGGGCCGAAACCATACCCATAGGAAATAATAGATTTTTTTTTCAAAGTTTAATTAGTTATGTGTTGTTTTGTGAAGGATTGTGTTAGTAGTTGTTGTTCGGAGTTCATGGAGGAAACCAGATTAGAAAAACGAGACTTCGTTGAATTAGAACTTGAATCTTCAAAGGTAAGGGGAGTTTTCCTGAGGACCTTCGATAATTATGTGTACAAAATTGTTTGGTGTCTCTATAATTAATTGTGTAGGTTGTGGTGTATGTTTAAAAATTATTGCATTATATTATGTGATACATGATTTATCAGTGAAAGCATGCTATAAATTGCAATTTGCGAATTTATTATTGGGTGTGAAAGCATTTAATAAATTGTATTGTATGAAATTTTCTGTTGATTTTTATGATTGGCTGGAAGCTTGACACCGGTCAGTGCTTATTGAAAGTTAAGGATAAAACGTTAAGAAAATTTAAGGTAAATATTATGTTTTTGAAAATTGGTGGATTTAATTTTTAAGTTAAAAATAATAATATTTTAATGATTTTTAATAAAAGAATAAGTTAATGAGCAACCGCGCGTACGTAACCGTGAAAAAATATCACTTTCACACTTTTTCCGAAAACGTCGGGAAAATGGAAATATACCATAATTTTAAGAAAATGTATTTTAAAAGTTTTTTAAGATTGATAATAAATAATTTTTCAAGAAATAAGGGTTTTTGCTTACCTTACGGCAGTATGAGGAACACCAATCTTTTTACATGAGAAAAATAAATCTATGGGTTAGAAATGATTTTAAAAGAATTAATAGATTTTCAGAAATAAAAATAAAGGATTTATGGGAAAAATTATTTTCGTTACGTTTTAAAACGAATTTCATCGAAAAAGGATTTTTGGAAAAGAATTTAAGAACAGTGGAAATTTCCGGCAAACTTGGATAAGTTTTTGGAGTTTTTGTTTTTGGTATTTGTGTTTCACTGAACGAAAATTCTTTGGGGAAAAATCATGGAAAGGATAAGGACCTAGGTTGCCGAGATGTTAGGCTAGTGTTCCTAAAAGGAAATTGCACTTGGAAGGGAAAGGAATTGGAATACCTAAGGAAGGGTAGTCGAGAGCTTCAAGCCTCGACAGAGGAAAAACAAACTACAAAGAACAATTACGATAACAAAGGATTTTACATGCATAGTTTGGTAAACATGCCATATTTCAGAAGACATGCCTTGGGTATCGAGCTACAATTTCACTAAGGGTGAATTGGGTAAATTGGTTACTTACGGACCAAAGATAAATTCTAGGGCCTTTGGGTCTTAGGGACATTCGGGCTTCAAAAATCCAGCGAATACTTGGGGCCTTGCAACCTCGGGTCGTGGAATTCGGTTACCTGACATGAATGTACTCAATAGGGAACTATTCAAATATTATTTTAGGTGCTCCATCATGATATTCCGTGAACAATTGGAGCCGGACCTAAATTTAGAGGCCCATCTCATGAGACAATTGTGTAAAGGGTATCGCAGCCTAATCATTGCTCGAAGAAGGGAAGTTAGGAATCTCCGGAGAATAAAGGTCAAGACTCATAGGAATGGATATTGAAGTGTCATGCATTTTTGAAAAATTACGATTGGATGATCGGGTATGAATCCCATTGGTAGGAAATATTTTATAGTATGTATACATGATGTTTGAGTGTCGTGCATGTAGTTATCATGATGAAACTCAATGATGGTATCTCACCATTGCTTTATTTATTTTCATGTTGGGGTTCTACTATGCTTCTATATATATGTTCGAGTACAGATGAGCCAAATGAGTCTGATATCGTACACGGGAATACCTTCCCGGTACTTTGACGAGACTGATGATGGAAGCGTGTGAAGGACTAACCTGGATACTTCTGCGGGTGGGGAGTTCTAGGGAGGACTTCCCAATGGGTACAGATTAATTGTGACCAGTTGTAGGATCTGATATTGGGTTTACTTTTGGGAAGTAGTACCGCTACTATATAGAAGTTTAGTTGAAGTGTGTTTTCCTTATGCTATGGCTTAAATAAGTGATTTGTAATATAAAAGGGCCATATGTAAAACTGTATTGATGCATATATATATATATATGTGTGTGTGTGTGTGTGTGTGTGTGTGTGTGTGTGTGTGTGTGTGTGTGTGTGTGTGTATGTATGTATTCGGTTGTTTGTTAATTATAAAGGTTTGGTTTGTATTGGTAGAGGAAAAGAAAAAGAAAAAGAAAATTACAACTAAGTTCAAGTAAGTTAAGAACTAGAGAAAATTATATTGCAAAAAGTAACTCGCGTAATTATTTTCAGTCTTTTAGTTTCAACATGTAGCGTCAATGGGGTGTTACACTAATGACTCTAAGGTGGTTACCAAGTTCCTACATAAAAACATTTTCACAAGATTTGGCACACCTAGAGCTCTAATTAGTGATGAAGGCACTCACTTTTGCAACAAAATTATGACCAACTTACTTGCTAAATATGACATAAAACATAAGATAGCCAATGCCTATCACCCTCAATCTAATGGCCAAGCTGAAATTTCTAACAGGGAAATTAAAAGGATACTGGAGAAAGTGGTCAACCCTTCAAGAAAAGATTGGTCTATACACTTGGAGGATGCTCTATGGGCCTATAGAACAGCTTTCAAAACCCCCCTGGGAATGTCCCCTTACAGATTAGTTTTTGGCAAAGCTTGCCATCTCCCCATTGAGTTAGAACATAAGGCTTATTGGGCTCTAAAAAAAATTAAATTTGGACTTGTCTCAAGCTGCTAAGGCAAGATTTTTGCAGCTAAATGAGTTAGATGAGTTGAGATGGTTTTCATATGAAAATGCTCAGAGTTACAAAGCCAAAACAAAAATTTGGCATGACAAGAGAATAAAAAAGAGAGAGCTCAGAGTGGGGGAGAAAGTTTTGTTGTTTAATTCTAGGCTTAAATTATTCCCAGGGAAATTAAAATCAAGATGGTTAGGCCCATTCACTATTGTCCAAGTGTATGACCATAGAGCTGTGGAACTCAAGGATGATTCAAGTGGTAGGATTTTTAAAGTAAATGGGCAAAGAGTGAAGCAATACTTAGGTGAAAATGTGGCTAGGATGACAGCCACTATCACGCTAAGAGACATGTAGCATTTGGCTTCAAAGTCAGGCTGAGGAATCTTAAACCAAGCGTTACTGGGAGGTAGCCCAGATTTTAAATTTCTTGTTTTGTTAATTTAGATTATTTTATTTTTTTTGGTAATCTGTTTTTTTTAATAGTTAGTGTGGTGTAGTTCTAGCAGGGTAAAAGCATTCACAGGATTAGGTGTGGTTTGCAAATGGCCCAACATTCATAGGTTTATTGGGCTGACACTTGAGAAGAGAAAAGCCGAACTTCATGGATCAGATCTGAGTGCAATGGTTATTTGTATAATGGGGGAGAAACTAGACGCATTGAAATCAAATATTCTCGCATAAATGAAATTCAAACAATTTCCTTATCTCTCACGTAACCGCCACCTGCCACCCTCTTTACTCTCTCTGCCACTTCCCCATAAACCACCCCACTCTCCCAATAACATCTCCTCCTTACCTCTTTATAACCGTACACACATACTTACACTCCACACTCTTCTCTTACCACTCATCCCTTTTTGACAAACCCTAGAAAAATTTCTTTTCATCTACCCTTAACTCTTTCCATTTCCAGAGTGTCACAATGGTGAGGCAAAAGACAGTGGGAGTCAAGGGCAAGAACCCAGTGGTCATGTCTGACTCAGAATCTGACACACCTAAGATTTTCAAAGAGAGACAACTTCATTTGGAGTTGGGTTTTGATATCAAGAAGGAATCCAACTACGACCTTACCCCTGAAGTAGCTCAGGTCATTACTCTCAACAACTGGAAGAAGTTTGCAGCTCACCCAAGAACCCCTGTTGTCCCTCTGGTCCGAGAGTTCTATGCAAATATCACTTCAACTGACTTGAGACACTCAATGGTAAGAGGAACAAAAGTGAGCTTTTCATCTAAGTCTATTAATATGAGGTGGTGATCGGAGTCTGAAGAAGATGAATATCAAGATATGCTGAAGAACATTTATGAGGTGGAGCTTAACACCATGATGAAGGAGCTGACTGTGGAAGGTACCGCATGGCTTGACGAAGTAGGAGACAGTACTTGGAAGATTGCTAGGCCAACACTGAAACCCTTGGCCAAGGTTTGGCATCATTTTGTGCGTTATAGACTTTTGCCAACACCTCATTTGGAAACTGTGGACAAAGGCAGATTGGTACTAGTGAGTTGCATTCTTAGTGGCAAGAAGATAAATGTAGGAATGATCATTGAAAAGAAATTCTATGAGTGTGCATTTAAGGGAAGTAACATGTTGTTCTTCTCATCTCTCATCACTGAGCTGTGCATCAGAAATGGAGTGGAAATCTTTGAAGGGGAATAAATCATGGTGAATAAGGGCATATTGAATGTCAAATCCATTAACCGATTTGCTGCTTCCAAGCCCCAAAACCAACAAGCTCAACCCTCAAGAGACAATGAAGAATTAGAGAAGAAAGTACAACAATTAAATAAGATGGTGAAACATCAAATGCGCCAGCAGAGACAGTACTATGATTTTGCAAATAATGTGTATCAATGGCAGAGAAAGATAAGTAGAATTGACCATCCCAATTTGATTGTTACACCACCTCCATTCCCCAAGGAATTTTGAAAGGATAACTCCACCTTCCACTCCAAATCCTGAACCGACCCCACCCACTACTGAGCTAGATCATGAAGAAGATTCCATGGATTGGTGTCCACCTCCACCCTCTCAAGTTCACAACACTGCCACATCAAAGAAGGGCAAGGAGCTTCAACAGCCCAAACCCACTAAGAAAATCAAGAAAGGTGCTGCTGGGAGTAGTGGGGTGACCCTTTCTGTGCAAGAAACTCATTATGAATCCACTCAGTCTCATAAACCTATGAATAAGACCAAAGCTAAAGCAACTCATGCAAGCCGTATCTCTGAAGAGCCAGCTACCCCCAGTCCTGAAGATGAGGAAGTGGCCATCACCAAGGAAGTCAAGGGCACTGGCAAGAGAACTCTACAACAGATGGTGAACTTTGAGAATAGGAGGCTCATCACTCGTTTGAAGAAGAATTGACAAAGAAGCTTTGCACCATCATGCTGCAGCATCTTTACCCTTATATTTATGAACCATGTCTTTTATTTTAATGTTTTGTTTATGTTGTGTTTGTCCTGTTTGTGTCCGTGTTTGTGTTCTGTTAGGAGTCCTTTGTAATGGTTAGGATGTATGTTTATCTTAAATGTCCAATCAGCTTTTGCTCACCAATTCCCTAGCTTAAACTTTTAGACAGCTCATTGAGCAATCTAAAGTTTGGGGGAGGGATTGGAATTGATGATGTGGTGCAATATTAGCTCATTGAAATTTAATGAAAAGTAGCAGTATTAGCTGTTGGTGTCTTTAATCTTGCTTTGTAGAAATCCTTTGTGTCTAAAAAAAACTTGTCTCTGAGGAGGGGTGTGGAATTTGGAACTCAATGCACAATTCCCCCAGAAAGCTTGGCAAGATGAGAAAACTCTAGAGGGAAGAGTTGTCTGATTCTCTAAGCACTAATCTAACCAAAGTTCACAGAACAAGTGAGTGAAAGTGCTAACCATAGGATACTAAGGTAGAAGTGAGGAAAGAGAGAAATAAGAATCCTAATGAAACCTGAGAGATTTTGAGCTCCAACTGTTCTTTGCATGTGAGAGTCCCACTCATGTGTGTTCTTCTATAAGGTTTGACTTGTTTCTGACTTGTTAAATATATCACTGTTGTGCACATTATTGCTTGAAGCATTTTTAAATTGTTGCTCATTACCCCAGTGTAGCTTAAATGGCCCACCTAAAAAGATGAAAACCTTGTTTTGAAGCCCCTTGAGCCTGAACCCTTTTTTCTGTGACAAAGCCAAATTACAAGCCCTAAAACTTGGAAAAACAACAACTGTCCCATGCTAGGTGGAGTAAAATGTGCTTTCCACCAAGAGATATAATGATTTAAGTTTAGGAGTGCTACATAGTAGAAGGATATAATGTGCATAGAAGGAACTGCTAAATAAAGCAGTTACATATTAAAAAAAATATTAAAAAAATAAAGCAAAATCAATAAAAAGGAAAAGGTGAAATAGAGGAATCAAAAAGAAAGGTAGCACCCCATTCAGTGAAAAGTTAAAGCCAATTTTAGAAGTGGAACATCAAAGAAATGTGGATCAACAGAAAGGAAAAGCACTTTTAACTCCACTTGGTCAAAGCCATTTCCCAAAATTGTCTTCCACCCCTACCTTAGCCTCATTACAACCAAATAAAAATCCTCATGCAGTGTGCAGTTTTGATCATGTTTTACTGAGTTTAGAAGCTTGTCAAGCCTATAATAGAGGAAGCATGTGAAGTCATGACAGAGTAAAACCAGGTACTGTGTGGAGTGATTTTACAAAGACAATGGTTTTGAGAGTTAGAATTGCAAATATGAATATGGTGGAGGGCTACTCTTTATTGCCAAATCAAAATACTGGAACTATGGTTGGCTCTTGAACTCATTTTGTTTGATGAAAAGAGGCTGAAAGGTGATTTCAGGTGATGAAGGCTGATTAGAACTCTAAGTTAACTCAAATCTCAAAATCCACTCTGGATCACACATTCACTGATTGGGCTGAGTTACACTCAACTCCTTAAGAGGCAGGAAAAAGGAAGTTTTGAGGAAGTAAGGAACAAAGGGATTTGAAGCAAGTTTGAGATTATGACAAAAATAGCTGATGCTTGTTTCTTTCTTGTGTTGATTGTGACATGTTGTTTTTCTATCTTTGAATCCTTTTCCATTAATTGAGGACAAGTAATAGTTTAAGTTTGGGGGTGTGATAATTTTTAGAAATAAAGGTTATCTAGCCTATTTTGAGTCTTTAATCTAGTTAATAAGGAATAAATTAGGATAGATTTTATGCTTAAAGTCAATTAATTTCATGTTACGTTTGGAGGCAATATAGAGTCTGTAAATAGCAGGTTTAATGGTGTTTTTGAGCTGTGTGTAATAACATAAACTTAAGAACTGAAATGAAAGGAGCTGGTAGCACTGCTTTGAAATGTTGTAGCCTTAGCTGAGAGTCAAAAGTCAACTAAAGAAGGACTAAGACTAATAGAAGCTGGCTTTTGAAGAAGAGGGACCCAAGAGATCTTCTCACCACTCGTGTGGATGAATTAGGACAAATTACCTTGTCATTTGTACCTTTTCATTTAGGCTAGGGAATGAATTAATGTAAATATTCTTTATAGGGCCCAAAGGGACAAGTTTTGTCTTATTGTTACTTTATGGTCCCCTTAGGTAGGACACCACACGAGTAAAGGGTTTTTACCCTAAGGAAGTCAGTATAAATACATTTTTTGCACACAGCTAGAGGTAGACCCAATTAGAGACTCTTAAGCTTTACACAAAATTGGAAGCTTAGCCAAGAAGGGAAAGGAAGCACCTGTAAGGAATGGAAGCCAAGCTGGGAATGGCGTGGTGACCTAGGATTAAGCTCTTATTATTCTCTTTTAGTGAAACTTCCAGCTTGTAATGGATTTCTTATCTACTTTATTTTATAATATGTTTTTATTCATTTTCATTTCTATCATGAGGTAAATTTCTTGAGCTAGGAATGTGATGATCTTATAATGAATGTGATGAAAAACATGTGATGTGTGTTTGCAGTAATTTAACCAAGTGATTTTCATGTTATAGGCTGGAAAATGAGAGTGATCAACTTATTTTAAACAGCCCAAGTTTATTAATGTTGGAAGACATTATTAAATGGAGCCTTTGAGTTAATATGAGTTGAGTATTTAATTGGAAAATTAATTTACCTTGAATAGAATAGGAATATGCATTCAAGCTCATAGGTTAGCTGAGACAATTTAAATGCAGATGAGCATAATTAATTTGGGCTTAGGAATAAGGAACATTTAATGAAGCTTGTCTTAAAAAGTGTTGGAAAACACATCAGCTTTTATTCTCTGGAACCATTGCCGCAACATTCGAGAGCATGTTTGACATTACATGATTTATAAGTGACTCTATTCCTAGTCAATTTCCAATTATCAACTACACATCTTATAATTCATCTATCTCTAGTTGATAATTGGAAATTGACTAGGAATAGAGTCACACACACACACACACACACACACACACACACACATATATATATATATATATTCCTTTTTCTATTACTGAATGTCCTTTGGATTTACTTTATCCAATTTTCCTAACTTGATTAACCTCTTGAAAACTTTAGAAATTACCCTACAATCCTCGTGGGAACCATCTTTTATCATTATATTACTTGTTTCACTGTGTATACTTGTACATTGCATATTTTGAGCAACAATTAACTATTCCCTAAGCTGTTTATTAATGTTAACGCGGATATACATTTGAAAATAACATAAGCTTGCGGAAGCAATGAAAATTAAACCCATTTAAACATACACAGCAGAAGAAAAGATAAACAACAAATACATACATAATATATACATCAATTCTCCAACTGTACTGCCAATCCCAACATAGGAACTCTAGCCCTAGTGACTATACAAATTGGGCAAAGATATAAGGTAAATTGGTCTAAGAAAATACATCCAAAAAAAGCATGACGGTAGTCTCTAGCATCCCTGGTCACAATCCGGGGCTCCCATACCAACTTGTCACTGTTGATAACGATCCTACGTTGCCGATAGCGGTGCAACATCTGAGTACTCCTCCTCCTCTTGCCCCTGTAGACTCTGCCAACTCTATCCTCGACTATAGACTGCTCACTCCTATTCCACATGTCATCCGAGAACTCACACTGACGTGGCGGATACCATATCTCTGTGAAAGGCAATCGTTGGGAGATCCGATAAGAGCCGAGCATAGTGAAGACAAGTCCTGTTCCGATACTGACATAGATACTGACCGAGCCGACGTAAAACGTGAAGAACTGTGAGTGGTCGACCTGCCACCCACGGTCGTCATGGTATACGATCTCAATATCCTCTAGGGTCTGGAACCTCGATGGAATCATCTGCATGTAATGCATCTAATGATGCTCTGGTTTGTTCGCCATCGGCATATGGCTGTTGTTCATCTGATGAACTAATAAATACATAAAAAGAGAAAGAAAATAACAAGGGAGATAAGAATATCGGCACCACCATAAAACAGGGATAGGGAAAACATAGTAAATCATACTATCACACAACAGTCAACACATATAGCAAACATCTCTCGAGTCATACTGTCACAATTCAACCTTGATTATCCAACTATGATCAATCCTCTAAGGAGTCACACTCCTACGCATGTCGGTCGATCTCTCACACTAGGGATACTGATCCCCCGGACATTCTGTTTCTCTCTCAGGCCTATCTGTCACCCAAAGAATGTTAGCTGGTTTGTCATGGTAATAGTTCCGCTTGCTGTGATCAATAAGGGTGCTTCCCCCTATGTGCTTAACTCCAATAGGGGTATCTTGGTCTCCTCGGAAGGTCCACCATAGACTGGAACACTCCGGGTCCAGATATCGAGATAGTCGAGTACCAGCGGAGACCACGACACAATTGGTGCAAACTATTGGCCATTGTTGGTTAATCGGAACCCGGCTACATCCCCAAGGTTCCCTGAATCGTCCTGCTTGCATTCCGTACCCACACCCGGGTACACTAACCTAGCATTACTCTAAGTCACACGGCTCGCCACTTTGGCAAATATGCAAGGCAACATAACCTAAGTTGACACCAGTACTATTACTCACTTACACGCATTACGATGCACAAGGCATCCACAACCTCATCTCAGTACCCATATACCGCTTTCACATCATTTTCACAACCATAGTACCCTCACGGTGTCAATTAGGGTTTCCAACAAAACAACAGACTATCAAACAGCCTCAACGCCAACATCATAATATCATCATCCTCAATATCAAATAATAACTTAACATCATCAAGTAAAACAACATCATAACCATAAACATCATAAAGTAGTAAAACAGACAACCTCACCAACTTCACGCAAAGCAGTAAAGTAAACCTAACATCGATATGCATGCCATAAGTAAATCATGTTTATAGTTTTAAAATCATTTTCACTATGGATTTAATCATCGCAGGCTATTCGACAACTAGTAGGGTCTGGGGCACCCTACATATAAAGTATAATACACTATACTATGCTTGTCCCCCCAGCGTATCAGATACTTTCTCCCCACCTTAGACAGTCGTATCTGCACGTCAATGCCTCAAAATCCGTGTCCCTCTCCTTAGAACAACTGCTGCCTCGGTCGCCACAGAGCTCCCGGGTGCTCCGAAATTTTCCCTGAACACATGGACAGAGTCCCGACAATATCATAAACCTTAATCTTGCAACAATTTCAAAGACAAAGATAGAATCAAAGAAAAATTTATAAAACAAGGTAAATGACAATGTCGACGTGTCGATGAGTTAGGGATTCAAGCATTACCTCCACTATTTAACAAATCAAAGGTATGTATAAGACGTGCTCGTTGCCCTGAACGCATATATGAAATTGGAATAAAAAATGGACGAACAAAATCCCGGAACCTCAACTGTCTCAGCTCTCCCTTTTCTCTAAACAAGTCTGGTTCGAAGACCCCCCCCCCCCCCCCCCCAATGCGCACCAACACTTGAGCATTGGCCCTATGACACCCTCTACCCCGCATGTATTGATAAAGCAGTATCATAGGATAAAATATTTAAAAAGAATAAACACATGTATATCATTTATTAAAATGAAAACAACAAGCAGAAGATACCACATTGTAAACAATGTCATAACACGGAAATAAAACATATCATAAAAACATAACTGAAAACAAAACCCAACCCCGATGTCCCATTACAGAGCTGGTAACCAATAATCCAGAAACATCACCGATAAACAACTAAAACTGAAAGTAAATCCTATTTACGAGTAAGTGGCTCCTCAGAGTCACTCATCAACTGGCTACTCACCATCCTCTGCATAAAGATAAGGTACATGAAAACAACGACAAAAATATGGAGAGTAAGAAACATGTATATAAACATAACGGCTTGGAAGCAGTTAGTAAGACGAGCATGCATCATATAACATATAGCATATCAAGCATCATAACATATTAACATGTCAACATTGTCCATATCATTTCAAATAAGTATGCTATGCGATGTAGCGCTACTCCACCAGATCTTTTCACCAAACCTTAAGATTCCATCAGTACATCGCTTAAACTCTACAGATTCTCCTGCTTCTATCCTTTGATTGACCTTTTGGAGATACTGGTCTTCTGCTTGCGATTGTAACACCCTGATTTTTGCATAAAGGAATATGTTACTATGGATGCCTAGTTGTTGTTATTGTTATTATTATTAATATTATTGTTATTATTATTAATGAAGTTATTATTGTTATTTATATAATTGATAATGTAATAGTTATTAGTGTTGTAGTTTTTTATACACATACATACATATATATATATATATATCTGTGTGTGTGTGTGTGTGTGTGTGTGTGTGTGTGTGTGTGTGTGTGTGTGTGTGTGTGTGTGTGTGTATTATTAAATATGTATGATAATATGTATTTTAATATATGATTATTTGCATTAATATGAGATTGTGTCCCTTAATGTGTGATCTTATATGGATATAAGATTTTGTAGGTGATTTTATATGTTAATATATAATATGTGTTTTTATTAATAATAAGTGATTAAGAAAGATATTATGAGATACCATGTGATTTAGTATTTAAATCGACATAGTGTATCTCTTAGGTTTTAGTCCCTCGATCAATAAGATTTGAGTCTTCATTAATATAGGATAATCCTCTTTTTGGTTATTATCTCTTAAGATCTTATCATAAATCTCCTAAGGATCCTATCTAGAAATAACTACCAAATCTGTCTCTAAACGTTCATCTCACTTTTTACCATCTTAGAGTCTGATTTAGGATTCAATTGTAAGACATGAATATGTATATATTTCTCTAAGATTTCTAATGACACCAAGAACGCCTCAATTGGACACTTGTAGCTCAAGATATGGTCCAAATATCGATTTGTACACAGTTTGGGCAGAAATAAGAGCTTGTTATGCCCTAAATTCTTTTTATACCATAAGACTCGATCTAAACCCTAATTCCCACCACTCTAGACTCAAAATATGCCTCTCTTCATCTTTTAGGTTTTTATTTTGGTTCTCTTAAGAATTCTTGAAGGAAATTGCCCCCATTCATCGTTCTTCGTCGTTTTTAGCCAGAAGGACATCGCTGAAGACACGCGCTTCTTTTGGTGTCAACTTTATCCCTTTCTTTCTGAATTTTGGGCTTCAAACAAGGTGATATTTCGTCTGCCTTGTTCTCCTTATTTTCCCCATTGAGTTTCTTGATTTACAAGCTTAATCCATGTGTTTCGTTGTCATTCTTGAGGAAGTGATCAAGCATTTATGAGACGAGACTCAAACGAAACTTTTCTCCACTTCTTGTTTTTTTTGTTTAGAGTTTAATCTCAAGGTAAGCCATATCTCTTATTCCCTTTTTGATTCTCTCATTGGTTTGGGAGTTGTGGTCCTATTTATGAACTCTTCTTATTTTGTAATGGTTGGAACTAGTGAAGGAGGCTTGGATTCGACACTCTCATCCCTTCAAGGCTTGAGAATTTGATTGAGGTATGAGGAGAAGGAATAGTATTGACATGTAGGTGTTGGGGGTAGCGTAAGATGAAGGGTTAACCTATGACCCTGTCATATGTTGTTTGTCTATTCGATGTTAATTGATGTATGTATGATATGATTATAATGTTAATGGCATGCTTTAATTGTTGCATTGTTTGATGTTAATTATTGACGATGTATTATTGGATGTTATTGGAATGCCCAATTGAGTATGATGTTTAATGATACCATGAATGTTCATGATGATGATGATGTTGTTATGATAATGTTGAAACTGTTATGATAATGATGATGATGCGGTGATCTGAATGAGTGTTGATTGTTGTGGATGTTAATGCCAACAATGACGTTAGTAAGACTCTAACGGATTAATAGGGCTTATTAATGATGTTAAGACCTTAGAAGAGATGTTAATAAAGACGAATGCATTTAAGGGATGTTTTCCCAGTTTGTTCATTAGACATGAATATAGTATGAGAGGCAAGGTTATGTTCATAGGGCTTAGTCAAAGACCCTATGATTGATTAGTGAGTGTTTTAGGGTCGTTAGTATTGAAGCTGGAAGTAAAGGCATGTGAACAATTAAAGGTAATGAAACTAATGATTGATGGTGTAGCTAAAACCAATAGGTTTGATCTTTGAATGCCCTAGGATACTTAGTAAGGGTTGTTCAACCCTTCTGCCTAGAAACAGTACAGCCACACTCCATTGAGCTTGGTTGTGCTCAACAGTCAACACGACCATGCTCAACTTAACAGTCCGCATACCCGTGCTGGAGGGAAGCCTGGTCGTGCTTCCCTGTACAGACCATAACACAAACGGTAATAAGGGGTGTTTCACCCCAAATGCTTCTAATAATGAAGAAGGCACCAAACCAAGTAAAGACAACTTAGATAACTTAAAGATAATAATCTACATTGGTAGCCGAGTGGCCCAGGGGGCCTTGATGCTTAATGGTCAAGGTGTTGACCTCTAGTGCCTATGGGCCAGAGTATTAATAACTAAAGTAAAAAGATGCTGTTCTGTACCTTGGTAGCCGAGTTGCCAAGGGGGCCTTGATAGCCGAGTGCTCGAGGTTTTGAGCTTTCAGTGCTTATTGCCCAGAGTGTTGTTGTTATGTACCTTGGCAGTCGAGTGGCCAAGGGGGCCTTGATGCCTAATGTCAAGGTGTTGTTAAAAGATATTGGTCCTTGGTAGTAGAGTGACCAAGGGGGCCTTGATGCTTAATGGTCAAGTTGTTGAGCTCTGGTGTTTTTTGTTAAGAGTGTAAGTGAGAAGATTAGGTAATAAACGATTAAAGACTAAAGATGAAAGATAACGTTGATAATGATGATGAACTTGGGTAGCCGAGTGGCCCAAGAGGAGGTGGTGATTGTTGGTTGTGCGCTGTGTTGCTCATTCATGCATTGGAATAGTGGAGTAGCGTTGCATCGCATAATATACCATGTTTTGAATGATATATATATATATATATATATATATATATATATATATATATATATATATATATATATATATATATTGATATTGATGTGATGAGATGGTTATGTTTGATATGCTATGTTTATATGATGCATGTTTATCTTGCTAACTACTCCCATGTAGTTTAGTTGATATATATGTTTCTTACTCTCTGTCTTTTTTTGTCTGCTTGCATGTATCGTTTTGGATATTCAGAGGACGGTGAGCAGCTTGCTGAGGAGTGACTCTGAGGAGCCTCTACTCGTAGTTTAGTTTCTTTCGTTTATGTTGTTTATCCGAGATGTTTGGGACTATGGTTATACCGGCTCTGTAATATGACATCGGGGTTGAGTTTCGTTTATGTTTATGTTTATGATTTGTTTCACTTTTAAACATGTTTTAGTTTTTCCACGTTGAAGTTATGTTATAATGTGGTAGCCTCTTCCCGGATTTTATTATTGTGATATAATATGCATTTGTTCTTTTCCTTTTTATCTCTGTTATGCTTTACGAATGCATGCGGGGTGGAGGGTGTCACATTTAGTGGTATTAGAGCAGGTCTATCCTATCAAGCCGTGGTATGAGTCTGTTACGAGTCTTCTGTGTGCTCTTGTTTGAATTATCTATATTTATTATAGATAATGATGCAAAGTATTAAGAACCTTTAGTTCTTCCTGCTTGGTTGGAGCCTCCGAGTCCGAGGACTTGATCCAAGGTATGTGCATAATTGGTGGGAGCATACCTGTACCTTTTCAATCAAAGTAATAGAAATTTCGTGGACGAAATTTTTATAAGGAGGTGGAATTGTAACACCCTGTTTTTTGCATAAGGGTATATATTACTATGGATGCCTAGTTGTTGTTGTTGTTGTTGTTGTTATTATTAATGAAGTTAGTATTGTTATTTATATAATTGATAATGTAATTGTTATTAGTGTTGAAGTCTTTTATGCATACATACATACATACATACATACATACATACATACATACATACATACATACATACATATATATATATATATATATATATATATGTATATATATATGTGCATGTATATATTATTACATATGATAATATGTATTTTAATATATGATTATTTACATTAATATGAGATTTTGTCCCTTAATGTGTTATCTTATATGGATATATGATTTTGTATGTGATTTTATATGTTAATATATAATATGTGTTTTTATTAATAATAAGTGATTAAGAAATATATTATGAGATATCGTGTGATTTAGTATTTAAATCGACATAGTATATCTCTTAGGTTTTAGTCCCTCGATCAATAAGATTTGAGTCCTTATTAATATAGGATAATCCTCTTTTTGGTTATTATTTCTTAAGATCTTATCATAAATCTCCTAAGGATCCTATATAGAAATAACTACCAAATCTGTCTGTAAACGTTCATCTCACTTTTGACCATCTTAGAGTCTGATTTAGGATTCAATTATACTATATGAATTTGTAGATATTTCCCTAAGCTTTCTAATGACACCAAGAACGCCTCAATCGGACACTTGTAGCTCAAGATATGGTCAAATACCGATCTGTACACATTTTGGGCGGAAATAGGAGTCTGTTATATCCTAAATTGTTTTTATACCGTAAGACTCGATCTAAACCCTAATTCCCACCACTCTAGACTCAAAATCGGCCTCTCTTCATCTCTTATATTTTTCTTTTGTTTATCTTAAGAACTCTTGAAGGAAATTGCCCCCGTTCATCGTTCTTCGCCGTTTTTAGCTAGAAGGACATCGTTGAAGAGACACGCTTCTTTTGGTGTCGACTTTATCCCTTTGTTTCTGAATTTTGGGCTTCAAACAAGGTAGAATTTCGTGTGCCTTGTTCTCCTTATTTTCCCCATTGAGTTTCTTGATTTAGAAGCTTAATCCATGTGTTTCGTTGTCGTTCTTGAGGAAGTGATCAAGTGTTTGTGAGACGAGACTCAAACAAAATTTTTCTCCTCTTCTTGTTTTTGTTCTTTAGAGTTTAATCTCAAGGTAAGCCATACCTCTTGTTCCCTTTTTGATTCTCTCATTGGTTTGGGAGTTGTGGTCCTCTTTATGAACTCTTCTTATTTTGTAATGGTTGGAACTAGTGAAGAAGGCTTGGATTCGACACTCTCATCCCTTCAAGGCTTGAGAATTTGATTGAGGTATGAGAAGAAGGAATAGTATTGACATGTAGGCATTGGGGGTAGCATAAGATGAAGGGTTAACCCATGACCCTGTCATATGTTGTTTGTCTATTCGATGTTAATTGATGTATGTATGATATGATTATAATGTTTATGGCATGCTTTAATTGTTTCATTGTTTGATGTTAATTATTGATGATGTATTATTGGATGTTATTGATATTTACAATTGAGTATGATGTTTAATGATACCATGAATAATCATGATGATGATGATGCTATTATGATGATGATGTTGTTGTTATGATAATGATGAAACTGTTATGATAATGATGATGTTGTGGTGCTCTAAATGAGTGTTGATTGTTGTGGATGTTAATGCCAACAATGATGTTAGTAAGACTCTAAATGATTAATAGGGCTTATTAATGATGTTAAGACCTTAGAAGAGATTATAATAAAGATGAATGCATTTAAAGGATGTTTTCCCAGTTTGTTCATAATACATGAATATAGTATGGGAGGCAAGGTTATGTTCATAGGGCTTAGTCAAAGACCCTAGTATTGATTAGTGAGTATTTTAGGGTCGTTAGTATTGAAGCTGGAAGTAAAAGGCATGGGAACAATTAAAGGTAATGAAACTGATGATTGATGGTGTAGCTTAAACCAATAGGTTTGATCTTTGAATGCCCTAGGATACTTAGTAAGGGTTGTTCAACCCTTCTGCCCAGAAATAGTACAGTCACACTCCATTGAGCTTGGTTGTGCTCAACAGTCAACACGACCATGCTCGACTTAACAGTCCGCATGCCCGTGCTGGGGGAAGCCCAGTCGTGCTTCCCTGTATAGACCATAACACAAACGGTAACAAGGGGTGTTTCACCCCACATGCTTCTAATAATGAAGAAGGCACCAAACCAAGTAAAGACAACTTAGATAGCTTAAAGATAATAATGTACCTTGGTATCCGAGTGGCCAAGGGGGCCTTGATGCTTAATGGTCAAGGTGTTGACCTCTGGTGCCTATGGGTCAGAGTATTAATAACTAAAGTAAAAAGATGTTGTTTTGTACCTTGGTAGCCGAGTGGCTAAGGAGGCCTTGATAGCCGAGTGGTCGAGGTGTTGAGATCCGGTGCTTATTGGCCAGAGTGTTGTTGTTATGTACCTTGGCAGTCTAGTGGTCAAGGGGGCCTTGATGCATAATGTCAAGGTGTTGTTAAAAGATATTGGACCTTGGTATAAGAGTGGCCAAGGGGCCCTTGATGCTTCCTGGTCAAGTTGTTAAGCTCTGGTGTTTTTTTGGCAAGAGTGTAAGTGAAAAGATTTTGTGATAAAAGATTAAAGACTAAAGATGAAAGATAACGTTGACAATGATGATGAACTTGGGTAGCCGAGTGGCCCAAGTGGAGGTGGTGATTGTTGGTTGTGCGCTGTGTTGCTCATTCATGCATTGGAGTAGTGTTGCATCGCATAATATACCTTGTTTTGAATGATATATATATATATATATATATATATATATATATATATATATATATATATATATGATATTGATATTGATGTGATGAGATAGTTATGTTTGATATGCTATGTTTATATGATGCATGTTCATCTTGCTAACTACTCCCATGCAGTTTAGTTGATATATATGTTTCATACTCTCTGTCTTTTTTTGTCTACTTACATGTATCGTTTTGAATATGCAGAGGATGGTGAGCAGCTTGCTGAGGAGTGACTTTGAGGAGCCTCTATTCGTAGTTTAGCTTCTTTAGTTTATGTTGTTTATCTAAGATGCTTCAGACTATGGTTATACCAGCTCTGCAATGTGACATCGGGGTTGAGTTTCGTTTAAGTTTTATGTTTATGTTATGTTTCCCTTTTAAACATGTTTTATTTTTCCGTGTTGAAGTAATGTTATAATGCGGCAGCCTCTTCCCGGATTTTATTATTATTATTATATAATATGCATGTGTTCTTTTCCTTTTTATCTATGTTGTGCTTTACGAATGCATGCGGGGTAGAGGGTGTCACATTTAGTGGTATTAGAGCAGGTCTATCCTATCAAGCCGTGGTATGAGTCTGTTACGAGTCTTCTGTGTGCTCTTGTTTGAATTATCTATATTTATTATAGATAATGATGCAAAGTATTAAGAACCTTTAGTTCTTCCTGCTTGGTTGGAGACTCCGAGTCTGAGGTGTTGAGCTCTGGTGCTTATTGGCCAGAATGTTTTTGTTCTGTGTTTGAGACACGAAATCTAGGCAAGTATACCTAGTCGTACAAGTAATAAAGAGATGAGAAGGATATCATTCCCACGAGGACTGAGACAAGTACTAGCACGTATCAAATCAATTACTATCTAAGCGAACCTTTGGATGGAAGGAAGATCAATAGTAAATACCAAGCCCAACAAACGTTAAAATAAACAAAATACAAAGAAAAAGTTCTTTTTTTATTTTTGTCAAACACTTGGAATGCAGAAAAATGGTTCTTCAAATATGATGAAAGATGTTGGGATTAAACTTCACCAAACCTTAGTCTCATACAATACCAAGACCACCAATCCATTTTATGCTTCAAATATTAAAATCAATCCACAAGATTACTCAAGCCCTAATTCCTTAGATGACAAGAGCCTAAATCTCCTAATTAAACCCTAATTCCTTAGGTGGCCTAATTAGTGAATTTGCATTAAGAGTAGGGATTACATGATTACTAATAAACCAAAATCCATTCCTAGATGCAAGGTTCACTAGGTGATTAATTCCAGATCAAGAATTGATAAGAACGTCCCCATTGCAAATCAAATGTCAAAATCAATTCATGGATGATCAAACCACAAAAAGCATTAAGCATAGGAATCAAACACTAATACGAAAGCATAAACACAGATTAATAGATCAAGGCAAATACATGATATTTGGTTTAGCTACATCTAATCCCAACAAAAAGGGATTTAGCTACTCATAGTCATAGAGAAAGCCAAAATCAAAACAATAGAGAAAAGGGAGAGAAGGGACTCCATGGAAGCTTCCCACAGCCGTCACAGCAGCTCCTTGGTGCAGAGAAACGTTCTTTTTCTTTTTAGGGTAAAAGTCTGCTCCCTTTGTTCTGCCCCTGATGCCTTATTTATAGAATTGGATTCAAATAACGCGCGTCACGGCCGTGATGGCCATCACGACCAGACCGTGGCGGGTTCTGCCTTGGGCGCGTCTTCAAATTTTGGTTTGTCACGGCCGTGACACTCATCACGACTAGGCCGTGATCTGTTCTGTTTGGTTCAGCTAACATGTCACGGCCGTGATGGCTATCACGGCCAGGCCGTGACCAGTTCTAACTTTGGAGGATCTGGTTCAGCTGACAGGTCACGGTCGTGATGGGCGTCACGGTCGTGATGGGCATCACGGCTAGGCCGTGACCAGTTCTGACTTTTCCCTTCTTTTCTCTTCAGCTCTGCTTGATCATGGCCGTGATGGTCATCACGACTGGGCCGTGATGGGCTCTGTTTGGTACATTTTCTTCACTTTTCAAGCTCTATCTTCATCCAAGCTCCATCATGGTCAATCTTGAGCATTTTACCCTTAATTCCTGCAAAACAACACCACGAAACCACCTTACCCGTTCCAAGGTAAAAACTAACAAAAATCAAATAAAAATTGCCTAAACTATATGAAAATGCATGCAAAAATGTACATGAAATATGAGGTGAGATCACACTCATCAAATCACCCCAAGCTTAAGACTTTGCTTGTCCTCAAGCAATCACCAATCCCAGAAGATATACATAATCAGAGCATAGATAGTGAACCAAGAACCCGAGTAACTAATCCAAGTAACAGGCATTCTCAAATAATTCATCAAGAGACAATCAATTTCAAGTCCAATTAGAAGCTTAGGTTTCCTAGACTCATATTCTCACTGATTCGAGCACTCTTTCTCACCTCACTCAAGTTTTTAAGGATATATGACAATTCGCTCAATTTCCTCAAGGAATGAATTCTACCATAAGCTTGACTATTAACCAAATCTCTACTTTATTCATGAAAACACGTAAGAATCAAGAGGTATTTTACTTTGGTTGTAACGGGGCCATGGGATTAATCGTTAGGTGGGGATATCAAGAAAAGGAAATTTCAATAAGGCTAAACAAAATATCAAGCATTGCAAAGCATGACACCTTCTAAAATACCTTTTTGGGTTTTGATTCATCTTTCCACCTTTCTTTCTTTCTTTTTATTTTATTTCTCACTTCCTTTTGTCATCCCCTTCTCTATTTTTTTTTTGATACGAAGGGGAGATTTTCAATTCAAGAGAAATATTTTTCTAACTTTCTCATCCCATACTTTTTCAACTACCTTTTTACCCTTTTTGTAATACTTTAAAAGGTGCCATACCAAGCATTATTCATCAAAGTATTTCAAGGTACCAAGAAAAGTATTTTATTCTTTCCGGTTCAAAATTGGGCAACTAAGGGGTAGCATTTAGTTAATCAAATCTCAGAAGGCCGGAAAAATACCTAGTGTCTCAATCATTTTCAAAAATGTTTTCAAAAATTTTTAAGCATCAAAACGGTTTCAAGTCAAGCTCTAGAGAATACATTCCAAGAGGAATAACACTCTATCACAAAGAATGGGGTAGATTTAGTGAGTACCCCTTTTTGGCTCAAAAATCTCACATTTAGTAGTTCAAAAATCAATGAGAAACACAAATCTACAGAACCACATGCTAATTATCAACTATCAAAGATCATCTCAAGAATTTTTTTATTTGTAGCCTTATCACAAGAATAAAAAAAATTGGGTTCAAAAATTCACTATCTCAAGTTAATTGGCACTCAGTTCTCACAATTGGATGCATAATCTAAGCAAGGGGCAATATAATCATGTGATAATGCAAAACTATGCCTATATGAATGCAACATGAAAAATGCAAAAATTCAAAAGTTTGCAAAAAATACCCCTACCCCAAGCTTAAAAACTTACATTGTCCCCAATGTAAATAAGCAAGTCGGAGAGAGGAGAAAAATGGAACAACTCACTAAGGTGGTAGCGGGTGTTGGCTCACATGCCTAGGCAAAGGGAGGCTGAAAAGTGTGTCACGGCCGTGATGCTCATCACGGGTAGGTCGTGATCAATTCTGGTTCATAGGAGCTGGCCTGTCACGGCTGTGACCTCCATAACGGCTAGGCCGTGATGCTCTCTGATCTTCAGGGTCCTTTCATCACGCCCGTGATGGGTATCACGGCTGGGCCATGATCCTTAATGATCTTCATGGCTGGCTCATCACGGTCGTGACCAGTGTCACGGCCAGGGTGTGATGGTTGCTGACTTTGCTGGTACTTGACCTTTTTGCTTCTCCTTCCTTCTTACCCTGAAAACACTTAAAAATCTATCAATTTATGATCTTTTTCCTCTTGATCTTCTCAAATTATTGAAGAGTTAAAATAAAAAACAAATGGAAAAGGAAAAGAAAACTTGGGTTGCCTCCCAATAAGCGCTTCTTTAATGTCACTAGCTTGACGGGCCAGTGATCTAAAGGATCACGAAGGCGCACAGTTGTGGTCAATCTCTCGATGTCACCACCCAAGTAGGCTTTGAGCCTTTGGCCATTGACTTTGAAGGTCCTTTTTGAAGTAGGATCCTCCACTTCTATAGCTCCATGAGATGAGACTTCTTTGACAATGAACGGTCCCGACCACTTAGACTTCAACTTGCCCGGAAACAATCTTAGTCGAGAATTGAATAATAAAACTTGTTGTCCCGACTGAAATGCTTTCATCACGATCTTCTTGTCATGATAAGTCTTGACTCACTGCTTGTAAATAGCTGCATTCTCATATGCATTAAGGCGCATCTCCTCTAATTCATGCAGCTGATTGACTCTTTTCTCACCCGCCAAAGTGGCATCAAAATTCAAGAACTTCAATGCCCAAAAGGCTCGATGCTCCAACTCTACGGGTAGATGACATGCCTTCCCATAGACCATCTGAAACGGAGATAACCCCACAAAAGTTTTTAATGCAGTCCGGTAAGCCCACAAGGCATCGTCAAGCTTCTTTGCCCAATCTTTTCTTGAAGTGGCCACAGTTTTTTCCAGAATTCGCTTAATCTCTCGGTTAGAGACCTCCGCTTAGCCATTTGTTTGCGGATGATATGGAGATTCCACCTTATGCCTCATATCATACTTGGTCAACACATTTCTCAGTTGTGAGTTGTAAAAGTGAGATCCTTCATCACTTATAAGGACCCTTGGGACACCGAACCGGGCAAAAATGTTCTTTTTGATGAATTTAATCACTGTTTGTGCATCATTCTTCGGTGTTGCAATGGCCTCCATCCATTTAGAAATGTAGTCCACCGCCACCAAGATATATTGATTGGAGAATAAAGGTGGAAGTGGACCCATAAAATCTATGCCCCAACAGTCAAATACTTCAACCTCCAATATGTTTTGAAGTGGCATCTCATCCCTTTTAGATATGTTACCGGTCCTTTGGCACTTGTCACAACTCTTCACATGATTGTAAGCATCCTTGAAGATTGAGGGCCAAAAGAGCCCAGATTGGAGGACCTTTGCAGCTGTCCTATCCCCATTGTAATGTCCACCATATGGAGAGTTATGGCAATGCCACAAAATACTCTTTGCTTACTCTTAACTCACATACCTCCTCCATAAGCCATCCGGTCCAACCTTGAACAGAAATGGGTCATCCCACATGAAATGGTTGGCATCCCGGAAGAATTTTTTCTTTTGTTGCCAAGTGAGGTGCTCTGGAACAATGTTGGCTGTCTTGAAATTTGCCATGTCGGCAAACCATGGTCTCTCATGCACTAGAAATAAGGCCTCATCCGGGAACTCGTCCTGAATGTCCTTTTCTTTTGCAGTAACCTCTTCATTCACCAACCGAGATAAGTGGTCAGCCACCATATTTTTGCTGCCTTTTTTGTCCTTGATGACTAAGTCAAATTCCTGGAACAATAGAATCCACCTTATGAGTCTTGGTTTTGAACCTAACTTAGTCAGCAAATATTTAATTGCAGCATGATTAGTAAAAATAGTGACTTGTGACCCAATCAAGTATGAACGAAATTTTTCCAATGCAAACACTATGGCTAGCAACTCTTTTTCAGTTGTTGCATAATTTATTTGGTTCTCATTGAGAACCTTGCTAGCATAGTGAATGGCATGGAAAAACTTTTCCCTTCGCTGCCCCAAAACTGCCCCAACTACGTAGTCACTGGCATCACATATTAATTCAAATGGTGACTCCCAGTTGGGTGCAACAAGAATGGGAGCGGTGATCAATTTTTCTTTCAAAATCTGAAAAGAAGTAAGGCAAGAAGTATCAAACACAAATGGTGTGTCCTTGTTCAAAAGGATACACAATGGCTTGGCTATCTTTGATAAGTCTTTGATGAACCGCCGGTAAAAGCCTGCATGCCCAAGAAAACTCCTCACACCCTTGACATTCACTGGTGGAGGTAGTTTCTCGATTACATCAATCTTGGATTTATCCACTTCGATCCCCTTAGCTGAAATCTTGTGCCCAAGCACAATGCCCTCCTGCACCATAAAATGACACTTCTCCCAATTTAAGACTAAATTGGTGTCCATGCACCTCTTTAACACAACAGCAAGGTTAGACAAGCAATTATCATAAGAGGAACCGAAAACAGAAAAATCATCCATAAAAACTTCAATGTATTTTTCTACCATATCAGAGAAAATGGAAAGCATGCACCTTTGAAATGTTGCAGGCGCATTACAAAGACCGAAAGACATCTTCCGATAGGAAAAAACTCCAAAAAGACATGTGAAGGCAGTTTTCTCTTGGTCTTCCGGGTTAACCGCAATTTGGTTATAACCCGAATAACCATCCAAGAAACAATAATAAGCTTGCCCAACCAACCTCTCCAACATTTGGTCCATGAATGGAAGTGGGAAGTGATCTTTCCTAGTAGCTTGATTTAGCTTCCGGTAATCTATACACATTCGCCAACCAGTGATCGTTCTAGTTGGGATCAACTCATTCTTCTCGTTGTTCATGACGATCATGCCAACTTTCTTGGAACCACTTGTACCAGACTCACCCAAGCTCTATCGGAAATCGGATAGATCATTCCGGCTTCAAGGAGTTTCAGCACCTCCTTCCTTACCACTTCTTTCATTGTAGGGTTGAGCCTCCTTTGCGGTTGGACCACCGGTTTAAATTCAGCCTCCATCATGATCTTGTGCATACAAAATGTGGGGCTAATACCCTTCAAATCTAAGATGGATCATCCAATAGCTGTTTTATGCTCTCTAAACACCCTTACAAGTTTCTCCTCTTCCAATTTGGACAATACATTGCTCACTATGACAGTATTTTCATCATTCTCACCAAGAAACACATATTTCAAGTGGGGAGGTAGAGGATTAAGCTCTAGCTTGAGATTGTCTTGGATTTCATCCTTTTTGAGCTCTTGTTTCTTAGTATTGACAGAAAGTTGTTTGGGTTGAGCTTCCAAATCACACAAACACTCATCTATTTCCTTCTCCTATCTCTCATCAAGATTTTCAGTAGAGTTCACAATTACCTTCTCAAGAGTAGAGGAATGGTGCTGATGTGAGAAGACTTCTTTAGCCACTACTTCCACAAGGTCCATGTGGAAACAATTCTCTTCATCACTTGGGTGATACATAGCTTCAAATACATTGAAAGTAACCTCTTCATATTGCACTGAGTCGAAGTTGGCCTTTTTGTACATCTATCAAAGCACGACCAGTTGCTAGAAAAGGTCTCCCTAATATAAGTGGAACTTCTGCATCCTACTCTATATCTAATATCACAAAATCCGCTGGGAAGATAAACTTATCCACCTTGACCAAAACATCTTCCATAATACCAAGAGGACGCTTGATTGATCTATCTGCTAGTAGCAATGCCATCCTTGTTGGTTTCACTTCACCACCTCCAAGCTTGTTCAAGATTGAAAGCGGCATCAAATTGATACTCGCCCCCAAGTCACACAAGGCCTTCCCAATAGCAACACTCCCAATTGTGCAAGGGATTGTAAAACTACCAGGATCTTTAAGCTTTGGAGGTAGCTTCCTTTGAAGTATCTCACTACATTCTTCCGTCAAGGCAACAATCTCACCTTCTTTAAACATTCTTTTCTTCGTGAGTAACTCCTTCATGAACTTTGCATAAGTTGGCGTTTGCTCTAGTGCTTCAGCAAAAGGTATGTTGATTTGTAACCTCTTGAAGATGTCAAGAAATTTGGCAAACTGCTCTTCCTTCTCCTTGTTCTTGCTTAAGTGAGGATATGACAACTTTACATAAGAAGGGATCTCTTGAGGCTTGTATCCATCTTTAAAAATCTGACTTTTACTCCTCCTCAAAATTGAATTTTCATCCACTAACTTTTCTCTCTTGTCTTTTTCACTATCTTTCTCTCCTTCCTCTATTACAACCTCTTTGCCTTTTTCTTCATTTTTCTCTCTTTTTTCAGTACTCAACTCTGTTTTTTCAGCATCTCTCTCATTTTTCAACAAAGGCTCACCGCTCACTTTCTCAAGACTTTTACCACTCCTCAAAACAATAGCCTTACAATGCTCTTTAGGATTTATTTGAGTATTACCTGAAAAACTGCCGCTAGATTGTTCCGCTAGGTGCTTTGCAATTTGTCCAACTTGAACCTCCAAGTTTTTAATGGCAGCATCGGTGTTTTTCTGGTTTGACATGGACATTTGCATGAATTGATTGAGGGTGTTCTCTAAGATAGAAGTCCGGTCTTGAGGCGGTTGTGTAGGATGAGGCTTACTTGCTTGTCCGGCATCTTGTTTCCAACCAAAACTTGGTTGATTCCTCCACCCTTGGTTGTAATTGTTGGAATATTGGTTGTTACCTTGCCGCCCATAGTTCCCCATATAAATAGCTTCCTCATGGGAACTAGGTGTGGCCTCACAATTTCCATTATCATGATCTCCTCCACAAAAATCATAGATCATTACCTGTTGAGGTGTCATGGTTGTCCCTTGAATGGTTTGGAGTTGTTGTGGGAGTTGAGCTAGTTGCTTGGTAATGGACTCAAGTTGTTGTGTCATAAGCTTATTTTGAGCCAAAAGTGCAGTTTGTGAGTCTAACTCCAACACTCCCTTTCTTGATGTGGTACCTCTGTCATGATGCATCAAATAGTCATTAGATGCCATAGCTTCTATCAAAGTCAATGCTTCATCCGGTGTCTTTGTGTTCATGGAACGTCCAACTGAGGTATCCAACATAAGCTTGGTTGACGGCCTCAATCCATTGCAAAATGTTTGCATTTGGACAAGATCATCACGGTCGTGACAGGCCATCACGGCCGTGACCAGTTCTGACTTTTGCCTTCTTTTCTCTTCAGCTCTGCTTGATCATGGCCGTGATGGTCATCACGGTTGGGCCGTGATGGGCTCTGTTTGGTACATTTTCTTCACTTTTCAAGCTCTATCTTCATCCAAGCTCCATCATGGTCAATCTTGAGCATTTTACCCGTAATTCCTGCAAAACAACACCACGAAACCGCCTTACCCGTTCCAAGGTAAAAACTAACAAAAATCAAATAAAAATTGCCTAAACTATATTAAAATGCATGCAAAAATGTACATGAAATATGAGGTGAGATCACACTCATCATTCTGTACCTAGGCAGTCGAGTGGCCAAGGAGGCCTTGATGCATAATGTCAAGGTGTTGTTAAAAGATATTGGACCTTGGTAGCCGAGTGGCCAAGGTGGCCTTGATGCTTAATGGTCAAGGTGTTGAGCTCTGGTGCTTTTTGGCTAGAGTGTAAGTGAAAAGATTATGTGATAAAAGATTAAAGACTAAAGATGAAAGATAACATTGATGATGATGATGAACTTGGGTAGCCGAGTGGCCCAAGCAGAGGTGGTGATTGTTGGTAGTGCGCTGTATTGCTCATTCATGCATTGGAGTAGTTGAGTAGTGTAACGCCCTTTGTTACATTAGAAACCCAAGATAAAATCAATAAAAATCCTTTAAAACATTTAATTAAAACATACATGTCATAAAAATTTCATAAATTAATTGAGTCTGAAAATAGCTCATATTAAATAAAATAGTAATAAAGTATCAAAGTAATAAAAATAAATATAAATCCATACATTCGAATAAATAAAATAAAAACAAAAGCCTTAAAACCGGGCGTCTAACTACAATCCAAGAAAATTAAATTGAATCTAATAAACGGTGTCTACATGAACCTCTTAAACAATGCTACGATACTAGCCAACCACACTAAAAGTAAGAAGATAAATCTTCAAGTCTCGATTTCCTCAATAGTGAGATCCTCAGGCTCTGAAAACAACACTTTTAATGAGATATAAAATCCCAGCAAACAACAATACAGTTATAAAATATTTTGAAAATAGTGATGTTCTCAACCGATGCAGTAACTGGAAAAACTGTCCATGGTACCCGATAATTTTCCAAAATGATGTTTATTAAAAAAAACATTTAATTACAACAATCGTATAACGTCAACTCAGAAAAACATAATCAAATATCATATATTAATTAACCAAAGTAACCACACATCACAAAATAACACAATCCTCAAGTGGCTCAGAAACCCCACTTTGTGTTGGTTTCTTGCCCAAATGGGTGAATCGATAACCTCATTAATTTGGTTCCTTGCCCCTTGTCTGCGGTGACTCGGGAATCTCGTTCTAGAATTGATTCCTTGCCACCCTCTTTATGGTGACTCGAGAACCTCGTAATTAAATTGGTTCCTTGTCTCCCATTATTGGTGACCCGAGAGCCTCGTTCATAAAATGGATTCCTTGCCACATATCTTAATTTTCGACATCCCATTAAATGGCGATTTTAAAAGCCAATGCCCCTATCTTTGGCGACATAACAAACTTCACAAAACATACATATATCATTTATATCTCAACTAAAAGATGACAAAAGGATCTTAAATTATAACAATCAAACACACATATACATTCTTTTTAACTACAAACCAGTGGGATTTAATTCATGCTATCACTAAACTAATATATTAAAGTTCAATTATACAAAATCATATACTTCCCGAAAAACAAAAACCATGTATCATTAGAACTCCAGTTCATACTTGAATTGATCTTGACATTATGTACAAGATTTCATGAAGCAATTAAGAATAAAAGGAATCTGCTCATGTGAGTTTTGATGCACAATACCTATGTTTAGTTGATTTATCAATCTAACCTTTAACCGGAAGAATTTTATGTACAGAACAATAAATTATCAATAAACAGTTTCTTTTAGTTTTAGGGAAAACATATTTACTAATTCAATTCATCAAATCAATTAAAAAAAAACTCTCAAAAGGTAATCTTTTGTCAACCCAAACAATCATTCATACCATGGAAATGGTTCGTAAAAGATATTGTTACTCATCTCTCGAAGACCTCCAAAATACTCTAAAAATTCTGTCTGACAAAAGTTAATGTTTCTCTAAAAAATCTCCTTCCCTTCATTGCTACGATGGCACTGCCAAAGAAAAGAAACATGTATAAGAACCTCTCTCTCTCAGCTCACCGCACCGCCTCTCTAATTCCTTGTGCGGTGTGCTACTAACCTCCTTCTCCCGCGTGACTAAGTATAATATATATATACAGGCAGCGCATGTGTGTTTTAGGTTTTTTTTTCTTTTTTTTTCTTTTCTCTAACTTTTATAAGGTTGACCCACTTCATCCACAATTATTAGATGAGCATTAACTTTCTAACGTTGAATTAAATAGTATATATATACATTTTTTTAATTAATCTATTTATTATTATTATTATTATTATTTAATCATCCAAACCTTGTAATTTAATTTATTTTTTTAATTGTTAAACCATTCAAATAAATTCTTATACAAACAATTTTCTACACTGAAAGTAACATCCCCATGAAGTAAGGGAATCAAGAGGAGAGATGTTTCCTTGGATGGAAAATACGGCGCTCTGCTAGGGTTTGTTGCTGCATGAAAATCTAGGGTTTGCATGATCATGGCTGCTCATTGTTGTGACTCCGGCAAGTGTACCGGGTCGTCGCAAGTAATAAAAATAACACGGTAAGTAATTACCGAGGTCGAACTCAGGGATTGGGCTACCAATTCGACTAATCCGCGGGAAATCAGATATGTTCGGTCAAGTTACAGAAGAGTTGTTGAGAGAGAGAAGATTAATATCGAAATTCAATTAACAAGTCTAAATAAACTAATTAACTAAAAATCAGAAATTAAAATGTCCAAGGTCACAAATCCACCTACCCAATATGTATTCCCAAGTGATGATGAATTCCTCCCTAAGTTCAATTACAATGTCAACCGGGACCCCTAAATTCTCCTAAATCCACTCTCGTGCTCATTAGGACGTATTCGACGATTGGATTAATTACTTGTTCGGTCTCATAACCCTAATCTCGAATTTTATCAAACCTTGTTCCCTATATGGTTGCACTAATCAAATAAATCCACGGTCGTGCTCATTATTCGATTAATGATTCCAATTCAAGTTCTAAAACGCGTCTCGTCGTTTGGCCTCAAACACGTTAACTAGTTAATCACGCAACACATATGATTAACACAATCAATTCAGAATTGGAAAACATTTATGATCCCGATTCAAGTTCTAAAACGCGAATCGCCGTTAGGCCTCAAACACGTTTAACTGATTAATCACGCAATACATATGATCAAGCATTCAAATCAGAATCGGAAAACAAGAATTGAATTTAAGGAGAAAGACATACATCATATCGGATTTACATCGCCATGGGTGGCTTCATCGTTCCCTCGGACGATGGGATTAGTTCCTCATGCTCATAGACAAGCGATCGGACGTAATCTCCATAAGAAAAGGGGAGACGCAGCTCCTAAGAGAAAAGAAACTACCCTAAACGCTACTCTAAACAGTGGAAAACTACTAGGATTCGCGGCCCTCCTAAAGCCCTACAGCCTAAAGATGGATCCCCTCAATCTGATATGCAACAGCCTTTAAATAGTAATCCTGATCTGCGCTCCCTCGCGAGGCGAGCAGCCTCCCGCGAGGCGAGAATTAAAATTGGCGCACTTTCAATTTAAACTCTCGCGAGGCGAAAGTGTGTTCGCGGGGCGAGTCTTCAATTCTAGGCTGTGACCTTCATCACGGCTGGGCCGTGATGGTCTCTGACTTCCAAGTCTTCATTCTCTCGCGAGGCGAGCTTCCTATCGCGGGGCGAGTCTTCAAACCTTAAACTGCCACGGGCGTGGTATTCATCACGGCCAAGCCGTGATGCTCTCTGTCTTGCAGGTCTTCATGATTCGCGGGGCGAGACACATCTCGCGTGGCGAGACTGAAGTGATGACTTTTGCTGCTTTGTTGACTTTCAGGCTCGCGGGGCGAGCATACACTCGCGAGGCGAGTGTCTCCAGACTTGCAATTTCCACTGCTTTTCGACTTTCCTTGACTCCCGGAGCTTCACTTATTTAACCTGAAACAACAAAAGCACCCACAAGCGTAATTCTATTCAAAATAACCTAAAAACTACCCAAAAGACGTAAAACGAGTCAAAGTCCAACTTAGGAACAAAACAAAGCAAATTTGGGCGAAAACGAGAGTGAACTCGAATAAATTAGCACATAAACCCTAGTTCATCTAGTCATAAAACTAGATAAGCCAGAGGCTTATCAAAATACCCCAAACTTAAACCTTGCTTGTCCCCAAGCAAGCTTAAAACTCAAAAACGACTCAAGACTTGGCAAGCCTAAAGATCTAGTCAATTTCGCACAAATTTGATGCAACTTTACAAAACAGTTTTCTTCTTTGATTCCCCCCCCTTTTTTTTCATTAATGTAATCCCCACATTCATTTACTTTAAACCATTGATAACTTCATCATTCATGCAAGCATTAGTCTAAGTTGAGGATCAGGGTCACACATAAAAGGAAGATCACCAATTTCAAACAACTGCCTTCCTCACAAGGGTATGTAAAATTTCACTCATTCGCTCAAATTCGTCTAGGCTTTCAACTTTTTCACTCAATTTCACTTATCAAGAGCACTTCCCATGAATTTGATTTTCATCTCAAAAATGGTTCCCACGAAAACATGCATGCAACATCAGAAGGTCTTTTAAAGGTTGTAATGGGGCCTGGCTCAGGGTAGGATATACAAGGATACTAGGCTTAAGTCCCTAGGAACTAAGAGAGCATGAGCATTTTTACACATATTCCACTCAAATTCCTCTTTTCATTTTTCATTTGGGCTCGGGTGACTACATCCTTTTCCTTGCTAATCTTTTTGTTTTGCCCCTTTTCTTTTGGCAATTTTTTTGTTTTTTTTTTCTTTTCTTTTTGCCTTGGGTCAACCTTTATTTTCTTTTTCTCATCCCAATATGACATATCACCTCGTAGCCACCCCAAACTTAGTTTCTCACAACCTTTCTCTTGCTCATTTCCTTGCTTTCCTAATCCTAAGATTGGGTTAACATGTTTTTTCAGATTTTGGCTCGTAATGTAGGGTCATCAAGAAACAATAGGTCAATTGGGCTCAATTTGGCTAACTAGGGAACATGCATTAGGGATGGTTCTTTTCAGGCCAAGTAGTTATTCAAAGAAAATTGTCTAAATCATTTGATGCAACACATAAACATGCAAACCATATAGAGATTCAAGCAAATTCGGGAAAGTGCAACTTAACAGTGATTCACACATTCAAAAACAGAGTTGGAGGCTCAAATCCTCACCTGGACATTTTGCACATTGTTTGACCGAGATACGATTCCTAGTGTGTGCACCCCCTCACCCCAAACTTATCATAAATCAAGCAATCACAATAAAATCCTCAAAGTTCAATTTTCAATTTTTATGTGGGGATAAACTTTTCTAATTTCAGAACCTAGGGGAAATCATCAATGGTCAAATAATTCATGCAATCAATCTAGCTCAATCTAATTAAAATCCAACAAGCTTGCCGACACGACATTCATACAACAACTCTTGATCTTCTCAAATTATTCAAGAGTGACAAACAAAAAACAAAACAAAAAGCAAAAACAAAACAAAAGTTAGGAGAAGAGAGGGATACCTAGCTTGGGTTGCCTCCCAAGAAGCGCTTGTTTAACGTCCCGAGCCTGACTTATTAAGAAGCATCCACCTGGATCCCATAGTCTGTGGTACAGAGGCCAAGAGATGCTCATCATATGCGATTCTCCACCCGGATCAAAAGGTTTATGAAGTGGCCCTTGCAGCAGCAATACCACTCTATTCATTATTCCATCTTGTCTGAGTGTGAAAACTTCTTTGACCTCCGCAATGATGAACTCACTTCCTCTCGGGTCAAATTGTGTTTTCACGAGGAAGTGTGTCAGACGAGTGGGAGGGTCTATCTTACCGGTGCCCACACATGCATGCAAGCCAACATATTTATTTAACGCATCAAAATCAGGTTGCTTGGCAAGCATGGTGAACTCCTCTCCCACCTTATTTGCATTTTGTTCTCTACCCCCTTGCTCCAGTGCCTTGTCCCTTGCCAACTCCTCTTCCTTAGGTTGCTTTTTCTCAACATGTGGCTATTCCTGGGACTTGTCGCTTGTCAATTCATTTTCCTCCGGTTGTTCTTCCTCAACATGTGGTAGTTCTTCCTCAACTCCCTGAGAACTAGTTACACCCCAGTCATATCCCAACACCCCACTGCTTCTAGTTGTTGTGGCATTGCATTGGTTCTTAGGGTGGTTCTCGGTATCACCTGGGAAAGTGTCTGGGAGAGGCTCATTTAGTTGCTTTGCAAGCTGGACAATCTGCATCTCTAGATTCTGAAGTGCCAACCCTGTATGAGTTGCCAACTTGTCAACTTTCATATTCACCTTCTGTGTTGATTATCATCTTTTCCATTGCCGCATTCATCTTCTCCAGAGCCAACTCCCAAGGTTGTGGTTGCCAATTTTGTTGAGGTTGTTGTTCCCAGTTCTGTTGAGGTTGTGGTTGCCAATTTTGTTAAGGTTGTGGTTGCCAGGCTAGACCATCGTCAGCATTACTCCAAGCGAAATCCGGATGGTCTCTACTCATATCACCCCAATACTGATTCTGACTCTGATAGTTGTTCTGGGGCACGCTGTCATTATGCCATGGTTCCACATATACTTGAGGGAAGTAGAACGGACAACTCCAAGTGTCATGGTTCCCATCACAATATTCGCAACCCGGAAGCATTCCTACGTGTACCTCGCATACAAAACAAGGCAAGACCAAGTGGAATCAAAGAAGTAGAGAGATAGTAGAAAATAAAAAGAAAATAATAAAAATAAAAATAAAAAATAAGAACAAAAATAACTTAACCAAATAATCAAACTCCCCTAAAATAAGAAAAATTGGTTGTGCCAATCCCAAGAACTGGCGCCAAAAACTTGTTGTGACTCCGGCAAGTGTACCGGGTCGTCGCAAGTAATAAAAATAACACGGTAAGTAATTACCGAGGTCGAACTCAGGGATTGGGCTACCAATTCGACTAATCCGCGGGAAATCAGATATGTTCGGTCAAGTTACAGAAGAGTTGTTGAGAGAGAAGATTAATATCGAAATTCAATTAACAAGTCTAAATAAACTAATTAACTAAAAATCAGAAATTAAAATGTCCAAGGTCACAAATCCACCTACCCAATATGTATTCCCAAGTGATGATGAATTCCTCCCTAAGTTCAATTACAATGTCAACCGGGACCCCTAAATTCTCCTAAATCCACTCTCGTGCTCATTAGGACGTATTCGACGATTGGATTAATTACTTGTTCGGTCTCATAACCCTAATCTCGAATTCTATTAAACCTTGTTCCCTATATGGTTGCACTAATCAAATAAATCCACGGTCGTGCTCATTATTCGATTAATGATTCCAATTCAAGTTCTAAAACGCGTCTCGCCGTTTGGCCTCAAACACGTTAACTAGTTAATCACGCAACACATATGATTAACACAATCAATTCAGAATTGGAAAACATTTATGATCCCGATTCAAGTTCTAAAACGCGAATCGCCGTTAGGCCTCAAACACGTTTAACTGATTAATCACGCAATACATATGATCAAGCATTCAAATCAGAATCGGAAAACAAGAATTGAATTAAAGGAGAAAGACATACATCATATCGGATTTACATCGCCATGGGTGGCTTCATCGTTCCCTCGGACGATGGGATTAGTTCCTCATGCTCATAGACAAGCGATCGGACGTAATCTCCATAAGAAAAGGGGAGACGCAGCTCCTAAGAGAAAAGAAACTACCCTAAACGCTACTCTAAACAGTGGAAAACTACTAGGATTCGCGGCCCTCCTAAAGCCCTACAGCCTAAAGATGGATCCCCTCAATCTGATATGCAACAGCCTTTAAATAGTAATCCTGATCTGCGCTCCCTCGCGAGGCGAGCAGCCTCTCGCGAGGCTAGAATTAAAATTGGCGCACTTTCAATTTAAACTCTCGCGAGGCGAAAGTGTGTTCGCGGGGCGAGTCTTCAATTCTAGGCTGTGACCTTCATCACGGCTGGGCCGTGATGGTCTCTGACTTCCAAGTCTTCATTCTCTCGCGAGGCGAGCTTCCTATCGCGGGGCGAGTCTTCAAACCTTAAACTGCCACGGGCGTGGTATTCATCACGGCCAAGCCGTGATGCTCTCTGTCTTGCAGGTCTTCATGATTCGCGGGGCGAGACACATCTCGCGTGGCGAGACTGAAGTGATGACTTTTGCTGCTTTGTTGACTTTCAGGCTCGCGGGGCGAGCATACACTCGCGAGGCGAGTGTCTCCAGACTTGCAATTTCCACTGCTTTTCGACTTTCCTTGACTCCCGGAGCTTCACTTATTTAACCCGAAACAACAAAAGCACCCACAAGCGTAATTCTATTCAAAATAACCTAAAAACTACCCAAAAGACGCAAAACGAGTCAAAGTCCAACTTAGGAACAAAACAAAGCAAATTTGGGCGAAAACGAGAGTGAACTCGAATAAATTAGCACATAAACCCTAGTTCATCTAGTCATAAAACTAGATAAGCCAGAGGCTTATCACTCATGGCTCCATTTGCCCCTGCCTATGGCCCTTTCTTCAACCTCTAGCCCCTTCTCCCCCGTCTTCTTCCTCATCCCCTTCTTCCCTACCTGCACAAAAGAAATCCTTTGCTCAGGCACTCTCTAATTCCTTCAATATACCTATAAGTCAATTGCCCAAGCCGCGACTGATAGGAGACTCAATCTCTATAAAAATTTCTGAAGAGGAATACAAGCTTGGATTAGAAAGTAGCAAAAACAGTTTACATGGTCGTTTGATCCTTCAGAAAGGTAATCAGCCAATTAAGTTCCATGACTTAAGAGACAAGCTATCGAAACTATGGAAACCAATTGGACAATGGCGCATGATCCCTTTGGGTAAAGGATATTATGAATTCAATTTCGCATCCTTAGGATCTGCGTAGTGTTTGGACTGTTGGTTCATGGAATTTACAACCAGGCATGCTTAGACTCTATCAATGGAGTCCAGATTTTAATCCAAATCTTTAGAAACAAACTCATGTTCAATCTTGGGTTCGAATATATGATCTGCCTACGGAGTATTGGAGGCCGAAAATTCTTTTTGAAATTGCAAATGGTATAGGCACTCCAATTTCTCTAGATGAATCCACAAAAAATAAAGTCTTTGGACACTATGCCAGAATCCTAGTTGATATCGATCTTTCTAGCCCAATCCCAAATGGTGGTATTAGGGTGGAAAGGGATGCTCATGCATTTTATGTTACAATTGACTATGAAAAACTCCCCTCCTTTTGTTCATGTTGCCTTTCGATAGGGCATTCTGTTGGGGAATGCAAGAGAAACAATAACAGTATTGAAACTCGAAAGGAGCAGCCTTTATATCAGAAAACAAAAACTGCATACGTTCCTAAACAGCCTATTGTCCAGAAATCAGATGTTGCAGCTATGATTATTTCTGATCATGCGATTGGTGGCAAGGAAGATTCTGGTCATGATCCAGTTAATGGTGGAAAACATGCTCAAAACCATATTACGGCTGTTACTACTGGATGTATTCCAGAAAAGGATAATGCAGTAGTGCAACAGATTATTAATGATGCATTGAATCCTCAGGGAATTCATGAGGATGGTGCTGAGAATGCTTCTGAATATGATGAATCAATACATCCAGATTCTCCTCAGGCAGCTAGAGTTTTAACTGATCCTGGATTTCAGACTCCAATAGTTGGTGCAGAAAACATTGGAATTGGAGTGCAATCCATTAGTCATGTCTCTGACTCAATGGGAGGCATCGATAACAATATGCAGGTCAACTCAATCCCTCAGAGAATTAATGCAATTTTCCCTTCTCAGGTGGATATTCTTCCTCATCAAGCTCAACAGAATGTCAGGATTGTGTCCAAGTTCTGGAGCAATGGTATTGAGGAGGAAGAGACTGATGTGGAAGAGGAATGTCTTGATGTTAATTTAGTTCATCCAGAGCAAGGTAATTTTGAAGTGTTCCTATCAAAATCTCAAAAGAAAAAACTGAGGAAAAAATAGACAGCTCTAGCAAAAGCTGATAAGCCAAAAGCCCAAAATAGAGCTGGACCTGTTAATTTTGCATGATGAAGTTCCTATTCTGGAATGTTAGAGGAATTGGCAACCTAGATACTAGGTTAGTTTTGAAGAAATTTCTGGTTTCTAATAAGCCTGAGCTAATCTTCATTGCTGAGCCTTGGATTAGCATTGCTCAATTTCCTGACTGGTTTTGGACAAAACTCAATCTGAAAGTTTTTGCAGTTAATGATAGGAATACTCTTTTGCCTAATCTTTGGTGCATCTGCCATGCATCCTTGCATCCTAATGTTATTGCTTGCTCTAATCAGCAGGTCTCTTTCTCCTTAAAGATGGAATCTCAGGAAATTTTGATTTCAGCTATTTATGCTGGCACAAATTATCAAAACAGAAGAGAGTTGTGGGCTGAACTGTTGGCACTACAGCAAGTCAATGATGTCCCCTAGTGTTACATTGGTGATTACAATGTGGTCATTGGTGCTCATGAGCAAAGGGGTGGTTGCTTACCTTTGAGGATTGCTTCGGAGGAGTTTAAGCTTTGGTCAGACAGTTACCATCTCTCTCATATTATGACTCGTGGTGCACAATTTAGTTGGTCTAATGGCAGAAGAGGTAATGCTTTAACAGAGAAAAGGCTTGATAGAGTGGTTTGCAATGACAAATGGTTGAGCTTCTGGTCTAGTGTTGCTTGCTGCACACTCCTTAGAAGCAAATCTGATCATTATCCCTTGCTTTTATCATTGAAGAAGGAGGATAAGAACTTTAGTTCTTCTTTTAAATTCATGAAGATGTGAGCTTCAAATCCAGATTGCTCTAGTATAATTGAAGAGGTATGGAATTCTGAGGTAACAGGATGTCCTATGTTCATATTGTCTCAGAAATTAAAACTGTTGAAAGGGAGACTCAAAAGCTGGAATAAAGATTATTTTGGAAATGTGAACATAAAAGTTGATTCTGCTATGGCAAAGGTTGACAACATTCAGCAAATAATCAGTTCTACTGGAATGACTGATATGCTGTTCGAGCAAGAAAAACAGGCTCAAACTGAACTGCAATATGCTTTGCACTGTCAAGAAGAATTATGGAAAGAAAAATCCAGAATTGATTGGCATATTCAAGGTGATAGGAACACTGAATTCTTTCATAGGATCACCAAGATAAGGAATGTCTCAAAGCAAATCTCCCTGCTCAGAAAAGATGATCAAGCTCTATTTGCTGCAAAGGATATAGAGGATCATATATTGAATTATTACACTGAGCTATTTAGTTCTGAAAATCAATGCAGGGACAATGACTTAGTTGACAGAATTGTAACTCAGATGGTCTCTAGAGAGGACAATATAATGTTAACCAACTTGCCCTCCCTTGAAGAGGTCAAAAATGTTGTGTTTTCCTTGAATGGTAGTGGTGCTCCGGGGCCTGATGGGTTTGGTGGTTTCTTCTTCCAAAATTATTGGGAAATTGTTCAACATGATGTTTTCAAAGCTGTCATTCAGTTTTTTGAGCAGGGTTGGTTGCTGTCCAACCTAAACTCAAACCTGGTGGTACTAATTCCGAAAACTCAAGGTGCTGATAGAGTGGAGGACTTTAGGCCTATTGCCTTGGCTAACTTCCAGTTCAAAATCATCACTAAAGTCATAGCAGACAGGCTGGCTAAGGTAGCACCCAAGATTATCTCTGAAAATCAAAAAGGATTCATCCAAGGTAGGTATATTACTGACTGTCTCTGCACTGCTTCAGAATGTGTAAATATACTGGACAAAAGGGCTTTTGGTGGCAATATAGCCTTGAAGATTGATGTCAAGAAGGCTTTTGACACCATGGATTGGACATTCCTTTTGAAGGTTCTCTACTCTTTTGGTTTTGATGATAAGTTCTGCCAATGGATAGATACCATTCTAAAATCAGCTAAGCTCTCTATTGGTGTCAATGGCAAGTCAGTTGGATTTTTCTCTTGTAAGAGGGGAGTTAGGCAGGGTGATCCCTTGTCCCCTCTTCTATTCTGTATTGCAGAAGATGTATTGAGCAGGGCTATTTTCAAGTTAGTTCAAGAGGGAAAGCTCAACACAATGGCTGGCCCTAGAGGCTTCAGACCTCCTAGTCATATCTTGTATGCTGATGATATTCTCATCTTCTGCAGAGCCTCCACACAAAACTTGTCCAATCTAATGTCCCTCTTTAAGGAGTATGGGGAGGCTTCTGGACAAATGGTTAACCTTCAAAAGTCCAAGTTTTATGCAGGTAACATTTCGGCCAACAGAATGTCTTCCATTGCTAATGCCTTAGGATTCACTGCTGGTAGGTTTCCTTTCACATATATTGGGTTGCCTATGTTTAAAGGTAAGCCAAGGAAATCCCACTTGCAATCCAAAGCAGATAGGATCAAATCAAAATTATCCACATGGAAAGGTTGTATGTTGTCAATCATGGGAAGAGTTCAACTTGTCAAATCTGTGGTTATTGGTATGATGATGTATAGCTTCCAGGTTTGCTCATGGCCTTTAAGCTTGTTGAAATTAATTGATAGCTGGCTGAGAAACTTTATCTGGTCTGGTAATACAGATATCAAGAAAACAGTGACAGTTGCTTGGCACAAATTGTGCAAACCTGAGGCTGAGGGAGGTCTTGGAGTTAGATCTTTAAGAGCTGTTAACAATGCTTCTATGCTTAAATTGTGCTGGGACTTCATCTCCTCCTCTGAGCAGTGGACCTGTCTTCTGCGAGCAAGAGTTATGAGGACAAACTCAGTTGTACAATATTCTATCTCCTCTTCAATCTGGACAGGAATCAAACCTCACCTGAATTCAGTTCTTGAAAACTCTTCATGGTTGCTTGGAGACGGTTCTGACATAAACTTTTGGAATGATGTATGGTTATCTAAGCCCTTGAACTCCTTGCTATCTTTACCAGCACACTTACACTCCTCCTTAAATGCAAAGGTTAAGGACTTCCTGCACAATAACTCTTGGTTCATACCAAGTATTATTCTACAACACTGCCCAGCTATTGCTGAATGAAGACCTCAAGCACATCAGTATCCCTTCCTTCCCTAGTAATGACACTCGTGTGTGGTGCAGAAATGAATCGGGATCTCTAACTCTGAAGGATGCTTTTCAGTTCCTCAACAGCAATGGACAAGCTGTTTCTTGGGCCAAATTCCTTTGGAATAAATGTGTTCCTCCTTCCAACTCCTTCCTGGTTTGGAGGATCCTGCATAACCGCATGCCTACTGATGAAAACCTATGGGCCAATGGCTGCATGGTTGTCTCTAGATGCAATTTATGTGGTTGTAGTTATGAAACAACTGCTCATATTTTCTTTCAATGCGCCTTTGCTAAGGATTTATGGTCCTGGCTGAGCAACACAGTTAGCATGACAATTGATACTTCCTCAATGCTTACTGTTTTCTCAATCTGTGAGCATCGATGGAGCTCTCAAGTTAAGGATCTTCTGATTGCTGCCATAACCAACATCATCTGGGCAATTTGGCACTGCAGAAATAAATCCAGGTTTGAAGACAGGCTTATTCCCTTGCAGGTTGCCAAAAACCTGATCCTTGCTAATGTTAGCCTTGCGGGTAACCTGAGTAAAGGTACAACTTCATCATCTTTACAGGAGTTTATGTTATTAAAGGCGTTTAGAGTCAGCTGTCATCCCAACCGAGCTCCCCAAATCATAGAAGTTATATGGCATCCTCCTCCCTGTTACTGGGTCAAGTGCAACACTGATGGGGCAGCTAGAGGTGCACCGGGTCCTTCTGCTTGTGGTGGCATTTTTCGTGATCATAGTGTTGCCACTCTTGGTTGCTTTGCAGGCAACCTTGGTGTCACTACTGCTTTTTATGCTGAGCTAATGGGTGCAATCTTGGCAATTGAAATTGCCCATAAGAAAGGGTGGTTGTTATGGCTAGAATGTGACTCAAAGCTTGTCCTCTCTGCAATCTCCTCTCCCTCAATGGTTCCTTGGAAACTTAGGAATAGATGGAATAATTGCATGACCATTATTAAGGATATGCGTTTTGGCTACTCTCATATTTTTCGTGAGGGCAATATCTGTGCAGATAAAATTGCCAATCATGGACTATTTATTCATGGATTCTTTTGGTGGGATTTAATCCCTAGTTTTATTAGGGATGATTTTCATAATAATAGGGTAGGACTCCCTAATTTTCGCTTTAGGTGACTTCATGGGTTAGGTTGATGCCCCCCCATGCTCTTGTATTGTTTTTGTTTTCCTTTTTTCAATAAATTGGGGTGTGCTGCATATGATGGATAGTGGCTAAGGTGCCAACCTAGTTGGGATGTTAGTCTCTATTGTGATGCCTTTGCACGCCTCCTTACTTAAAAAAATAAAAATAAAAATTCTACACTAAATCTCATACTAGCTTAATCTTAATATTAAAATAATCATGTTAAAATTTTAAGATGTTACAAGTAACGCTGCATCGCATAATATACCTTGTTTGGAATGATATATATATATATATATATATATATATATATATATTGATTTTGATTTTGATGTGAAGAGATGGCTATGTTTGATATGCTATGTTTATATGATGCATGTTCATCTTGTTAACTGCTTCCATGCCGTTATGTTGATATACATGTTTCTTAATCCCCATCTTTTGTTGTCTGCTTGCATGTATCGTTTTGGATATGCAGAGGACGGTGAGCAGTTTGCTGAGTAGTGACTATGAGGAGCTGCTACTTGTAGTTTAGTTTCTTTAGTTTATGTTGTTTATCCGAGATGTTTCGGACTATGGTTATACCGGCTCTGTAATGTGAAATCGGGGTTGGGTTTCATTTACGTTTATGTTATGTTTCCCTTTTAAACATGTTTTAGTTTTTCCACGTTGAAGTTATGTTATAATATGGCAGCCTCTTCCCGGTTTTTATTATTATGATATAATATGCATGTGTTCTTTTCCTTTTTATCTCTATTATGCTTTACGAATTCATATGGGGTAGACGGTGTCACATTTAGTGGTATCAGAGAAGGTCTGTCCTATCAGGTCATGGTATGAGTCTGTTACGAGTCTTCTCTGTGCTCTTGTTTGAATTATCTATATTTATTATAGATAATGATGCAAAGTATTAAGAACCTTTAGTTCTTCCTGCTTGGTTGGAGCCTCCAAGTCCGAGGATTTGATCCAATGTATGTGCCTAATTGGTGGGAGCATACCCGCACCTTTTCAATCAAAGTGATAGATGTAACATTCCGTTTTTAATTACGCTGTATTAACGGTAAAAATATATTTATTTATATTTTTATCTGCGGCCTAGGAAATGATTATTGATAAAACAAAATCATATTCCTATTATATCTTACGGTATAAGGTTACGGTGAAATTTTGGGTTTAAGACTCAAACGGAAACCAGTCTGCGTTTTTTTACTGACAGTATAATTTTATACCGGTAGAAAACCTAATTTGACCCGAAACTGAAATTTGTAGATCTTTTTATATGTTGTTCGTGAGGATTTATACTTTCCAAATTTCTGAACAGAAAGAAAATATTATGTATATTCGGACGAATTTTGGCGAAAGTTCCAATGGAAAACAATCGGTATTTTCACTATGAGTAAGATTTTAATGATCAGAAAACCTAATTTTGACTCGTGAATGAAATGGGTTATGATTAAATCATATTTCCAACGAGTCTGGTTAGTCTGAAAATTTTCAGTCGAAAACAAAATATTACGCTTTTATTCGGCCGTAAATCCCTAATCGGGAAACCGACGGAATCGGCAATAGAATTGCAGAGATAAAACAGGACACCAGAGGAGATGAGCTATGGGATGACTCATCAAGAATTTATGATGCAATTGATGTTAGGAATTATGAGTTTTTAGGTGAACTGACCAAAATGCCCTTAAGCTTAACCTAACCTATTCTAGTTAGATTTTAACCATGGTTAAGGCAAGTCAAGGTTTGTTTATGTGGTGCAAAGGCAGCCACACATCCCATCAATTTTTCACCACACATTGTCCTTGACGTATCCTAATGACTCACCAATGCATTAATGACATTAAGTGCTAACCTAGCAAAAAGACTAAAATACCCTAGACCTTTCATTGCATTTCCAACTTTGTCCTAGCATTTTGGGACCAAATTACCCCTCCTTGCACGCAGCCATCCCCTCTTTAAACACTTAGACACTTCACGTCTTTATTTCCACCATTTTCATACATGTTCATGTCATTTTCTCTCCAAAAACTCTAAGTTTCAATCCTTGACAACTTTTGCATCTTTGATTATTTTGCTTCAAGCTCTTCACCAAAGTTCTTCATTTCATAGTAAGGATCCTATTCCTATCCTCTTAGCTCCATTAATCATATATAAATCTCCATTTTCATCAAGTTTTCTTAAATTTCCATTTCTAGATCTAGTTTTTCAAAAATTCACCAAAAATATATAAAAATCAATTTGTTGTGAGATCAATTTCTATGAACTCTCTAAGGCATCTAGATGCTAGATCCAAAATCTTGAGATCAAAATAAATTCCTAGCTCTAGGTTCCTATGTGGGTCGAATCTATGTCTATATAGGCTAGATGAGTTTTTCTTCAATTGTTAACTTGGATATCTCTAGATTGATTATCCAAGAGTTTACAATCAAAAGAAATTTCTAGCTAGTTTCTACTCATATAGCCGAAACCCTAGATGTATGAGTAAATGAGTTTTTCTTCAATTTTTTACTTGAATAATGACTTGTCTAAGCTATCTAAGGTCTCTAGGCTATAGATCAAAGAGCTTTCAATCAAAAACAATTTCTAGCCTATTTTTCATATATTTGACCGAAACCCTAACCCTGGAGGTTAGATGATTTTGTTTCAAACTTTTGTCTTGTAACAATTAATCTATGCTAGTTCAGGCCTTAGTAACTAGAATCCAAAATATGTAATTGAGAAAATAACCTTAGCCTTTGTTTTGGTTGTCATGACCGAACCTAGCCTTTTGTGGGTAAGGATGGTTTTTGTTTGATTAATTAATTCTTTTATTGATTTGGTTGAAGGTAGTTTTGGTAACTCGTGGCGGGATATCGATGATCGTCGATTTCGTGTTTCAGATGGTAACTTAGGTGGGAGAAAGAACCATTCCATCGTCGGAACCGATAAATAGTATATAATTTATAATAATGGTGTAGGGCGGCCTAAACCCTACTAGTGGTTGAGTAATCGACTATACCAAAATCGCATTGGAAACTTTTCCGCTTTACGAATGATGATTTGGGAATTGTAGGTTTATCGCCTTAGGTTAATTTTATAATATTGAGGATGTCTGAATTATTTATTATTGACTGTTTGTGATACGTTGTTTGAGGTACTCTACTGCATGTGATGTTTTGTTTTGATGCTTGAATATTTTATTGATTACTGTGTTATGCATGGTCTGCCTGGTTTGATAAATTGCTTAGTTAAATTTTAAGTAAAGATATATGTTACTCGGAGGTATTTTTTTTGGGGTGAGAGCTTGAATATAAATTAGAGGTGCCTAGCTATTATTTTGTAGAAGTGATATGATTGAGAATGTAAGTGGAGGTTATGAGGAAAGCTTGAGGCACTAGGTTGTTATTGATAAAAGTTAGTGAGAATCATATGTTGCATTGTTGTTCATAATCGTGTATTTGAGATACACGAGGTCCGAAGTTCTCGTGGACCATTCCAAATTAGAAGTTAAGTTGTGCAACTATAGTGTCATTGCTATGCATGAGCACCCTTGTTATAGATGAGAGAGAGAACTAGGGTGTACACCGATGGTACTGTGCAGCTATAATGTCATTGCTTTGCATGAGCATTCTCACCATGGATGAGAATGTACACCGGCGTTGGGGACGCGTCACTTGGACGACTGACTGACATTCCTAACGAGATGTGTGATAGGATTAGTGGTGTCCACGTCAGCATAAAGGTTTAGTTGCATGAGTTGGAGGGTAGAGGATGATGTTATAAAGTATGGATGATTGTAGATTGTGAGTGATGCATGTTTGTGACTATTATTGTATTATATGCTATGAATCTTTTTCGCTTATGATGATAGAACTGTTTCTTGTCAACCTATTTCTGTATTTTTGTGTATGTCTACTTTACAACGTTAGAAGACCCGATGGAAGAATATGTTGCTGAGGAGATGGATGGAACCCTGTATGAATCGGATGTTACTGAGGAGTTGGATGAAACTCCGCATGAAGCTGATGCTGGAGGACAAGCTACAAATCCTAATAATATAGTGTATTAAGTTAGGGCCAGTGAGTCATATAAGACATTTTATTTTCTGCTAGTTATAAGCAGTTTTTGTAAATATGTACCTGTGAGGGATCCTACTGAGAGGATACCCTTAACAATGTCTTGGTAATGTAATGAATAAGCATGTGTGTATTTATATATTATAACGTTGTTGTGTATTATTTTTGCATAAGTTATATGATTAGTATTAAGTTTTAATTTTTACGTATTTTCAACAATAAGTGCGTGATTAAGTAAATAAATAATAAGGTTTTAATTTAATAATACAATGGGGCACAACAGGGTGTCTTATTTGGTGGTATCAGAGCAGTTCGATTCTAATCGGACTGTGAGGTCTAGGATGTTGTTATTGGCCGTGTCTAGTTGAGTCCACATCGGATTTTAACTATGCTTAGAAGTGGGGTAGTGTGTCCGAATCCGATGCGATAATTAACATTAGTATGGCATATGGTATTTATATACTTGTCTATGTGGTATTATATGTCATACGGATAAAAGCGGATGATTTCTTTTACAGAATCATGGCTTGCGGAAGAGGACGTCCGAAAAATAGTGGTGACAGAACTCCTGAAAGAATCATTGGAGCTGTTAACGGTAACGTTAACCATACACAAAATGGAGGAGAGTCATCTGTAACTCCCAATACCATGGAAACGTTAGCTGCTGCCTTGTTTTTACAAACACAACAGAATGCTGAGATGCTGCAGATGAACAGAGAACAGCATGAATTACAAAATCAAAGGAGAGCTGCAGCAGCTGAGGATGCCGGAATGACTACTTTTATGAAGGGGAAGTCACCTCAATTCCGAGGAGATTATTACCCAGAGAAGGTGGAATGGTGTGTATAAGAGATAGAGAAGATATTTGACACTATGTGCTGCAGAGAGGATATGAAAGTGATGTATGCTGGCTTCATGTTAATTGGAGGAGCAGAATCCTGGTGGAGAGGCAAACGAAGATTGTTGGAGGCCGAGGGTAGATTTATCAACTGGCAACTGTTTAGTGACTGCTTCTTTGAGAAGTATTTTTCACGTCTAGTTCGACGTCAGAAGGAAACGGAATTCATGAGTCTCAAACAAGGCAACATGACGGTAGTGTAAGACTCAATGACTTAGAGATTTTGATATATGACAAATACAATTTAACGTGTGTGCGAGTGTTTTAGTGTCAAATTTCAAACACGGGTATCAAGCAGTGATCAACAAGTTCATTAAGAAAATTCAAGGAAAATATTCAAGGAAGAACTTGAAGGAATCAAGGAGTTGCATGTACAAATCAAAAGAGCAAAGTCAAATATCAAAGGATCATTGATAAGCCTCTGGCTTATCTAGTTTTATGACTAGATGAACTAGGGTTTATGTGCCAATTTATTCGAGTTCACTCTCGTTTTCGCCCAAATTTGCCTTGTTTTGTTCCTAAGTTGGACTTTGACTCGTTTTGCGTCTTTTGTATAGTTTTTAGCTTCTTTTGGATAGAATTACGCTTGTGGTTGCTTGTGTTGTTTTCAGGTCCATAAGTGAAGCTCTAAGAATTAAGGAAAGTCAAGAAATAGTGGAGATTGCTATTCTGGAGATACTCGCCCCGCGAGAGTTTGAAGACCTGGGAAGATAGAGACCATCACGGCCTAGCCGTGATTCACATCACGGGGCGTGAAAGGAAGGTTCGCGTCGCGAGACGTCCTTCGCGTCGCGAGTGTGTGAATTCCAGAAAAGTACCAGAGTCAGAGACCATCACGGCCTAGCCGTGATTATTATCACGACCGTGACCTAAAAGCCACACAAGTCAGAGACCATCACGGCCTAGCCGTGATATGTATCACGGCCGTGACCCAAGATCCACACAAGGCAGAGAACATCACGGCCTGGCCGTGATTCACATCACGGGCCGTGAAAGGCGGGCTCGCATCGCGAGACATCATTCGCGTCACGAGAGTTCGAATTCAGTGCGCGGAAGCGAAACAAACCGTCACGGCCTGGCCGTGAAGGCCGTCACGGCCGTGACGCGTGGCCTCCTTATAAATAGAGCAGATCAGAACAGAAAAAGAGGACTTTTTGGATCAGAATTTTCAGAGATTTTTTGTAATCCTTATTCTGGGGTTTCTTCTCCTCTTCTTCTCTCTTAATTCTTAGGCTTAGGATGAATTCCGATTGTACGTGCGTTTTTGTTACGGACATGAGGAACTAATCCTCTTGTCTAGGGGATCGATGAAGCCACCCATGGCGGCATAGTATTCATGTAATGTAACTCTCTCTCCTTTAATTCAATTATGGTTTTCCAATTCTGTTTTCATTGTGTCGATTATATGCTAGCGTGATCGACTAGTTAAGCGTGTTGAGGCCTAGCGGCGATTCGCGTTTTAGAACTTGAATTGGGAACATCGGTCGAGTATTGCACGAGAGTGAGTAGGAGATCGATGCAACCTATAGGGAACAAGAATTAATAGAATTCGAGATTAGGGTTAAGAGACCTAGCAAGTAATTAACTCAAATCATCGAATACGTCCTAATGAGCACGGAAGTGGATTTAGGAGAATTTAGGGGTCCCGGTTGACATTAAAATTGAACTTAGGGAGGAGAACATCATCACTTGGGTACTTTGCATGATTGGGTAGGTGGATTCGAAACCTTAGATGCTTTTATTTCTGAATTTAATCACCGTAGCGTTATTTGATTTGATTCTTGAAATTGCGATCTCAATCTCTTTTTCTCAACCACCTTCTATTGCTTAACCAACGTATCGGATTTCTTGACAATTTAGTCGAATTGGTAACCCAATCCTTGTGTTCGACCTCGGTAGAATCTTACCGTGTTTTTATTACTTGCGAGGACCCGGTACACTTGCCGGAGTCACAACAAGTTTTTGGCGCCGTTGCCGGGGATTGGCACAACCAATTTTCCTAATTTTTAGGAAATTCGGCTGTTTGGTTAAGCCGACTTTTAGTTTTATTTTCTTTTATTTAATTGTTATTATTTTTCTCTGCTTCTTTGATTCCACTTGGTCTTTGCCTGTTTTTGTATGCGAGGTACCCTCCTACAAGAGGACTTGCTATTTGATTCCGAGATCACCAGGACCGAGCGGCAGTTAAGGAAAGAAGCCAGGGAACGGAAAAGAATTGAAGGAATTAAAATAGAGGGCATGGCTGAAGAAAATCCTCCTCCTCCTCCTCCTCGTTACAAGCCTCTCTTCGAGTACGATCTACCAAACTTGGAGGATTGTGCTTCTTCTATTGTGAGGGGCAACTTGAATACAGACTCCTTCAGAGTGGAAGGGTGTGTCACAGCCCAGATCCACGAGAATCAATTTGATGGCAGTGGCAAACAAGACCCGCATAGACATATCACTCGCTTCCTGGAAGCTTGTGACTTGCAGAAGACTAGGGGAGTCTCTCAGGATGAGTTTCGCTTGCGGCTTTTCCCTCTCTCTCTTAGGGATGTCGCTCGCGATTGGGTTGACAGCTTGGATAGGAACAGCATCAGAACTTGGGAGCAAATGGCACAGAAGTTCCTAACCAAATACTTTCCTCCTCAGAAGGCGGCACAAGCAAGAATAGCCGTCACTTCATTCAGGCAAACGGAGGATGAAACATACAATGAAGCGTGGGAGAGGTACAATGGTTTGTTGAGAAGATGTCCCTCTGCGTTCTTTGACCCGGTTTCCAAAGTGCAACATTTCTTTAATGGGTTGAGAGGACGCTATCAGATGAACTGTGATGCCGCAGCTGGCGGTTCTTTTGTATATTTATCGGCTGAGGATGGATGGGCACTGTTAGAAAAGATGTCATATAATGATTACAACCGAGGCAGGGAAACCTCGAGTGGAGTCAGTTCTGCGACAATGGAAGCCATTTTAGAGCAAAACAGATTGTTGAAGATGCAGAATGCGGCACTATCGGGAAACAAAAAAATTAATGTGATACACGAGGGGATGCCTCCGGGTTGTGACAACTGCAATGGGGATCATGACACTCAGATTTGCCCACTGAACTTCTCTCAGGAACATGTGGATTCATGCCACAACTTCTATGACACCGTGCCCCAGAACAATTATCAGAGAAACAGACAGAATGACTACAATCAGAATCAGAATAGGGGGTACATGAGGAGAGACCATCCGGGTTTCGCATGGAGTAATGCTAGTGGTGGTCTAGCCGGGCAGCAACCTCAATAGGGTCTGAGGCCACACATAGGGATTCAGCAGCGGAATACTCAGCAGGGTCCGCCAGGGACTAATCAAGTGCAAACAACAGATAGTGGAAGACAACCGTGGGAGTTGGCTTTTGAGAAGATGAGTACAGCAGTGGAGAAATTGTCAATTAACACGAATACTGCCATTGACAAGTTGGCGACTCATACAGGTTCAGCAATTCAGAATCTTGAGACACAAATAGCACAGCTCGCGAAGCAAATGAATGAGTGTCTTCCAGGCACTCTCCCAGGAGACACTGAGAACAACCCTAAGAGCCAGTGCAATGCCGTGACCACTAGAAGCGGTAGAGTGCTGGAATCTAATAGGGGATCACCTAGTTCTCCGGAAGTTGAGGTCTCGAACCCACCACATGTTGAGGAAGAACAACCTGAGAAAGAAGAGGAGTTAGTAAGAAGTAAGGCACCGGAGCAAGGAGGGAGGTTAAAGCTTGTAGATGAAGAGTTCCGTAGAAAGAAGTGGGTAGAGCCCAAGGACCTCCCGTCCTACATGAAGGTACCATATCCGGAAAGATTGAAGAAGCCTCAACAGGATAAACAGTTCAACAGATTCCTTGATGTCTTCCGCAAGCTTCAAATTAACATCCCATTTGCGGAAGCCCTGGAACAAATGCCATCATATGCCCGGTTTATGAAGGAGCTTCTCACCAAGAAGCGGAGAATTATGGATGAGGAGACGGTTGCTTTGACCGAGGAGTGTAGTGCCATTCTTCAGAGAAAACTCCCTCCAAAGTTGAAGGATCCCGGTTCCTTTTCGATACCGTGTACTATTGGGGAGATGAATATAGGGAAAGCATTATGTGATCTAGGGGCAAGCATCAATTTGATGCCCCTCTCCATGATGAAGAAGTTGGGAATTAAGGAAGCCAAGGATACACGGATGTCACTCCAACTAGCCGATCGCTCCATCAAATACCCCTATGGGGTTGTCGAAGACTTGCTAGTGAAGGTGGACAAATTCATATTTCCGGCAGATTTTGTGGTGTTTGATATGGATGAAGACGCCGAGATCCCTCTCATCTTGGGGAGGCCTTTCTTGGCCACAGGGCGTGCTTTGATTGATGTGCAACAAGGGAAGCTCACCCTCCGCGTGCAAGATGAGAATGTAGTCTTCAATGTCTTTGAAGCAATGAAGCACCCTGTGGAGAGGTCGGAAGTGTACCAGGTGGATTTTGTGGATGGTATTGTCAAGGAAGAGACCACTAGAGGAGCCCATGGTTCTGCACTTGCACAAGTGTTGGTAAAATCCCATGGTGATGATAGTGAGGAGGAAGACCCCTTGGGGGATGAGGACTATCTTGAATGTTTGAAACAGATGGAAGCCTTACCAAGTCTCCCAAAGGATGAATATGCAAAGGAGAAGCTCAACAAGGAAGGCAATGAGGAAGATGGAAAGACACCGGAGTTGAAGCAACTCCCAAATCACTTGAGGTATGCATTCTTGGGGGAGGAGGGACAACATCCGGTGATCATTAGCAATGCCTTGAAAAAGGATGAAGAGGAGAAGCTGTTGAGAGTTCTTAGGGAACACAAATCCGCCATTGGGTGGAAGATTTCGGACCTAAAGGGTATAAGCCCTTCCCTATGCATGCATAAAATCTTGATGGAGGATGGTTATAAGCCGGTGGTTCAACCACAGAGACGGCTAAACCCCATCATGAAAGAAGCTGTGCGTAAGGAAGTGATTAAGCTTTTAGATGCCGGAATCATCTACCCAATCTCGGATAGCAACTGGGTTAGTCCGATTCATGTGGTCCCAAAGAAGGGTGGAACAACCGTGGTGGTCAATGAAAACAATGAATTGATCCCAACAAGGACCATCACGGGGTGGAGAGTGTGCATCGACTACAGAAGATTAAATGAAGCAACAAGGAAGGATCACTTCCCTCTCCCCTTCATAGATCAAATGCTTGAGAGGTTAGCCGGATATGAGTACTACTGTTTCTTGGATGGTTACTCCGGCTATAACCAGATTGTGGTGGATCCTCAAGACCAAGAGAAGACGGCTTTCACTTGTCCGTATGGAGTCTTTGCTTACAGGAGGATGCCCTTTGGATTGTGCAACGCCCCCGCTACTTTCCAAAGGTGCATTCTCTCTATTTTCTCGGACATGGTGGAGAGATGCATTGAGGTGTTCATGGATGACTTCTCGGTCTTTGGGACCTCCTATGACAACTGTTTGAAGAACTTGACCTTGGTGCTTAAAAGGTGCCAAGAGACTAACCTTGTGCTCAACTGGGAGAAATGCCACTTCATGGTCAAGGAAGGTATAGTCTTAGGGCACAAAGTTTCCCAAAGGGGGATTGAGGTTGATAGGGCGAAGATTGAGTTGATTGAGAAGCTGCCCCCACCAACCAATGTGAAGAGGGTGAGGAGTTTTTTGGGGCATGCCGGGTTCTACCGGAGATTCATCAAAGACTTCTCCAAAATCGCAAGGCCGCTTTGCGACCTTCTTGTGAAGGATGTATCCTTTGATTTTAATGATTCTTGTTTAAATGCCTTCAACTTGTTTTGAAAAATATGCTTGTCATCCGCACCCATAATCACTGCACCTAATTGGAATTTGCCATTTGAAATCATGTGTGATGCTAGTGATTATGCGGTGGGGTGCTGTTTTAAGGCGAGAGGGTGGAAAAAATTAGCTCGTGTTATTTATTATGCAAGTAAGGTTTTGAATGAGGCACAAGCTAATTATTCCACCACTGAAAAAGAACTACTTGCTGTGGTGTTTGCTTTGGATAAGTTTAGATCCTACATCGTGGGGTCTAAGATTGTGGTTTTCACTGATCATGCGGCCATAAAACACTTGATGACAAAACAAGAGGCCAAACCTAGATTAATTCGGTGGATTCTTCTTTTGCAGGAATTTGATCTCGAGATTAAGGACAGGAAGGGGTCCGACAATGGGATGGCGGACCACTTATCTAGGTTGGTCAATCCCGACACCGAGGAGGAATTGTTAGACATCAAGGAAGAATTTCCTGATGAAAAGCTGTTTGCACTTATTGAAAATTTCCCTCCTTGGTTCGCGGATATGGCCAACTTCAAGTCTTCAAATGTGGTTCCGCAAGGTTGGACTAATCAACAGAGAAAGAAGTTCTTCTCGGATGCAAAATATTATGTGTGGGAGGACCCCTATCTCTTCAAGTAGTGCTCGGATGGGATCCTCAGGAGGTGCATTCCCCATGACCAAATCGGAAACGTGCTGTGGCATTGTCATAGCTCGGATTACGGTGGGCATTATGGGGGAAAGAAGACTGCAGAAAAGATCCTTCAAAGTGGTTTCTTTTGGCCGACGCTCTTCAAGGATGCCTACACCTTTGTTGAAAACTGTGATCGTTGCCAAAGGGTTGGCAATATTTCTAAGCGGCATGAACTCCCCTTGAATTGCATGCTCGAAGTAGAGCTCTTTGATGTATGAGGGATAGATTTCATGGGACCATTCCCACCTTCCTTCTCTTACCAGTACATTTTGGTGGCTGTCGACTACGTGTCGAAGTGGGTGGAGGCAATCCCAACAACCACAGATGATGCGCGGGTAGTCATGGATTTCTTGAGGCGCAATATCTTCTCTAGGTTTGGGGTCCCAAGAGTGTTGATCAGTGATGGGGGATCCCACTTCTGCAACAATCAAATGCATAAGCTTCTCGAGAAGTATGAGGTCAAGCATAGAGTCTCTACTCCCTATCACCCCCAAACAAATGGGCAAGCAGAGGTATCCAACCGTGAGTTGAAGCGCATTCTTGAGAAAACCGTCAACTCCTCACGGAAGGATTGGTAAAGGAAATTGGATGATGCTCTATGGTCTTATAGGACCGCCTTCAAGACTCCAATTGGAAGGTCTCCCTACAATTTGGTGTTCGGAAAGGCATGCCACCTACCGGTGGAGTTGGAGGAGAAATCTTATTGGGCAATTAGGGAGCTCAACTTTAACTTGACAAAGGCCGGAGAGAAGAGGTTGTTGGACTTGAATGAGTTGTCTGAGATCCGCATGCAAGCTTATGAGAACGCGAGAATCTACAAGGAGCGGACGAAAGCATGGCATGACAAGCACATCTTGCCTAGGAGGTTCGAGCCCGGGCAATTGGTGCTTCTGTATAATTCCAGATCGAGGCTCTTTCCTGGGAAGCTGAAATCAAGATGGTCGGGACCATACAAGATCCTACAAGTCTTCCCCCATGGGGCAGTGGAATTAGAAGGGGCCTCTGGCAACTTCAAGGTGAACGGGCACAGGTTAAAGCATTATCATGGGGAGTCAATCCCAACTGGAAAGCAAGTGTTTCTTTTGGATTAACCCTTAGGGGTGACTTGAGTCAGGCTCGGGACGTTAAACAAGCGCTACTTGGGAGGCAACCCAAGCTAGGTACTCTCTCTTTTCCTCACTCTTGTTTTTGTGTTTGTGTTTGTTTTGTTTTTATTTGTCACTCTTGAATAATTTGAGAAGATCAAGAGTTTTTGTATGAAATGTCGTGTCGGCAAGCTTGTTGGATTTTAATTATATTAAGCATATATGGATTGCTTGAATTATATTGACCATTGATAATTTCCCCCTAAGTTCTAATAATAGAAAAGTTGATCCCCACTTAAAAATTGAAAATTGAACTTTGAGATTTATTATGATTGCTTGATTTATGATAAGTTTGGGGTGAGGGGGTGCACACACTAGGAATCGTATCTCGGTCAAACAATTTGCAAAATGTCCAGGTGAGGATTTGAGCCTCCAACTCTGTTTTTGAATGTGTGAATCACTGTTAAGTTGCACTTTCCCGAATTTGCTTGAATCTCTATATGGTTTGCATGATTATGTGTTGCATCAAATGATTTAGGCAATTTTCTTTGAATAACTACTTGGCCTGAAAAGAACCATCCCTAATGCATGTTCCCTAGTTAGCCAAATTGAGCCCAATTGACCTATGGTTTCTTGATGACCCTACATTACGAGCCAAAATCTGAAAAACCATGTTAACCCAATCTTAGGATTAGGAGAGCATGGAAATGAGCAAGAGAAAGGTTGTGAGAAACTAAGTTTGGGGTGGCTACAAGGTATGTGTCATATTGGGATGAGAAAAAGAAAATAAAGGTTGACCCAAGGCAAAAAGAAAAGAAAAGAAAAGAAGAAAAAAAAATTACCAAAAGAAAAGGGGCAAAACAAAAATAATATCAAGGAAAAGGTTTTAGTCACCCGAGCCCAAATGAAAAATGGAAAGAAAGGAATTTGAGTGGAAAATGTGTTTAATGCTCATGCTCTCTTAGTTCCTAGGGACTTAAGCCTAAACATCCTTGATTATCCTACCCTCAGCCAGGCCCCATTACAACCTTTAAAAGACCTTTTGATGTTGCATGCATGTTTTCGTGGGAACTATGTTTGAGATGAAAATCAAATTCATGGGAAGTGCTCTTGATAAGTGAAATTGAGTGAAAAAGTTGAAAGCCTAGACAAACTTGAGCGAATGAGTGAAATACTAAATGCCCTTTGTGAGGAAGGCGGTTGTTTGAAATTGGTGATCTTCCTTTTGTGTGTGACCCTGATCCTCAACTTAGACTAATGATTGCATGAATGATAATTTCTCAATTGTTTAAAGTAGATGAATGTGGGGATTACATTGATAAAAAAGGGGGGGAATCAAAGAAGAAAAATTGTTTTGTAAAGTCGCATGAAATTTGTGCGAAATTGATTAGATTTTTAGGCTTGCCAAGTCTTGGGTCGTTTTTGAGTTTTAAGCTTGCTTGGGGACAAGCAAGTTAAGTTTGGGGTATTTTGATAAGCCTCTGGCTTATCTAGTTTTATGACTAGATGAACTAGGGTTTATGTGCCAATTTATTCGAGTTCACTCTCGTTTTCGCCCAAATTTGCCTTGTTTTGTTCCTAAGTTGGACTTTGACTCGTTTTGCGTCTTTTGTATAGTTTTTAGCTTCTTTTGGATAGAATTACGCTTGTGGTTGCTTGTGTTGTTTTCAGGTCCATAAGTGAAGCTCTAAGAATTAAGGAAAGTCAAGAAATAGTGGAGATTGCTATTCTGGAGATTCTCGCCCCGCGAGAGTTTGAAGACCTGGGAAGACAGAGACCATCACGGCCTAGCCGTGATTCACATCACGGGGCGTGAAAGGAAGGTTCGCGTCGCGAGACGTCCTTCGCGTCGCGAGTATGTGAATTCCAGAAAAGTACCAGAGTCAGAGACCATCACGGCCTAGCCGTGATTATTATCACGGCCGTGACCTAAAAGCCACACAAGTCAGAGACCATCACGGCCTAGCCGTGATATGTATCACGGCCGTGACCCAAGATCCACACAAGGCAGAGAACATCACGGCCTGGCCGTGATTCACATCACGGGCCGTGAAAGGCGGGCTCGCATCGCGAGACATCATTCGCGTCACGAGAGTTCGAATTCCAGAAGTGCGCCAGAAACAGAAACCGTCACGGCCTGGCCGTGAAGGCCGTCACGGCCGTGACGCGTGGCCTCCTTATAAATAGAGCAGATCAGAACAGAAAAAGAGGACTTTTTGGATCAGAATTTTCAGAGATTTTTTGTAATCCTTATTCTGGGGTTTCTTCTCCTCTTCTTCTCTCTTAATTCTTAGGCTTAGGATGAATTCCGATTGTACGTGCGTTTTTGTTACGGACATGAGGAACTAATCCTCTTGTCTAGGGGATCGATGAAGCCACCCATGGCGGCATAGTATTCATGTAATGTAACTCTCTCTCCTTTAATTCAATTATGGTTTTCCAATTCTGTTTTCATTGTGTCGATTATATGCTAGCGTGATCGACTAGTTAAGCGTGTTGAGGCCTAGCGGCGATTCGCGTTTTAGAACTTGAATTGGGAACATCGGTCGAGTATTGCACGAGAGTGAGTAGGAGATCGATGCAACCTATAGGGAACAAGAATTAATAGAATTCGAGATTAGGGTTAAGAGACCTAGCAAGTAATTAACTCAAATCATCGAATACGTCCTAATGAGCACGGAAGTGGATTTAGGAGAATTTAGGGGTCCCGGTTGACATTAAAATTGAACTTAGGGAGGAGAACATCATCACTTGGGTACTTTGCATGATTGGGTAGGTGGATTCGAAACCTTAGATGCTTTTATTTCTGAATTTAATCACCGTAGCGTTATTTGATTCTTGAAATTACGATCTCAATCTCTTTCTCTCAACCACCTTCTATTGCTTAACCAACGTATCGGATTTCTTGAAAATTTAGTCGAATTGGTAACCCAATCCTTGTGTTCGACCTCGGTAGAATCTTACCATGTTTTTATTACTTGCGACGACCCGGTACACTTGCCGGAGTCACAACAATCATCAACACCAAGCTTAAAGGAGAATTTTAGATTTAAGTCTTAGATGATTTGTAAGAGAAAGAAATCTCAGTCACAAAATAGCTCAACTAAAAAGATGTATGAAGAAAATCAATTTTCATAACCTGCATTAAAAGGAATAAGTTTTTTTTTTAATGAAAATGATTTGTGGAAATAAGAAAATTATTTGTCAGGTACAACCATGTAATCATTGGATGTATGTCTGCTACTGTAACTGACAAATGAATTTATGGTTCTTAATTCAGTAACACCTATGCACAATATGAAATCAGATCAGTTATAAATGGTTAAATGAATACAGCCCTGTACATATGCTATGTACGCATGTGTTCAAGTTTCAGGAAAACATGATGTTCATTAATACATAGATGTACTGAATGGGTATACTGATGGATTAACCAAGTTCAAGATTTTGAGAAACTATCAGTATGAAATTGGTTAATACCATATACTCAACCCCTGTTCAAGAATCAGAATCAAGAAAATAGATTCTATTATCAGATCAAGATCTGTTTTAATTGATCCCAACGACTATAACTTGTTTCCTATATATAGAGGGATCAAAGGAACACTTTTAACAAGAATATATCGGAAATTTTACAAAATCAATTTGAGAGATCAATTGTGAAAATCATTCATCATCTTTCTTGAGCTTCATTGTGAAAAGAGTGTTTCAATTCTCATAAGAACTTCAATTTGTATATCTGACTATTGAGAGTTTAGGAATCAATCTTTTCGTTCTATTTGATTGTAAAGAGAGGAGGAGTCTCTCTCTGTGATTAGGGTGAGGTATCCTTAAGGAAGAACATTGATTGAGGCTCTACACAAGAGTGTGGTATCTTGAGGTGAAGGAGTGCTCTATGGTGTAAAGGTTTTTCAAGCTACCTGGCTAAAGCTTGTTGTGTTAGTGTGTGAAAACCCGCAGGTGGAGTGGGGACTGGATGTAAGTCACAGTGGTGGTGACTGAACCAGGATAAATCTGGTTGTGTGGTATCTCTAAACTCAAACTCTTTAATTTATGTCTTGCGCATATAACTGTGATCTTGATGTTCTAAGTTTTCAATTGATATCAGTTCTTGATCTGTTTAATATGAATTAAAACCAGAGTATTACTGCAATCAATCTTGAGTTATTAATTGTTCAACACCGAGTTGATTAAAATTGTTCTTGATAACTGAAATTGATATATTGTAACTTCAATTCTTGACTGATTAAGGCATGTATCTAATACATGTATGACCCTGAACTGAACTTATTTCTGTTTGATTCAATCATTGTTTAATTGATAGCTATGAACTTGAATCTTATTACTGATTTATCTTTCTGAATTAATCTTTCTTTCCTCATCACCTTCTATTCAAGATTTCATAAAAAGCTCTTCACTATTTTTTAAAAGATCCTGAGGCAACTCTGATTTGAAAAGTAAAGTTTTGTGAAATGTTTTTAAGAGGAAAAGATTTTAAGAAAACTCAATTCACCCCCCCCCCCCCCCCCTCTTGAGTCTTTGAAGCCAAAACAACAATTGGCATCAGAGCTAAACTCTTAAGTTTGGCTTAACAGCTATAAGAGTATGGCTTTCAATGACTATTTGAATGAAGGGGCTTCCCTTTCACGCCCTCATGCCTTCAATGGATCTGAGTATATCTATTGGAAGGAAAGAATGGTTATCTTTCTTGAGGCAGCAGGTGTTGACATATGGGATGCAGTAGAAAATCGACCATTTGTCCCCTCTACTATAGATGCTAATGGTGCTCCAAGAACTAAGCCTAAAACTGAATGGAATGAGGATGATAAGAAAAGTGTTCAATATAATGTACGTTCTAAGAATATTATAACATCTGCTTTAAGCCGTGATGAGTTTATTTTCAGGGTTTCAAATTGAAATTCAGCAAAGGAGATGTGGGATACATTGCAAGTTACACATGAAGGAACCACGGATGTCAAAAGAGCAAGAATGAACACCCTCACACATGAGTATGAGCTGTTCATAATGAAGCAAGGAGAACCTATGACTGAAATGAAAAAGAGATTCAATCACATTGTCAACCAACTTACTGGTCTTGGAAAAGCTATATCAAATGAGGATCAAATTAACAAAGTAATGAGATGCTTGAGCAGGGAATGGCAGCATAAAGTCATTGCAATCTCAGAATCTAGAGGCCTCTCATCAGTGACCATTGCCACATTGTTTGGAAAACTGCAAGAGCATGAATTGGAGTTGAACAGACTGAATGAGAATGAAGAAACTGACAAAAAGAAAAAGGGATTGGCTCTGAAATCACAAGTCAGAGAAGTAGAAGACAGTGATGATGATGATTCAATACAAGAGGCAGAATCTGAAGAAGAGATGGGAATGCTAGTTAGAAAATTCAAGAAGTTCCTAAAGAAGAAAGGCAACTTCAAAAGAAAGCCATCCACTTTTCAAAGGAGAAATTTCAGCAAAGGCGACAACTCTTCCAACAACATCACATGCTATTAATGTGGAAAGATTGGCCACATGAAGCTTGACTGTCCAAAACTGCAAAAGAAGTACAAAACAGAAAAATTTGACTCAAAGGACAAGAAGTGGAGAAAGCCAAGAAAGGCCTACATTTCTTGGGATGATAATGATGTAGATTCCACTGAAGAATCTGAATCTGAGGAGGCAAACTTGTGCTTGATGGCCAGTAATAACAGTGATTCAGAGAGTGAGGTAAATTCTGATTCACAACCTACTTTTGATGAATTGCAAGATGTATTTGATGAGTTACATGTTGAATATCTTAAGATTGCTAAACAACTTGTCTGGTCTATAAAAATAATTGCTAAACAATGTGATGATTATGCATGCTTGAAAATTAAAGAAAGAGAACTAGAAGCTAAGAATAAGGTCTTGATTGCATCTAGCTCTAATTGTTCTAAGTGTAGTACATTGACTAAAGAAGTTGAAAAACTGAAAAGTGACTTAGCCAAGTTCACAAATGGTAGAGATAACTTGAATGCTTTATTAGGACAGCAAAAATGTCTTTATGATAAGGCTGGAATAGGCTATGAACCTAAGATACATGAGAAATCTTTCAAGAAATTTTTTTCTGCACCTAAGACATCAAACACACCATTTGTTAAATGCTATTTCTGTGCTAGAAAAGGCCACACTGCTTCAACATGTCAATACAGAAAATCAACACACAATAAATCTAAGTATATATGGGTTCCTAAAGGAACTATTGCTGCAACTAACTCAAAAGGACCCAAACAGATTTGGGTACCTATAGCACAAACATGAAATTCTGTTTTGTACGTGTGGTGGACGGTCAAGAGTAAAAATTGGAATCATGACATAGTGCTTTCACCAAACACAAAATGGATAACAATAAAGAAATAATATTGATTGAATATGTTTTCTAATTATCATTATTAATGTGTGATTGTGAATCTTTCTGTGTTGACTTATATATCATTGTATAATATGTCTACATTGTTGTATTAAAGTTATTTGATCTATCTTGGAATAATCATATGGCTTTTGTTTCACAAATTGAATCTAAGAAAATTGATGAAGCCTTAAATGATTTGTTTTGCTTGCTATGCAATAATTAACTTTGAACATGATCTCTATCATAAGAACTTTTATTCAAAGTAGAGAAATTGAGATTGAATATGTTGAAACAACTAAACAACTTGCTGATATTTTTATCAAGCCCTTGAACAAGGAAAGCTTCTTTTTCATTAGAAGAGAATTGGGCATAATTGATCAATCATATATCTAATCTCTAAAGAAACTGTTTATATGACTGTATCTTTGTGTAAATATGCTCTGATTCTTGTATGATTTGATTTGGAATATCTGTGAATGATTAGAAAAGAGTTTTAGAAGAAATAGATTTGATCAGGTACACCTATGTACCTAACCCATGTACATGTGTAAAAACTGGAAATTTGTTTTAAACATGGATGTGATCGATAGCTCATCCACTGAAGTGGTAGAAGCGCTCGTCCACTAAAGTGACAGAAGCGCTCGTCCACACAAGTGATAGAAGCGCTCGTCCACTAAAGTGACAGAAGCGCTCATCCACACAAGTCTTTGGACTTGCTAAGTCCTTAATGAGAAGCTCCGTCCAATGACGTGGCATATGGAGCTCGTCTACTAGGTTACTTTGTGTTATAGTACTTCCGTCTGCTGACGTGGCAAGATGGACGCGCTTATTTTCAAAACTACACCCCTGTACGTGAATGCTATAAGAACTGATGTAAAATCTTAATTCAAAACTTCAAATCTTCTGAAACCCACTCTTTCTTCACCTAATTCCGCAACCCTAGCAGATCTAACCTTAATGCTTCTTGTACCCAAACCAACTCTAAGATGGCAAAAACCAAAAATACTGGATCTTCACTCTCAAAAGCTACTGAGAAGAAGAGGAAGGAAATGGAAACTTCTAAGTCAGCTGAGAAGAAGAAAGGAGTTGAGGCTTCAAAGGCTCCCGAGAAAAAAAGGAACAAAGGAAAGGAAGTGGAATCTTCCAAAGAAAAGGAAGTCACTGAAAGTGTTGCTCCAACTTCATACATGGACAATGATGCTTTTCTTCAAAGGCATTTTTCATCTGATGAACAAAAGGAATACTTTAATCAAAACTTCAGATATAGAGAAATTCTTGAACCTTGGGTAATGGTTGTAAAATATTTTGAGGAAATGAGTTTAACTTTCTTGAAATTATAGTCTGTCAAAAGCTCACTGAGTTTATGCAAACTCAGTTTGACTATCACCCATTACTGATCAAAGTCTTTTACTCGAATTTGGAAATGAATGCTAATGGAATTAGCTCTGAAGTTAAGGGAATTAAGATAAAAATGTCATTAGAGGAATTCAGTAATCTTGCTAACCTACCTTATCATGGACCTAGCATTGCTGGAAATGGTCCCAAATCTGAGTGGTATAATGAGTATGCTAAAGAATTGGCTAGACCAGATTTAGTTACCTCTAATGAACCTGAAGGTAGAGTTACCTATACCAGTATAATGAGTGTAGAGGATAGACTTCTGCATTATGTTGTCTGCAGATTTTTAATTCCAAGAGGAGGCAATCACTCTATTCTGCAAAACTATGATTTAATGCTTATGTGGGCTATGCTGAATGAGAAGCAAATCAGCCGGGGGTACTGTGTTGCTACACACATGATAGAATGCAAGAAAAACAAGAAGATGCTTGCGTACCCTGCACTGGTCTGCATAATCCTAGCTCATTTTAATGTTCCTTTTGATGGATAAGAAAAGAAGCTTGCAAGAAGAATAACTCACAAGTTTGGTGAAGAAATTGTGAGCAAAATGAAACTGGAGAAAGAAGATGGAAGATGGATAAGGAAAGCTGGAAACAAGGAAACTACTGCAGCTGGGACTTCAACTGGACAAGAAAATGCACCTTCTGATTTCCTGCAGAAACTGATGAAAATGCTAGAAAATGTTGAGGAAAATCAAAAGAAAAATCATGAAATTGAAATGGCTGCAATTGCTGAAGTGAATGAAAGGATAAAAAAGGGTAGAAAATGACATTGATAAACTCAAAGATAACCTAGGAGTGGACTTTCATTTCCCTGCACCTCCAGCTCAAACAGAAGAAGATGTTGATGTTGCAAACATTGCAACAACTGCTGTGAAGGAAGCTGAACCATCACCTAAAGGCCGAAACAAAAGAAAATCAAAAAGGAAGAACTAGTTCTAGGAATTCATAGGAATTAGAAATTAGTTTTTGAAAGGTAAAATGCCTTAGTTTGTAATTTTGGCTGATGGTTTCTGTTCTTTTGATTTGTCCCTGCACCTATCCCTCTATCATGAACAATTTTATATGCTATGTTTGAATGTTTAAATGCTTGCCTTCTCTATTGCTTTGAATGTTTCTTTTCTTTACCTTTTTGATGATGCCAAAAGGGGGAGGAAAAAGTATGATATAGAGAAAGGGGATAATAACAAATTATACATGCATATGTTGAGGGGGAGCTTATAAGCTTACATGATTAAGGGAGAGTATATCAAATTCTGCTCTGATAATATTTTTTTTTCTCTGATAAACTTCTGCTCTGATACCATGATATAAATCTATCAAAAACACATAGATTCTGCTACACTTATACTATGATCTTATAATTTGTTAGAAGATTTGTCATAATCAAAAAGGGGGAGTTTGTAAGACTTAATGACTTAGAGATTTTGATATATGACAAATACAATTTAATGTGTGTGCAAGTGTTTTAGTGTCAAATTGCAAAGACAGGTATCAATCATTGATCAACAAGTTCATTAAGCAAATTCAAGGAAAATATTCAAGGAAGAACTTGAAGGAATCAAGGAGTTGCATGTAGAAATCAAAAGAGCAAAGTCAAAGATCAAAGGATCATCAAGACCAAGCTTAAAGGAGAATTTTAGATTTACGTCTTAGATGATTTGTAAGAGAAAGAAATATCTTAGTCACAAAATAGCTCAACTAAAAAGATGCATGAAAAAAAATCAATTTTCATAACCTGCATGCATTAAAAGGAATAAGTTTTTTTAATGAAAATGATTTTTGGAAATAAGAAAATTATTTGTCAGGTACAGCCATGTAATCATTGGATGTATGTTTGCTACTGTAACCGACAAATGAATTTAAGGTTCTTGATTTAGTAACACCTATGCATAATATGAAATCAGATCAGTTATAAATGGTTAAATGAATACAGCCCTATACATATGCTATGTACGCGTGTATTCAAGTTTCAGGAAAATCTGATGTTCATTAATACATAGATGTACTGAATGGGTGTACTGATGGATTAACCAAGTTCAAGATTTTGAGAAACTATCGGAACTATCAGTATGAAATTGGTTAATACAGCCATGTACTCAACCCCTGTTCAAGAATCAGAATCAAGAAAACAGATTCTGTAATCAAAGCCAAATCTGTTTTAATTGATCCTAACGACTATAACTTGTTTCCTATATATAGAAGGATCAAAGGAACACTTTTAACAAGAACATATCATAAATTTTACAAAATCAATGAGAGATCAATTGTGAAAATCATTCATCATCTTTCTTGAGCTTCATTGTGAAAAGAGTGTTTCAATTCTCATAAGAACTTCAATTTATATGACTATTGAGAGTTTAGGAATCAATCTTTTCGTTCTATTTGATTGTAAAGAGATAGGGAGTCTCTCTATGTGATTAGGGTGAGGTATCCCTAAGGAAGAACATTGATTGAGGCTCTTCATAAGAGTGTGGTATCTCGAGGTGAAGGAGTGCTCTGTGGTGTAAAGGTTTTTCAAGCTACCTGACTGAAGCTTGTTGTGTTAGTGTGTGAAAACCCACAGGTGGAGTGGGGACTGGATGTAAGTCACAGTGGTCGTGACTGAACCATTATAAATCTGGTTGTGTGGTATCTCTAAACTCAAACTCTTTAATTTCTGTCTTACGCATATAACTGTGATCTTGATGTTCTAAGTTTTCAATTGATATCAGTTCTTGATCTGTTTAATCTGAATTAAAACCAGAGTATTACTGCAATCAATCTTGAGTTATTAATTGTTCAAAACCGAGTTGATTAAAACAGTTCTTGATAACTGAAACTGATATATTGTAACTTCAGTTCTTGACTGATTAAGGCCTGTATCTAATACATGTACGACCCTGAACTGAACTTCTTTCTGTTTGATTCAATCACCATTTAATTGATAGCTGTAAACTTGAATCGTATTACTGATTTATCTTTCTAAATTAATGTTTCTTTCCTCATCACCTTCTATTCAAGATTTCATAAAAAGCCCTTCACTGTTGTTGTAAAAGATCTTGAGGCAACTCTGATTTGAAAAGTAAAGTTTTGTGAAACTTTTTAAGAGGGAAAGATTCAAAGAAAACTCAATTCACCCCACCCCCCCCCCCCCCCTCTTGAGTCTTTGAAGCCAAAACAACATATAGGTGATTATGCATTGCATTTTGAGGCTCTAATTAAGTATTGAGAATTTTATCAGAGATTCGCCGTTGAAGATTGGCAATGTAGAAGGTTTGAGGAAGGACTCCGACATGAACTCTAGAGGGCTATAGTATCTCTCGATATCCAGAGTTTTCCGGAGTTGTTGGAAAGATGCACTGCGATCGAAAGTATAGATCAGAGGCTGACTAATGAGCAAAAACAACTGAGGATTGGAGGTCCTACTCGATCGGGTTTTCAGAGGCGAGGAAGTAGTAACTCTCAATGGAGACAGAGACCATATGCCCGACCAGTGCAGACACCTACACCAACACCAGTGGTTAGAGCGGGTCAACAGCAGCAAGGCTTAGCTTGTTTCAGATGCGGAGGACCACATTATCTTAGAGACTGCATGGAGCGACCTAGTTGTTTTCACTGTGGGAATACAGGTCATATGACCCGAGATTACAAACAGCAGGCTAGGCAATAGTCGGTAACTGCAGGTAGAGGAAATGGAGGCAATTGAGGTGGGGCTGGAAGAGGAGCCACAACAGCAGGACGACAGGGAGCAAGACCTCACGCCGCTGGAAGAGTGTTTACCAAGAGGGGAGCTGAATCCTCTCAATATGCTGATCTTATACAAGGTATGTGTTTGATAGCTGGTAGACTCTCGTATGTGTTATTTGACTCAAGTGCTACATATTCATTTATTTCGTATGAGTGTTTGGACCAATTAAAATTAATTGTTTCTCAATTACCATATACCCGTACAGTGGAAGCTAACGAGACTCCTAGTATAGATTCTATGCCTATTGTGAGAGAGTTTCCTGAAGTTTTCCCTCCCGACGTTCCAGGTTTGCTATCAGAGCGAGAGGCGAAATTCACCATAGATCTTGTACCAGGGACATGACCTATATCTACGGCGCCTTATCGGATGTCACCTAGAATTGGCGGAGTTAAAGAAACAGTTGGATGATATGTTGGGAAAAGAGTTCATAAGACCGAGTGTTTCACCGCGGGGAGCTCCAGTGTTGTTTGTTAAGAAGAAAGATGGGAGTGCTAGGTTGTGCACAGATTATAGACAGTTGAACAAGGTAACAATTAAGAATAAGTATCTATTGCCTTGGCTAGATGATCTGATGGATCAATTGAAAGGAGCAGCAGTGTTTTCTAAGATTGATTTAAGGTCTGGATACCATCAGATTAGAGTAAGGAATGAAGATATACTCAAAACGTCTTTTAGGACAAGGTATGGACATTACAAGTATTTAGTTATGCCATTCGGTGTGACTAATGTGCCAGCAGTGTTCATGGATTATATGAACATGATATTTAGACTGTTCCTTGATAAGTTTGTTGTTGTGTTCATCGACGACATCCTTATTTATTCTCGTAGATGGGAAGATCATGAGGAACATTTGAGAGTGATGCTGCAAGTTTTGAAGTATCTGTTCGACCAAAAGGAGTTGAATATGAGATAACGGAGATGGATGGAGTTTATCAAAGATTATGAGTTTGATTTACTATATCATCCTGGGAAGGCGAATGTTGTAGCGGATGCCTTGAGTAGGAAATCATTGCATGTATCCGCGATGATGGTTAAAGAATTGGAATTACTGGAACAGTTCAGAGATTTGAACTTACGAATGGAGTTGTTTGATGATAAAATTTGCTTAGGTATGATCACTATTAGTAGTGATTTTATGAGAGATCTTAAGGATAAACAAGTTCAGGATCTATATCTACAGGAGATAAGTAGAGGTATAGATGAGGGTAAGATTTCTGAGTTTAGTATAGGAACAAATGGTGTACTGAGGTTTAGGGATATAAAATATGTGCCAGAGGATTAGAACTTAGGAAGGTGATATTAGAAGAAGCACATAAGAGTAAGTTGAGTTTTCATCCTGGATCCACTAAAATGTATCAAGATTTGAAGAAATTGTTTTGGTGGACGAGGATGAAGAAAGAGGTAGCAGAGTATGTTTTATCTTTCCTGGTGTGTCAGAAGGCTAAGACAGAGCATCAAAAGCTAGCGGGTTTATTGCAATCATTAGATATCCCAGAATGGAAATAGGATAGCATAGCTATGGATTTTGTGGTTGGATTACCACGAACTCCTAAGAGACATGATGCGATTTGGGTTATCATTGATAGGTTGACGAAGTGTGCTCACTTCTTACCTATGGGTGAAAGTTATAGTTTGGAGAAGTTGACCCAAATTTACATCAAAGAAGTTGTTAGGTTGCATGGTGTGCCATCGAGCATTGTCTCAGACCGAGATCCTAGATTCACATCTAGATTTTGGAAACAGTTGCACAATGCTTTAGGGACCAAGTTGAGGATGAGTTCTGCTTATCATCCCCAAACAGATGGACAGTCAGTAAGGACGATTCAATCATTGGAGGATCTTTTAAGAGCTTGTGTTTTGGAACACACTGGCAGTTGGGATGAGTTCTTGCCATTAATTGAATTTACTTACAACAATAGTTTTCTTAGTAGTATAGGAATGGCACCATATGAGGCTTTGTACGATAGGAAGTGTAGGACCCCGTTATGTTGGTATGAGATTGGTGAAAATCAAGTCTTGGGTCCAGATGTGGTGCAACAGACTACGGAACAAGTTAGGAAGATAAGGGAAAAGATGAAGGAAGCACATGATAGGCAAAGGAGCTACAGTAACAAGATAAGGAGACCTTTAGAATTCCAGGAGGGTGATCATGTATTTTTGAGAGTCACTCCGAAGACCGGAATTGGAAGGGCTATCAAAACTAGAAAACTTACTCCTAGATTCATCGGACCTTTCCAGATTCTTCGAAGGATTGGTCCAGTAGCTTACCATATTGCTTTACCACCTAACCTTGCTAACCTTCATGACGCCTTTCACGTTTCTCAATTGAGAAAATATTATCCTGATCCTTCACATGTTATTGAGTCTAGAGTATGAGGCTTTACCTGTAAGGATAATAAATAGAGAGATTAAGGATCTTCGCGGTAGACAAATTCCTTTGGTTAAGGTCATATGCGATGAAACTACTGGAGATGCTACTTGGGAACGTGAAGCAGATATGCAACAACGATATCCACATCTTTTATGAGGTATGTAAATTCCAAGGACGGAATTTTTTTCTAAGAGGGGTAGTAATGTAACAGTCCATTTTTATTTACGTTGTATTAACAGTAAAAATATGTTTATTTATATTTTTATCTGCGATCTAGGAAATGATTTTTAATAAAACAAAATCATATTCCTATTATATCTTATGGTATAAGGCTACGGTGAAATTTTGGGTTTAAAACTTAGACGGAAACCGGTCTGTGGTTTTTCTACTGACAGTATAGTTTTATATCTGCGGAAAACCCTAATTTGACCCAAAACTGAAATTTGTAGATTTTTTTTAAAATTTTGTCCGTGACGATTTCTAGTTTCCAAATTTCTGATCATAAATAAAATATTATGTTTATTCGGACGAATTTTGGTGAAAGTTCGAACAGAAAACAGTCGGTATTTTCACTGACAATAAGATTTTAATGATCATAAAACCTAATTTTGACTCGTGAACGAAATGGGTTATGATTAAATCATATTTCCAACGAGTCTGGTTAGTTTGAAAATTTTCAGTCGAAAACGAAATATTATGCTTTTATTCGGGCGTAAAACCCTAATCGGGAAACCGACGGAATCAGCAACGGAACTGCAAAGATAGAACGGGACACTAGAGGAGCTGAGTTATGGGATGACTCATCAAGAATTTATGATGCAATTGATGTTAGGAATTATGAGTTTTTAGGTGAAATGACCAAAATGCCCTTAAACTTAACCTAACCAATTCTAGTTAGATTTTAACCATGGTTAAGGCAAGTCAAGGTTAGTTTATGTGGTGCAAAGGCAGCCACACCTCCCATCAAATTTTCACCACACATTCTCCTTGACTCATCCTAATGACTCACCAATGCATTAATGATGCATTAATGGCATTAAATGCTAACCTAGCAAAAAGACTAAAATACCCTTGACCTCTCCTTGTGTTCCCAACTTTGTCCTAGAATTTTGGGACCAAATTACCATGCCTTGCACGCAGCCTTCCCCTCTTGAAACACTTGGACACTTTCTTCTTCATTTCCACCATTTTCTTACATGTTCATGTCATTTTCTCTCCAAAAACTCTTAAGTTTCAATCCTTGACAACTTTTGCATCTTTGATTATTTTGCTTCAAGCACTTTATAAAAGTTCTTCAATTCATAGTAAGGATCCTATTCCTTATCCTCTTAGATCAATTAATCATATCTAAATCTCCATTTTCATCAGGTTTTCTTAAATTTCCATTTCTAGATCTAGTTTTTCAAAAATTCACCAAAAATATAGAAAAATCAATTTGATGTAAGATCAATTTCAATGAACTCTCTAAGGCATCTAGATGCTAGATCCAAAATCTTGAGATCAAAATAAATTCCTAGCTCTAGGTTCCTATGTGGGCCGAATCTAGGTCTATATAGGCTAGATGAGGTTTTCTTCAATTGTTAACTTGGATGATGATTTTGATAAACTATTTGAGATCTCTAGATTGATTATCCAAGAGTTTACAATCAAAATAAATTTCTAGCTAGTTTCTACTCATATAGCCGAAACCCTAGATGTATGAGTAAATGAGTTTTTCTTCAATTTTTTACTTGAATAATGACTTGTCTAAGCTAGCTAAGGTCTCTAGGTTATAGATCCAAGAGATTGCAATCAAAAACAATTTCTAGCCTATTTTTCATATACTTGTCCGAAACCCTACCCCTAGAGGTTAGATGATTTTGTTTCAAACTTTTGTCTTGTAACAATTAATCTATGCTAGTTAAGGCCTTAGTAACTAGAATCCAAAATATGTAATTGAGAAAATAACCTTAGCCTTTTTTTTGTTTGTCATGACTGAACCTAGCCTTTTGTGAGTAAGGATGGTTTTTGTTTGATTAATTAATTCTTTTGTTGATTTGGTTGAAGGTGGTTTTGGTAACTCGTGGCGGGATATCGAGGATCGTCGATTTCGTGTTTCCTATGGTAACTTAGGTGGGAGAAAGAGCCATTACATCGTCGGAACCGATAAGTAGTATATAATTTATAATAATGGTATAGGGCAACCTAAACCTACTAATGGTTGAGTAATCGACAATACCAAAATCGCACTGGAAACTTTTCCGCTTTACCAATGACGATTTGGGAATTTTAGGTTTATCGCCTTAGGTTAATTTTATAATATTGAGGATGTTTGAATTATTTATTATTGACTGTTTGTGATACGCTGATTGGGGTACTCTACTGCATGTGACGTTTTGTTTTGATGTTTGAATATTTTATTGATTACTGTGTTATGCTTGATCTGCTTGGTTTGATAAATTGCTTAGTTAAATTTTAAGTAAAGATATATGTTGCTCTGAGGTATTTTGTTTGGGGTAAGAGCTTGAATATAAATTAGAGGTGCCTAGCTATTATTTTATAGAAGTGATGTGATTTAGAATGTAAGTGGAGGTTATGATGAAAGCTTGAGGCACTAGGTTGTTATTGATAAAAGTTAGTGAGAATCATATGTTGCATTGTTGTTCATAACCGTGTATTTGAGATACACGAGGTCCGAAGTTCTCATGGACCGTTCCAAATTAGAAGTTAAGTTGTGATAATATAGTGTCATTGCTATGCATGAGCACCCTTGATAGAGATGAGAGGGAGAACCAGGGTGTGCACCGACGGTATTGTGCAGCTATAGTGTCATTGCTTTGCACAAGCATTATCACCATGAATGAGAATGTGCACCGACGTTGGGGACGCTTCACTTGGATGCCTGACTGACAGTCCTAATGAGGGATGTGTGATAGGATTAGTGGTGGCCACATCAGCATAAAGGTTTAGTTGCATGAGTTGGAGGGTAGAGGATGATGTTATAAAGTATGGATGATTGTAGATTGTGAGTGATTCATGTTTGTGACTATTATTGTATTATATGCTATGAATCTTTTCCTCTTATGATGATAGAGCTGTTTATTATCTCCCTATTTCTGTATTTTTGTGTATGTCTACTTTACTACATTAGAAGACCCGATGGAAGAATATGTTGCTGAGGAGGTGGATGGAACCCTGTATGAAACGGATGTTGTTGAAGAGTTGGATGAAACTCTATATGATGTTGATGCTGGAGCACAAGCTACAAATCCTAATAATATAGTGTAGTAAGTTAGGGCCAGTGAGTCATATAAGTTATTTTATTTTCCGCTAGTTATAAGCAGTTTTTGTAAATAAGTACCTGTGAGGGATCCTACCGAGAGAATACCCCTAACAGTGTCTTGGTAATGTAATGAATAAGCATGTGTGTATTTATATATTATAACGTTGTTGTGTATTAATTTTGTAGAAGTTATATGATTAGTATTAAGTTTTAATTTTTTACGTATTTTCAACAATAAATGCGTGATTAATTAAATAAATAATAAGATTTTAATTTAATAATACAATGGGGCACAACGGGGTGTCTGATAAGCCTCTGGCTTATCTAGTTTATGACTAGATGAACTAGGGTTTATGTGCCAGTTTATTCGAGTTCACTCTCGTTTTCGCCCAAATTTGCCTTGTTTTGTTCCTAAGTTGGACTTTGACTTGTTTTGCGTCTTTTGTGTAGTTTTTAGGTTATTTTGAATAGAATTACGCTTGTGGTTGCTTTTGTTGTTTCAGGTTAAATAAGTGAAGCTCTGAGAATCAAGGAAAGTCAAGAAGCAGTGGGAAAAAGCACTTTTGGAGATCTCGCCCCGCGAACAGGATTCTCGCCTCGCGAATAATGAAGACTTGGAAATCAGAGACCATCACGGCCTAGCCGTGATGTGTATCACGGCCGTGACCAAAAACCCACACAAGTCAGAGACCGTCACGGCCTAGCCGTGATTCACATCACGGGCCGTGACAAGAAGGCTCGCGTCGCGAGACACCCTTCGCGTCGCGAGGGTTTGAATTCCACAGAAGCGCCAGAAACAGAAGCCGTCACGGCCTAGCCGTGATGACCATCACGGCCGTGACGCGTGGCCTCCCTATAAATAAGGCACTGCAGAACAGAATTAGGAGGACTTTTTGGATCAGAACTTTTCAGAGATCTTTTAGAATCCTTATTCTGGGGCTGCGTCTCCTCTTCTCTTTTCTTATTCTTAGTCTTAGGATGAGTTCCGATTGTTTGTCTATGAGCATGAGGAACTAATCCCCTCGTCCGAGGGATCAATGAAGCCACCCATGGCAGTGTAGTGTTCATGTGATGTATGTCTTTCTCCCCTTCTTTTAATTGATGTTTTCCGATTCTGAATTGAATGCTTGATCATATGTATTGCGTGATTAATCAGTTAAACGTGTTTGAGGCCGAACGGCGATTCGCGTTTTAGAACTTGAAGCCCAATTTGAAGAAAATCTGGTTTTGGGGATAGATCAAAATGAAGACGAGGTGGTAGTGGATTCCACACTGCTTGCCAAGCAACCGAAAATTTCTGCATTGGATAACTATGTTGGCTTACATGCATGTGTGGACATGAGTAAGTTAGACCCTCCCACTTGTCTGGCACACTTCCTCGTGAAGACACCATTTGACACGAGAGGAAGTGAGTTCATAATTACAGTGGTCAATGGAGTTTTCACACTCGGGCTAGGTGGAATCATGGATAGAGTCGTATTGCTCCTGCGAGGGCCACTTCATAAACCATGGGATCCGGGTGGAGGATTTGATATGATGAGCGTCTCTTGGCCCTTGTACCACAGACTATGGGATCCAGGTGGATGCTTCTTAATAAGTCAAGCTCGGGACGTTAAACAAGCGCTACTTGGGAGGCAACCCAAGCTAGGTATCCCTCTCTTTTCTTCACTTGTGTTTTGTTTTTATTTTTGTTTTTGTTTTTGTTTGTCACTCTTGAATAATTTGAGAAGATCAAGAGTTGTTGTGTGAATGTCGTGTCGGCAAGCTTGTTGGTTTTTAATTAGATTGAGCGTAGATTGATTGCATGAATTATTTGACCATTGATGATTTCCCCTAAGTTCTGAAATTAGAGAAGTTTATCCCCACTTAAAAATTGAAAACTGAACTTTGAGAAGTTTATTGTGATTACTGGATTTATGATAAGTTTGGGGTGAGGGGGTGCACACACTAGGAATTGTATCTCGGTCAAACAATTTGCAAAATGTCTAGGTGAGGATTTGAGCCTCCAACTCTGTTTTTGACTGTGTGAAATCACTTTTAAGTTGCACTTTCCCGAATTTGCTTGAATCTCTTTATGGTTTGCATGATTATGTGTTGCATCAAATGATTTAGGCGATTTTCTTTGAAATAACTACTTGGCCTAAAATGAACCATCCCTCATGCATGTTCCCTAGTCAGCCACATTGAGCCTAATTAGCCTATTGTTTCTTTATGACCCTATATTATGAGCCGAAATCTGAAAAAACCATGTTAACCCAATCTTAGGATTAGGAGAGCATGGAAGCTTAATGAGAAAAGAGTTGTGAGAAACTAAGTTTGGGGTGGCTACGAGGTGATATGTCATAGTGGGATGAGAAAAAGAAAATAAAGGTTGACCCAAGGCAAAAAAGAAAAGAAAAGAAAAGAAGAAAACAAAAAAAAATTGCCAAAAGAAAAGGGGCAAAACAAAAAGATTAGAAAGGAAAAGGATGTAGTCACCCGAGCCCAAATGAAAAATGGAAAAAGGAATTTGAGTGGAAAAAGTGTCAAAATGCTCATGCTCTCTTAGTTCCTAGGGACTTAAGCCTAAATATCCTTCATTATCCTACCCTTAGCCAGGCCCCATTACAACCTTTGAAAGACCTATTGATGTTGCATGCATGTTTTCGTGGGAACTATGTTTGAGATGAAAATCAAATTCATGGGAAGTGCTCTTAGAATGTGAAAGTGAGTGAAAAGTTGATAGCCTAGACAAACTTGAGCGAATGAGTGAAATACTAAATGCCCTTGTGAGGAAGGCAATTGTTTGAAATATGTGATCTTCCTTTGTGTGTATCTTTGAGCCTCAACTTAGAGTAATGATGGCATGAATGATAAATTCTCAATTGTTTAAAGTAGATGAATGTGGGGATTACATTGATGAAAAGTGGGGGGGGGGGGGGGGGAATCAAAGAAGAAAAAATGTTTTGTAAAGTTGCATGAAATTTGTGCGAAATCGATTGATTCCTTTAGGCTTGCCAAGTCTTGAGTCGTTTTTGAGTTTTAGCTTGCTTGGGGACAAGCAAGGTTTAAGTTTGGGGTGTTTTGGCTTATCTAGTTTATGACTAGATGAACTAGGGTTTATGTGCCAGTTTATTCGAGTTCACTCTCGTTTTCGCCCAAATTTGCCTTGTTTTGTTCCTAAGTTGGACTTTGACTCGTTTTGCATCTTTTGTGTAGTTTTTAGGTTATTTTGAATAGAATTACGCTTGTGGTTGCTTTTGTTGTTTCAGAGGTTAAATAAGTGAAGCTCTGAGAATCAAGGAAAGTCAAGAAGCAGCGGGAAAAAGCACTTTTGGAGATCTCGCCCCGCGAACAGGATTCTCGCCTCGCGAATAATGAAGACTTGGAAATCAGAGACCATCACGACCTAGCCGTGATGTGTATCACGGCCGTGACCAAAAACCCACACAAGTCAGAGACCGTCACGGCCTAGCCGTGATTCACATCACGGGCCGTGACAAGAAGGCTTGCGTCGCGAGACACCCTTCGCGTCGCGAGGGTTTGAATTCCACAGAAACGCCAGAAACAGAAGCCGTCACGGCCTGGCCGTGATGACCATCACGGCCTGGCCGTGATGACCATCACGGCCTGGCCGTGATGACCATCACGGCCGTGACGCGTGGCCTCCCTATAAATAAGGCACTGCAGAACAGAATTAGGAGGACTTTTTGGATCAGAACTTTTCAGAGATCTTTTAGAATCCTTATTCTGGGGCTGCGTCTCCTCTTCTCTTTTCTTATTCTTAGTCTTAGGATGAGTTCCAATTGTTTGTCTATGAGCATGAGGAACTAATCCCCTCGTCCGAGGGATCAATGAAGCCACCCATGGCAGTGTAGTGTTCATGTGATGTATGTCTTTCTCCCCTTCTTTTAATTGATGTTTTCCGATTCTGAATTGAATTCTTGATCATATGTATTGCGTGATTAATCAGTTAAACGTGTTTGAGGCCGAACGGCGATTCGCGTTTTAGAACTTGAGTCGGGATCGCTAATTGAATATTGCACGGCAGTGAGTAGGATATTAGTGCAACCATATAGGGAACAAGAATTAACCAAATTCGAGATTAGGATTATGAGACCTAGTAAGTAATTAATCCAATCGTCGAATACGCCCTAATGAGCACGAGAGTGGATTTAGGAGAATTTAGGGGTCCCGGTTGACATTGTAATTGAACTTAGGGAGGAATTCATCATCACTTGGGTATGCATGTTGGGTAGGTGGATTTGTGACCTTGGACATTTTAATTTCAGATTTTAATAGTTTAGTTTTATTTAGATTTGTTAATTGAATATCGATCCTCTTATTCTCTCTCTCAACCACCTTCTGTAACTTGACCAAAACGCATCTGATTTCCCGCGGATTAGTCGAATTGGTAGCCCAATCCCTGAGTTCGACCTCGGTAAATACTTACCGTGTTTATTTTATTACTTGCGACGACCTGGTACACTTGCCGGCGTCACCAACAGTGTCTCAATAGAAATTTCGAGGACAAAATTTTTATAAGGGGTGGAAACACCCTGATTTTCGCATAAGGGTATATTATACTAGGGATGCTTATTTATTGTTGTTGTTGTTGTTATTATTATTATTATTATTATCATTAATGAAGTTAGTATTGTTATTTATATAATTGATAATGTAATTGTTATTAGTGTTGTAGTATTTTTATACTTATACATACATACACACACACACACACACACACACACACACACACACACACACACACACACATATATATATGTATGTATGTATGTATATATTATTACATATGATAATATGTATTTTAATATATGATTATTTGCATTAATATGAGATTGTGTCCCTTAATGTGTGATCTTATATGGATATCTAATTTTGTATGTGATTTTATATGTTAATATATGATATGTGTTTTTATTAATAATAAGTGATTAATAAAGATATTATGAGATATCGTGTGATTTAGTATTTAAATAGAGATAGTGTATCTCTTATGTTTTAGTCCCTCAATCAATAAGATTTGAGTCCTTATTAATATAGGATAATCCTCTTTTTGGTTATCTCTTAAGATCTTATCATAATCTCCTAAGGATCCTATCTAGAAATAACTACCAAATTTGTCTCTAAAAGTCCATCTCACTTTTAACTATCTTAGAGTACAATTTATGATTCGATCGTTAGACAAGAATTTGTAGATATTTCTCTAATCTTTCTAATAACACCAAGAACGCCTCAATCGGATACTTGTAGCTCAAGATATGGTCAAAATACCGATCTGTACACAGTTTGGGCTGAAATAGGAGCCTGTTATGCCCTAAAGTGTTTTTACCATAAGACTCGATCTAAACCCTAATTCCTACCACTCTAGACTCTAAATCCGCCTCTCTTCATCTCTTAGGTTTTTCTTTTGTTTCTCTTAAGAATTCTTGAAGGAAATTGGCCCTGTTCTTCATTCTTCGCCGTTTTTAGCCAGAAGGATATCGCTGACTATACGTGCTTCTTTTAGTGTCGACTTTATCCCTTTGTTTCTGAATTTTGGGCTGCAAATGTAACAACCTATTTTTAATTACGATGTATTATCGGTAAAAATATAATTAATTATATTTTTATCTGAGACCAAGAAAATGATTTTGGATAAAACAAAATCATATTCATACTCTATCTTATGGTAGAGTGTTACGGTAAAATTTTGGGTTTAAAACTCAGACGGAAACCGGTCTGCGTTTTTACTGACAGTATAATTTTATACCGGCAGAAAACCCTAATTTGATTCGAAGCTGAAAAATTATAGATTTTTATATTATTTATGTGAGGAAGTCTAGTTTCCAAAATTTCGCTCAAAAATAAAATATTAGATTTTATTCAAACGAATTTTGGTGAAAAATGGACAGAAACCCTAATCGGGAAACCGACGGAGACGGAAACGGAACTGTAGATATAGAACCGGACACCGGAGGAGCTGAGTCATGGAGTGAGTCACTACCATGACTCACCAAGAATTTATGAAGCATTTAATGTAAGTAATCATGTCTTTTAGATGAAATGACCAAAATGTCCTTAACCTTAACCTAACCTATCCTAGTTAAATATTAACAATGGTTAAGGTAAGTTATGGACAAGTTGGCTTCTTCCTCCTCATGTGGGTTGTAAAACTCGGTCACACTACCTCTTCACCCATTCACCACACAATTTTTCCTATGTCATGATTACATTAACCATATTTAAGTTATTATATTATTTCCTAACTTAACCTATGTCAATTAATTCAATCATGGTTCATTCCTACATAGTTAAACAAAAAAATTTCTCTCCTCACTCAACACTTACACGGATCAAATACACACTCCCAACACTTAGACAAAATTTCATTTCTTCCTATTTCATTATAAGCTAGTTTCTTCACAAAATTACTAAGAACCCCTTTGGTGTTCTTGATAAGTTCTTCATTTCTTCTCAAGTTCTTGACCAAACTTCTTAATTCCAAGGTGAGGATCACGTTCCTCACCATCTTAGCTTCATTAATCATCCATCAATCTTCATCTTCATCAACTATTTCACAAAACTCTATTCTTAGATCTAGATTTTAAATAATCCTAGAAAATTGTAGAAAAATCATTTTAATGTGAAACCAATTTCTATGAACTCTATAGGACTTCTACTTTGATCATCTATGAGCATGGAAGCAAAAGAATTTGCCTCCCTATTTTCAATTGAGGGCCGAACCTATGTATGTGTGAGCAAATGATATTTTGCTCAACTTTTAACTTAGATGAGGTTGGTTACAAGCTATCTAGGGTTTCTATGTTCTAAATCTAAGAGTTTGAAAACAAAAGAAATTTCTAACTAATTTTTCTAGCCTTGGCCGAATTTGTGCTCATGTAGGCTAAATGAGTTTTCTTCAATCTTTAAGTGGCTTATGATTTGTATGAACTATCTAAGGTGTGTAGGTTCTAGATCCAAGAGCATGTGAGCAAAAAGAGTTTCTAGCCAATTTTACTAGGTATGGCTGAAACCCTAACCCTAGAGGCTAGAGGACTTTGTTTCATATTTTGAACTAGTAATACTTGATCTATGTTAGTTAATACTCTAGTAACTAGGATCCAAAAGATGGAATTGAGAAAATAACCCTAGCCCTATTTTTGAGTCATGGCCGAAACTAACCTAGGGTTGTCATGATTGGATTTTGTTTGATTAACTAGTGGTTATGTTGTTTTGGTTGAAGGTTGAGTTGTTAACTTGTGGTGTGGTAACGAGGAGTTTCGACTTCGTGTTCTGGTGATAAGTTCAAGTGGGAGAAAGAATCAACCTGTCGTCGGAATGGATAAGTAGTATATATTATAATAATGGTGTAGGGCGACCTAAACCCTAGTAGGTTTATCGCCTTAGGTTAAGTTTATAATATTTGAGGATTTCTGATTTATTTATTATTAACTGGTTTGTGATACGCTGGTTGAGTTATTATACTGCATGTGATGTTTTATTTTGGTGTTTGAATATTTTATGAGTATTGTATTAATCATGATCTTCCTGGTTTGATAAATTGCTTAGTTGGTTTTTAAGGAAACATATGTGTTGTTCGGAGATACTTTAATTGGGTGAGAGATTGAATGTGTCTTAGAGGTGCCTAGTTTAAAGTTATTATTGTATAGACGAGATGTGAGAGATTGAATGTGACTTAGATTCATATATATGCGTTGTTGTTCACAACCGTGTGTTGGGAACACATGAGGTTCGAAGTTCTCTCGGTGTAACACCCCATTTTTTCATATATGTTTTTATGCATTGTAAATATTTGTATGTTGTGTTAGATTATTAGAAGAGTGCTTTAGGGAATTTAAAATGGGATTAAGTGGGATTTTCTGGTCAAAAATCCCTTTCTAATGCATATATTTCTCTCTCCTGGAGCTGGACACAGTTGTGTCTCCTGATAGAGCTGTGTCCAGATCCAAGAAAGAGAAACATATGCATTAGAAAGGGATTTTTGACCAGAAAATTCCACTTAACCCCATTTTAAATTCCCTAAAGCACTTTTATAATAATCTAACACAACATACAACTATTTACTATGCATAAAAACATATACGAAAAAATGGGGTGTTACAATTCCACACCCCTTATAAAAATTTTGTTCTCAAAATTTCTACTCGCCTAGATTGAAAAGGTGCGGATACGATTCCCTCACCTTACTTTCCATATCCCACGTAGCACTCTCCTCAGTAGCCCCACTCCAAACGACTTTGACCAAAGGAATCTCCTTGCCTCTTAGCTGCTTCTCCCTCCTATCCTCGACTAGAAGGGGTAATACCTCAAAAGTCAAGTTCCCTTTTAACTGTATGGTATCATGTACTATTACATGACTAGGGTCATGAATGTACTTTCTGAGTTGAGACACATGAAAGACACTATGAACATTGGATAAGAACGGCAGTAAGGCTATTTGGTAGGCGACTTCACCGACTCTTTTTAGAATTTGGTAAGGACCAACGAATCTAGGAGTTAGTTTCTTCACTTTCATCACTCAACCAACCCCAGTTGTTGGGGTAACTCTCAAGAACACAAGGTCACCTTCCTGGAATTCGAGCTCCTTCCTCCTTTTGTCATGGTAGCTCTTTTGCCTACTCTGTGCCACCTTCATCTTTTACAATGGAGGACCAGCTGAGTTTCAGGGTCTTGACAAGTTTCAGCGAAACAATCCGTCGTCTTTCAGAGGAGCTTATGACCCCAAGGGAGCTTTGTTATGGATGAGGGAGATCGAGAAGATCTTCAGAGCTATGGACTGCAATGATCATCAGCGGGTTATCTTCGCCGCGTTTATGCTCACTGAGGAAGCTGAGCACTGGTTGGAGAATTGTCGCCAGAGGAAGGTGGCTGAGGGTACAACAGTCACCTGGGTTGTGTTCAGAGATAAGTTTCTAGAGAAGTATTTTCCTACTGATGTCAAGGAGATGGAATTCTTGGGGCTGAAGCATGGAAATATGTCAGTGGGCGAGTATGCGGCAAAGTTTGATGAGCTGGCTAGGTATTAAACACCTTATCAGGTCATGGTGGATGATCGATCCAAGTGTGTAAAGTTGGAAAATGTCCTTCATTCGGAGATCAAGCAGGCGATCAGTTATCAGGAAATCAGAGTCTTCCCAACCTTGGTGAACAAGTGTAGGATCTATGACAATGCCTACAAGTCTAGGGTGGCTAGCTTCAGGAATTCAGACAGCCAGGGTAGCAAGAAGACCGAGCAGAAGGACAAGGGCAAGCAACGTTACGCTCCAGCCGGCAGGGATTTCAAACAGAGTGGCAGGAAGCCACAATTTTCTCATGATAGGTCCAGGGGTGGTAATTCCAACGCCTTTAGGCCCATGAAGTGCGGCAAGTGCAGCGCACCAGATCACTTCATTACCTAGTGCAAGGAATCAGATGTCATTTGCTTTAGGTGTGGCAAGTCTGGTCAAATCAGTCGGGATTGTGGAGGAACAAAGTTAGAGCCTCCAAGTGCTAGTAAGAGTCAGCAGTCTCAGGCTAATCAACTGAAGACCACTGGGAGAGTCTTTACTCTTAGTGGAGCTGAGGCCTCCGAGTCTGATGACTTGATCGAAGGTATGTGCGTAATTGATGGAACTCCTTTAACTGTATTGTATGACTCGGGTTCTACACACTCGTTTATATCACATGATAGGGTCAAGAGTCTTAAGTTGCCTGTTACTTTCCTTGAGTATGATTTAGTTGTCTCTACACCTACAAATAAACATGTTCTTACTTCTCATGCATGCAAGAACTATCATATCACCATTAATGGTAGAACCTTTATTGTAAATCTTGTGTGCTTACCTTTATAGGACCTTGATGTCATTCTTGGCATGGACTGGTTATCTTCCAACCACGTCCTTTTGAACTGTTTCGGTAAAACCATAGTTTTTGGAACTCCTGTGGAGTCTAAGGATCCAATCTTTCTCTCTGCCAACCAAGTCAAGGCCTCGATAAAAGACGAGGCCCAAGTGTTCATGATGTTGTCGTCCCTGGAATTAGGGAGCCCTCCTGATGTCGGAAGTGTGCCTGTTGTGCGGGAATTTCCCGAAGTGTTCCCGAGGGATGTTTATAACTTGCCCCCTGAGAGAGATGTTGAGTTCACCATAGACTTAGTGCCTGGCACCAGGCTAATATCCATAGCGCCCTATAGAATGTCTCCTCTAGAGCTAGCTAAGTTGAAGGAACAGTTAGAGGATTTGATCCAGAAGCAGTTTATTAGGCCTAGCGTATCCCCGTGGGGTGTGCCAGTGTTGCTAGTAAAGAATAAGGATGGCAGTATGAGGTTGTGTGTCAACTACCGACAACTCAACAAAGTGACCATTAAGAATCGATATCCCCTCCCTAGGATTGATGATATTATGGACCAGTTGATAGGCGCTTGCGTCTTCTCGAAGATAGATTTGAGGTCAGGGTACCATCAGATTTAGGTTAACCCCGAGGACATCCTGAAGACAGCGTTCAGGACGCGTTATGGTCACTATGAGTACTTGGTTATGCCCTTTTGTGTGACCAATGCTCCTGCTGTGTTCATGGACTACATGAACAAGACCTTTCACCCTTACTTGGATGAGTTTGTAGTGGTTTTCATAGATGACATCTTAGTATCCTCCAAGACCAAGGAGGAACATGAGGAACACTTGAGGGTTGTCTTGCAGACCCTTAAGGAAAAGCAGTTGTATGCTAAGTTGTCTAAGTGTGAGTTCTGGATAGAAGAGGTGAGCTTCTTAGGACATGTCATCTCTAAAGGTGGCATAGCCGTGGATCCGGATAAGGTTGAGACGGTGCTCCAGTGGGAAGCGCCGAAGTCAGTAACCGAGATTAGGAGTTTCTTGGGTTTAGCAGGGTACTATAGGAGGTTTATAGAAGGTTTCTCTAAGTTATCTTTACCCTTAACCCATCTCACCAAGAAGGGACAGTTGTTTGTGTGGGACTCTAAGTGTGAAGAGAGTTTCCAAACCCTTATGGAGAGGTTAACATCAACACTAGTGTTGGTTTTGCTAGAGCCTAGTAAACCTTTCATAGTGTACTGTGATGCATCGAAGCAAGGTTTAGGTGGAGTGTTGATGCAAGATGGTAAGGTAGTAGCTTATGCCTCTAGGCAGTTGAAAACCCACAAGAAGAACTACCCTACCTATGACCTAGAATTAGGAGCTGTGGTATTTGCCTTAAAGGTCTAGAGGCATTACCTTTATGGAGCGAAGTTTGAGGTCTTTAGTGATCATAAGAGTTTGAAGTATCTCTTTGATCAAAAGGAGTTGAATATGAGGCAGCGCAGGTGGATGAAATTTTTAAAGGATAATGAGTTTGATCTAACCTACCACCCAGGAAAAGCCAATGTGGTGGCAGATGCCTTAAGTAGGAAAACCTTGAACGTCTCAGCTTTGATGGTTAGGGAGATGGATCTAAACGAGGAGTTTAGACACCTGAATTTAGCTTGGGAAGTTACCCCTAAGAGCATTAGGCTTGGAACCTTGAAGGTTGCCAACAATTTGATGGATCAGGTTAGAGAGAGTCAGAAGATAGACCAGTTTCTCTTAAACCATAGATAGTTGCTCGCTCAGGGTAGAAACCTTAGTTTTAAGGACGGGAGTGATGGAATTTTGAGGTTCAAAGATAGAGTCTCTATACCAGACGTCTTGGAGCATAGAAAGTTGATCCTTGAAGAAGGACATAGGATTGGACTGAGTGTGGACCCAAGTGCCACTAAGATGTATTAGGATCTTAAGAGGATGTTTTAGTGGCCTGGGATGAAGAAAGATGTGGCTGAGTTTGTGTACGCTTGTTTAGTGTGCCAAAAGGCTAAGATAAAACACTAGAAGTCGTCAGGTAAGTTGCAGCCATTAAGTATCCCAGAATGGAAATGGGACAGTATTTCTATGGATTTTGTGTCTGGACTCCCTAGGACTCCAACTAATTTTGAGGCTATATGGGTTGTTGTGGATAGACTGACTAAGTCCGCCCATTTCATCCCTATGAACACGGAATATCCTTTGGAAAAGTTGGCCAAATTGTAATCGAAGAGATAGTTAGGCTACATGGTGTACCCTCTAGCATAGTATCATATAGAGACCCGAGGTTTACCTCTAGGTATTGGAATAGTTTGCAAGAGGCTTTAGGAACCAAGCTTAGGCTAAGTTTAGCTTATCACCCACAGACTGATGGGCAGTCTGAGATAACCATCCAGTCCTTGGAGGACTTATTGAGGGCTTGTGTGCTAGAGCAACCGGGTAGTTGGGACAAGTTTTTGCACCTAATAGAGTTTACCTACAACAATAGTTTCCATTCCAGTATTGGGATGGCACCTTATGAAGCTCTTTATGGGAGGAGATGTAGGACACCCTTGTGTTGGAGTGAACCTGGTGATAGTGTTGTATTAGGACCAGAAGTGGTGCAAGAAACCACTAAAAAAGTGAGGATGATTAAGGAAAAGATGAAGGTGGCACAAAGTCGGTAAAAGAGCTACCATGATAAAAAGAGGAAGTCGCTCGAATTCCAGGAAGGTGACCATGTGTTCTTGAGAGTTACCCCGACAACTGGGGTTCGTAGAGTGATGCAAGCGATTAAACTAACTCCTAGATTCATTGGTCCTTACCAAATTCTAAAAAGAGTCGGCGAAGTCGCCTACCAAATAGCCTTACCGCCATTCTTGTCCAATATTCATAGTGTCTTTCATGTGTCTCAACTCAGAAAGTACATTCATGACCCTAGTCATGTAATAGTACCTGATACCATACAGTTAAAAGAGAACTTGACTTTTGAGGTATTACCCCTTCGAGTCGAGGATAGGAGAGTGAAGCAGCTAAGAGGCAAGGAGATTCCTTTGGTCAAAGTCGTTTAGAGTGGGACTACTGAGGAGAGTGCTATGTAGGAACTGGAAAGCAAGATGATGGAATCGTGTCTGCACCTTTTCAATCGAGGTGAGTAGAAATTTTGAGGACGAAATTTTTAATAGTAGGGTGGAATTGTAACACCCCATTTTTTCGTATATGTTTTTATGAGTTGTAAATAGTTGTATGTTGTGTTAGATTATTAGAATAGTGCTTTAGGGAATTTAAAATGGGGTTAAGTAGGATTTTCTGGTCAAAAATCCCTTTCTAAGGCATATGTTTCTCTCTCTTGGAACTGGACACAGCTGTGTCTCGTGATAGACACGGCTGTGTCTATTTCTCGCAAACGTTGTTTTGGCTGGGACACAGCTGTGTCTCCTGATACACACAGCTGTGTCGAATTCCTAGAACGCTGATCTGGTCTATGACACAACTGTGTCTCCTGATAGACACAGCTGTGTCTAGCACTCAAACGCAAATTTGGCCAGGACACGTCTGTGTCTAGTTCTCAAAGATGTTTTTACTAACAATATAAATAAGTGAGTGAGGAGGGTTACAAGTTACAACCCTTACTTTGAGTCTTCCTCTCAATCCTTGGCCGTCAGAAACCCTATTTTCTCCCTCCCCTTGAATCTCCTCAAGACTCTTGGTGTTTTCTTCTGTGATTAGAGAATAAACCGGGCATTAGTGTCAATTAAGGTAATCTTGTAAACCCTTTATTGATCTCCTTTTGTTTTCTTGAATTGGGGATTAATTACTCCTTCTTTCTTTGATGTTCTTGACCAAGATCCCTTGAACCGTTCGAGTGGACCAAGTTTGGATTCGCTCAATGTGACCGTAGATTAGATCGCCATACCAGGATTGGGGAGAAGGATAGTATGAACATTAGGCAAGGGGGTAGTGTAAGATGAAGGGTTCTCATGACCCTATTGTTTGTTAAACTGTTAATTGCTGCCTATCTCATGTTTGATTATATGTTTAATTGATTATTGGTATGCCAGTTATGAATGTCTAATTGCTATAACTGTTTTATGGTTCATGATGATGTATTCCAATTTATATGTTTGATGATATGTGTTATTTCATGATTAATTGGTTAAATTGGTATGTTGAATGCGTCATGAATGTTGTTAGTTTGATGATGTTGATTATGCCATGGTTCAATGTATGGTGATCTATGATGATCAAGTTTATAAAACTCTAATTGGTTAAAATAGGGCTCTTTATTAACATGGTAATTAAAGGAATAATTTCCCTAAAAGTATTATAAAACATGAATTTAGTAGTGAGAGGTGAGGTTAATGTTTGATGGTCCTTGACTGGACCCTAGGACTGATTTAAGAGTGTTTAGTGAGTTTTTGGCTAAGGATAATAACCAAACCTGCCCAGTCAGTACGGCCATGCACCAATCGAATGATAACAAGTTAGATAACTTAATTAAATATTAATTAAGATAAACAAGAATAACAAGTTGGTTAAGCTGGTGCTCGGTGGGTTACCGCACGTTGATAGACTTTGGTGCTTTTTGGCCAAAGTGGCCTCGATGCTTTTTGGTCGAGGTGTTGATGAGTTGAACCTTGGTGCTTTTTGGCTAAGGGGACCTTGACCCAGAAGGGTTAAGGTGTAGATGTTGATGTTGGTGATAAGTCTTGGGTGCTTATTGGCCCAAGTAAAGGAGGTGGTTGCCTTGTTTGTTGTTGTGCTCATGCATTCATACATTGAAGTTGTTAGTGGAGGAATTTCAACATAGGGGAGGTCGTCCTAGACTACGACGATCTGGCCAAGTCTTGGGTGGTTTACCCAAGGTTTGGTAAATCGTGCGCCCTCGGGGTGGCGTACCCTCGTTATGGTGTGTTGGCTATCCAAGGAGTTCACCCATGGTTTGGTGGACTGCCAGTGTTGGTGCTTTTCAGCCAATGTGGATATGTAACTCCGAAGTTGCCTTCCTGAGATAGTTTGGATCCACATTCATAATGGAGTAGCGGAGTAGTGTTGCACCGCATAGCATACGTGGGTTGATTTAATATGTTGATATAATTATATGTTGATTCTAAATGATGGGAATGCTATGTATATGATGTATGTTCATCTTGCTTACTATCTCCATGCCAATGTGTTTATATGTTTTCTTGCTCCCCGTTTTCTCTGTTTCTGTTGTTGGCATGTATCTCTTTATGCAGAGGACAGTGAGCAGCCAGTGGAGGAGTGACTCTGAAGAGTCGCGACTCTAGTTAGGATTTATCAGTAGTTGTAGTTGTTTTTAGTTTCAATTTTAGTTGTATTCTGAGGATTTTATTCTGGAACGGTTATACCAGCTCTGTATGTGACATCGGGGTTGGGTTATATTTTATGCCTTTGATGTTCATGTTTACGTTTTATCTTTTTACAACTTTTTATGTTTTTCCGTGTTGAGACGTTACCATGTGGTGCTTTCTATCCGATTTTTATTTTATGAAATAAATGCATGTTTTAATTTTTTATCTTTACCTTTCAACGCTTTGTATAACATGCAGGATAGAGGGTGTCACACGCGGGGCTGTCCCAATTTAGGTTTAGGCTATGCAGCTATAGTGTCATTGCTTTGCATGAGCATCCTTGAGAAAGAATCGGGGTGTGCGTCGACCGTGCTATGCGGTTATAGTGTCATTGATTTGCATGAGCATTCTCACCATGGTTGAGGGTGTGCACCGGTTAATGGGGACATGTCGCTTGGACGACTGACTAATATCCCTCAGCGGGCAAGGGATGTGTGATAGGATTGGTGGTGGCCACGTCAGCATAAAGGTTTAGTTGCATGAGATTGAGGGTAGAGGGAAGTATCGTGATTTAAAGATGATTGTTAATGATGAGTGTTGCTTGTCTGTGATCGTTGTTATATTATATGCTATGATTCTTTTCTGCTTATGATGATAGAAATGTTTCTTATCTCCCTATTTATGTAATTTTGTGTATGTCTACATTTTTTCCGTTAAAAGACTCGGTGGAGAAATACGTTACCGAGGAGTTGGATGGAACTCCGTATGAACTGGATGCTGGAGGACGAGCTACAGATTCTAACGATATAGTGTAGTGAGTTTAGGGCCAGTGAGTCTTATAAGACATTTTATTTTCCGCTAGTTATAAACAGTTTGTATAATTAAGTACCTGTGAGGGATCCTACTGAAAGGATACCCTAAACAGTGTTTTGTAATGTAATGGATAAACATGTATGTATTTATATATTGTAACGATGGTGTGTTTAACTTTCAGAAGTTATATGTTTTATAATTAAGATTTTAATTTCTTCGTATTTTTGGATTATGCTTAATGTTAAGTACGCGAGTAAATGTAAATAATTAATGGTACAACGGGGCACAACGGGGTGTCTCATTTGGTGGTATCAGGGCAGTTTGATTCTGATCAGATTGTGAGGTTTAGGATGTTGTTACTGGTCGTGTCAGTTGAATCCACATCGGATATTGACTATGTTTAGAAGTTGGGTAATGAGTCCGATCGCGATAACAAACATTTATATGATATATTGTATTTATATTCCAGTTATTGTGGTATTATATGTCATATTGATGTGAGCTGATAGTTTCCTTCACAAGATCATGGCTAGAGGTAGAGGACGTGGTAACAGTAGTGGTGATCGATCACCGGAGCAAATTACTGGAGTTAGCAATGTTGAAATTGGTCATACTAATGGTACAACAGAGTCAGCTGAGACTCTCAAGACCATTGATAAATCTATATTTTGTATCAAAATTCATGGATTTAATTAGGCATGAAATGTGTATAATCTTAGGAATCATGAGAAAAATAATAGGAAAATACGCAAAGTCTTCTTTCTTAAGTTTAGATCTTTGGATTTTGATTTTTGGGAAAATACATTAAAGATTGGTTGAAAAGTGTGCAGAAAAGGAAACCTTCAGATTTGCCCAGGCCAAGTCTAGCGCCCAGCCCCCATGAAGAGCGCATGGCGCTAGCAACCAGCAAGAAGGTGGTGCTCTCGGGTTCACCGGCGCCCAGCGCCAGAAGGGTTGCAGGAGAAGGTGCTCTCGGGTTCAGCCTAGCGCCCAACGCTAGTAGTGGCGCCCAGCGCTTGGACAGTTACTCTGATACTATAAATTCTGCGTTCTGACACGAATTGAGGACTTCTGGCCATTTATCTGATTCTGAATTTGTGTTCTCTAAGAGGTTCTGAAGTTTCTGGGTGGTCAAGAGCTTTTGGAAGAAAGAATTGAAGAATCCATGGCTTCTCCACCTCAATTCTCATCTATTTCTTCTAGAATTCAGCTTGTAGCTATGAATTTCTAAATTTCCTAGGTTAGGATAGGATGAATTCACTCAAATCTTGATGTAAGTTTGTTCTAACTCTGATTTCGATTCAAATTCATTCAAATTGAGTAATCTCTTCAATGTTTAATGCTTTTCCTGAACTGGCCATTCATGAAATTGATCTTATGTATGAATGCATAATTGGAAAATGTGTGTTCATGCTAGAACTGAAATAGATTACCACTGTGAGGTTGATTCTAGGAATAAAACTTCATTGCAATGCATTTCCTATAAGTCTAGTGCTTAATGCTTGTGCTGATTTTGATTCACCTAGGGAATTAGGGTTCATAATTAGTAACAAAAGGATTATCACTTAAGGAATTAGGGATAAATCTAAATTAGTGACTTGAATGTCAATTGAATGAATTGAATTGAATGTTAGGGTTCTATGAGTTACATTAAGTGAAGATTGGGTGATTCCGATTCCTAACCGTCTTAAATACTTGATTCTTTCTAATTGTTCATTTTTTCCATTTCATTGATTGTTCGATAAAAGAAAATCTCATTCAATTACCTTTGTGACAACACTTGATTCAACATTTCAGTTACTTGTTTGGAAATATGAGCTTTATTCGTTCAAATATCAATTGCTTAGTTGTCGTTGTTACTTGAATCTCAATCCTCGTGGGACGATACTCTACTCTCATTATTATTACTTGATACGATTTGGTACACTTGCCAATTCCTTAACAAGTTTTTGGCGCCGTTGTCGGGGATTGTTGATCAATATCAACAAAAACAAATGCATTTGTCAATTTGAACATTATTTTTTTCTGTTGTTATTTTTCTGTTTTTCTGTGAAAACTTTGATTTAACGCATATTCTGAAATTTTCTAGAGAATCTTGTGCAGTGTATGCGAGGTAAAGCAACAAGTGAGCTGTTATTTGATCCATAAGTTGAGAAAACAACAAAGAAGAATCGAAAGAAAACAAAAGAGCAAAAACAGAGGAATAAGAATTTGGCAAAAGGAAATCTTTCTTCATCACAAGTCCAACAAGAGGTAATCATGACTGAAAATGTGGATAGGAACCGGAGAACATTGGGAGAGTATTCCAATGGTCCAACCAACTGAAATCACTCAAGCATTGTTAGACCACCGGTAGCTGCGAATAACTTCGAGATCAAACCAGCTTTACTCAATATTATGCAGTAAAATCAGTTTGGAGGAGGTGAAGCCGAAGATCCGAATAATCATGTCTCGAATTTCATAGAGATATGTGAGACTCTCAAGATTAATGGAGCTACCGATGATGCGATAAGGTTGCGGTTGTTCCCTTTTTCACTGCGAGATAGAGCCAAAGCATGGCTCCAATCTCAACCTCAAGGAAGTATCACAACTTGGGATGATTTGGAAGAGAAGTTCTTAGCAAGGTATTTTCCACCGTCAAAATTTGTGAAGATGAGAGGTGAAATCTCAAGCTTTATGCAACGTGATGGTGAAACCTTATATGATGCTTGGGAAAGATTCAAGGAGTTTCTAAGAAAGTGTCCCAATCATGGCTTTGATGATCTTCAACAAATGCAAATTTTTTCTAATGGATTGAGGCCATCAACAAAGCTTATGTTGGACATTTCGGTGGGAGGTTCTATGAATTCCAAAACAGCGGAAGAAGCCTTAAGGTTGATTGAAGCTATGGCATCCAATGATTATCTTATGAAACATGATAGAGGGAACACATCAAAGAAAGGGATATTTGAGCTTGAGTCTCAAAATGCAATACTGGCTCAAAACAAAATCCTCACAAATCAATTGGATGCAATCACAAAGCAACTTCATGCCATGAATGTGGGGCCAACACAAGCACAACAAGTAATGAGCTGTGATTTTTGTGGAGGAGATCATGAGAACCGTAATTGTGAAGCATCTAATGATCCTCAAGAGGAAGAGAACTATATGGGGAATTATTCAAGACAAGGGCAGAATTCTTACTCTAATCCGTACAATCAAGGTTGGAGGAAGCATCCTAATGTCAATTGGAAACAAGAAGTTCCTCAAGCAAACAATCCTCCACCACAAAAGCAAGTTCAAGAGAAGAAACTCAAATTGGAGGATGCTCTTTCTCAATTCATTCAAGTAACTCAATCCAACTTCAAAAACACCGAATCATCAATCAAAAATATGGAAAATCAGATTGGGCAGCTAGCAAAGCAGTTTGCAGAGCAGTCAAACAGCAATTTATCTGGCAATACAGTGGTTAACCCGAAGGAACAATGCAAGGCAGTGACTTTGAGGAGTGGTAAAGTCATTACACCCCCTGTTGAACAGAAAATTGTTGATAAAGAAGTTGAAATTGATAAGAGTGAGTTGGAAGAAGCAAGAGAAGATGAGGTGAGTGATCAAGAAAAGAATAATGAAAAGAAGAGAAAGCTAGTTGATGAGGAATCACACTTGAGAAAAACTAAGAGTCAATTGTTGAGAGAGAAGGGCAAGCCTCAAGAAATTCCCCCTTATGTGAAACTACCTTATCCTCATGTGAGTAAGAAGAAGGAGAAGGAAGAACAATTTTCTAGATTCCTTGACATCTTCAAGAGGTTGCAAATCAATTTGTCGAAGCATTGGAACAAATGCCTACTTATGCAAAATTCATGAAAGAGTTGCTTACAAAGAAGAGGAAGTTTAGGGAAGATGAGACGGTGGCTTTAACGGAAGAATGTAGTGCCATTTTTCAGAGGAAGTTACCTCCAAAACTCAAGGATCCCAGTAGTTTTACCATCCCTTGTACTATAGGGAATATGACTATTGGCAAGGCCCTTTGTGATTTAGGAGCAAGCATTAATCTCATACCATTGTCCATTTTGAAGAAGCTAGGAGAAGGAGAGGTTAAGCCTACAAGAATGTCACTCCAATTGGCGGATCGGTCCATCAAATATCCATATGGAATTCTAGAAGATGTGTTGGTAAAAATAGATAAATTTATCTTTCCGGATGATTTTGTGATATTAGATATGGAAGAGGAAATTGAGATACTCCTTATAATGGGGAAACCTTTCCTAGCAACTGGCCGCGCTTTAATAGATGTCCAACAAGGTGTCCAACTTAGAGTGCAAGATGAAGAAGTCATTTTTAATGTCTTTGAGGCCATACACCATCCAAGTGATAAAGAGAGTTGTTTTCGCATGGATAAAGTGGATGTAATAGCTAGTGAAGTCGTGGGACAGCAGCTCCCTTATACTCCTCTTGAGAAGATATTAGTGCATTCCATTGAAAATCTTGATGAAGAAGAGGAAAAAGAAATAGAAGAATGCTTGCGCAGTTTGGAAGCCCAACAAAGGCAAGTTGCTGTCTACACTAAGAAGGAAGAGCTCAAGAAAGATGAAGTGCAAGAGAAGCCCAAACTTGAGCTCAAACCGCTGCCTGCACATTTGAAATATGTGTTTCTTAGTGAAGATGCTGAAAATCCTGTTATTGTGAGAAGCACATTATCAAAGTTGGAGGAAGAAAAGCTTGTGAGGGTACTTTAAGAGCATAAAACAGCCATAGGATGGTCCATATCTGATTTGAAAGGCATTAGCCCATCGTTTTGCATGCATAAATTCTGTTAGAGGGTGATTTTAAGCCGGTTGTACAACCCCAAAGAAATTTGAATCCAACTATGAAGGAGGTTGTAAGAAAGGAGGTGCTGAAACTTCTAGAAGCGGGCATGATTTACCCTATATCGGATAGTGCATGGGTTAGTCCGGTCCAAGTGGTACCTAAGAAAGGGGGGATGATGGTTATCAAGAATGAAAAGAATGAGCTCATTCCCACAAGAACGGTAACGGGTTGGAGCATGTGCATTGATTACCGCAAGCTCAACCAAGCTACTCGAAAGGACCATTTCCCATTGCCATTCATGGATCAAATTCTGGAGAGATTGGCCGGTCAAGCATTCTATTGCTTCCTAGATGGATATTCCGGATACAACCAAATTGCGGTTAATCCGGAGGATCAAGAAAAGACAGCTTTTACGTGTCCATTTGGGATCTTTGCATATCGCCGGATGCCATTCGGCTTGTGCAATGCACCAGCCACATTTCAAAGGTGTATGCTATCCATTTTTTCTGATATGATTGAAAAATCTATTGAGGTTTTTATGGATGACTTTTCTATTTTTGGCTCTACTTTTGATTTATGCCTCACTAACCTAGCTGCTTCTTTGCAAAGATGTGTAGAGACCAACTTGGTCTTGAATTGGGAAAAGTGTCATTTCATGGTGCATGAAGGCATTGTGCTTGGTCACAAAATTTCAGCTAAGGGAATTGAGGTGGATAAAGCCAAGATAGAAGTCATAGAGAAGCTTCCACCACCTGCGAATGTCAAAGGAGTCCGAAGTTTCTTGGGACATGCCGGGTTCTATAGACGTTTTATTAAAAACTTTTCTAAAATTTCTAAACCCTTGTGCGTCCTATTAAATAAGGATAGTCCTTTTGAGTTTAATGCTGAATGTTTGCATGCTTTTACTGTTTTGAAAGAAAAATTAGTCACTGCACCTATCATTGTTGCACCAAATTGGGACGTACCTTTTGAATTAATGTGCGATGCTAGTGATTATGCAGTAGGTGCTGTTTTAGGACAGAGAAAAGATAAGTTTTTCCATGCAATATATTATGCAAGCAAGGTCTTGAATGAGAATCAAGTTCATTATGCAACAACTGAAAAAGAATTGCTTGCCATAGTCTTTGCATTGGAAAAATTTAGGTCTTATTTGATTGGCTCCATAGTCATTGTGTTTAGTGATCATTCCGCACTTAAATATCTCTTGACAAAAGTGGAATCAAAGCCTAGATTGATCCGTTGGATTCTTCTCATGCAGGAATTTGATCTAGAGATAAAGGACAACAAAGGGAGTGAGAATGTGGTGGCTGACCATTTGTCCAGATTAGAGAATGCAGCTGTAACAGTCCAAGAAAATGAAGTTAGAGAGGAATTTCCAGATGAAAAACTGTTTATGGTCAAAGAGAGGCCTTGGTTTGCTGATATGGCAAACTTTAAGGCCGCAAACACTATTCTGGAAGGCCTCACATGGAAGCAGCAGAAAAAGTTCTTCCGGGATGCTAATTTTTACATTTGGGATGATCCGTTTCTGTTTAAGAGTTGCCCGTATGGCATCCTTCGAAGGTGCATTAATCAAGAAAAAGCTCAAGGAATTCTTTGGCATTGCCATGGTTCCCCATATGGAGGGAATTATAATGGGGACCGGACAGCAGTGAAGGTGTTGCAATGCGGTTTATATTGGCCAACACTTTTCAAAGATGCACACCAATATGCCAAGCAATGTGACAAATGCCAAAGAGTGGGAAGCATCTCGAAGAGGTATGAAATGCCATTGCAAAACATTCTTGAAGTTGAGTTGTTTGATTGTTGGGGGATAGATTTTATGGGACCTTTCCCATTGTCATACTCCAATCAATACATACTTGTGGCTGTAGATTATGTTTCTAAGTGGGTGGAGGCAATTGCTTCACTGGCAAATGATGGAGCCATGGTTGTAAGATTCCTCAAGAAGAACATATTTGCAAGATTTGGAGTACCTCGTGTGTTGATTAGTGATGGAGGGAAACACTTTTGCAACAATCATTTGCAAAGTGTTTTGACCAAGTACAATGTGAAACACAAGGTGGCCACTCCTTATCATCCACAAACAAGTGGTCAAGTTGAGGTATCCAACAGAGAAATCAAGAAGATCTTGGAAAAAACTGTTGCAAATTCAAGAAAAGATTGGTCAAAAAAGCTAGATGATGTATTGTGGGCTCATAGGACAGCATTTAAGGCTCCAATTGGTCTTTATCCTTATCAAATGGTTTATAGAAAGTCATGTCATCTTCCGGTAGAGCTAGAACACAAAGCATATTGGGCTATCAAATTTCTGAATTTTGATTCTACTCTAGCCGGTGAGAAGAGATTGGATCAGCTGAACAAATTGGAGGAGATGAGGCTAATGGCTTATGAAAATGTTGTAATTTACAAGCAAAGAGTGAAGGCATACCATGACAAGCATATAGTGCATAGAGTCTTCTATCCAGGGCAACAATTACTTTTATTCAACTCGTGTTTGAAGTTATTCCCTGGAAAGTTGAAGTCCAAATGGTCAGGACCTTTCATTGTTAAAGAAGCGATGGCTCATGGTGCGGTTGAAGTGGAAGAACCAGAATCTAAAAGGAGGTTTGAAGTGAATGGACAAAGGTTGAAACTATACTTTGGAGGTGATTTTGAGAGAGCAAAAGCTGCCTTGAGTTTGAAATAACCTTGATCGGAAAGTCGGTGTCAAGCTAGTGACGTTAAAGAAGCGCTTCTTGGGAGGCAACCCAAGAGTAGATTAGATTCATTCGTTTCTAATTTTTTTTCATCAATATTATGATCTTTCAGTACATGTCATGATGCACTTTATTGTGTAAAGTTTACTCTGACATTTGATGTAGATCTGAGTTATTGAAAAAGGCCAAAGAATTAGCAGCAGAGGAAGTGGGAGAATGTGCAGGGCTACTGATAGCGCTCAGCTCAAAAAAATGGCGCTCAACACTTGCATAAACGAGCCCTAGTATGTGCAGCTTCCACGGGCTCAATCATGCAAGGAAAAGGGGGGAAGTGATCTTAAACTCTTTCTCTCTATCCTTTCCTTCAATTGTGTTACAGCCTGTGGAGTGGGTGAGTAAAAATGTGGATTTGGGAGAACATAGCATAGCTGAAAATTGAGTGAAGTTTGGTGTCAATTCTCTTGTGAGCATATTGCTATTGCTCGACTAAAAATTCTTAGCATCATGCACTTTGTACCAGCTGAACATATGATTGCATTAAGACAGTTGATTCTTGTGACGTGTTTGGGGACAATCTCTCATACTATGATTAATGCAATGATGGGTGTGCTGAATTCCCTTGCACATGGCCAAAACTGTGAGCTTTTGAGCCCAAACTGGTCACATATCATTTCTTTCTTTCATGTGTGTTATCCATCACTTGCATATTCTCACTTTTTCTTGCATAGATGCTTGTCACTGTTGCATTGTCTGTGCATATGCATAAATGATTGAGGCATCATTTAATTGCTTAAGCTCAGGGCCAAACTAGACATCCTTTATAAGTAAATTCAATCAATGGCAAAAACTCATCCCAACTGCCAGTGTGTTCCAAAACACAAGCTCTCAAAATATCCTCCAATGATTGAATCGTCCTTTCTGACTGTCCATCTGTTTGGGGATGATAAGCAGAACTCATCCTCAACTTTGTCCCCAAGGCATTGTGCAACTATCTCCAAAATCTAGATGTGAATTTAGGATCTCGGTCTGAGACAATGCTCGACGGCATGCCATGCAACCTAACAACTTCTTTGATATAAATCTAGGTCAACTTCTCCAAACTATAACTCTCACACATAGGTAAGAAGTGAGCACACTTCATCAACCTATCAATGATAACCCAATCGCATCATGCCTCTTCAAAGTTCGTGGTAATCCAACCATAAAATCCATAATGATGCTATCCCATTTCCACTCTGGGATATATAATGATTGCAATAAACCTGCAAGCTTTTGTTGTTCAATCTTAGCCTTCTGACACACCAGGCAAGATAAAACACACTCTACTACCTCTTTCTTCAACCTTGTCCACCAAAACATTTTTTTCAAATCCTGATACACCATCTGTTCTTCTATTAAACTCATAAATCTTACCCTCATCTATACCTCGATTTATCTCCTGAAAATATAGATCTTGAACTTGTTTATCCTTAAGATCTTTCATAAAATCCTTACTAATAGTGATTGAGACACCCCGATGTCCCAATAAAGAAGAACCCTAATTAACTAAGCCTTAAACCGTTATTAATGTTAATGCGCTTTATTACAATCCAAAATATTATAATAATAAAAACTGTAAAGAAATAAAACAATTTAAACATGCACAAGTGATGTCATCCACATATATATACAATAAATACAACACGTCCATCAGAGTACGCTAAGTCCTCTCCATGGGACCATCACAACCTAAAACCATCTATAGACTCAAAATATAAAAAGATATAAACTTACCAAAGAGATATAGAAGAAGTCCTATAGATACGCGACCCGCCACTCAAAATACATTAAAATACAAAATAGGCTCACATAGGCTCATAACCTAACAACGCGTCCGACAAAACCATATCACAAACGATATGGGCGCTTGGTGCGACACCCTAAACCCGGCATCACATGGTTACCCAATTTCGGAAATAAAACTGACTACAATGCTGGTTACTTTCGGAAAATATCATTTTCTCGATGGATAAGTAAACTAAAAACGGTAGTTTTTTTTGAAAGGATAATTGAAATAAAAGTGATGAACACTCACAACATGAATTGAAGGCAACATATTTATATATATATATATATATATATATATATATATATATATATATATATATTCATAACATGTCCCAGTGAGACCCAAGTTCTAGTACATAAGCTAGGGCCTTATCAACAGCCATTGTAACAGAGTTAGAAATCTAGAAGATATAACTGAAAAGAGAGTAAACAAAAACACGGGGAAAGAGGGTCCAGAACCACATCACAAAAGTGACTCTAGAAAGTCAGAAGACGGAAGACTATTCATAAAAAGTTCCAAACTGGTCACTGACATTGGCTGCAAGCAGGGTCTCCACAAAAACTTCCTTGAGACGAGACATAAGGTAATGGGTCTATGACATCGCCGCCCTCATCCACGGAATCGTCGTCATGGTCATGATCCAGAACGTAAACTCCCATGAGACAAGACATCAGGTAATGGGTCTATGACATCGCCACCCTCATCCACGGAATCGTCGTCGTGGTCATGATCCAGAACGTAATACTCAGGCTCATCCTCCTCCATGATCTCATAGAAGTCCTCCTCGGGATCCTCCTCAGGGTTCTCCTTGATAGGTGCTGCCTGCTCGACATCAAGAGGTGGAAGCTCATGTAGTAGTCTGTTAACTTGCAGTGCGTGATGGTAGTACCAAGTCGGAGGCAGAGCAACTCTCCTAGTCTCCACAGTTTGGCTCCTACAAATCGGGTCTCTGTCAGCATTCAAATCAGTGGTGGTGATTGATTCATGGTACGTAGCAGACGTCGCCTCCGGATGAATATGCCATTACGCGGCGTACCCCGCATCGTCGAAGACCTCATTCTTCGACATCATCGACACAAGAGGGATGTTGGGATCCATCTGAGCTCATATACATACGGCGATACCAAAAAGGAAGAGAGAATAACAAGCAGAAATGAAAGAGTGAGATACCGACAGCGGATATATCACACAACAACCATATACATGATACATACAACACATTGGCATATTAACATTTAAAACATTATTCATTGGTAAACAACAAGTATTATTTCAGTGTGTCTCATTCCCGAATCAATCAGTTTTATAAAGATAACATGACACTTCAATCATCAGGCTCTAAACTTAATCTCATGAGATATCATCACCATTTTATCATTAAGAAATAAACAGTTGATCAGGCTCGTATGCCGCATTGGCAAGTTGTCTTCGTCACCTCATGTAACCGGATCAACATCATCACGAATCCCTTATCAACGGCCATCCGGATGTATACATCATCGAACACCACATCTTAAGCGGGTATTCGGTAACGACTATTCACAATTTTCATCACTTGAAAATCAATAACACGTGACGTGCAGTCCGAGTGCTCAATCACAACACATTATACCGATGCCGCGGTCCAAGGACTCCTAGTCCATAATAACGAAATTAGGACACACAGTCCTCAATTCCAAGATTAGGACTCCTAGCCCATAATATCACGATTAGGACCCTTGGTCCATAATTCTTGACACGGATCCCATATCGCGTGCATATAACTGAATGCTAGAGGCGATGTCTCGTGAACTAGATTCTCTTTCACATGTGCTTACTTTTTGCTCCGTGAAAATCAAAACCCAAAACAAAGCCTCGGTCACTTATCCAAGTAACCGGAACATTTTTAAATCATTTAGGAGAAAATATTTTCCTTTACAAACTCTTTTATAAATCAATTAGGAAATTCGTTTGCTTTTGAAATCCTTGATGGAATAAGTCAAATATTTTCAAAGGGGTTTTTCCTACATAAAACACATAGTTCGAAAAAGGTTTTTCTCGTACAAACTTTGGATCATAAAAAGGTAGTTTCTATTGACTTAAAAACACTTCAACGTTTCTTTTCAAAACAAGAATCTTATTCTCTTGAAGTAAGCATTTTAAACAAGGAACTTTTATAAATGAAACCAATACTTTCAAAGTTCTATTCAAGGCTTATTAAGGCTTTTAATCCTTATAATCATTGAGCATGGACTCAAGTCCGGCTTCTCAAATTTCAATCAACAGTAATATATTCTCAACAATAATATCACAGCTAACGACAATTCATTACATATATACAATTCACAATACTTTAAGGCAAGTAATAATCAACTTCAAGTAATAATCACAATAGTTCAAGTAAACAAGTCATTCAAGTATTTGCTCCATATCATAATAATATTCAAATCACTCAAGTAAACACATACACACATCCATATAGTCATTTAATATCCCTAGGCAATCCACTCTTACCTTCCATGAAGGTAAGGAGATTAGATGCTTGAAGAGATATACCACGAACGTCCTTGTTTTCTCCACGATGGAAGTCTAATTTTATGAACACAAAATCATAAGTTAAAATCAACCAAGAACACTAACCCACAAGGTATTAGGTTCTACCAAGATAATAAATTAGGGTTAGAGATCCCCAAAAATTTTACAACTTATGGATTTATGATCCTTAAGTGTTAGGAGTTCATAAACAATGATCATTTAACAAAGTTGAATTAAAATCCCACTAAGTTATAAACTTAGGGTATTCGCCAAGGCTAGTAAAATAGGCTAGCATTCACTAAACTTTCCAATCTCTTAGGTTTAGCATTCATATGTATTAAGGAGCTCAAAACCATGATCATCTTGGAAAAATAAGAACAAAGTATCCTTGGTCCATAACCTTCTAGGTTCGGCCTTCATAGGATTTATAAGCTAGAAATCTTTAAACTTTCCAATCTCTTAGACTTAGCATCCAAATATCTTATGGAGTTCAAGTCCATGATCATTTTGGAAAACAATGGAAACTTAAATATTCCAATCTCTTAGACTTAGCATCCAAATATCTTATGGAGCTCAAGCCCATGATCATTTTGGAAAAAGAAAAACTCAAACATCCTAGCACCTAAACACTGAGTTTTGGTCATCATAGGATGATGAGGAAAATATTATTTGTTTAATAACAACTCTTAGGTTTAGAATCACAAGGTATTAAAAGTTCTAAATCCATGATCATACTTGGAAAGTCGAAACATAGTATCCTAGGCCTACTTATTCATATTTTCGGCCATCATAGGAACAGGCTATCAAACCTTCCAAGATTTATAGACTTAAGATCAATGGATAGTTAGAAACTCAAACACATGATCATATTCCACAAGTTGAAACAAAACCCACCTAGACCATATTGCATGGTTTCGACCTCCTTAGAAAGAAAGGGTTAGGGAGCTTTGTTTTACAACCTTTTATAATGTGAAAATGCAAGTAAATACAAGAATATAAGAAGTGGTTTCAACTCAAAATGAGTTTTCTACCATTTTTAAGAGATTTTAGAAGTTTAAAGCTTAATAAGAACACATAACACAAATAATGAAATAAAATGATAAAATTGTAAAGAAATTTATATGAGAGCATTACCCTTAACAAGAGGAAGAACTTTAATGAAGAACCCAAGTGCAAAAGACAAATAAAAATGCAAACTTTAAGTAGTTGAAAAGGAAGAAGATGATGAATTAATATAAGAGTAATGAAGTGATGAAGAAGAAAAGTGGTGAATTGTAAATGAAAGGGGTATATATAGGGGGGAGGGGGAGAGGCTCACGGCCATGAGGAAGAAGAAAGGAGAATGGAGTGGCTTGTTGAGTAAGTTTGGGAGTTAAGGCTTGATGGGATGGAAGGAGGAGAGAGAAATAACTTTTGGATTAGTGTTAGACGAATCTCGGCAAGTATACCCAGTCGTGCAAGTAATACGGTGGTAAGACCGGTTAACGTATCCACGGGGATTGGATGTCAAGTACCACTCGCAAACTCGGCAACTATCTAGACTAAACGAGAGAAATCAAGAGAAATCAAAATAAACAAAAGAAAAGAAATAAAATCTTTTTGTCTTTTTATCGAACACTTGGAGTGCAGAAAGATATGTTGGGACTAGACTTCACCAAACATCTATCTCATGCAATATCAGGACTAGATACCTCCCATTCATGCTTCAGATATTAAAATCAATCCACTAAATTACTCAAACCCCGATTCCTCGGATGGCAAGAGCCTAAATCCACTAATAGACCCTAATTCCTTAGGTGGCCTAGATTAATGAATTTGCATTAGGATTAGGGATCATGCGATTACTAGTAAACCTAACTCCATTCCTAGATGAAAGGGTTACTAGGTGATTAAATTCAGTTCCGGTTCTGATACAAACGTCCCCATTGCATACCAAAACACAAATCGAGTCATGGGGGTGCTAGCCACAACAAGCATTAAGCACAAAAAATTAATCACTAATATGAAGACATGAACATAGAATAATCAGTCAAGATAATTACATGATTATCAATTTGGTTACATCTAATCCCAACAACAGGGATTTAACTACTCATAAAAAGAGAATACAAAGAGAAGGAGAGAAGGGATGAAGCAAACTCCATAGAAGGATCCTCCAATCTTCTTTCAGTCCCAGAGTAAGGAAAACATCCCCTTCAGGGTTGAAATCCTCTTCCAGCCGCAGCCTCCAAGTCTGCCTCTCCAAGCCTCCTAGGGTGAAAATCCCTATATTTCTGTTTGTGGCCGTTTGTCTACTTCTTATGGTGCTACTGTACGGCCCTCCTTGGCGCTGGGCGCCCACTCCTAGTGCTGGGCGCTCCATCACCAGCGCTGGGCGCTGGCTTCTTGGTTCCATACTCGCGAGGCGAGTATGTCTTCGCGACGCGAAACTTAAATTTCCAGTCTGTCACGGCCGTGATGTCTGTCACGGCTAGGACGTGACAGCCTCTGACTTTTGCCTTCTGCTCTGCTTGATCACGGCCGTGATGGTCATCATGGCCAGGTCGTGATAGGCTCTATTTGGCTTATATTCTTCACTTTTCAAGCTCTGTTTCATCCAGGCTCCATCATGACTGATTTTGATCATTTTTACATTAATTCCTGCAAAACAACACCAAGAAACCGCTTCACCTGTTCCAAGGGAAAATCCAACTAAATCAACTAAATAATGCCTAATCTATATGAAATATGCAAGCAAAAGTGTACAACAAACATCATGTAAAATCACACTATCAAATCACCCCAAGCTTATTCAATTGCTTGTCCTCAAGCAATCACTAAGGCCAGAAGAATAAACATACAAAGCATGGATAGTGAACCAAGAACCCGAGTAAATGATCCAAGTAATAGGCAATTCAAACAATTCAGTAAGAGATAATCAATTCAAGTCCAATTAGAGGCTTAGGTTCCTTAGAATCATGTTCTCACTAATTTGGGCACTCTTTCTCACCTGAAGCTCACCCCAAGCTTGTTCTTTTGCTTGGCTCTCTTTCTAACCTCACTCAAGTGTTTAGGGGATAAGACATTTCACTCAATTTTCCTCAAGGAATGAATCCTACCATAGGCTTGACTATCAACCAAATCTCTACTTTATTAATGAAAACAACTAAGAATCAAGAGGTCTTTACTTTGGTTGTAATGTGGCCATGGGGTTAATCGTTAGGTGGGGCAATCAATAAAAGGATTTTTCAAAAGGTTATATAACATATCAAGCATTGCAAAAATGACCTTCTAAAATACCCTTTTGGGTTTCGATTCCTTTTTCCACCTTTCTTTCTTTCTTTTTATTTTATTTCTCACTTTTCTTTTTGTCATCCCCTTCTCTATTTATTTTTATTTTTTTATTTTCTTTTTCTTTTATTCGGAGAAGGGGAGATTTTTCAACTCAAGAGAAATATTTTTCTGATTCTTTTATCCCAAACTTTTTTTTTCAACTACCCTTTTTGCCCTTTTTGTAATACTTTAGAAGGTCCCTTATCAAACATATTTATCAAAACATTCCAGGGTACCAAGAAAAGTATTTTGATTTTTCAGGCTCAAAATTGGGCAACTAAGGGGTAGCATTTCATCATTCAAAGCTCAGAAGGCCAGAAAAATACCTATTGCCTCAATCATTTTCAAAAATGTTTTCAAAAATTTTCAAGCTTTAAAATGGTTTGAAGTCAAGTTCTAGAGAAAACAAACCAAGAGGAATAACACTCTAACACAAAGAATGGGGTAAAATTTTGTGAGTACCCCTTTGGCTCAAAATCTCACATTTTAGTTCAGAATCAATGAGAAACACAATCTATAGAACCATATGCTAATTATCAACTATCCAAGATTATCTCAAACATTTTCATTTGCAGCCATATCACAAGAATGAAAAATTGGGTTCAACAATTCACTATCACAATTTAATTGGCACTTAGTTCTCACAATTGGATACATAATCTAAGCAAGGGCAATCTAATTGTGTGATCATGCAAACTATCATGCAAAACTATATGAATGCAACATGAAAAATGCAAATGCAAAATACCCATACCCCAAGCTTAATAATTTACATTGTCCCCAATGTAAACAATCAAGTTGGAAAGAGGAGAAAAATAAAATAAAATAAAATAAAATAAAAATGGAAGGCGAACTGCAGAGGTGGTAGCGGGTGTTGACTTTGTTGTCTCTCTGCCCCTTTTGCTCTTCTCCTTGTCTTCTTGCTCTCCCTTCCTTCTTTCTTACCCTGCAACACTTGGCAATTCTCAATTTATTATTTTTCCTCTTGAGCTTCTCAAATTATTCAAGAGGTTAAAAGCAAAAACAAAATTATTAAGAGAATGAAAACAACTAAAGAGAAAGGTTAAGAAAAGTTGGGTTGCCTCCCAATAAGCGCTTCTTTAACGTCACTAGCTTGACGTTCTAGGATCCTCCTCCCGGATCAAATGGAACTTGGAGTGGAGATTGTAGTAGTAGTATGACTTTATCCTCAACTCCACCCAGCCAGTGTGTGAAATATCCATTGACCTCTTCAACTGTAATAATGCACTTACTTCCTAGTAGGTCAAATGGCATTCTCACCAGGAAGTTTGATAGACAAATGGAAGGGACTAACTTACCAATGTCCACACATGCATGCAAGCCGACATATTTGTCCAATGCAGAAATTTCAGATTCCTTAGCAAGCATGGTGGAATCCACTACCACTTCGTCTTCATCTTGAACTATCCCCCAAACCAGATTTTCCTCAATTTGTGCTGCATGTGACTCTTGTTCTAATTGTTTGCAAATCTCCTCAACTTGCGTTTTGAAGTTCTGCTTCACAGCTTCGATACTGTCACAATTGGCTCTAGCCTTGGCCTCAGAGGCGGATAGCTCTTGGGAATACTGTTCTAGAGCAGCTTTCAACGGTGTTTGCTCCTTCCATTCCCATTCTTCAACTTCCCAAGGACTTGTGGAAAGTACTCCCTCTTCTTGTGACTTGTCCACCAACACCACTTCATCTTCAATTTGATCCATTCCCAAAACCAGATTTTTCTCAACTTCTGCTTCATGTAGCTCTATGGGAATCACAATACACGGTGGTGGAGGTGGTAAATATGAACAGAAGGTTTCCCAATACTCCTCGGAGAAGTTATATATAAGCCTTCCCGTCATAAAATCAACTTGTGCGGGAGTCACATGATCCATCAAATCCATGCAATCTCCCAAACACCAGTTGTCCTCCAAAGCGTGACTTGAGGCTTCCTCATCAGGTGGATAATAAAAAATTTCCATGACTTTCGTCCACCTTGCAAAAACAGAACTTAAAACAAAAAGATCAAATATATACATAAAAATAAAAAAGAATAAAAATGTCTAAATTAGTTGCCTCCTCTGTTACTAATGATATTGGCAAAACCAATCCCCGGCAACGGCGCCAAAAACTTGTCAGACGAATCTGGGCAAGTATACCCAGTCGTGCAAGTAATACGGTGGTAAGACCGGTTATCGTATCCACGGGGATTGGATGTCAAGTACCAATTCGCAAACTCGGCAACTATCTAGACTAAACAGAGAAATCAAGAGAAATCAAAATAAACAAAAAAAAAAGAAATAAAATCTTTTTGTCTTTTTATCGAACACTTGGAGTGCAAAAAGATATGTTGGGACTAGACTTCACCAAACATCTATCTCATGCAATATCAGGACTAGATACCTCCCATTCATGCTTCAGATATTAAAATCAATCCACTAAATTACTCAAACCCCGATTCCTCGGATGGCAAGAGCCTAAATCCACTAATAGACCCTAATTCCTTAGGTGGCCTAGATTAATGAATTTGCATTAGGATTAGGGATCATGCGATTACTAGTAAACCTAACTCCATTCCTAGATGAAAAGGTTACTAGGTGATTAAATTCAGTTCCGGTTCTGATACGAACGTCCCCATTGCATACCAAAACACAAATCGAGTCATGGGGGTGCTAGCCACAACAAGCATTAAGCACAGAAAATTAATCACTAATATGAAGACATGAACATAGAATAATCAGTCAAGATAATTACATGATTATCAATTTGGTTACATCTAATCCCAACAACAGGGATTTAACTACTCATAAAAAGAGAATACAAAGAGAAGGAGAGAAGGGATGAAGCAAACTCCATAGAAGGATCCTCCAATCTTCTTTCAGTCCCAGAGTAAGGAAAACATCCCCTTCAGGGTTGAAACCCTCTTCCAGCCGCAGCCTCCAAGTCTGCCTCTCCAAGCCTCCTAGGCTGAAAATCCCTATATTTCTGTTTGTGGCCGTCTGTCTACTTCTTATGGTGCTACTGTACGGCCCTCCTTGGCGCTGGGCGCCCACTCCTAGCGCTGGGCGCTCCATCACCAGCGCTGGGCGCTGGCTTCTTGGTTCCATACTCGCGAGGCGAGTATGTCTTCGCGACGCGAAACTTAAATTTCCAGTCTGTCACGGACGTGATGTCTATCACGGCTAGGACGTGACAGCCTCTGACTTTTGCCTTCCGCTCTGCTTGATCACGGCCGTGATGGTCATCATGGCCAGGCCGTGATAGGCTCTGTTTGGCTTATATTCTTCACTTTTCAAGCTCTGTTTCATCCAGGCTCCATCATTGCTGATTTTGATCATTTTTACATTAATTCCTGCAAAACAACACCAAGAAACCGCTTCACCCATTCCAAGGGAAAATCTAACTAAATCAACTAAATAATGCCTAATCTATATGAAATATGCATGCAAAAGTGTACAGCAAACATCATGTAAAACCACACTATCAATTAGAATAATATTATAAATTAAAAATTATAATGATTATACTTTTGGAGTGTGTCATAAACTCTTCCATCATGTCACTTCACACCTTTTGTGTTCCCTAATCTGCTCCATTACGTATCCGGTTGCACTTCCGATCGTAGTTTTCCGACGTTTTCGCCCGAATAAAATATTATATTTTGGTTTGGAACGAAAATTTTCAAAATCACCAAACCCCCACAAAACTTCACAAAAACATCAACCGTTTCGTTTACGAATCAAAATTAGGTTTTCTGTACAGTAAACTTTTATCGGCAGGGAAACGCAGACTAGCTTCCGTCTGAATTTTCAACCGAAATTTTTACCATGAGTTCATATGATATAACAACATAATAAAATGATTTTAGTTTAATTAAAATCATTCTAAGTTTAATATAAAAATAAACACATTTAAATATGTATTTACTGCTACAGAAAGCATAGGAAAAACAAGGTGTTACAATACTACCCCTCTAAAAAGAATTTTGTTCTCGAAATTACACACATTGAAATAACTCAGGATATTGCAATTTCAACTTGTCCTCAGTCTCCCATGTAGCTTCTTCGGTTGTCTCGTTCCAGATGACTTTGACTAAAGGAATTTGTTTACCCCTGAGCTGCTTCATTATCTTTTCCGCTATTCGTACCGGCAAAGTCTCAAAAGACAGTTTCTCTTTTAATTGTACTTTATCAGGTTTAATAACATGTGATGGATCAGGAATGTACTTTCTCAACTGAGAGACATGGAAAACATCATGGATGTAGGAAAGAAAAGGAGGTAAAGATATTTTGTAAGCTACTGGACCTACGCGACGAAGAATTTGGTAGGGTCCAATGAATTTGGGAGTAAGCTTTCTGGATTTTATCACTCTGCCAATCCTAGTCGTTGGCGTGCCTCTCAAGAACACATGCTCGCCTTCCTCAAACTCAAGAGGTCGTTGTCTCTTGTCAGTGTAACTTTTCTGTCGACTTTGGGCCGTTCTCATTTTCTCCTTGATCATCTTCACCTTCTCGATTGTTTGTTGTACGATCTCTGGTCCTAACAGCAGACTCTCTCCATCCTGGTACCAACACAAAGGTGTTCGGCATCGTCGACCATACAAAGTCTTATAGGGTGCCATCCCTATACTTGAATGAAAACTGTTGTTGTAGGTGAATTCTATCAACGGTAGGAACTCGTCCCAGCTCCCAGTGTCTTCCATCACGCACGCTCTTAGTAAATCTTCGAGTGATTGGATTGTCCTCTCTGACTGTCCGTCAGTTTGTGGATGATGCGCAGAACTCAATTTGAGTTTTGTTCCCAAAGAGTTTTATAGTCCTTTCTAAATTTCTGACGTAAACCTCAGATCACGATCCGAAATGATACTCGAGGGTATACCGTGCAACCTGACAATCTCGTCGATGTACAATCGAGTCAACCTTTTCATCGGGTACTTCATGTTGATAGGTAAAAAGTGATCTGACTTGGTCAGTCGATCCACAATTACCTATATAGCCTCATGTCTTTTTCGAGTCCTTGGTAAGCTGGTCACAAAGTCCATCGAAATACCTTCCCACTTCCATTCTGGGATGTCCAATGATTTTAGCATTTCCGCTGGCCTCTGGTGCTCAATCTTAGCCTTCTGACATATCAGACAAGAAGCGACGTATTCCATTACATCCTTTTTCATTCCATACCACCAATATAACTTCTTGAGATCTTAATACATCTTCGTGGCTCCTGGGTGTAAACTCGGCTTACTCTTGTGAGACTCCTCTAAAATCAACTTCCTAATCTCGGTGTCATCTGGTATACAAATTCTTTCACCGAATCTCAAAATTCTATCCATTCCTTCTCTGAATTCTGATAGTGATCCTTGTCGCACTAAGTCTCTTTCTTCCTGCAGATACTGATCACTCACTTGTTTTTTCTTTTATTTGTTCCATCAATCCGTTAGAAACGGTGATCCTATTCAGACACAACCTTCCCAGAAATGTCTCAACTGATAAACTTAGATCTCGGAATTGTTCCAACAATCCCTGCTCTTTAACCATCATTACTGACGCGTGTATTGACTTCCTGCTCAGCGCATCCGCCACTACATTCGCCTTCCCAGGGTGGTATTGTAGTTGAAAGTCGTAGTCCTTCAAAAACTCCAACCAACGTCTCTGACGCATGTTCAACTCCTTCTGATCGAAGAGGTACTTCAAACTCTTGTGGTCATTGAAAACATTAAAAGTAGCTCCATACAAATAATGCCTCTAGATTTTCAGGGCAAAGACTACCGCTGCTAACTCCAAGTCATGCGTCGGGTACTTCCTTTTGTGAATCTTCAACTGCCTTGAAGCATATGCTACGACCTTTCGGTTCTACATCAGCACACAACCCAACCCCTGATGTGAAGCGTCACAATAAACCTCAAAAGGTTCCTTAGGATCTGGTAGGATCAACACGAGTGAGGTTGTCAACCTTCTCTTCAGCTCTTGGAAACTTCCTTCATAAGCCTCCGTCCAGACAAATGCTTGGTCTTTCCAAGTTAACTGGGTAAGGGGTCCCACTATCTTGGAAAATCCCTCAATAAATCTCCTATAGTAGCCCGCTCAACCCACAAAGCTACGGATTTCAGTTGCCATTGTTGGCCTTTTCCATCCTAAAACAACCTTGACTTTTGACGGATCCACTGTGATTCCTTCACATGATATCACATAACCTAAGAATTGCACTTGGTCCAACCAGAATTCGCCCTTTTTCCGGCTTCGCATAAAGCTGCTTATCTTTCAAGGTCTGAAGAACAATGCTGAGATGGTCAGCATGCTTTTCCTTGTTTGGAGAATAGATCAGAATATCGTCAATGAAGACGACAACAAACTGATCTAAGTAAGGACGAAAAATCCTATTCATGTAATCCATGAATATGGCAGGAGCATTCGTCACTCCAAACGGCATCACCAGGTACTCATAATGCCCATAGCGTGGTCGAAACACTGTCTTTGGAACATCCTCTGCTTTCACACGAATCTGACGGTAGCCTCATTGTAAATCTATTTTCGAGGATACGGCCGCGCCACGCAACTGATCCATGAGATCATCTATCCTTGGGAGCGGATATCTGTTCTTGATCGTAACCTTATTCAACTGCCGAAAATCCACACAGAGTCGAGAAGTCCCATCCTTCTTCTTCACTAACAGAACTGGAGCTCCCCACGGTGATACACTGGGTCGAATGAATTCCTTTCTCATCAACTCTTCAAGTTGTTCCTTTAAGGTTTCTAACTCCGATGGTGACATGCGATACAGTGCCCTGGATATCGGTCCAGTGCCTGGAACCAAATCAATCGCAAACACGATATCTCGAACAGGCGGTAGACCAGGTACATCCTCAGGAAAAACTTTCGGAAACTCATTGACGACGGGTACGGACTCTAAGTCTAACTCACTCTTAACATCTGAGGAAAACAGCAGCATGTAACCTTGAGCTCCCTCTTTCAAAGAAGCTCTTACCTGACTAGCAGATAATAATCCATAAATCTCATCCCTAAAGACTAAGGTTCTTTGAGCACAGTCTATCAGGATATGGTTGGAAGATAACCAATCCATGCCTAAAATTACATCTAGTTGTATTAAAGGCAAATAGATTAAGTCTACAAGAAAGTTCCTATCCTGAACAATGATAGGACAATTTAAACAAACAGAAGTAACAGTTACTGGCTCAGCAGTTGGGGTAGAAACAATCAAGTTATATGGTAAGGAAGAAATATGCAAGTCTAGAAGTTTCACACGATCCATCGAGATAAAAGAATGAGTTGCACCTGAAACGAAAAGTACAATTAAAAGATTACCGGCTAAATCTCACTTACCCTGCACCAGATCGGTGGAATTCGATGCTTCAGTTCCACTCATCGTATACACTCGTCCTTTAGCAGTCGGCTTGCTCGCTTCGGCATGATTGACAACTGGGTCTCTTTTCGGTGCTCTGCAGTCCCTGGTCAGGTGCCCCACACGATCGCAGTTAAAGCACTTCATCTGTTTCCTTGGGCACATATCATCTAGAAGACTGGGATCTCCGCACCGATAACACTTCCTCTCTTGGCCTTGATTATTGTTTCTCTGGCCTCCACTTCCCGTTCCCGAATTATCGGAACAATGTTGTTGCTGTTGTTTCTGATTGTTACTGGGTGATTGGTAATATGGCTTCCTCTGGTTCTGCTTCCAATTTTGGTTTTGTCCCTGATGTTTACTCTTGGGACGAACAGGTCCTCCAACATTTCCCCTGCTATCTCGTCCCTTGCGCATCAGTTACCTTTCGGCATTTATCTACCAGGGCTTGGAAATTCCTGATTTCCAAGGGCATCACAGATTCCTTGATCTCGAAGCGCAGACCGACTTCGAACTTTTCGCACTTCCACTCCTCATCAGGGTTGTTCTGGAAAAAGCGGAAATATTTGGCAAGGGACTCAAACCTTGCCGCATATTCCCCCACCGTCATGTCCCGCTGACTCAGCCTCAGGAATTCCTTCTCCTTCTCTGTACGAGCATTCTAGGGAAAATATTTGTCCATAAATTTGTTGCGAAATACTCCCCAGGTGATCGCCTGATGCTCAGCTTCTAGCAGTTGTCTGGTGCCCTTCCACTAGTATTCAACATCTCCAATCAGTTGGAATGTTGCATAAGGTACCTTTGCTTCCTCTGGGGTGTGCACCAGCTCAAAGATCTTCTCCAGCTCTTGGATGTAACACCCCGATTTTCGCTGCTTTGTAATACCGGTAATAAATATATAAATATATATGTTTATCCGAGACTTAGAAAATGATTTTGGATAAACCAAGGTCATTTCCTTGTTATACTTATTTTCATAAGGTCACGAGAAAGTTTTTGGTTGAAAATTCAGATGGAAGCCGGTCTGCCGTTTTCTGTGTTTTCGCTGACAGTAAAAGTTTACTGCTCAAAAAACCTAATTTTAACTCATGAACGAGATGAAAAATGTTTTTATCGTATTTACTACGATACTGGAAGTTTTGAAAATTTTCGTAAAAAAATTAAAATATTATATTTGTTGCGGGCGTATACGTCGAGATTATCTCTAGGAAAAACCTGCGCCAGATGAAACCCGGAGTCGGCAACGTAGCTGAGATGATGGATTTGACCGATTGACGAGCATTTATGACGAGCTTATCCGAGTCATAATGGCCATAATGGCGCATTTATGACAAAGTGAATTTTTACTATGAAATGACCATTTTACCCTTGTCTTTTTATGACAATTACAAGCCATGCCATTGGAAAATTTGACCAAATCCAACCCAAAACTCACGGCTCCTTCCTCCATTCCAATCACTTGGACATCACTTTTCATAAGCCATAAATGACATTTATGTTAAGTGGATGAGTTATAAGGCAAAGTCATTCTCTCATCAATCACCCGAAACTGCCACGAAATTCTGACCAATTTCTTCTCTGAATCTCGAAACACTTTCAACATGAAAGTTGTTCATCTTTCTCTCTTCTTTCCAACGACATAAAGAGCATCCAAAACGAACAAGTATGTTGAGAGATATACCCAAATTACTAAAACTGTTCTAAACCCTCATCATGTTCATCTTCTTCTCTAATGTTCTCAAATCTTCTTCAAGTTTCTTGATTCTTCTTAAAATATATTTGACTCAAAAAAAAAAAAAATCAGTCAACTTTGGTCAAGATAAGCTTGCATTAAATGTGGCAAAATCATCATCATGGCACTTTATTGACAATTTGCAAACTAGTCCTTCAACTTTTGGAATCTTTGCAAATTGGTCCTTAGAACATAATTGCATTTGAATCCTTTTAGCAAGACAACTCATAATCATCTAGATCCTTCCCAAGATGGCGCCACTATCCCTATAAATACCATACTCTCACTTTTCACTTAGTTTCTTTTGCCATTTGTTTCCAAAACCCTAAAGTTCATAAGTCTTTTAGTGTTAAGTTTGTAAAACAAGTTCTTGGATTTCCTTTGTCATTGATCTTAAATAGGTAAATTCAAATCTTCATTCTTAATCATACCTATGTTCTTTAGCAAGTTTCTTGATTCAAGGCTTATATCATAGTTGTTCATCACTTTAAAGTTTATAACCCTAGAACTTTGAAAAGTCATAATAAATTCTAGAAAAATCTAATGATGATGAAACTAATTTCTATATTCTTTATATCATGCATATTATCTAAATCCAAGAGCATGATGTAATCAAAAATTTCTTTCCTAAAAACCTAGCCTTGGTCGAATCTATCACATTAGGGTTGGTAGAGTTTTGTTCATGTGTTGTCATGTATGATCATGTATTCTATATGGCATGTATGTCTACACACTCTAATCTATGTTAGTTTCTTAAAATGAAAATCTTACTCAAAAATATTTATGTTGGCCGAAACCCTAGGGGGGTTAGATTTGTTGAGTTTTGTTCATAGTTTTCATAAATGATCTTAGTAATCAAGCTATTAGTATGTATGCTTAATAAATCCAAGTTGGTTTATCAAATTAAGAACCCTAGCCCTATGAACATGTTAAGGTCGAATCCTTGTATAAAAGAGTTAGGAAGTTTTGAGTTTCAACTTTAGTGGTTTAGTCACTAATCCATGATTTAGGTTAATCAAGGATCATTAATCTATGACTTAACCATGATTAGGAATTTTAAGGATTTTGAACCCTAAAAGTCAGCCCTTGGCCAAAACCCTAAACCTAAAGGTTAGAGGATTTTGTTTCAAATTTTAGTATTGTAATAAGTAACCTATGTTAGTTAAGACTCTAGTAACTAGGATCTAAAAGATGGCATTAAAAAGATAACCCTAAACCTATTTTCTAAGTCTTGGCCAAACCAAGCCTAAAGTGTCATAGATGGTTGTTAGTTGATTAATTATAGTTATGTTGTTTGGATGAAGGTGGTTGTGTTAACTCGTGGCGGGATAACGAGGATCGTCGTGTACGTGTTTCCGGTGATAACTCAGGTGGGGGAAAGAATCAACCTATCGTCGGAATCGATAAGTAGTAGATTATATGATAATTGTGTAGGGCGACCTAAACCCTACTAGTAGTCTAGTAATCGACAAGACCAAAATCCCATTGGAAACCTTTTCTGTAAAACCAATGTGATTCGGGGATTGTAGGTTTATCGACATTAAGTTGATTTTAAGTATTTGAGGATGTTTGAATTATTTACTTTTGACTGTTTGTGATACGCTGGTTGAGGTATTCCATCTGCATGTGACGTATTGTTTCGGTGTTTGAATAATTATGATTGTGAGGATGTTTGTTGTCTGTCATGGCCGTGATGGTTGTCATGGCCAGGCCGTGACAGGTTCAGTTTTGTAGCATTATTGCCATTGTTGTCTGTCACGACCGTGATGGCTATCACGGCCAGGCCGTGACAGAATCTGACTTTGTTATTTATGTGGTTTGATTATTATGAGTTGGTTGTGATAAATTGCTGTATATGATATTGAGATATCTGAATATTCTGTTGATTAATGTGTTATGCATGATCTGCCTGGCTTTTAATCCTATGCTTAGATGATTTTAAGCAAAGATATATGTTGTTCGGGAGATAAGTTTTGGGTGAGAGTTTTGAATATGAATTAGAGGTGACTCGCTGTTATTTTATAGAAGTGATGTGATATAGAATGTAAGTGGAGGTTGTGAGGAAAAGCTTGAGGTACTAGGTTGCTATTGATAAAAGTCAGTAAGAATCATACCGTGCTTATGCACTATTCCCTATGAGAGATTAGGGAATAGTGGCGCACCGAATTATAAGGTCTTTTATGCTTATGTTCTATTTCAAAATGGGGGAAATAGTGACGCATATTGTGCTGATGCACTATTTCCTATATGAGAGATTAGGGAATAGGGGCGCACCGAGTTATTATTTATTTTATGCTTATGTGCTATTTCAAATGGGGGAAATAGTGACGCATATCGTGCTTATGCACTATTTTCTTTGAGAGGAAAGGGAATAGGGGCGCACCGAGTTATTATTTATTATGTGCTTATGTGCTATTTCCAATGGGGGCAATAGTGACGCATATTGTGCTGATGCACTATTTCCTATGAGAGATTAGGAAATAGTGGCGCACCGAGTTTTGACCCTAAATAGTTCTGGACTACTGACTAATGTGACAGGAGTGAAGATGGCCACATCAGTATTAAGTTTTAGTTGCATGGGCTGAGGGTAGAGGATGATATAGTGAATTGAGGATGATTGTTGATTTTGAGTGATGTGTGTCTATGACAATTACTGTATAATTTACTATTATTCTTTTCCGCTTTTTGATGATAGAACTGTTTCTTATTCCCTATATCTTTGTGTATTGTATTTTATTTCTGATGTGATCGTACGAGAAGACCCGATGGAGAAACCAGTTGCTGAAGAATTAGATGGAACTCCGTATGAACCAGATGCTGGAGGTCGAGCTGTGATTCATGGCGATTAGAGTATAGACATTATGGTCAGTGTGTCTAAGTAGTATTTATAATTCCGCTAAGTATGTTTGTAGTGAAGTTTATGCCTGTGAGGGATCCTACTGAGAGGATACCCTCAACAGTGCTTTGGTAATGTAATAAATAAACATGTGTGTAATTATATATTACAACTTTGGTGTGTTTTATATTTGTATAAGTTATATAATTATTAATTAAGTTTTAATTTTTACGTATTTTCAACGATAAGCGAGCGATTAAGTAAATAAATATTAAGGTTTTAATGTAATAATACGATGGGGCACATCGGGGTGTCTCATTGGATCCAAAGATCGGCTTTAGTCGGGTCTACGTCCCAGTCAAACTGCGACGGATTCTGGCGTCGGAAGGCACTCAGATTCTTCCCTTCTGTAGCCTGTTCAGCTGTTTGCTGCTCCTGTTGATTCTGGGTAGCCACGTTGGTAGCCTGGAGAGCTATGGCAGCAGCAACGTCAGCCAAAGCTTGGGCAGTGAAGTCCATCCCGCCATTGCCTCTGCCACGACCACCACGCCCGTGCGCTCCTCCTGGTTTCATACTGACCTGTAAGACATAATCAGTGAGATGGTAACCAGAAAATGAATGGTAAACCCGTCGGATAGCACACATTACTTCTTAGAAGTAATTCAAACAAGACTCGATCAGAGAATACAAAACGTCGACACAACAGACCTAAACCCAAACATTCCCGAAAGACTCGACTAGCTCTGATACCACTAATGCGACACCATAAACCCGGCATCACACGGTTACCCAATTGCGGAAATAAAAGTGATTATAATGCTGGTTACTTTCAGAAAATATCATTTTCTCGATGGATAAGTACACTAAAAACGGTAGTTTTTTTTTGTTTGAAAGGATAATTGAAATAAAAGTGATGAACACTCAGAACATGAATTGAAGACAACTATATATATATATATATATATATATATATATATATATATATATATATATATATATATATATATTCATAACATGTGCTAGTGAGACCCAAGTTCTAGTACATAAGCTAGGGCCTTATCAACGGCCATTGCAACAGAGTTAGAAATCTAGAAGATACAACTGAAAGAGAGTAAGCAAAAACACGGGGAAAGAGGATCCGGAACCACATCACAAAAGTGACTCTAGAAAGTCAAAAGACGGAAGACCATTCACAAAACATTCCAAACTGGTCACTGACACTGGCTACAAGCAGGGTCTCCACAAAAACTCCCATGAGACGAGACATCAAGTAATGGGTCTATGACGTCGTCGCCCTCATCCACGGAATCGTCGTCATCATCATGATCCAGAACGTAATAATCAGGCTCATCCTCCTCCATGATCTCATAGAAGTCCTCCTCGGGGTCCTCCTCAGGATCCTCCTCAGGGTTCACCTCGATAGGTGCTTCCTGCTCGACGTCTAGAGGTGGTAGCTCGTGTAGTAGTCCGTTAACTTACAGTGCGTGAAGGTAGTACCAAGTAGGAAGCAGAGCAACTCTCCTAGTCTCCACGGTTTGGCTCCTACAAATCGGGTCTCCGTCAGCATTCAAATCAGTGGTGGTGATTGATCCGTGGTACGTAGCAGACGTCGCCCCCGAATGAATCTGCCATGCCCCGGTGTTCCCCGCATCATCGAAGACCTTAGTCTTCGACATCATCGGCACAAGAGGGATGGTGGGAACCATCCTTGTTCACAACCTCTTAATGGACGTGGCTATGAATCCCAAATTGTCTAGTTCATGAATTGATTCCATAAAGCCCATTTGAAACTATACAAGATTCCTAAGTCAAGCTTAATGCATAAATCTTTAAGTGGGCCCCATAAAAATGAATTCAAGCCCAAAGTTACTAAGCCCATACGCAAGCCCATGAGGGATTGAAGGCTGCCCTCATTTGTTGTTGGATGAACCAAGATTTTTCTAGAATGTTCCACAATCTTTCACATTATTCTACATCATTCTTTAATCTTCTTCAACATTCTTGATTTTTCTTCAACCTTCATGATTGTTCTTAAAAAAATATCTATGACATAAAATCAGCCAACTTTGGTCAAGATAAGCTTGCATTAAATGTGGCAAAATCATCATCATGACACTTTATTGACAATTTGCAAACTAGTCCTTCAACTTTTGGAATCTTTGCAAATTTGTCCTTAGAACTTAATTGCATTTGCATCCTTTTAGCAAGACAACTCATCACTTCTAGATCCTTCCCAAGATGGCGCCACTATCTCTATAAATACCATACTCTCACTTTTCACTTAGTTTCTAATGCCTTTTTGTTCAAAACCCTAAGTTCATAAGTTCTTTAGTGATAAGTTTGTGAAGCAAGTTTCTTGGATTTCCTTTGTCATTGATCTTCAAGAGGTAAATCCTAATCTTCATTCTTGATCATGCCTATGTTCTTTAGCAAGTTTCTTGATTCAAGGTTTATATTATAGTTGTTCCTCACTTTAAAGTTTCTAACCCTAGAACTTTGAAAAGTCATAATAAATTCTATAAAAATCTAATGATGATGAAACTACTTTCTATCTTCTTGACATCATTCATATTATCTAAATCTAAGAGCATGATGTAATCAAAAATTTCTTTCCTAAAAACCTAGCCTTGGCTGAATCTATCAAAGTAGGTTTGGTAGAGTTTTTGTTCATGGTTTTCATTAATGATCTTGTTAATCAAGCTATTAGTATGTATGCTTAATAAATCCAAGTTGGTTTATTAAACTAAGAACCCTAACCCTATGAACATGTTGAGACCGAATCCTTGTATAAAAGAGATAGGAAGTTTTGAGTTTCAACTTTAGTTGTTTAGTCCCAAATCCTTGATTTAGGTTAATCAAGGATCATTAATCTATGACTTAATCATGATTAGAAATTTTAAGGATTTTGAACCCTAAAAGTCAGCCCTTTACCGAAACCCTAACCCTAAAGGTTAGAGGATTTTGTTTCAAATTTTAGTCTTGTAATAAGTAATCTATGTTTGTTAAGACTCTAGTAACTAGGATCCAAAAGATGGCATTAAGAAGATAACCTTAAACCTAATTTTCTAAGTCTTGGCCGAACCTAGCCCTAAAGTGTCATAGATGGTTGTTAGTTGATTAATTATAGTTATGTTGTTTGGTTGAAGGTGGTTGTGTTAACTCATGGCGGGATAACGAGGATCGTCGTGTACGTATTTTCGGTGCTAGCTCGGGTGGGGAAAAGAATCAACCTATCTTCGGAATCGATAAGTAGTAGATTATATGATAATTGTGTAGGGCGACCTAAACCCTACTAGTAGTCGAGTAATCGACAAGACCAAAATCACATTGGAAACCATTTCTGTAAAACCAATGGATTCGGGGATTGTAGGTTTATCGACATTAAGTTGATTTTAAGTATTTGAGGATGTTTGATTTTATGTTATCAAATTTACTGTGATGCGCTGGTTGAGGTTTTCCATCTGCATGTGACGTATTATTTCGGTGTTTAAATATTTAAGATATTGAGGATGTTTTTTGGCAGTCACGGCCGTGATGGTTGTCATGGCCAGGCCGTGACAGGTTCTGTTTTGTAGAATTCTTGCCTTTGTTGTCTGTCACGGATGTGATGGCTATCACGGCCAGGCCGTGACAGAGTCTGGCTTTGTTATTTATTTGATTTGATTATTATGCGTTGGTTGTGATAAATTGATTTATATGATATTGAGATATCTTAATATTTCCTGATATTGTGTGATGCATGATCTGCCTGGTTTTTAATACTATGCCTAGTTGATTTTAAGTAAGGATATATGTTGTTCGGGAAATGATTGTTTGGGTGAGAGAATGAATTGACTTAGAGGTGCCTAGCTTAATTAAGTTATCTAATGGATGAGATGTGACATAGAATGCGAGTTGAGGTTATGATGGGAGCTTGAGGTACAAGGTTGTTATTGATTTGAGATAGTGAGATTCATATAGAGGCTTTGATGCAAATACTTTTTCAGTCCATGACGCGTCGATCTGATCTATCCTATCGAAAGATAGAAGTGCACTATATTGAAATCATATCCTATCAAAAGATAGAAGAGCGCTATACTGGATCCTATCCTATCGAAAGATGGAAGTGCACTATACTGAATCCTATCCTATCAAAAGATAGAAGAGCACTAAACTGAATCCTATCCTATCAAAAGATAGAAGAGCACTATACCGGATCCTAACTGGTCGAAAGATAGAAGGGCACTATGATGAGTCTTATCCTATCGAAAGATAGAAGGGCACTGAGTTGAGTCTTATCCTATCGAAAGATAGAAGGGCACTATGTTGAGTCTTATCCTATCAAAAGATAGAAGTGTACTATGCTGAGTTCTTTGCATCAGACTACCCTGGACTACTAACGAATGTGAAAGGAATAGAGAAAGTTATGATAGTATAAGTGCTTAGACTACATGAACAGAGGGTAGAGGACAATATCATAATTTGAGGATGATTTGTTAGTTATGTGTGTTGCTTGTATCTGACATTTATTGTATGATATACTATGAATCTTTTCTGCTTTTTGATGATAGAACTGTTTCTTATTCCCTATATCTTTCTGCGTGTTGTATTTTATTTCTGATGTGATCGTACGAGAAGACCCGATGGAGGAACCAATTAATGAGGAGTTAGATGGAACTCCTTACGAACCAGATGCTGGAGGTCGAGCTGTGATTCAAGGCGATTAGAGTATAGACATTATGGCCAGTGTGTCTAAAGAGTATTTATATTTCCGCTAAGTATGTCTGTAGTGAAGTTTATGCCTGTGAGGGATCCTACGGAGAGGGTACCCTTAACAGTGCTTTTGGAATGTAATAAATAAACAGGTGTGTATTTATGTAATATAGTTTTGGTATGTTTTATATCTGCATAAGTTATATAATTATTAATTAATTTTTAATTTTTACGTATTTTTCCATGATAAGCGAGCGATCAAGTAAATAAATATTAAGGCTTTAATGTAATAATACAATGGGGCACAACGGGGTGTCTCATTTGGTGGTATCAGAGCAGTTCGATTCTAATCAGACTGTGAGGTCTAGGATGTTGTTACTGGCCGTGTCTAGTTGAGTCCACATCGGATTTCAACTATGCTTAGAAGATGGGTAGTGTGTCTGAATCCGATGCGTTAATTAACATTAGAGTGGCATATGGTATTTATATACTGGTCTATGTGGTATTATATGTCATACCGATAAGAGCGAATGATTTCTTTTACAGAATCATGGCTCGTGGAAGAGGACATCCGATTGACAGTAATGACCGAACTCCTGAATGAATTGTTGGAGCTAACAATGTGGAAAATAATCATACCAGAAGTGGAGGAGAGTCATCTAAGACTCAAGATACCATGAAAAACATAGTTACTGCTCTGTTGTTACAAACACAGTGAGAATCTTTGAGATGCTCTGAGATGAACAAAGAACAGCAGGAACAACTGAATCAAAGGAGAGCTGTTGCAGCTGAAGATGCCGAAATGGCTACTTTCCTGAAAGGGAAGCCACCCCAATTCCGAGGAGATTATGATCCAGAGAAGGCAGAATGGTGGATACAAGAGATCGAGAAGATATTTGATACCATGCGCTGCAGAGAGGATAGGAAAGTGACGTATGCGGCCTTCATGTTAACTGGAGGAGCAGAATCTTGGTGGAAAGGCAAGCGAAGATTGTTGGATGCCGAAGGCAGAGTTATCAACTGGCAGCTGTTTAGTGACTGTTTCTTTGAGAAGTATTTTCCGCGTCTAGTTCGACGCGAGAAAGAAAAGGAATTCATGAGTCTCAAACAAGGAAACATGACGGTTGGTGATTATGCATCACGATTTGAGGCTCTGATTAAGTATTCTGAATTTTATCAGAGATTCCCATATGAAGATTGGTAATGTAGAAGGTTTGAGGAAGGACTCCGACATGAACTACAAAGGGCTATAGTATCTCTCGATATCCAGAGTTTTCCGGAGCTAGTGGAGAGATGCAGTGCCATAGAAAGCATAGATCTGAGGCAAGCTGCTGAGCAGAGGCAACAGAGGAGTGGAGGTCATATTCGATCAGGTCTCCAACGGAGAGAAGATAGGGGTTCTCAAGAGAGACAAGGACCATATGCTAGACAATTGCAGACAGTGGCACCAACACCAGTAGCTACCACACAAGTGGTCGGAACAAGCCAGTAACAACAAGGCTTAGTTTGTTTCCGATGCGAAGGACCGCACCATGTTAGGAATTGTAAGGAGGGATCTGGTTGTTTCAACTGTGGGAAACCAGGACATTATGCTCGTGATTGTAGACAGAAAGGTATGCCGCAGCCGATAGCTGGGAATAGGGAAGCTGGAGGTTATAGAGGTGGAACCCAGGGAGGAGTTCCTGCTACCGGTCAGCAGATGGTTAGACCTCAAGCTGCTGGGAGAGTGTTTACCATAAGAGGAGTTGAACCCCCTTACGCTGCAGATCTCATGCACGGTATGTATGATTTTGATATAAATTGGAATAATAGGATATGTTCGAAGGATTAAGTTTTAATTATGTCCTTTAAGGATGTTAGATCAAGTTGGAAAAGTTAAGGACAATGAATAGAATATAGTGATGGATAAGTTCGAGGATAAATGGAATGATATAAGCATGAATTCTGTTATGAAGTTACCGTTGTCATCTAGGGGAAAAGCATCGATGAGAAATATATTGTTGGAGCTTTAGATTAGGATAAGATTACAAGATGATGTCTAGTGTTGAGTTAAGAAATTCCGAGGACGGAATTTTTTTTTTAGAGGTGTAGTAATTCGATTTTCACTGTTTTAAATAACAGTAATACATATAAATGTGTTTATAAAGTTATTTAAGTTTTAGAAAATTATTTTAAATACACGTAGTTTACTACTCAATCCTACTTGAATGTAGGAAGCTACGATTGAAAATTAGGTTGGAAAGTCAGGCGAAACCCGACCCGCGAATTCCATTGACAGTATAATTATACTGCTCAAAAGACCTAATTTTAATTTGTGAACGAAATACTTAAGATTATTATTTTATTTCCTACAATTCTGTATTTTTAGAATTATTTTCGAAAAAATAAAATAATTTATGTTTTCCGGGCGAAACACGTAATCGGGTAGACGACGGAAGAGATTTCGGAGTTTCTCAGAACCGATAGAGGGTTTCTCTTAGGATTTTGAGATGATTCAAGGGGATGAATCATATTTTTAATTCTAGAAGGTTTTTCAGGGTTAAATAGAAAATTTATGAATTTTACGCTATAGCCCCTGAACTTTCTGTTAATTACCCTTTTGTCCCTAAATTAGTTTCTAAGTTTTTTCATGTGAATTGGGCTAGAATCCTTGTTCCCAACCTCTTAATGGACGTGGCTATGAAGCCCAAATTGTCTAGTTCATGAATTGATTCCACAAAGCCCATTTGAAACTATACAAGTTTCCTAAGTCAAGCTTAATGCTTAAATCTTTAAGTGGGCCCCACAAAAATGAATTCAAGCCCAAAGTTACTAAGCCCATGCGCAAGCCCATGAGGGATTGAAGGCTGCCCTCATTTGTTGTTGGATGAACCAAGATTTTTCTAGAATGTTCCACAATCTTCCACATTATTCTACATCATTCTTTAATCTTCTTCAACATTCTTGATTTGTATTCAACCTTCATGATTATTCTTAAAAAAATATCTATGACATAAAATCAGCCAGCTTTGGTCAAGATAAGCTTGCATTAAATGTGGCAAAATCATCATCATGACACTTTATTGACAATTTGCAAACTAGTCCTTCAACTTTTGGAATCTTTGCAAATTGGTCCTTAGAACTTAATTGCATTTGAATCCTTTTAGCAAGACAACTCATCACTTCTATATCCTTCCCAAGATGGCGCCACTATCTCTATAAATACCATACTCACACTTTTCACTTAGTTTCTAATGCCTTTTTGTTCAAAACCCTAAGTTCATAAGTTCTTTAGTGATAAGTTTGTGAAGCAAGTTTCTTGGATTTCCCTTGTCATTGATCTTCAAGAGGTAAATCCTAATCTTCATTCTTAATCATGCCTATGTTCTTTAGTAAGTTTCTTGATTCAAGGTTTATATTATAGTTGTTCATCACTTTAAAGTTTCTAACCCTAGAACTTTGAAAAGTCATAATAAATTCTAGAAAAATATAATGATGATGAAACTACTTTCTATCTTCTTGACATCATGCATATTATATAAATCTAAGAGCATGATGTAATCAAAAATTTCTTTCCTAAAAACCTAGCCTTGGCCGAATCTATCAAAGTAGGTTTGGTAGAGTTTTTGTTCATGGTTTTCATTAATGATCTTGTTAATCAAGCTATTAGTATGTATGCTTAATAAATCCAAGTTGGTTTATTAAACTAAGAACCCTAACACTATGAACATGTTGAGACTGAATCCTTGTATAAAAGAGATAGGAAGTTTTGAGTTTCAACTTTAGTTGTTTAGTCCCTAATCCATGATTTAGGTTAATCAAGGATCATTAATCTATGACTTAATCATGATTAGAAATTTTAAGAATTTTGAACCCTAAAAGTCAGCCCTTGACCGAAACCCTAACCCTAAAGGTTAGAGGATTTTGTTTCAAATTTTAGTCTTGTAATAAGTAATCTATGTTAGTTAAGACTCTAGTAACTAGGATCCAAAAGATGGCATTGAGAAGATAACCTTAAACCTAATTTTCTAAGTCTTGGCCGAACCTAGACCTAAAGTGTCATAGATGGTTGTTAGTTGATTAATTATAGTTATGTTGTTTGGTTGAAGGTGGTTGTGTTAACTCGTGGCGGGATAACGAGGATCGTCGTGTACGTATTTTCGGTGCTAGCTCAGGTGGGGAAAAGAATCAACCTATCGTCGGAATCGATAAGTAGTAGATTATATGATAATTGTGTAGGGCGACCTAAACCCTACTAGTAGTCGAGTAATCGACAAGACCAAAATCACATTGGAAACCCTTTCTGTAAAACCAATGGATTCGGGGATTGTAGGTTTATCGACATTAAGTTGATTTTAAGTATTTGAGGATGTTTGATTTTATGTTATCAAATTTACTGTGATGCGCTGGTTGAGGTATTCCATCTGTATGTGACGTATTATTTCGGTGTTTGAATATTTAAGATATTGAGGATGTTTGTTGTCTGTCACGGCCGTGATGGTTGTCATGGCCAGGCCGTGACAGGTTCTGTTTTGTAGAATTCTTGCCTTTGTTGTCTGTCACGGATGTGATGGCTATCACGGCCAGGCCGTGACAGAGTCTGACTTTGTTATTTATTTGATTTGATTATTATGCGTTGGTTGTGATAAATTGATTTATATGATATTGAGATATCTGAATATTTCCTAATATTGTGTGATGCATGATCTGCCTTGTTTTTAATACTATGCCTAGTTGATTTTAAGTAAGGATATATGTTGTTCAGGAGATGATTGTTTGGGTGAGAGAATGAATTGACTTAGAGGTGCCTAGCTTAATTAAGTTATCTAATGGATGAGATGTGACATAGAATGCGAGTTGAGGTTATGATGGGAGCTTGAGGTACAAGGTTGTTATTGATTTGAGATAGTGAGATTCATATAGAGGCTTTGATGCAAATACTTTTTCAGTCCATGACGCGTTGATCTGATCTATCCTATCGAAAGATAGAAGTGCACTATATTGAAATCCTATCCTATCAAAAGATAGAAGAGCACTATACCGGATCCTATCCTATCGAAAGATAGAAGTGCACTATACTGAATCCTATCCTATCAAAAGATCGAAGAGCACTAAACTGAATCCTATCGTATCAAAAGATAGAAGAGCACTATATCGGATCCTATCTGGTCGAAAGATAGAAGGGCACTATGCTGAGTCTTATCCTATCGAAAGATAGAAGGGCACTATGTTGAGTCTTATCCTATCGAAAGATAGAAGGGCACTATGTTGAGTCTTATCCTATCAAAAGATAGAAGTGTACTATGCTGAGTTCTTTGCATCAGACTACCCTGGACTACTAACGAATGTGAAAGGAATAGAGATAGTTATGATAGTATAAGTGCTTAGACTACATGAGCAGAGGGTAGAGGACAATATCATAATTTGAGGATGATTTGTTAGTTATGTGTGTTGCTTGTCTCTGACATTTATTGTATTATATACTATGAATCTTTTCCGCTTTTTGATGATAGAACTGTTTCTTATTCCCTATATCTTTCTGCGTGTTGTATTTTATTTCTGATGTGATCGTACGAGAAGACCCGATGGAGGAACCAATTACTGAGGAGTTAGATGGAACTCCTTACGAACCAGATGCTGGAGGTCGAGCTGTGATTCAAGGCGATTAGAGTATAGACATTATGTCCAGTGTGTCTAAAGAGTATTTATATTTCCGCTAAGTATGTCTGTAGTGAAGTTTATGCCTGTGAGGGATCCTACTGAGTGGGTACCCTTAACAGTGCTTTTGGAATGTAATAAATAAATAGGTGTGTATTTATGTAATATAGTTTTGGTATGTTTTATATCTGCATAAGTTATATAATTATTAATTAAGTTTTAATTTTTATGTATTTTTCCACGATAAGCGAGCGATTAAGTAAATAAATATTAAGGCTTTAATGTAATAATACAATGGGGCACAACGGGGTGTCTCAGGCGGCGTCTCGCGAATTAGATTCTCTATCACATGTGCTTACTTTTCGCTCCGTGAAAATCAAAATCCAAAACAAAGCCTCGATCACTTATCCAAGTAACCGGAACGTTTCTAAATCATTTAGGAGAAAATATTTTCCTTTACAAACTCTTTTATAAAACAATTAGGAAATTCGTTTGCTTTTGAAATCCTTGATGGAATAAAGTCAAATATTTTCAAAGGGGTTTTTCCTTCATAAAACACATAGTTCGAAAAAGGTTTTCTCTCGTACAAACTTTGGATAAAAAAAAGGTAGTTTCTATTGACTTAAAAACACTTCAACGTTTCTTTTCAAAACAAGAATCGTATTCTATGGAAGTATGTGTTTTAAACAAGGAACTTTTATAAATGAAACTAATACTTTCAAAGTTCTATTCAAGGCTTATTAAGGCTTTTAATCCTTATAATCATTGAGCACAGACTCAACTCCGGGTTCTCAAACTTCAATCAAAAGTAATATATTCTCAACAATAATATCACAGTTAACGACAGTTCATCACATATATACAACTGACAATACTTTAAGTCAAGTAATAATCAACTTCAAGTAATAATCACAATAGTTCAAATAAACAAGTCATTCAAGTATTTGCTCTATATCATAATAATATTCAAATCACTCAAGTAAACACATACACACATGCATATAGTCATTGAATATCCCTAGGCAATCCCATCTTACCTTCCGTGAAGGTAAGGAGATTAGATGCTTGAAGAGATATACCACGAACGTCCTTATTTTCTCCGCGATGGAAGTCTAAGGTTATGAACATAAAATCATAAGTTAAAATCAACCAAGAACACTAACCCACAAGGTATTAGGTTCGGCCAAGACAATAAATTAGGGTTAGAGATCCCCGAAAATTATACAACTTATGGATTTATCATCCTTAAGTGTTAGGAGTTCATAAACAATGATCATTTAACAAAGTTGAATTAAAATCACACTAAGGTATAAACTTAGGGTATTCGGCCAAGGCTAGTAAAATAGGCTAGCATTCACTAAAATTTCCAATCTCTTAGGTTTAGCATCCTTATGTATTAAGGAGCTCAAAACCTTGATCATCTTGAAAAAATAAGAACAAAGTATCCTAGGTCCCTGACCTTCTAGGTTCGGCCTTCATAGGATTTTTAAGCTATAAATCTTTAAACTTTCCAATCTCTTAGACTTAGCATCCGAATATCTTATGGAGTTCAAGTCCATGATCATCCCGAGTTTAATCTAAAAATAAACACATTTAAATTTGTATTTACTGCTACAGAAAGCATAGGAAAAACAGGGTGTTACACTTGGAGCTACCCTCGCCCTCGCCGTAGTGGCATCTATATACCAGCGGTGGGATCTTCTGTAGATAGTGTTGTGGCCATTCGCCCTTCCAAATCGTCGTCCCCGTCTTGCTGTTGCTGACGGATATATACACAGAGAAACATAGAGGGAAAGAGGGAGAGAAGCAACATTGACATAATCATAAAATAGGGATGAGGACACAGAATAATAATCACATATACATATACACATGCGGCAAGTAATAGGCAACCATCTTCCAAATCACACCAACACAGAATATCCTCGAAATTCATTATCAGATTGATCCTCTAAGGTGTCTCACTCCTATGCTTGTCGGCCGATATCTCTCAACTGGGTCTCAGCCGGGAGATATTCCCTTATCTAGCCTCTTTGCTTAGGGAATGTTTCCCTTATCAAGCCTCTTTTGCTTAGGGAATGTTCCCTTACCAAGCCACTTCACTTAGGGAATATCAGTTAGTTTGTCTAGGCAACTTTTCCGATCGCCGTGACCCATAAGAGTGCATCTCTCTGTGAGCTCAGCTCCATCAGAGGTATCTGGGTCGACTCGGATAGTCAACCTTAGACGTGGATAATCAAGGTAAAGTCAAGATAACTAGGCTCTACCGGGGTACACGACGCACTAGGAGCTACCTAATGGTCATTGTGAGCCTCCCGAGTCCACTTATAATTACATCCCCGAGGTCTTTTCATAGACCGGCCCCTCCGTAATCCGTACTCGCACTAGAGTACAACTAACCTCGTATGACTCCCAATCATATGGCTCGCCACCTTGGCAAAATGTAATGCAACAAACATCTCCCTAGTTAACACCGGAACCAACTTACACATTCACACTCTCACAGCGGATGCCGATACATCCCCGGCCTCAAAGCCACAATCTCAAGGCATTACCACGGTGTTAACTCTCAACTCATCCATACAACATATATTCGTCATAACAATCAGTCAATCATCAATTCTCATTTACCAATAGAATAATCATAAAATCATGTTCAGCATACCAAGTATGGCAAAAATCATGTATTACCATGTATAAGTCAAACAGCACATAAGCATGCAGTTCAGACAACCTCAATCAACATAAAGTCGTTAACTTAAGGTATCAGGATTACTGTCAATAAATCTACAACCACTAAATCCGAGAACATTAAAATATTAATTCATTTTGGTTTAGCCGTTGTCGATTATTTGCTATTCTAGTAGGGTCTGGGGCACCCTACACACATGCATATATAATTATTATTCTACGCTTGCCTCACCGACGATGTCAGTTACATTCTCCACACCTTACTGGCTTGCACGCTTTTCCGTAAAAGCTTTGAATGCGTCCACTGTACTGAAATGAGCCTCGGTACGCTTTCCATCAACGTCCACAAATCTGCCACCATCCATACCAATACATCCATCGTTCCGGTTTTCATCCCGATTACACGTACGTGTATCACAATTTGCCGGAAACACAAATACCAACAGAATCAACAGTAGGGTTCCAATAGATTTGAACCAAGAGATGGAATAAAAGGAAAAACATACGAGAACAGCGGCTGTACTTAGGGGAAGTCGGATTCAAGAGTGAGCTCAAGAATCAAAGGGAAATGTACCCAACCATAGAAATGTACCTTAAATTACAAAATTGAACGGTGAAAACATAGAAATACTTGTCCCTAACCATCTCCAAATTTTCAGCCCGATCCAACGGTGAACGAACCTAGGATGGCCGTTCTATGGTGATGGGTTAGAAGTTATACGGGTTGAGTTTCTCACCATTCAGGTTCACATTGATTGCTGAATATCTCCAAATATGGACATGATTTCAAAATTCTGATCGTTGGATATGAAGAACCACAAGTCTTGAACCTTCATATATAGTTTGAGAATGATCCAACGGTATAAGAGTATATGGTGATGATGTTTATGTGACAACTCCAACAAAGCTCTCCAAACCGTCAACAATGGCTTCACTTTTTCGTTCACCTTTCCTTCTCTTACTCTTAGCTCACGAAAATGATGAAGTCTGACCACTTTTGGCTTGTCTACTTGGGTTAGATTTAATTTTCTTGACTTAGTGCATGTTAGCCATGTGTCATTAACTTAGGCAAGTTAGGAAGTTAGTGGGCTAGGTGTCCTTTAGCTAAGTTTAGTGGAATCCAAGTGTCCCTCTTGGTGGCAGCCCCATCCGTGCAACCTCCCTCTTAGTGACATATGTCCAATTGTGACACGTGTCATCCACACATGTCGTCGTGTGTTGTTCTGAAGGCACAACAGGATATTTTCTTCCGTATCATCATGCGTAACCTACTGCTGGAATATTTTGTTGTATTATTTTAGGCTACTCCTAAAACTTTTTGTACTCATTTTCGACCTAATTTCGAAACTCTAACTCTCAATTAATTAATTAACTGACCAACTAATCACTCGATTTGTGTTTGTTTGCGTTTCAGACTCGTTTCAACTCTGGTTCTCCTTAAACTTGAAACACAAGCTAACTAACACCAAAGGAACATGATTAAGTGTTTAATTATACTTAATCTCTTCCTTAAACCCTAATCAAGAAATCAGGGTGTTACATTACTACCTCCCACCCCCCCCCCCCCCCCCCCCCCCTAAAATAAATTTCATCCTCGAAATTTAAATTAAGTTACCTTACACGAAAAGATGCGGATATTGTTGTTGCATGTCAGCTTCTCTTTCCCATGTTGCATCAACAATAACTACATCCCAGTTGACCTTGACTAAAGGAATTTGCTTCTCGCAGAGTTCTTTTATCCTTTGGTCCTCGATCCAGACAGGCAAAGCCTCAAACTCAAGGTTTTCTCTTAACTGTATTGATTCAAGTTATATAATGTGCGATGGATCGGGACAATATTTTGAGTTGGGATACATGGAAAACATAATGAAGGTTAGAAAAACTTGGATGTAGGGCAACTGGACCAATTCGGCAAAGAATTTGAAATGGTCCGATAGAACGAGGTGTAAGCTTTCTGGATTTTATTGCCCTGCCAATTCCAGTCCTAGATGTGACTTGCATGAAAACAAGATCCCTTTCCTGGAACTCCAAAGGTCTTCTCCTCTTGTCGTTATAGCTCTTTTGCCTATCTATCGCTGCTTTCATCTTTTCCCGAATCTTCTGAACTTGTTCCGTTATTCGTTGTACCACCTCTAGTCCAATCAACTTGTTTTCTCCTGTCTCGTACCAACAGAGAGGTGTTATACACTTTCTTCCTTACAATGCTTTATATGGCACCATGCCAATACTTGTGTGAAAACTATGATTATATGTAAATTCAATTAATGGAAGAAATTCATCCCAACTTCCTGTGTGTTCTAACACATATGCTCTTAGTAAATCTTCCAATGGCTGGATTGTTCTTTCCGACAGACCATTCGTTTGAGGATGATAAGCCGAACTCATCCTTAACTTTGTTCCCAAAGCACTGTGTAAACTCTGCCAAAACCTTGATGTAAATCTCGGATCTCTGTCCGGAATTATACTCGCTGGCACTCCATACAATCTGGCAACTTCCTTGATATACAACCGAGTTAATCTTTCCATTGAGAACCTTTGATTGATAGGAAGGAAATGAGCACATTTCGTCAATCTATCAATTATAACCCAGATTGCATCATACTTCTTCTGTGTCTTCGGTAAACCAGATATAAAGTTCATTGCAATACTGTCCTATTTCCATTCTGGGATGTCCAAAGATTGCAATAATCCCACTGGCTTTTGGTGTTCAATCTTTGCTTTCTGATACACCAAGTAGGATTGTACATATTCCACAACTTCCTTTTTTCACTCCAGGCCATAAGAACATTTTCCTCAAATCTTGATACATCTTTGTGGCACCTGGATGGAAACTCAACTTACTTTTGTACGCCTCCTCAGGAATCAGATTCTTAATTTCTTTATCTTCAGGCACACATATTATCTCCCCAAACTTTGTGATTCTGTCGGTACCTCTCTTAAACTCTGCCGTCTTACCTTCTTCTATCATCTTGTTAATCTTTTGGAGATATTGCTTCTTCCAAACTAAGTCTAGGAATCCACTTGTGATAGTTATCATTCCTAAACTTATCTTCTTCTGGGATAATTCCTTTATCCCAAGATTGAGATCTCTAAATTGTTCGATCAACTCTAACTCCTTAACCATCATAGAAGACACTTGCAAAGATTTCTGACTTAATGCATCCGCTACGACGTTTGCTTTTCCTGGATGATATTGAAGATCGAACTCATAATCCCTTATGAATTCCATCCATCTCCGTTGTATCATGTTTAGCTCCTTTTGACCGAACAGGTATCTTAAACTCTTGTGATCGCTGTAAACTGTGAATTTAGCACCATACAAATAGTGTCTCCATATCTTCAATGCAAACACTATTGCGGCTAACTCAAGATCATGGGTTGGGTAGTTCTAATCATGTACTCTTAACTGCCTTGAGGCATAAGCTACTACTTTCCTTTCTTGCATGAGCACACAACCCAGGCCTTGATGTGATGCGTCGCAGTACACATCAAATGGTGCTAATGGATCTGGCAAGACTAATACAGTAGATGTTGTAAGCCTCCTTTTCAACTCCTGGAAACTCACCTCACACTCGTTTGTCCACTCAAACACTTTACTTTTTCTTGTGAACTGCGTCATCGGCAACGCAATCTTTGAGAATCCTTCTATGGACCTTCTATAGTAACCTGCCATTCCAAGGAAACTTCTGACTTCGCCGACTATTTTAGGGCGTTCCCAATTCACAACTACTTCAACTTTGGCAGGATCCACAACTATCCCATCTTTGTTTATAACATGCCCAAGAAATTGTACTTCATCCAACCAGAATTCACAGTTGGACAACTTGGCATAGAGTTGTCTGTCCTTAAGCACTTGAAGTACAACCCGAAGATGTTATGCATGTTCTTTTCTACTCGAGGAGTAGATCGGAATGTCATTGATAAACACAACGACGAATTTGTCCAGGTACAGTCTAAAGATCCTATTCATGTAGTCCATGAATACGGCAGGAGCATTAGTTATGCCAAGCGGCATAACCAAATACTCGTAGTGACCATACCAACTCCTGAAAGCAGTCTTCGGTATGTCATCTTCTTTCACTCTGATCTGATGGTACCCAAACCTCATATCTATCTTGGAGAACACAGTTGCTCCTCGCAACTGATCCATTAGATCGTCAATCCTTGACAACGGATGCTTATTCTAGATTGTTACCTTATTCAATTGCTGATAATTAACACACAACCTAGAACTACCATCCTTCTTTTTCACAAACAGAACCGGTGCTCCCAACGGTGAAACACTTTTTCGGATGAACTCCTTATTCAACATGTCATCTAACTGCTTTTTCAACTCAGCCAATTATGTTGGAGACATTCGATACGGCACAATCGATATCGGTCCAGTCCCTGGTACGAGATCAATTGCGAACTCTATCTCTCTTTTAGGTGGAAACCCTGGAACATCATCCAGAAAAACTCCAGGAAACTCGCTTACGACAGGCAGTGCTTCCATCTTAGGAGACTCCTTGGCATCCAAAGAAAACAGCATCACACAACTCCTTGATAGTCCTTCTCCCGTACTAGTGTCATTGGCAGGCAATAATCCAGAAGGCTTCCATAAAAAGAAGAGTTTTATTTGAACAATCCAAAACTACATGGTTGTCCGAATGCCAATCCATGCCAAATATAATATCAATCTGATGCATAGGCAGACAGATAAGGTCATTAACAAAAGTCTAATTTTCTTAAACAACTAGACAGGTTCGACAAACAAACAAAGTAGTTAATGTATCTCCCATAAGGGTAGAAACATTCGGATCATAGGGTAAAGATGTAACAGGCAGTTTCAAATGATCCATGCACTCAAGAGAAATAAATGATTGTGTAGCGCCTGAATCAAATAATACAGATAAGAGTTTTTTCGAAAATGAGACACTTACCCTGTTTGATATCAGGATCTCTAGTAGTCTCGGAACCTCTAACGGCGAACACCATCCCACTGGATACCTCCTTGCTAATTTATTGTCTGAGCTCTTGAACCACTGCTCTGAGCTCCTATACTTTGTTGTTGCACCAGATTTCTAATTACACTGCTCTAAGATACAATCTGGACATGTGTCCTGCTTGCCTACACTAATAGCATATCACATTTTGCATCTGGGGACAGTTTCTTGTCAGACGGGACCCTCCGAACGTTTAAAAAGTCTGCATCCCAGATGATGCTTGGCTGGAACCTCTGCTGCTGGCACCTACTGCTTGCTGCTTTGGGTGACTGTAAAGTCTTTCCTGCTGCTGATACCTTCACCCACGACGTCTCTGGCTATTGCCTCCTCTAATCGGTCCACCACTCTGCTGCGGTGGCTGTACTGGTCTCGAACGGTCGTGACTCTCTAACCTGGTGCACTTTTCAACCAAAGCTAGAAAGTGGTTGAACTTTAAAAGAATCTTCATCCTCTTTAACTTTGGCCTCAGCCCTTTCTCAAACCTCCTACAGATCCATTCTTCATCTGGGTGAACTTGATAAAACTGGAAGAACTTCAACATTGCCTCGAATTGGATAACATACTCTCCAACTAATAGATTCCCTGCCTTAGACTCATGAACTTTCTCATTCATAAGATATACAAATGTCTTATAAATGCTTAAACAGTTATTCCCATACATTAAGAATAACTCGCGTATCGGACACTCTACCCTTGTCTAAGCATAGCTGACATCCAATAAGGATTCAACTAATAGTGTCGGTACTCATCCTACCCCACAGTCCTGTTTAGAACAGAACTGCTCTGATACCACTAAATGAGACACCCCAATGTCCCATTAAAGAACAACCCTAATTAACTAAGCCTTAAACCATTATTAATGTTAACGCGCTTTATTACAGTCGAAAATATTATAATAATAAAAAATGTAAAGAAATAAAACAATTGAAACATGCACAAGTGACGTCATCCACATCTATATATACAATAAATACAACACGTCCATCAGAGTATGCTAAGTACCCTCCATGGGACCATCACAACCTACGACCATCTAAAGACTCAAAATATAAACAAATATAAACTAACCGAATAGATATAGAAGAAGTCCTATAGATACCCGACCCGCCACTCAAAATACATCAAAATACAAAATAGGTTCACATAGGCTCATAACCTGACAGGGCGTCCGACAAAACCATATCACAAACGATATGGGCGCTTGGAGCTACCCTCGCCCTCGTCGTAGTGGCGTCTATATACCAGTGGTGGGATCTTCTGTAGATAGTGTTGTGGCCATTTGCCCTGCCAAATCATCGTCCCTGTCTTGCTGTTGCTGCACATCTAACGGATATACATACAGAGAAACATAGAGGGAAAAAAGGAGATAAGCAACACTGACATAATCATAAAATGGGGATGGGGACACATAGAATAATAATCACATATACATATACACATGTAGCAAGTAATAGGCAACCATCTTTCGAATCACACCAACACAGAATATCCTCGAAGGTCACTATCAGATTGATCCTCTAAGGTTTCTCACTCCTATGAATGTAGGTCGATATCTCTCAACCGGGTCTCAGCCCTGAGATATTCCCTTATCAATCCTCTTTGCTTAGGGAACACTTCCCTTATCAAGCCTCTTTTGCTTAGGGAACGTTTCCCTTATCAAGCCACTTCGCTTAGGGAATATCAGTTAGTTTGTCTAGGCAACTTATCCGCTCGTCGTGACCCATAAGAGTGTATATCTTTGTGAGCTTAGCTCCATCAGAGGTATCTGGGTCACCTCGGATAGTCAACCTTAGACGTGGATACTTGATAATCCGCTAGATTATCTAGTTTTATTCTATATTTTCTTGTGAAGTTTACCATATTGATGAGTTGTATTCTCGATTAATACTCAATTTTGGCTTTGTTTCCCTTAAGTAGTGTTTAGTGTCTTTGAATGTATTTTCCTTGTTTTAATTAGGAAATTGAGTCTTTTTCTATGATTTTCTAGTTTGAATAAATTTCAGGTTCATACATGAGCTTGAGAAGGATAAAAGTGAAGCTTGGGAGCAAGGAAGAGAAGCAAGAAGAGGCTAGAAATTCAGAGTCATCCGCCCTGCGGATGGGCCATTCGCCTCGCGGATGGTGCACTCCTGAGCTGAGCTATGATTCAAGTTTCGCCCCGCGAAACGTAATTCACCCCACGAATCGCTAATACTAGAACTTATAAATTCTGGCCTTTTGTACGGAAATAAGGTTCCACTCTTTGTTCTTTTGGCTGCGTCTCCCTCTGTTTGGCTGCGCCCAGACCCTTTTTTTCTTGTTTTCATGTTGGTTTCTTTGACAATGTTTTTGATTCCTTTCATTATGGATTAAATCCCCTTTTTCTAGGGTGACGATGTAACCGCGCCATGACGGTTTGGTGATTTTATTTCAGTTTTTCCTTAATTTCATCTTCTCTTTATTTTGTGTTTTATTCTCTATTCTTAATGCTTCTAATTGCTTGATCACCAATTAGATGATAGGCTAATCATAATGAGACCAAGACGAGATTTATGTGTCAAGGGTATTGAGATAGATAAAACCATAGGGTTAATACGGATAGAGATATACCGTAGGAGCTTTATGCAACTTCAATAGAGAATCATAGAACTTAATGAATTTCTTGATAAATAATCATCATAGAGATATAGCTGATTAGGGATTAAGCGATGTATTCTAGCATACTCGAGAGAGACATTAGAATAAATTAGGATTCTTAGTTGACATTAGAAATTGATTAGAAATCTGGAAGAATTGATATAATTGAATCAAACCAAGTGGGATAAGTATTTCTTGTCTATGAGGAATGTGTATTCATAGCGTTGGTGAAATTGGATCCCTAGGATTTTCTTTAATTGTTTGTTCCGTGTTTATCTTTGCTTTTTAATTAATTCAAAAATTCAAAAATATATAATTTAATTTCTTTTCATAATTTTTATCATAAAAAAATCCTCAATTTATTTTGGTCTAAATAGTCGTTGAATTTGTGAAGTGGTACTTGGTCACCCAATCCCTGAGTTCGACCTTGGTATCTCATCGTGTTTTTATTACTTGCTTCGATCTGGTACACTTGCCGAAGCCCATCAAGTATTTGGCGCCATTGACGGGGATTGGTTTTGCCAATATCATTAGTAACAAAGAAAACAACTACTTTAGACATTTTTTTTATTTTGTATATATTTGATTTTTCTTTTGAGTTTTGTTTGTGTTAGGTAGATCCAACACATGGACCATTGTTACTATTCAATTCCGGAATATCAAATTGATTGGATCGTGCTTAATCGTATTGTTGATAAGCATGTGTGGGTATACTCCAAGGAGGAATGGACATCCTATGTGTCATCTTTACGACCACCACCACATTTTAAGCTGGATCCCGTTTTGCTAGAATTTCTTTGGGAGATAGATGGTCAACTTGTGATCCAGAGCATAGAGCGTATCAAGGAAGAAATAAGTTCCATGATTCATAGGTTTGAAAAGTGAGTTGGGGAACATTCTAAAGAGCTAGAAGCAATACTAATTGACCAGTTTCAGAAGTTAGAAGTGCAAGCTAGGGAATATTCCAAATTGCTAGCATCAAAGCCACGGGGAACCCAAATTCAAGAGAATGTGGTTGTGGATATGGACTTTAATGACGATGATGTGAGAGTTGAAGATGATTCACAAGAAGACATTCCAATGGAAGACTTTCACTTGAATTGGTTTGATGAAGATGACAAAGTGGTGGTGGAAGATGAGTCCAGAAGAGAAGAGCATGAAATGGAAAGCAAAGAGGAAATATCTATCATTGATTATTTTCAAGGGAAAAATGAGAAGAATCATATGGAAAGCACTTACTTGACCAGTCCTATTGAGGAGCCTCAAAATTCAGAATTGGATAAGTACGTTGGTTTGCATGCATGTGTGGATATAACAAAGTTGGTACCTTCTATTTGTCTATCACATTACCTTGTGAAAATACCAACTTTGGAGATCAAGTCATTTCCCGAGCATTGAGAGTTTTCATAAATAGCGGCAAAGGAGTTGAAGTTGTCTAAAAAAGTTAAGCTTCTCATGCTTCATGGAGAAGTTATGTACAAAAGGGCCATACTTGGAGTCGATGACTTACCATTTGACCCGGGAGGAAGGGAGCTCATCATAGCACTTAGAGAAGTTAATGGAATCTCTCACATTTTCTAATTACATCTCCATTCCACGAGCCATGGGATCCGGGAGGAATATTTTACATTTTGAACATCCCTTGGCCGTTGTACCACAGGTAATGGGATCCGGGTGGAAGCGTCTTCATGAGTATTTCTAAATGCTTCTCTTTGAGAATCTCTCAAGGTGAATGGCCAAAGGCTCAAAGTGTACTTGGGAGGAGATTTTGAAAGGCAAGAAATTACCTTGGAATTGACTTAACCCTTTTGAGGGCATGACTGTCGGGCTCGGGACGTTAAACAAGCGCTAACTGGGAGGCAACCTAGGTTCATATCCTTTTTCTTCATCTAGTCATTTCATTTAGTTAGGTGGTAGATAAAACTTTGCATATAAGGTAGCATAATTGTGCATTAAATATAGTATTGTGCTAGAAAAATGCACTATTTGCATACTTTTGCATATTAGTCTCAATTAGGTGCATTCATGGTAGTTAAGTCATTTATAGAGTAGGATTTGCCTTAGGAGGCATGTAGGGACTTAGAAAATCAATGAAAAAGAAAAAAAATAACACTTTGGGGAGCTGCAGGATTTCTGCATAATTCGCCCCACGGATTCATGTTTAGCCCCACAGATTGGCTTCATCGGCTCTCTGGAAAAACTGAATTCGCCCCTCTACTCTTCAGTTAGCCCCGCGAATTTTCAATAAGCTCACTGGAATTTAGCCATCCGCCCCGCGGATGAATTTTTTACTCACTGGAAAAACTTTAAATACCCTGCCGTTGCTTGATTCCCCCCGCGATTCTGGGCGAGTTGTTCACCGAGGGACGACAATCTGTGTTTCCATCTGAAGAGGATATCCGGACTCGTGTCTACTGGAACAATTTTCCTGGAGACCAGGAGGGTGCGCCAGTAAGAGAAGGTGAGCCCGCGGACGACCAGGAGGGTGATCCAGATTTGCCCATGGATGTTTTGGACTGTTTGATGGAGGATTGAGAGGGTTTCACTCGGAACCCTAGAGATTAGCTTTCTTAACTCCTCTATTTCCTTATGCTGTTTTGATTTTTTTGTTTTGATAAACTGAGTCTTTGTGTGTCTTGTCGTTTGATTTTGTTTAGTGAGTCAAAAATATAAAATAAAAAATTGCTTTGAGTTGATAAATGGATTGTATGTGGATTGACCATGTGAATTCCCATTCTTGTTTCCATATCATTTTTGATTGATTAATGCATGTAATTCTTAAGTGAAAAACATGATACTTTTGAAAGCAATTGGATAGTGATGCAATTGAGTGTGCCTTGACTTGAATGCATGAACCATGACTAGTTTGAGGTGTTAGAGGACTTAGCATAATTCATGATGTTTGATATGAGTATCTATTTGTGTTCGGGTGAGGAGTTTGAGCCTTCAACATGATTTTTGTTTTGAGAGTAGCTATTGAGTTATGAACTCTTAGTTTTGCTTGAATCTCTTCTTGGTTTACATGATTACTTGATGCATGAGCATGATAAAGGCACTTTCTTTGAAATAGCTAGTTGGACAAAAATCTTACCTAAATGAATTATCCCTTGTTAGCCCCATTGTGCTTTAAGCCTATTTTTGTTGTTACCTAAATATAATTGCTAAATCCGAAAAAACCATGTTTACCTACCCGAAAGGATTAAGTGAGCATTGGAATTCAAGGTAGAATTGTAGCAAAGTGCTAAGTTTGAGGTGACACATGAGAAATTCAGTTTTGGAAGAAAAGCAAGGAAGGGTAAAAATGCCCTTGAAATAATAAAGAAAAAAAATCTAAGAAAAAAAAAGAAAAAAAAAAGTTTCAAGAGGAAAAAATGGAAAAGTGTGAAAAAAAGCAAAAAAGTGAAAAAGAGAGAACAAAAATAGTTTATTCTTTGGAAATCGTGCTCCATTGATCACTTGCTCTTTAGGGTCTAAACTTGCATTCCCATTATTTTTCCCTACATTCCACCTTGGCCCCATTACAACCTTATAAAGACCTTTTGATTGTGCATCATGTGGTTGTGTGAACTAATGAGTGAGATGAAAATCAAACCCAAAGAGTGAGTTTCTCGATATGCAGATTTTTTAGGGAAACACAAGCCTAAACACTTAAGCATTGAGTGAATTAATTATCCTTGGTGAGGAGTGAGACTCATTGATGACTAGTGAATTTGTGTTCAAGTTTTTGAAACCACTACTTGATTGGCAATTGTATGATGGTTGAGTTCACTCTTTTGTTGATCTTTAAGGTACTCTTGATAGTTGATTGTTTGATCTTAGGAAGGCATGCTTGATTTTGATGAAGTGGTTGTGGTTGACATTATGTGGGAAATTATTGGTTACGGGTCCATTAGTCTCATATCAACTCATTGTGCGTCCTTGAGTCTTTTGTGGGTTTTGCTTTGAGTCTTTTTGTGTGTTGTTTTCTTGAGGACAAGCAAAGCTTAAGTTTGTGGTGTTGATAATCGGCTAGATTATCTAGTTTTATTCTAGATTTTCTTTTTAATTTTACCATATTGATGAGTTGTATTCTCAATTAGTACTCAACTTTGGCTTTGTTTCGCTTAAGTAGTGTTTAGTGTCTTTGAATGTATTTTCCTTGTTTTAATTAGGAAATTGAGTCTTTTTCTATGATTTTCTAGTTTGAATAAATTTCAGGTTCATACATGAGCTTGAGAAGGATAAAAGTGAAGCCTGGGAGCAAGGAAGAGAAGCAAGAAGAGGCTAGAAATTCGGAGTCATCTGCCTCGCGGATGGTGCACTTCTGGACTGAGCTATGATTCAAGTTTCACCCCGCGAATCGCTGATACTAGAACTTGTAAATTCTGGTCTTTTGTACGGAAATAGGGTTCGACTCTTTGTTCTTTTGGCTGCGTCTCCCTCTGTTTGACTGCGCCCAGAACCTTCTTTTCTTGTTTTCATGTTGGTTTCTTTGACAATGTTTTTTATTCCTTTCGTTATGGAGTAAATCCCCTTTTTCTAGGGTGACGATGTAATCGCCCCATGACGATTTGGTGATTTTATTTCATTTTTTCCTTAATTTCTTCTTCTCTTTCTTTTGTGTTTTATTCTCTGTTCTTAATGCTTCTAATTGGTTGATCACCAATTAGATGATAGGCTAATCATAATGAGACCGACAGGAGATTTATGTGTCAAGGGTATTGAGATGAAACCATAGGGTAAATACGGATAGAGATATACCATAAGAGCTTTATGCAACTTCAATAGAGAATCATAGAACTTAATGAATTTCTTGATAAATAATCATCATAGAGATATAGTTGATTAGGGATTAAGTGATGTGTTCTAGCGTACTCGAGAGAGACATTAGAATAAATTAGGATTCTTGGTTGACATTAGAAATTGATTAGAAATCAGGAAGAATTGATATAATTGAATCAAACCAAGTGGGATAAGTATTTCTTGTCTATGAGGAATGTGTATTCGTAGCGTTGGTGAAATTGGATCCCTAGGATTTTCTTTAATTGTTTGTTCCGTGTTTATCTTTTCTTTTTAATTAATTCAAAAATCCAAAAATATATATTTTAATTTATTTTCATAATTTTTATCATAAACAAATCCTCAATTTATTTTGGTCTAAATAGTTATTGAATTTGTGAAGTGGTACTTGGTCACCCAATCCCTGAGTTCGACCTCGGTATCTCACCGTGTTTTTATTACTTGCTTCAATCCGGCACACTTGTCGGAGCCCATCAATACTCAAGGTAAATTCGAGATAACTAGGCTCTACTGGGGTACACGATGCACTAGGAGTTACCTAATCGTCATTGTGAGCCTCCCGAGTCCAGTTTTAATTACATCCTTGAGGTTTTTTCACAGACCGACCCCTTCGTAATCCGTACTCGCACTCGAGTACAGCTAACCTCGTATGACTCCCAATTATATGGCTCGCCACCTTGGCAAAATGCATTGCAACAAACATCGCCCTTGTTAACACCTGAACCTTCTTACACATTCACACTCTCATAGTGGATGCCCATACATCCCCAGCCTCAAGGCCACAGTCTCAAGGCATTACCACGCTGTTAACTCTCAACTCATCCATACAACATATATTCGTCATAACAATCAGCTAATCATCAATTCTCATATACCAGTAGAATAATCATAAAATCATGTTCAGCATACCAAGTATGGAAAAAATCATGTATCATCATGTTTAAGTCAAACAGTACATAAGCATGCAGTTCAGACAACCTCAATCAACATAAAGTCTCTAACTTAAGGTATCAGGATTACTGTCAATAAATCTACAACCACTAAACCCGAGACAACATTAAAATATTAATTAATTTTGGTTTAGTTGTTGTCGATTATTTGACATTCTATAAGGGTCTGGGGAACCCTACACACATGCATATATAATTATTATTCTACGCTTGCCTCCCCGACGATGTCGGTTACTTTCTCCCCACCTTACCGACTTGCACGCTTTCTCGTAAAAGCTTCGAATGCGTCCACTCTACTGAAACGAGCCTCGGCACGCTTTCCAACAACGTCCACAAATTTGCCACCATCCATACCAATACATCTATCGTTCCGTTTTTTATCCCGATTACACGTGCGAGTATTTCAATTTGTCGGAAACACAAATACCAACAAAATCAACAACAGGTTCCAATAGATTTGAATCAAGAGATGAAATCAAAGGAAAAACTTACGAGAACAGCGGCCGAACTTAGGGAAAGTCGGATTCAAGAGTGAGATCCCATCGGAAATGTACCCAAAATGGGCTACTGTACGAGCTCCATATCTCCAGCTACAGACCTTGAATTGCCAAATTGAACGGTGACAACGTAGAACTACTTGTCCTTAACCTCCTCCGATATTTTCAGCCCGATCCAATGGTGAACGAACCTAGGATGGCCGTTCTATGGTGACAGGTTAGAAGTTACACGGGTTGAGTTTCTCACCATCCAGGTTCACATTGCGAGCTGAATATCTCCAACCATGGACATGATTTCGAAATTCTGACCGTCGGATATCAATAACCACAAGTCCTGAACCTTTATATAAAGTTTGCGAATGATCCAATGGTGTAAGAGTATATGGCGATGATGTTTATGTGACAACTCCAACAAAGCTCTCCAAACCCTCAACAATGGCTTCACTTTATCTTTCACATTTCCTTCTCTTGCTCTTAGCTCACGAAAATGATGAAGTCTAACCACTTTTGGCTTGTCTACTTGGGTTAGATTTTAGTTTTATTGACTTAGTGCATGTTAGCCATGTGTCATTAACTTAGGCAAGTTAGGAAGTTAGTGGGTTAGGTGTCCTTTAGCTAAGTTTAGTGGAATCCAAGTGTCCCTCTTGGTGGCAGCCCCATCCATGCAACCTCCCTCTTAGTGACATATGCCCAATTGTAACGCTTGTCATCCACATATGTTGCCACGTGTTGTTCCGTCGGTACAACCGGGTGTTTTCTTATGCATCATCCAGCGTAACCTACCGCTGGAATATTTTCTTTTGTATTATTTTAGGCTACTCCTAAAACTTCTTGTACTCATGCCAGACCTAATTTCAATATTCCAACTCTCAATTAATTAAGTAACTGACCAACTAATCGCTCGGTTTGCGTTTGTTTCCGTTTCGGACTCGTTTCAACTCCGATTCTCCTTAAACTTGAAACACAAGCTAACTAACACCAAAGGAACATGATTAAGTATTTAATTATACTTAATCTCTTCCTTAAACCCTAATCAAGAAATCGGGGTGTTACAGTGATCATACCTAAAAAAACTTTATCAACAACCAACTCCATCCTTAAGTTCAGATCTCTGAACTGTTCAAGCAATTCCATCTCCTTAACCATCATTGCGGATACATGCAATGATTTCCTACTCAAAATATCCTCTACAACATTCGTCTTCCCCAGATGGTACAATAAATCAAACTCATAGTCCATAATAAACTCCATCCATCTTCGGTTTCTCATATTCAATGTTTTCTGATCGAACAGATACTTCAGACTTTTATTGTCACTATAAACATTAAACTTCGCTCCATACAGAAAGTGTCGCCATATCTTTAATGCGAACACTATGGTTGCCAACTCCAAATCATGAGTCGGATAGTTCCTCTCTTGAATTCTCAATTGTCGGGAAGCATAAGCCACAACTCTTCCCTCTTGCATTAGAACACAACCTAAACCTTGGTATGACGCATCACAGTACACGTTAAATTGTCCTAAAGGATCAGGTAAAGTCAACACAGGTGATGTAGTCAACCTGTCCTTCAGCTTTTGGAAACTCTGCTCACACTTGTCCGTCTATACAAAAGCTGTATTTGTCCTCGTCAACTGCGTCATAGGCAATGCAATCTTCGATAAACCCTCTATAAACCTCCGATAATATCCAGCTATCCCTAGAAAACTTCGTACCTCACTTACTGGCTTAGACCGTTCCCACTCAAGAACTTCCTCAACCTTAGCTGGATCTACTGCTATACCTTCCTTGTTAATCACATATCCAAGAAACTGGACTTCTTCAATCCAAAATTCACACTTGGGAAGTTTAGCATAAAGCTGCCTATCCTTCAAAACTTGCAGCACCACTCTCAAATGTTCCTCATGATCTTCCCACATACGAGAATAGATATGGATATCGTCGATGAACACAACAACAAACTTATCGAGGAACAGTCGAAAGATTATGTTCGTGTAATCCATGAACACCATTGGCGCATTAGTCACACCGAAAGGCATAACTAAATACTCGTAATGCCCGTACCTCATCTTAAAAGTTGTTTTAAGTATATCTTCCTTCCTTACTCTAATCTAATGGTATCCAGACCTCAAATCAATCTTAGAAAACACTGTTGCTCCTTTCAATTGATCCATCACATCATCTATCCTAGGTAACGGATATTTGTTATTAATTGTTACCTTGTTCAACTGACTGTAATCCGTGCACAACTAAGGATGGCAACGGGGCGGGGTGAGTGTGGGTAGTGCTTCCCCCGCATCCATACCCGTCAATATCCATGGATATTTATGCGGGTAGCGGGTATCCATGGATATCCGTGGGTATTTAATAGTTTAAAATAAAAGAAAAGGAAATAAAAATATACAATATAATATATGAATATATTATATTAACATTATATAATATACTATATGTATCTAAAAAAAATTATTATTAAGGGTTTAACCACTAACAAGTATCAAATAAGAAAGAAAATAAAGTTTATTTCATCTTAAAATGATAGAAATTGTCATAATATATGCTATATATTTAATAAAAAATATTTATTATGAATATGCGGGTATTCGCGGGGCGGGTACTATGATCCCCATCCCCATTTAGTAGGTATCCATTTACTACCCATTGCGGGTAATCCATGCGAATATTCATGTGTGCGGGTAATTTTGTCGTCCCTATCCACAACCTAGCATTTCCATCCTTTTTCTTCACAAATAACACCAGAGCTCCCCACGGTGAAACACTCGGTCTTATGAACTCTTTCCCCAACATGTCATCCAATTGTTTCTTTAACTCTGCCAATTCTACGGGTGACATCCAATAAGTCCTTATAGATATAGGTCCTGTCCCTGGTACAAGATCTATGGTGAATTTCACCTCTCACTCTGGTAGCAAACCTGGAATGTCGGGAGGGAAAACTTCAGGAAACTCTCTCACAATAGGCATAGAATCTATACTAGGAGTCCCATTAGCTTCCAACGCGAACAACATCACGTACTGTCGAGAATAATCACTCCTCATGGATACTCCTTCATTGGTAGAGACTACACTAGAAGACTCAAGAAATGATAAGGTCTTACTAGAACAATCTAGCATTACATGGTTATCCGAAAGCCAATCCATGCCAAGGATAAGATATGTCTGTTGTATAGGCAAACAGACAAGGTCTACAATAAATGTCCTATTCTCAACAACTATAGGACACTGTAAACAAATAGATATAGTAGTCAAAGAATCACTAGTTGGAGTAGATACGGTAAAGGTATAAGGTAATTTAGAAATAACCAGTTGTAATTGATCTACACACTCATGTGAAATAAAAGAATGCGTAGCACCTGAGTCAAACAATACTGACGAGAGTCTACCTGATATCAAACACATACCTTGTATAAGATCTATAGATTGAGAGGATTCAGCTCCCCTCATGGTAAATACTCTTCCAATGGCCTGAGGTCTAGTCACCTGTTGTCCTGTTGCTGGGGCTCCTCTCCCAGCTCCATCGCTATAACCTCCAGCTCCTCTCTACCGTACTCACGGTCGAGCTGCCGAGCTGTTGTTATGCGCACTATCGGGCTATATGACTTGGTTTCCCATAGTGGAAACAACTAGGTCTATCCCTGCAATCTCTACTATGATGAGGTCCTCCACACCTAAAATAAGCAAAGCCTTGTTGTTCTTTGGCTTTGTTCCAACCACTTGTCTTTGTAGCAAATCGGTCTGATGCAACTGTTTCCACTGGTCTGGTATATGGTCCCCGTCTCCACCAACCACTACCTACTCTCCTCTAAAAGCCTGCTCGAACAGGGCATCCACTCCTCTGTTGCCTTTGTTCAGCAGCTTGCCTCTGATCTATGCTTTTAATGGCACTACATCTCTCAACCAGCTCCGGAAAACTCTGGATATCAAGAGACACGATTGCTCTCTATAGTTCATGTCGCAGTCCCTCCTCAAATCTTCTACACTGCCAATCTTCATCGGGGAATCTCTGGTAGAATTCTGAAAACTTAATCAGAGCCCTAAAATGTGACGCATAATCACCAATAATCATGGTTCCTTGTTTCAGATTCATGAACTCACTCTCTTTCTCACATCAAAATAGTTGCGAAAAATACTTCTCAAGGAAACAGTCACGAAATAACTGCAGCTGATCAATCTACCCTCTGCTTCCAGTAGTTTTCTCTTGCCTCTCCACCACGAATCTGCTCCTCCTGTCAGCATGAAGGCTGCATATGTCACCTTCCTATCCTCTCTACAGTACACGGTACTGAATATCTTCTCTAACTCTTGCACCCACCACTCTACCTTTTCTCGGTCATAATCACCTCGGAATTGTGGTGGATACCCCTTTAGAAAGGTATTCATTCCGTCAACCTCCTGACTTTCCTATGATTCTGCAGTTCCTGTTGTTCTTTGGTCATTTGCAGCATTTCTGCGTTCTGTTGTGTCTACTGTAGCATAGCAGTAGATAAATCCCTGATGGTTGTTAAGGAATTGGCAAGTGTACCAAATCGTATCAAGTAATAATAATGAGAGTAGAGTATCGTCCCACGAGGATTGAGATTCAAGTAACAACGACAACTAAGCAATTGATATTTGAACGAATAAAGCTCATATTTCCAAACAAGTAACTAAAATGTTGAATTAAGTGTTGTCACAAAGGTAATTGAATGAGATTTTCTTTTATTGAACAATCAATGAAATGGAAAAAATGAACAATTAGGAAGAATCAAGTATTTAAGACGATTAGGAATCGGAATCACCCAATCTTCACTTAATGTAACTCATAGAACCCTAACATTCAATTCAATTCATTCAATTGACATTCAAGTCACTAATTTAGATTTATCCCTAATTCCTTAAGTGATAATCCTTTTGTTACTAATTATGAACCCTAATTCCTTTGGTGAATCAAAATTATCACAAGCATTAAGCACAAGACTTATAGGAAATGCATTGCAATGAAGTTCTATTCCTAGAATCAACCTTACAGTGGTAATCTATTTCAGTTCTAGCATGAACACACATTTTCCAATTATGCATTCATACATAAGATCAATTTCATGAACGGCCAGTTCAGGAAAAGCATTAAACATTGAAGAGATTACTCAATTTGAATGAATTTGAATCGAAATCAGAGTTAGAACAAACTTACATCAAGATTTGAGTGAATTCATCCTATCCTAACCTAGGAAATTTAGAAATTCATAGCTACAAGCTGAATTCTAGAAGAAATAGATGCGAATTGAGGTGGAGAAGCCATGCATTCTTCAATTCTTTCTTCCAAAAGCTCTTGAACACCCAGAAACTTCAGAACCTCTCAGAGAACACAAATTTAGAATCAGATAAATGGCCAAAAGTCCTCAATTCGTGTCAGAACGTGGAATTTATAGTATTAGAGTAACTGTCCCAGCGCTGGGCGCTAGGCTGAACCCGAGAGCACCTTCTCCTGCAACCCTTCTGGCGTTGGGCGCTCTCTTCTGGCGCTGGGCACTGGTGAACCCGAGAGCACCACCTTCTTGCCGGTTGCTAGCACTGGGCGCTCTTCATGGGGGCTGGGCGCCTGACTTGGCCTGGGCAAATCTGAAGGTTGCCTTTTCTGCACACTTTTCAACCAATCTTTAATGTATTTTCCCAAAAATCAAAATCCAAAGATCTAAACTTAAGAAAGAAGACTTTGCGTATTTTCCTATTATTTTTCTCATGATTCCTAAGATTATACACATTTCATGCCTAATTAAATCCATGAATTTTTATACAAAATATGGATTTATCACAACCCCAAACATAGAAATTTTGCTTGTCCTCAAGTAATTATTCAAAGTCATAAAAAGGGTAAAAGACATGGAGTTCTATGATCAAATCCCTTATGAAGCACCTTACTTCATGCAAGACTTAAACTCATAACATTTTTGCAAATTGCACAAACTTCACATAATAAAACATCAATTCCAATTGATCACATGCTTTCTTATTTTAAGACAATCAACCATACTACCAAATCGGCTCAACTGAATGCACAAAATTATCCCGTGCAACCTCTCTATTTAAATGTTTCACACATCCTCACTTGGTCATATTTGCTCTCAAATCCAATCCACCTGCATTCCTCAATCCTAATCTTGACAAGATGCTAAACACACACATCACAAATGCCAATGCAACACATATCATGAGGTCTTTTATTTGGTTGTAATGGGGATTAGGTATGGGTGGATGAGATTAAGGATATATATGCTATGCTACTTTGGCTTCAAGGACTCTTTGGACTCTTTTGGAATTTTCACTTGCCTAGTCTAGCTACAAGCACAAAAATTTCAAACTTTGCACAAACAACCACTTTATTTATTTACAAAAATTTTTCTTTTTGCTTTGTTCCTTTTCTTCTATTTTTGCTTTTTCTACGCTTTTGGAACTTTGTTCCTTTTTCTCCTTTTTGGCTCTTTCTATTTTCTTTTTCTTTTTCAAATTTTTTTTTAATAGGCATCTTTAGTGGCTCATCTTTAGTGGCCTACTTACCACCCCAAACTTTATTTGCTTGCTTGTCCTCAAGCAAGAGAACAACCCCAAACTTTAGTCCAAACATTCCTCCAAGCCAAAATAGAGGGACAAATTTGTTTTTTTCGATTTTTCTGCTTGTAATGAGCTATTTTCATAAGAAAAATAGGCTAAGGCTCTAACGGGCTCACAATGGAAAATGTTTCCATAGTAGCATTGGAATGGCACCATACGAGGCTTTGTATGGCAGGAAGTGTAGGAACCCATTGTGTTGGTATGAGATTGGTGAAAACCAAGTTTTGGGTCCAGATGTGGTGGAACAGACTACGGAACAAGTTAGGAAGATAAGGGAAAAGATGAAGGAAGCACAGGATAGACAAAGAAGCTACAGTAACAAGAGGAGGAGACCTTTAGAATTCCAAAAGAATGATAACTTGTTTTTGAGAGTCACTCTGAAAACCGGAATTAGCAGGGCTATCAAGTCTTGAAAACTTACTCCTAGATTCATCAGACATTTCCAGATTCTTCAAAGGATTGGTCCAGTAGCTTACCATATTGCTTTACCACCTAACCTTGCTAACCTTCATGACGTCTTTCACATTTCTTAGTTGAGAAAATATTATCCTGATTCTTCACATGTTAATGAGTCTGAGTCTATACAACTGAGAGAGAATCTAGAGTATGAGGCTTTACCTGTTAAGATAGCAGATAGAAGGATTAAGGAGCTTCGCGGTAGACTAATTCATTTGGTTAAGGTTATATGGGATGCGATTACTGGAGATGTGGTCGCGCTGTCGCGCACGCGCCAAAAAGCGAGCGGCTTGTAAAAATATGTAGATAGGGAGCGACAACTCGAGTATCGTCTCACAAGGACTCTTGGGTTGTTGTTAACAAAAAAAGTCAGTCAGATATGGGGGGTTTTGGATTTGAAATTAAATAAATAAAACAAAGCAGAAAAACAATGTAAACTAAACAATTACCAAATAAGCTAAACAACGATTAACCTACTGTTCTTGGTTTCCCACTATCATCGGTTTACAAAATTCCATGCCCTAAGCGGATTCTACTCTCTTTTCGATTGTAACATCAATTAACAAGTAAAACCAATGCTACGAGACATATGTTCCTATTCCCGAATTAAGCAAACGGGGTGAAGCACTCATGAACTAAGCGAACATGAACGAACACACGCGAATTAACCAAACACGATTAAGTATAGGAACATACAATCATCGAAACAAATCAATACCTATCCTATACAATCCTGAATTAAACAAACAGAACATACAGAACAGATATTGAAAGAGAATAGCATTAAGTTTAGGAATTACAAAACCTCAAGCGTCAATGGAACCCAATCGCAGTAGATTAATCAAAGGAGACTAGATCTCCATTACAAACATAAACCTAACCTAATTTCTTAGCCGTCTATGAAAAGAAAAGAAGAATAGAAGAGAAGATCCTTCAGTTCTGACCTAAAACAACTATAAATACAGATTCTGGGTTGCGGTAGCTCGCGAGGCGAAACACGTTTCGCGAGGCGAATCATATGAACAGTCGCTTTCTCGCGAGGTGAAACATGATTCGCGAGGCGAGCCAGAGAGGGTGACTGTTGCTACTCGTGCTGGTCTTCGGGCTCACGAGGCGAGAGCATCCTTTCGCGAGGCGAAAACTCCAGAATTGCATTTTTCCATTATTTTCTTCATTCCTTTGGCTCTAAGTGCTTTATTTGACTCAAAACTAACTAAATTAACCTAAAAATACTCTAGAGACTCAAAATGCTGCTTAAAGACAATCAAGTCTAATTTGGGCGAAAACGACATATACTTAGCACAAGACCACGGTCATACTAGCCATAAAACTAGATGAGCCAGCGGCTGATCAAAATACCCCAAACTTAAACTTTGCTTGTCCCCAAGCAAACTAAAACTCAAAAACTTAAAAAGACTCAAGACATGGCAAGCTTAAGGATTCAATCAACTTTGCACAGAATTCAAGCAATACATCAAAACAGTTTTCCTTCAATGTTCCCCCCTTTCAAGCAAAGTAATCCCCACATGCATTCACTCTAAACAATTGAGAACTTCATCATTCAAGCAATCATCAATCTAAGAAAGGGATCCAAGTTACACACAAGAGGGAGATCACCAAATTCAAACAACTGCCTTCCTCACAAGGGAGTTTAGTGTTTCACTCATTCGCTCAGTTTGTCTAGGTTAACAACATTTCACTCAATTTCACTTTTCAGAAGCACTTCCCATAAATTTGATTTTCATCTCCAAATGATTCCCACAGAAAACATGCATGCAACATCAAAAGATCTTTTAAGGTTGTAATGGGGCCTGGCTAAGGGTAGGATATACAAGGGTACTAGACTGGAGACCCTAGGAACTAAGAGAGAATGAGCTTTTTAAACTTTTGAATTTCCACTCAAGTCCCTTTTTCCATTTATCTTTATGCTTTGGGTGACTACAGCCATTTCTACTAATACTTTTATTTTTATCATTTTTAAACTTTTCTTTTTCTCTCTTTTTTTTTTCTTTTTCTTCTTTTTCTTCTTTTTTTTTTCTCTTTGGCTCCAACCTTTTTATTATATTTTTTCTTTTTCTCAATCCCAACCAACACATCATAACCTTGCAACCACCCCAAACTTAGTTTCTTGCAACCATTCTCTTGCTAAGATTCCATGCTCTCCTAATCCTAAGATCGGGTTAACATGGTTTTTCAGATTTTAGCTCATACATAGGGTTATCAAGAATTAACAAGCTATTTAGGCTCAATGGGGCTAACTAGGGAACATGCATTAGGACTTGGTTCTTCTTTTTTTTATTTTTTAGGCCAAGTGGTTATTTACAAAGAAAATGCCTAAATCATTTGAAGCAAACACATAAACATGCAAACCAAGAAGAGATTTAAGCAAATTCGGGAAAGTGCAACTTAAAAGTGATTCCACACAGTTTAAAACATGTTGGAGGCTCAAATCCTCACCTGGACATTTTTGCAAATTGTTTGACAGAGATTCTATCCCTAGTATGTGCTTCCTATCACCCCCAAACTTATCATGAATCATGCCATCATAATAAAATATCTCAAAGTTTAGTTTTCAATTTTTCAACATGGGGATCAATTTTCAATTTCAAATCCTAGGGGGAAAACAGTCAACACATACATGCAATCCATCTATGCAAAAATTAATCAAAACCAATAAAGGTTGCCAACACAAGGCTCAACACACAAATACTCCTGATCTTCTCAAATTATTCAGGAGCTAAAAGAAAACAAAACAAAAATAAAGCAAGCGTAATTAAAAAGTAAAGGGTTTAGAGAAAACTCATTGGGGCGGTTCCACCAGGATCCCACTGTCTGTGATACAGTGGCCACGGAATGCTCAAATTGTAACATGATCCTCCCGGATCCCATGGCATGCAGCATAATGCCCACATGGTAGACAAGGGACGGAAGCTTGTTCCATGGTTCCCCAACTTGTAGCCTTTATATGGAGGTGAGTGCTTGACAGTTTTGGTGACTTCGCCAAGTGCGACGGACTTCTCACTCCCTCTTGGGTCAAGGTTGACCTCTTTCTCAACAAAGTCCTCCCAATAAAATCGGGGTTCAACCTCTTGGACTGGCCATGGTGCAAAATCCAGAGGCTTGAACTCCATCACCGGTTGTTCCACAGTGGGAGGTGACAAACAGGTAGAGAGGGTTTCTGGTGCTGCTTCCTTTTCTGCACGTTCTTCATTCACTGTGCTAACAAATCCATCACCTGCTAAACCTACAGAAATCTCAGCACACACCACACAATGGTTAGTGTTAGTAGAGTCAGTACATATAGTACAATAAACTGAATCAGTAAAAGCTTGAATGTTTGGAAATTCAACACTCAGTTCATCCATCCCATCACTTTCAACACATGCATATGAATTAATTGAATCATCTACTTCCAAAGGTTCTTCATCATCCTCAAGCATGGTGAAGCAGTTGTCCTCCTGATCCTCATTTTCTATGTGAACAGGTCCCTCAACCTCATATGTCTCATGTTCCATATGGACGTTTTGCTCTTCATACCTTTCAAAACATGCTATACACAAAGCAGTGTCAGTACAATCAGCACATAAATTATAATAGATAGAATCAGGGGAGGTATGAATATCTGGAGATTCAACACACAGTTCTTTAACATAAGTGTTCTTGACTTCATTATTAAAATTGTGTTCAAAAGAGGTATTGTCAAGAACATCTATTTGTGAATCGGTATGTTCTTCAAGGGAATGTGGAGTTTGCAGTGTAGTCCCGCTGACTTGCTCCCATCCTCTGTTGAAATTCGAGAATGTTTCTTCCATTTGTGCAGTTATCTGTGCAGTCATTTGCTTGAACATGTCCTCTATTGAAGGTCCAGACGGTGCAGAGGTGGTCACTTGGCTGGGGTGGTACTCATCAGTGGAAGGGTGGAGAATGTTGTGCCTGTTCTGATTGTTGCATTGATCTCCAACATGTTGGCTATGATAGAAAGGTTGCTCCTCATTCACTCCAATCATGTCAAAACCACTGCTAAACTCATAACTTCCAACAAAATTAGGATAATTTATGCATGGTGGTGGTATACTAAAATCAGGATAATACATGCATGGTGGTGGCTTATAATCAACATGAGGCATATCACCAAACAGGAAATTATCCATAGCAGTACTAAGATTCATAACCAGACAAAGCAGCCAAAACTAATTCAGCAAATATATATATATATATATATATATATATATATATATATATATATATATATATTTAAATTTTATTTTCTGTCAATAACAACAAGAGTGCCCGGCAACGGCGCCAATTTTTGGTCATATTTGTCGCACGACGCGCCAAAAAGCGAGCGGTTTGTAAAAATATGTAGATAGGGAGCGACAACTCGAGTATCGTCTCACAAGGACTCTTGGGTTGTTGTTAACAGAAAAAGTCAGTCAGATATGGGGGGTTTTGGATTTGAAATTAAATAAATAAAACAAAGCAGAAAAACAATGTAAACTAAACAGTTACCAAATAAGCTAAACAACGATTAACCTACTGTTCTTGGTTTCCAACTATCATCGGTTTACATAATTCCATGCCCTAAGCGGATTCTACTCTCTTTTCGATTGTAACATCAATTAACAAGCGAAACCAATGCTACGAGACATATGTTCCTATTCCCGAATTAAGCAAACGGGGTGAAGCACTCATGAACTAAGCGAACATGAACGAACACATGCGAATTAAGCAAACACGATTAAGTATAGGAACATACAATCATCGAAACAAATCAATACCTATCCTATATAATCCTGAATTAAGCAAACAGAACATACAGAACAGATATTAAAAGAGAATAGCATTAAGTTTAGGAATTACAAAACCTCAAGCGTCAATGGAACCCAATCGCAGTAGATTAATCAAAGGAGACTAGCTCTCCATTACAAACATAAACCTAACCTAATTTCGTAGTCGTCTATGAAAAGAAAAGAAGAATAGAAGAGAAGATCCTTCAGTTCTGACCTAAAACAACTATAAATACAAATTCTGGGTTGCGGTAGCTCGAGAGGCGAAACACGTTTCGCGTGGCGAATCATATGAACAGTCGCTTTCTCGCAAGGCGAGACATGATTCACGAGGCGAGCCAGAGAGGGTGACTGTTGCTGCTCGTTCTGGTCTTCGGGCTCACGAGGCGAGCATCCTTTCGCGAGGGGAAAACTCCAGAATTGCATTTTTCCATTATTTTCTTCATTCCTTTGGCTCTAAGTGCTTTATTCTAACCTGAAACAATAGGAAATAGCTGTAAGTGCTTTATTTGACTCAAAACTAACTAAATTAACCTAAAAATACTCTAGAGACTCAAAATGCTGCTTAAAGACAATCAAGTCTAATTTGGACGAAAATGACATATACTTAGCACAAGACCACGGTCATACTAGCCATAAAACTAGATGAGCCAGCGGCTGATCAAAATAACCCAAACTTAAACTTTGCTTGTCCCCAAGCAAACTAAAACTCAAAAACTTAAAAAGACTCAAGACATGGCAAGCTTAAGGATTCAATCAACTTTGCCCAGAATTCAAGCAATACATCAAAACAGTTTTCCTTCAATGTTCCCCCCTTTCAAGCAAAGTAATCCCCACATGCATTCACTCTAAACAATTGAGAACTTCATCATTCAAGCAATCATCAATCTAAGCAAGGGATCCAAGTTACACACAAGAGGGAGATCACCAAATTCAAACAACTGCCTTCCTCACAAAGGAGTTTAGTGTTTCACTCATTCGCTCAGTTTGTCTAGGTTAACAACATTTCACTCAATTTCACTTTTCATAAGCACTTCCCATAAATTTGATTTTCATCTCCAAATGATTCCCACAGAAAACATGCATGCAACATCAAAATGTCTTTTAAGGTTGTAATGGGGCCTGGCTAAGGGTAGGATATACAAGGGTACTAGGATGAAGACCCTAGGAACTAAGAGAGCATGAGCTTTTTACACTTTTGAATTTCCACTCAAGTCCCTTTTTCCATTTATCTTTATGCTTTGGGTGACTACAGCCATTTCATCTAATACTTTTATTTTTATCATTTTTACACTTTTCTTTTTCTCTCTTTTTTTTTATTTTTCTTCTTTTTTTTTATTTTTTTTTCTCTTTGGATCCAACCTTTTTATTATATTTTTTCTTTTTCTCAATCCCAACCAACATATCATAACCTTGCAGCCACCCCAAACTTAGTTTCTTGCAACCATTCTCTTGCTAAGATTCCATGCTCTCCTAATCCTAAGATCGGGTTAACATGGTTTTTCAGATTTTAGCTCATACATAGGGTTATCAAGAATTAACAGGCTATTTAGGCTCAATGGGGCTAACTAGGGAACATGCATTAGGACTTGGTTCTTCTTTTTTTTATTTTTTAGGCCAAGTGGTTATTTACAAAGAAAATGCCTAAATCATTTGAAGCAAACACATAAACATGCAAACCAAGAAGAGATTTAAGCAAATTCGGGAAAGTGCAACTTAAAACTGATTCCACATAGTTTAAAACATGCTGGAGGCTCAAATCCTCACCTGGACATTTTTGCAAATTGTTCGACAGAGATTCTATCCCTAGTATGTGCTTCCTATCACCCCCAAACTTATCATGAATCATGCGATCATAATAAAATATCTCAAAGTTTAGTTTTCAATTTTTCAACATGGGGATCAATTTTCAATTTCAAATCCTAGGGGGAAAACAGTCAACACATACATGCAATCCATCTATGCAAAAATTAATCAAAACCAATAAGGGTTGCCAACACAAGACTCAACACACAAATACTCCTGATCTTCTCAAATTATTCAGGAGCTAAAAGAAAACAAAACAAAAATAAAGCAAGCGTAATTAAAAAGAAAAGGGTTTAGAGAAACCTCATTGGGGCGGTTCCACCAGGATCCCACTGTCTGTGATACAGTGGCCACAGAATGCTCAAATTGTAACATGATCCTCCCGGATCCCATGGCATGCAGCATAATGCCCACGTGGTAGACAAGGGACGGAAGCTTGTTCCATGGTTCCCCAACTTGCAGCCTTTATATGGAGGTGAGTGCTTGACAGTTTTGGCGACTTCGCCAAGTGCGACGGACTTCTCACTCCCTCTTGGGTCAAGGTTGACCTCTTTCTCAACAAAGTCCTCCCAATAAAATCGGGGTTCAACCTCTTGGACTGGCCATGGTGCAAAATCCAGAGGCTTGAACTCCATCACCGGTTGTTCCACAGTGGGAGGTGACAAACAGGTAGAGAGGGTTTCTGGTGCTGCTTCCTTTTCTGCACGTTCTTCATTCACTGTGCTAACAAATCCATCACCTGCTAAACCTACAGAAATCTCAGCACACACCACACAATGGTTAGTGTTAGTAGAGTCACTACATATAGTACAATAAACTGAATCAGTAAAAGCTTGAATGTCTGGAAATTCAACACTCAGTTCATCCATCCCATCACTTTCAACACATGCATATGAATTAATTAAATCATCTACTTCCAAAGGTTCTTCATCATCCTCAAGCATGGTGAAGCAGTTGTCCTCCTGATCCTCATTTTCTATGTGAACAGATCCCTCAACCTCATATGTCTCCTGTTCCATATGGACGTTTTGCTCTTCATGCCTTTCAAAACATGCTATACACAAAGCAGTGTCAGTACAATCAGCACAGAAATTATAATAGATAGAATCAGGGGAGGTATGAATATCTGGAGATTCAACACACAGTTCTTTAACAGAAGTGTTCTTGACTTCATTATTAAAACTGTGTTCAAAAGAGGTATTGTCAAGAACATCTATTTGTGAATCGGTATGTTCTTAAAGGGAATGTGGAGTTTGCAGTGTAGTCCCGCTGACTTGCTCCCATCCTCTGTTGAAATTCGAGAATGTTTCTTCCATTTGTGCAGTTATCTGTGCAGTCATTTGCTTGAACATGTCCTCTATTGAAGGTCCAGAAGGTGCAGAGGTGGTCACTTGGCTGGGGTGGTACTCATCAGTGGAAAGGTGGAGAATGTTGTGCCTGTTCTGATTGTTGCATTGATCTCCAACATGTTGGCTATGATAGAAAGGTTGCTCCTCATTCACTCCAATCATGTAAAAACCACTGCTAAACTCATAACTTCCAGCAAAATTAGGATAATTTATGCATGGTGGTGGTATACTAAAATCAGGATAATACATGCATGGTGGTGGCTTATAATCAACATTAGGCATATCACCAAACAGGAAATTATCCATAGCAGTACTAAGATTCATAACCAGACAAAGCAGCCAAAACTAATTCAGTAAATATATATATATATATATATATATATATATATATATTAAAATTTTATTTTCTGTCAATAACAACAAGAGTGCCCGGCAACGGCGCCAATTTTTGGTCGCGCTGTCGCGCACGCGCCAAAAAGCGAGCGGTTTGTAAAAATATGTAGATAGGGAGCGACAACTCGAGTATCGTCTCACAAGGACTCTTGGGTTGTTGTTAACAGAAAAAGTCAGTCAGATATGGGGGGTTTTGGATTTGAAATTAAATAAATAAAACAAAGAAGAAAAACAATGTAAACTAAACAATTACCAAATAAGCTAAACAACGATTAACCTACTGTTCTTGGTTTCCAACTATCATCGGTTTACATAATTCCATGCCCTAAGCGGATTCTACTCTCTTTTCGATTGTAACATCAATTAACAAGCGAAACCAATGCTACGATACATATGTTGCTATTCCCGAATTAAGCAAACGGGGTGAAGCACTCATGAACTAAGCGAACATGAACGAACACACGCGAATTAAGCAAACACGATTAAGTATAGGAACATACAATCATCGAAACAAATCAATACCTATCCTATATAATCCTGAATTAAGCAAACAGAACATACAGAACAGATATTGAAAGAGAATAGCATTAAGTTTAGGAATTACAAAACCTCAAGCGTCAATGGAACCCAATCGCAGTAGATTAATCAAAGGAGACTAGCTTTCCATTACAAACATAAACCTAACCTAATTTCGTTGCCGTCTATGAAAAGAAAAGAAGAAGAGAAGAGAAGATCCTTCAGTTCTGACCTAAAACAACTATAAATACAAATTCTGGGTTGCGGTAGCTCGAGAGGCGAAACACGTTTCGCGTGGCGAATCATATGAACAGTCGCTTTCTCGCGAGGCGAAACATGATTCGCGAGGCGAGCCAGAGAGGGTGACTGTTGCTGCTCGTGCTGGTCTTCGGGCTTGCGAGGCGAGCATCCTTTCGCGAGGCGAAAACTCTCAGTGCATTTTTCCATTATTTTCTTCATTCCTTTGGCTCTAAGTGCTTTATTATAACCTGAAACAATAGGAAATAGCTATAAGTGCTTTATTTGACTCAAAACTAACTAAATTAATCTAAAAATACTCTAGAGACTCAAAATGCTGCTTAAAGACAATCAAGTCTAATTTGGGCGAAAACGACATATAATTAGCACAAGACCACGGTCATACTAGCTATAAAACTAGATGAGCCAGCGGCTGATCAAGATGCTACTTGAGAACGTGAAACGTGTTGGCCGTGGCAACCATTACCCAAGAGGAGGGTGAATTGGGTTTTAAATAAAGATGGAATCTTTTTCGATAAATCAAAAACCTTTTTAATATATAAACAGAATTTGCAGCGGATAAAATATTCTTTTCAATTTAAAGCAGGATAAAGTAAACTTCGCAAATAATAAAGCGTCGGAAAAATAAACGATTGCGGAAGTTAAAAGAGATAAGGAAGAAAAGAGATGAACACAACGATATATCCTGGTTCGGTCACAGACTACCCATGTGGTCTACATCCAGTCCCCAAGGGAATACCACCAAGGGTTTCCACTAAACTCTAGTTTTTAAACAGAATCAACTAGAACCTTTACAATCCAGAGAACTCTTAACACAAATCACAGGATATACTCTCCCTTGTGTAAGAGCCTAAAAATATCCCAAGAGATATACCTTCTCTTGTTTGGTAACCAAAAAGATGGTTTGAGTTAATCCGACTCTTACCGAGATAAAGCACTCTCAATAGTGCATATAAACAAATTGAAGAATGATGTGCTTGCGATGCACGTCGTGCGATCCGGTAAGTGTACCGGATTCGTCGTCAAGTAATAAAAAGATATCGATCCCACAGAGACTGTGATCTCAAATCACAACCAATTATCAAATCGATAAAACTGGATTATATAAAAAAGGGTTTTTAAAAGGTTTTTGATATTTGAAATAAGAGATAACTTAGAAAATCAGATAAGTAATGCAATCAAGTAAAACAGAGAGTAAATCAGTTTATGATTTTTTAGATCTAAATGGATTCCTAGGAATTGGGTTACCAACAAGATTGTTTATGCTACTAAATTGATTATCCCTTGTTAATTACCAACATTACTTTGAAGGCGAATTTATCCTCAAATAGTTAATGCTCCCTCTCGGGTTACAAAAACCGTGCCCAATTAAACCAACCCCTACTATCGTGGTAGTTGAATTTAGATTGGACCCTTTACGTTTCGTGACAATTCGTTAATCCTCGAAGGACTGCTTCTAACTCTCGTGATTTAAGTCCTAAGTCTGATTCTATAGATCCGATACCTAAGTTCACCGCTAGGTTCCTCCTTAGATTATCTACGACACGCAAACAAGTGGCCACCGAATTCACGAGTAATTAAAACACTAGAAATCATATCTAAAGCAAAATCGTAATTAACAAGAAATCGAAATCAATTCATAACATGAAAACAGATCTTGGGCATAGCCCCAATCCCCAGAAATTAAACTACTACTCAAGCATTGCCATGGTGATGACAAGCTTGATTAACAACAACATAAAATAAAAAATAAGAGAAGAGAAGAGGGAGAAGAAGAGAGATCCTAAATTATAGCCTAAGAGTAGCAGCCAAAGTCTTTTTTTCTCATCTCTGCCTAGATGACTTATTTATAGATTTGGGAACTTTGAATCTCAATCAAATACAAATTTATCTCAAAATCAGTTGCTTCAAATCCAAGTAATGCGCGTCACGGCCGTGATGGCTTCTGCCTTGGGTGTTTCTTCACTGATTGGTATGTCACGGCCGTGATGCTCCTCACGGCTAGGCCGTGATCAGTTCTGCCTGTGAGGGTCTGGTTCAGCTGACATGTCACGGCCGTGATGGGCATCATGGCTAGACCGTGATCAGTTCTGACTTTTGCCTTCTTTCTTTTTTAGTTTTGCTTGATCATGGCCGTGATGGGCATCACGGCTAGGCCGTGATGGGCTCTGTTTGGCTCATTTTCTTCACTTTTCAAGCCCCATCTTCATGCAAGCTCTATCATGGCTAATCCTGAGTATTTTATCCTTAATTCCTGCAAAACAACACCACAAAACCACCTTAGTCGTTCCAAGGTAAAAATTAATAAAAATCAAATTAAATATGCCCAAACTATATCAAATTGCATGCAAAATGATAAACAAATATGAGGTGAAATCACACTCATCAAATCACCCCAAGCTTAAGATTTTGCTTGTCCTCAAGCAATTACCAAGGCCAGAAAATATAAACAATCAGAGCATGGATAGTGAACCAAGAACCCGAGTAACTAATCCAAGCAACAGGCATATTCAATAAATACCCAAGAGACAATCAATTTCAAGTCCAATTAGAAGCTTAGGTTTCCTAAATTCATATTCTCACTGATTCGGGCACTCTTCTCACCTCACTCAAGTGTTTAAGGATATATGACAATTCGCTCAATTTCTTCAAGGAAGGTATTCTACCATAAGCTCGACCATTAACCAAATCTCTACTTTATTAATGAAAACACAAAAGAATCAAGAGGTCTTTCATTTTGGTTGTAATGAGGCCATGGGATTAATTGTTAGGTGGGGAAATCAAGAAAAGTAAATTTCAAAAAGGCTAAACAAAATATAAAACATTGCAAAGCATGGCACCTTCTAAAATACCTTTTTGGGCTTTAGTTCACTTTTCCACCTTTCTTTCCCTTTTTTTATTTTATTTATCACTTTCTTTTTGTCATCCCCCTCTCCATTTTTTTGTTTATTTTATTTTATTTATTTGGAGAAGGGGAGATTTTCAATTCAAGAGAAATATTTTTCTAATTTTCTCATCTCACAATTTTTTTTTTCAAACTACCTTTTTACCCTTTTTGCAATACTTTAAAAGGCGTCATATCAAGCATTATTCATCAAAATATTTCAAGGCACCAAGAAAAGTATTTTATTCTTTAGGCTCAAAATTGGGCAACTAAGGGGTAGCATCTAATCAATCAAAGCTCGGAAGGCCGGAAAAATACCTAGTGCCTCAATCATTTTCAAAAATGTTTTCAAAATTTTTTAAGTTTCAAAATGGTTTCAAGTCAAGTTCTAGAGAGTACAATCCAAGAGGAAATAAACACTCTATCATAAAGAATGGGGTAGATTTAGTGAGTACCCCTTCTTGGCTCAAAAATATCACATTTAGTAGTTTAAAATCAATGAGAAACACAAATCTAAGGAACCACAAGCTAATTATCAACATTCAAAAGATCATCTCAAGCATTTTTATTTTTTAGCCTTATCACAAGAATAAAAAAAAATTGGGTTCAAAAATTCACTATCTCAATTTATTTGGCATCAAGTTCTCACAATCGGATGCATAATCTAAGCAAGGGGCAATCTAATCATGTGATCATGCAAAACTATGCCTATATGAATGCAACATGAAAAATGCAAAAAAATTGCAAACAATTGCAAAAATACCCCTACCCCAAGCTTAAAAACTTACATTGTCCCCAATGTAAATAATCAAGTCAGAGAGAGGAGGAAAAAAAATGGAACAACTCACCGAGGTGGTAGCGGGTGTTGGCTCACATGCCAGTCAAAAACTTATTGGAAAATGTATCACGGTCGTGATGTGTATCACGGCTAGGCCGTGATCAATTATGGTCTTCAAGGTCCTTCTCATCACGCCCGTGATGGGTATCACGGCTGGGCCATGATCCTTTCTAGTCTTCTTTGGTTAACTCGTCACGGCCGTGACCACCGTCACGGCCTAGGCGTGATGACTTCTAACTTTATTTGTCCTTGCCACTTTTGCTCTTCTTTCCTTCATAACCTGAAAACACTTGGCAAAAATCATCAATTAGTGATCTTTCTTTTCTTATCTTTTCAAATTATTCAAAGACAAAATTCAAAATCAAATGGAAAAGGGTAAGAAAACTTGGGTTGCCTCCCAAGAAGCGCTTATTTACGGTCTTAAGCTTGACCATACTTCTTTCAATCAACCGGGGTCGACTGGGCGTAGAAGTGCAGGAACACTTCTCTTCCATGGGAGTCCTTCAAAGAGTCAATTCTACTCATATGGCCAATTGCACTTCCGCTTTGCTCTTTTCACTCTGAGCTTCATGGCCTTTCTCCCTCCCGGCGGAAGTTTTGTTTCCACGTGATGAGCAAATCCAACTTCATCACCACTGGGTGCATCATTTGCCATGCAAATTTTCGGAGTTTCTTCCATGTTGAGCTCTTCCTTTACCACTGGAGACGTTATATCGATCCTGCACACATGACTCTCAAAAGGAGGGTTGTTATATGAGTTATTCAAATAAAAATCTACCCTACCTTCCTCCACATTCAGAGAGAGTTTGTCATTCTTTGCATCTATCATCGCTCCAGCGGTGACCAAGAATGGCCTTCCTAGAATGATAGGGAATTTAGAATTCCCGTTCATATCCAATACCAGGAAATCAATGGGGATGAAATATTTCCCTACCTTTACGGGAACATTCTCTAGTATGCATAGAGGATTTTTAGTTGAGCCATCCGCAAATTGTAAGGAGAATTTGAATGGACTCAACTCCTTGGTTCCCAACCTCTCCAAGATAGTAAGCGGCATCAAGCTCGCACTAGCCCCTAAGTCACATAAGGCTTGGTCTATTTTCACTTCTTCAATCGAGCAAGCAATAGAGAAACTACCTAGATCTTTTAGTTTAGGAGGCATATTAGTTTTTATCTTGACATTGTGCTCCTCAATTAAGCTCTTAGTTTCTATTTCTACTTGCTTTCTCTTGACCAACCTTTGTGGGAAAGGTATTGGGGGTTGGTACGGTGGTGGAGGGACATACTTTGGTTCTGGCTCTTCATCTTCGCTCATGTCCTCCTCACATTCCACATCCTTTTCAGTTACCCCAAGCTTATCATCCCTCAAGTATATGGCATTACAATGTACATTGGGATTAACTTCGGGTTGTCCCGGAAACGTACCCTTAGGTCTAGAATATGTGCTGGCTGATAGTGTGATTTTACATCATGTTTCTTGTACACTTTTGCATGCATTTTTCATATAGATTAAGCATTATTTATTTGATTTTAGTTAGTTTTTCCCTTGGAACGGGTGAAGCGGTTTCTTGGTGTTGTTTTGCAGGAATCAATGAAAAATCTGGTTAACTTAGAGTCAAGGGAATGAAGAAACAAAGTGGAGAATGCAGTGCGGGAATGCTCGCCTGCGAGAGGTTACTCGCCTTTGAGAGCCCAAGACAGCCAGAAACAGCAGAATGTCATCCTTTCTGTCTCGACTCGCGAGCCTAAAGGCTGACTGTGCCAGAGAATGCAACCATTTCTGTCTCGCCACGCGAACCTTGTCTCGCCTCGCGAGCCTGAGGACCAGAAGCCATCACACCCAGGCCCTGATACTCATCACGGGCGTATTTGAGAAGGACCTTTCGATTTCGCCTCGCGAGTTACTATCTCGCCTCGCGAGAGATCCAATCTCTGAAGACCAGATTTTTAACATTCGCCTCGCGAGCTACGTCTCACCCCGCGAGCGCGTGAAACCCAGAACCCCTGTTATAAGCTGTTTTAGAGCAGAATTGAAGGGGGGATTGATTTGGAGAAAAGGAGGCGGCCAAGAAACCCTAAGAAAGGCAATCTCTGCTGCTGTGATGGCTGGGTGCATCCTTCCATGGAGTGCTTCCCTTCCTTCATCTTAGTATCTTTTCTTTTCCCTTTTTCTTTAATGATGTGTAGCTAAACTCCCATAGTTGGGATTAGATGTAGCTATTTCTGAACTCTCATGTATTTGATTTGATTTGTAATACAGTTTTTACTTCTTTATGAGTGATTGATTTTCCATGCTTAATGCTTGTTGTGACTAGCACCCCCATGACTCGATTTGTGTTTTGATATGCAATTGAAAGATTCGTATTGGAACCGGAATTGAAATCAACCACCTGATAAACCTTGTATCTAGGGATGGATTTGGGTTTATTCGCAATCGTGTAATCCCTAATCCTAATGCAAATTCATTAATCTAGGTCACCTAAGAAATTAGGGTCTATTAGTGGATTTAGGCTCTTGTCGTCCGAGACATCGGGGCTTGAGTAATTTAGTGGATTGATTGTCATATTTGAAGTAGAAACTGTTTGTCAATCATTTCATTGCATGAGGATGAAGTTTAGTGAAGTCTAATCCCAGCGCCTTTTATCATATTTGAAAACCCGTTTTTCTGCACTTCAACTGTTTGACAAAATTCTTCAAAGAACTTTTTCTTTCTAGTTTGTTAGTTTTAACTTTTGTTAGTATAGAACTTCCTTCAATCCAAGAATCGCTTAGATAGTAGTTGAATTGGTACGTGCTAGTACTTGTCTCAGTCCTCGTGGGAACGATAAAACGGTCTCACCACCATATTACTTGCACGACTGGGTATACTTGCCCGGATCCGTCAACAAGTTTTTGGCGCCGTTGCCGGGGATTGCGTTTCAATACTAGCATATCCATTTTGGTTACTAATTTAAGCAAAAAAAAATCTGTTATAAAATTTTTTCTGTTATAATTTTCTGTTCTGTTTTTGCTGTCATTTTTTTTGGTGTGTTTGTTGTTGTGTGCTAACCTTTACTGCTAACACTCTTGCTTGCTAGACTGTTTTTGTATGCGAGGTACTATCCCAGCTGACCAACTCCTCTACGACCCAGAAATTGAAAGAATAGCTAGGGCGAATAGGAGGCAAGCAAGACAGCAGAATTTGTTAGACCAACAAGGAGAAAAACAAGAGACTTCCATCTCTCAAGTTTGTCAAGAAGAACTCAGAATGGCAGACAATGGTGAAGGTGCTCCACCACCACGGAGGACACTTGGTGACTATGCCAATACAAATGTCAACCGGCATGTCACTAGCATAGTGAGGCCTCCAGTGAACTGCAACAATTTTGAAATCAAGCCAAATCTCATCAATATGGTTTCACAAAATCAGTTTACTGGGTTGGAGAAGGAAGATCCTAACAGTCATGTTTCCAATTTCCTAGAGTTGTGCGATACAGTGAAGATAAATGGTGCCTCCGATGATGCAATTCGCCTGAGGTTGTTTCCTTTCTCTCTAAGAGATAGAGCCAAGTCTTGGCTCCAATCACAACCAAGGGGGAGCTTCACTACATGGGACAACTTAGAGGAAAAATTTTTGGCAAGGTTCTTCCCCACCTCCAGATTTTTAAAGACAAAGGGTGACATCATAAGCTTTGCTCAACAAGAAGGTGAGACTCTGCATGACGCCTGGCAAAGGTTCAAGGAATTGCTTCGGAGATGTCCAAATCATGGGTTTGATGATCATACCCAAATGCAAACATTCTGTAATGGATTGAGGCCGTCAACCAGGTGCATGTTGGATGCCTCAGCCGGAGGTTCCATGAATACAAAGACAGCAGAGGAAGCATTGGTTTTGATAGAAGCTATAGCGTCAAATGACTACTTGATGCATCATGATCGGGGTCCCACATCAAGAAGGGGAGTGTTGGAGTTAGATTCACAAACTGCACTATTGGCTCAGAACAAGCTCATGACACAACAACTGGAGTCTCTTACCAAGCAACTAGCTCAACTCCCACAACAACTCCAAACTATTCAAGGGACAACCATGCCACACCAACAGGTAATGCGATGTGATTTTTGTGGAGGTGATCACGATAATGGAAGATGTGAGGCACCGCCTAGTTCCCATGAGGAAGCTAATTATATGGGGAACTATGGGCGGCCAGGCAACAACCAATTCCCTTACAACTACAACCAAGGGTGGAGGAATCAACCAAACTTTGGTTGGAAGCAAGATGCCGGACAAACAAGCAAGCCTCCTCCTACACAACCGCCTCAAGACTGGGTTTCTATCTTGGAGAACACCCTCAATCAGTTCATACAATTGACCATGTCAAACCAGAAAATTACCGATGCTTCTATAAAAAATTTGGAGGTTCAAGTTGGCCAAATTGCAAAGCACCTAGCGGAGCAATCTAGCAGCGGTTTTTCAGGTAACACTCAAACTAATCCTAAGGAGCATTGCAATGATGTTGTTTTGAGGAGTGGTAAAAGTCTTGAGAATGTGGGCGGTGAGCCTTTGGTGAAGAATCAGAAAGTTGATGGAAAACCAGAATTGAGTGCTGAGGAAAAAGAGGAAAAAGGCAAAGAGGTTGTAGTTGAGGAAGAAGAAAAAGCCAGTGAACAAGACAAGAGGGAGAAGCTAGTAGATGAGAATTCAATTTTGAGGAAGACTAAAAGTCAGCTTTTGAAAGATGGAGACAAGCCTCAAGTGATCCCCTCTTATGTGAAGTTGCCCTATCCTCATTTGAGCAAGAAAAAAGAGAAAGAAGAACAGTTTGCCAAGTTCCTTGACATTTTCAAGAGGCTACAGATCAACATACCCTTTGCTGAAGCACTAGAGCAGATGCCCAATTATGCAAAATTCATGAAGGAACTGCTCACGAATAAAAGAAAGTTTAAAGAAGGCGAAATTGTTACCTTAACTGAAGAGTGCAGTGCGATACTTCAAAGGAAGCTACCTCCGAAGCTGAAAGATCCTGGTAGTTTTACAATCCCTTGCACTATTGGGAGTGTTGCTATCAGGAAGGCCTTATGTGACTTGGGAGCGAGTATCAATTTGATGCCACTTTCAATTTTGAACAAGCTTGGAGGAGGAGAGGTGAAACCAACCAGGATGGCATTGCAACTAGCTGACAGATCAATCAAGCATCCTTATGGTATTCTAGAAGATGTTCTGGTAAAGGTGGATAAGTTTATCTTCCCAGCGAACTTTGTGATTTTAGACATGGAGGAGGATGCAGAAGTTCCGCTCATACTGGGGAGACCTTTTCTAGCGACTGGTCGCGCTTTGATAGACGTACAAAAAGGCCAGCTGCGATTCAGAGTGCAAGACGAAGAAGTCACTTTCAATGTATTTGAAGCTATGCATCGCCCGAGTGATGAAGAAGATTGTTTCCGCATGGACATTGTGGATACAGTGGCTAAAGAAGTCGTTGCACATCAGCACCACCCCTCTACTCCTGAGAAGAAGGAAAAGCTCAACATGAAAGCAACTCTGAAGCTCTGCAAGACAAATGATGTATCAGTTGGTGATGATGTTGGATCTGCTCATGTGAAAACAGAACCTCCGCCGGGAAGGAGTAAGAAAAAGGCCACGAGGCCCAGAGCGAAAAGGGCAAAGCGGAAGCACAAATGTTGGCCTTATAAGCAAAATCAGCGCTTTAAAGGAGTTCCATGGAAGAAAAGTGCTCTTGCACTCTTATACCCAGCCAACCCCGATTAATTGAAAGAAGCCCGTCAAGCTAGTGACGTTAAAGAAGCGCTTATTGGGAGGCAACCCAAGTTTCTTTTCATTTTCCTTTTGTTTTTGATTTTTGCCCTCTTGAATAATTTGAGAAGATTAAGAGGAAAATATCATAGATTAATAGGTTTGTTAAGTGTTTTCAGGGAAAGGAGGAAGGAGAAGCATCACGGCCGGGACCCAATTTTCATGCAATTCCTCCTGACTAGGCATGTGAGCCAACACCTGCTACCGCGTCGGTAAGTCGTTCCAATTTTCTTCCCTCTCCAACTTGATTGTTTATATTGAGGACAATGTAAATTCTTAAGCTTGGGGTAGGGGTATTTTGCATTTGCATTGTTCATGTTGCATTCATATAGTTTTGCATGATAGTTTGCATGATCACATGATTTGATTGCCCTTGTTTAGATTTTGCATCCAATTGTGAGAACTAAGTGCCAAATAAATTGTGATAGTGAATTTTTGAACCCAATTTTTTTATTCTTATGATAAGGCTGCAAATGAAAATGCTTGAGATGAACTGTGATGGTTGATAATTAGCATATGGTTTCATAGATTTGTGTTGCTCACTGATTTTTGAACTACTAAAATATGAGATTTTGAGTCAAGGAGGTACTCACCAAATATACCCCATTCTTTGTGTTAAAGTCTTATTCCTCTTGGATTGCTTTCTCTAGAACTTGACTTAAAACCATTTTGAAGCTTAAAAATTTTTGAAAACATTTTTAAAAATGATTGAGACACTAGGTATTTTTCTGGCCTTCTGAGCTTTAAATGACTAAATGCTACCCCCTTAGTTGCCCAATTTTGAGCCTACATGAATAAAATACTTTTCTTGGTACCTTGAAATATGTGGATAAATGATGCTTGATAAGGGACCTTCTAAAGTATTAAAAAATGGTAAAAAGGTAGTTGAAAAAAATATGGGATGAGAAAATCAGAAAAATATTTCTCTTGAGCTGAAAATCTTCCCTTCTCCAAATAAAAGAAAAACAAAAGAAAAAGAAAACAAAAATATAGAGAAGGGGATGACAAAAAGAAATGAGAAATGAAACAAAAGAAAGGAAGAAAGGTGGAAAAGTAAATCAAAACCCAAAAAGGTATTTTAGAAGGTCATGCTTTGCAATGCTGGATAGTATGTATAGCTTTTTGAAATTTCTTTTTCTTGATTTCCTTACCTAACGATTAATCCCATGGCCCCGTTACAACCAAAGCAAAAGACCTCTTGATTCTTAATTGTTTTCATTAATAAAGTAGAGATTTGGTTGATAGTCAAGCCTATGGTAGAATTCATTCCTTGAGGAAAATGGAGCGAATTGTCTTATATCCCTAACATTTGAGTGAGGTGAGAAAGAGAGCCAAGCAAATGAACAAGATTGGGGTGATCTTCGGGTAAGATAGAGTGCCCTAATTGGTGAGAATATGAGTCTAGGAAACCTAAGCCTCTAATTGGACTTGAAACTGATTGTCTCTTGATGATTTATTTTAGTTGCCTGTTACTTGGATTCTGTACTTGGGTTCTTAGTTCACTATCCGTGGTCTGTTTGTCTATATCTTCTGGCCTTAGTGATTGCTTGAGGACAAGCAATTGAATACGCTTGGGGTGATTTGATAGTGTGATTTTACATCATGTTTCTTGTACACTTTTGCATGCATTTTTCATATAGATTAAGCATTCTTTATTTGATTTTAGTTAGTTTTTCCCTTGGAACGGGTGAAGCGGTTTCTTGGTGTTGTTTTGCAGGAATCAATGAAAAATCTGGTTAACTTAAAGTTAAGGGAATGAAGAAACAGTGGAGAATGCAATTCTGGGAATGCTCGCCCCGCGAGAGGTTACTCGCCTCGCGAGACTGAGGACAGCTAGAAACAGCAGAATGTCATCCTTTCTGTCTCGCCACACGAATCACACCTCGCCTCACGAGCCTGAAGGTCGACTGTGCCAGAGAATGCAACCATTTCTGTCTCGCCGAGGACCAGAAGCCATCACGCCCAGGCCCTGATACTCATCACGGGCGTATTTGAGAAGGACCTTTCGGTTTCGCATCGCGAGTTACTATCTCGCCTCGCGAGAGATCCAATCACTGAAGACCAGATTTTTAACATTCGCCTCGCGAGCGACGTCTCGCCCCACGAGCGCGCGAAACCCAGAACCCCTGTTATAAGCTATTTTAGAGCAGAATTGAAAGGGGGATTGATTTGGAGAAAAAGAGGCGGCCAAGAAACCCTAAGAAAGGCAATCTCTGCTGCTGTGGTGGCTGGGTGCATCCTTCCATGGAGTGCTTCCCTTCCTTCATCTTAGTATCTTTTCTTTTCCCTTTTTCTTTAATGATGTGTAGCTAAACTCCCATAGTTGGGATTAGATGTAGCTATTTCTGAACTCTCATGTATTTGATTTTATTTGTAATACAGTTTTTACTTCTTTATGAGTGATTGATTTTCCATGCTTAATGCTTGTTGTGGCAAGCACCCCCATGACTCGATTTATGTTTTGATATGCAATTGAAAGATTCGTAATGGAACCGGAATTGAAATCAACCACCTGATAAACCTTGTATCTAGGGATGGATTTGGGTTTATTCTCAATCTTATAATCCCTAATCCTAATGCAAATTCATTAATCTAGGCCACCTAAGAAATTAGGGTCTAATAGTGGATTTAGGCTCTTGTCGTCCGAGACATCGGGGCTTGAGTAATTTAGTGGATTGATTGTCATATTTGAAGTAGAAACTGTTTGTTAGTCATTTCATTGCATGAGGATGAAGTTTAGTGAAGTCTAATCCCAGCGCCTTTTATCATATTTGAAAACCCATTTTTCTGCACTTCAACTGTTTGACAAAATTCTTCAAAGAACTTTTTCTTTCTAGTTTGTTAGTTTTAACTTTTGTTAGTATAGAACTTCCTTCAATCCAAGAATCGCTTAGATAGTAGTTGAATTGGTACGTGCTAGTACTTGTCTCAGTCCTCGTGGGAACGATAAAACTGTCTCACCACCGTATTACTTGCACGACTGGGTATACTTGCCCAGATCCGTCAACACTGGCTTGTTGGGCAATCTGAGTTTCTAGCATCTTGTTATGAATGACTAAGTTATCTACCTTAGATGCTAGCTCTTTTATTGACGCGTTTACTGTCCTACCATGTTGTCTAAACTCTTCATTTTGTTTTGTTTGAGTTTCTACAAAACTTTCCAATAAAGACTCGAGTTTAGACTTCTGTACCTGAGGATACCCCAGTGCGGGTTTCCTATTACCTTGGCCTTCTTGGAACTCGTGGTTCAGCGTGTTTCTGTAGTTCCAGTAGGATAGGTAAGGGATGTTCTTCCTTCCTTGGTTGCAAGGATTTGGGGGAGCATTATTTGGCAACTTCGGGTGCGTGTCGTAGAAGTTGTGACAAGAGTTCACTTGTTCCCCCGAAGCGCCGGATCCATGAGCAATACCACGTGGGCACTCCATTATGTCATGTCCCTGCATTCCACAAATCTCACAAACAATGTTAGTAGCACCTATTGAACTCACATTAGCCCTTTCAAGCTGATCAAAGCGTTTATTCAGTGAGTCTATTTTAGACATAATAAGATCAGTGCTATTCATTTCAAACTTATCCCCCGAAATCTTTTTCGGGTTATTACCTCTTTCTGAACCCCATTGGTGGTAGTTGGTGGCCACGTTTTCAATGATGTTGAATGCCTCAGTCAGAGGCCTATTCATAAAGGCTCCACCAGCTGCGGAATCAAGTGACACCTTCGAAGAGTAATCCAATCCGTTGTAGAAGGTGTGCACTAAAAACCACCTCTCGAGTCCATGATGTGGGCAAGACTCCAGTAATCCCTTGTAGCGATCCCAAGCTTCTGACAAGCATTCTCCGTCCTTTTGGAAGAAGCCGATGATATGGGCTCGTAGGTAAGCCATGTTGGAGGGAGGGAAGAATTTCTCCAAGAATGCCTGCTCCAGTTGGTCCCAAGTTGACAAGGTATTAGCGGGCACTTGCTTCAGTCAAGCTTTTGCCTTTCCAGTAAGAGAGGAGGGGAACAACCTCAAACGAATAGCATCAACCAGGGCGCCTTGAATTCTAACTGCATCAGTGAACTCCAAGAATGTCTCCACGTGATCAGTCGGGTCCTCCGAGGGCAATCCTCCGAATTGATGTTGCCTAATCATGTTAATTAGCATAGGCGGTATAGTATAGTTCTCCGCCTCAAACTTTGGCCTAGCAATCCCAGTTCGCAAACCCCTCGCATTTGGGGCAGCGTAGTCCTTCAATGGTTTGGTATCCGGGAGATTCGCCATTAGTGGAATGGGAATCAACCTCTCTCTCTCTCTCTTTGTAGTCTCATACGTCTATGAAAGGTCCTTTCGACTTCGGGATCAACCTCACTAAGGTTTCCAAGACTTAGGGATCTTTGCATAAAAAACATAGAGAGATAGATATTCAAAAAAAAGAAATATTTTTTTAACAAATATAAAAATTAAATAAAAGGAAAAGGTCCAGAAAAATCAATTTAAAAATTAAATTGAAATTCAAGAAAACACGATCCCCGACAACGGTGCCAAAAACTTGATGTGCTTGCGATGCACGTCGTGCGATCCGGCAAGTGTACCAGATTCGTTGTCAAGTAATAAAAAGATATCGATCCCACAGAGACCGTGATCTCAAATCACAACCAATTATCAAATCGATAAAAATGGATTATATAAAAAAGGATTTTTAAAAGGTTTTTGATATTTGAAATAAGAGATAACTTAGAAAATCAGATAAGTAATGCAATCAAGTAAAACAGAGAGTAAATCAGTTTATGGTTTTTCAGATCTAAATGGATTCCTGGGAATTGGGTTACCAACAAGATTGTTTATGTTACTAAATTGATTATCCCTTATTAATTACCAACATTACTTTGAAGGCGAATTTATCCTCAAATAGTTAATGCTCCCTCTCGGGTTACAAAAACCGTGCCCAATTAAACCAACCCCTACTATCGTGGTAGTCGAATTTAGATTGGACCCTTTACGTTTCGTGACAATTCGTTAATCCACGAAGGACCGCTTCTAACTCTCGTGATTTAAGTCCTAAGTCTGATTCTATAGATCCGATACCTAAGTTCACCGCTAGGTTCCTCCTTAGATTATCTACGACACACAAATAAGTGGCCACCTAATTCACGAGTAATTAAAACACTAGAAATCATATCTAAAGCAAAATCGTAATTAACAAGAAATCGAAATCAATTCATAACATGAAAACAGATCTTGGGCATAGCCCCAATCCCCACAAATTAAACTACTACTCAAGCATTGCCATGGTGATGACAAGCTTGATTAACAACAACATAAAATAAAAAATAAGAGAAGAGAAGAGGGAGAAGAAGAGAGATCCTAAATTATAGCCTAAGAGTAGCAGCCAAAGTCTTTTTTTCTCATCTCTGCCAAGATGCCTTATTTATAGATTTTTGGAAGTTTGAATCCCAATCAAACACAAATTTAGCTCAAAATCAGTTGCTTCAGATCCAAGTAATGCGCGTCACGGCCGTGATGGCTTCTGCCTTGGGCGTTTCTTCACTGATTGGTCTGTCACGGCCGTGATGGTCATCACGGCTAGGCCATGATCAGTTCTGGCTGTGAGGGTCTAGTTCAGCTGACATGTCACGACCGTGATGGGCATCACGGCTAGGCCGTGATGGGCTCTGTTTGGCTCATTTTCTTCACTTTTCAAGCCCCATCTTCATGCAAGCTCCATCATGGCTAATCCTGAGCATTTTATCCTTAACTCCTACAAAACAACACCACAAAACCGCCTTACCCGTTCCAAGGTAAAAATTAATAAAAATCAAATTAAATATGCGTAAACTATATCAAATTGCATTCAAAACGATAAACAAATATAAGGTGAAATCACACTCATCAAAGAACAATCAAGTGCACCTCAAATGTGCAACAATACAATCAAGAACCTAATGATATTCAAAGTATGACAATGGCTCAAAACTAGTTTTTCAAAATAATAGAGTAGAGAAGAAGAAGATGAGAAAGATTATTCAAGGTGTTAGTATATCTCTCTTCTCAAAATGGTCTCAAATGGATATTTAAAGACATTTAAAAAATAGAGTTGTTGGAGTGATAAATGAATTCCATTAATTAAAATAACTACATAATCTGATTTGAAAAACTAGCTGTTGGAGCTATTAAGTGTAGCAGAAAAAGAAAAAGAATATTTTCGTTTATGCGCATCATAATCGATTATAATAATCGATTATGGCTTTTCTGCCAAGATTGGGATTTTAATAAAACTTGCATAAGCGATTATCCTAATCGGTTATGCATTCTCTGTAAAACAACCCAGCTTCGTATATTTGTTATAATCGATTATTTCATAGGCATAATCGATTATACCTTTTCTATCAGTCGAAAATATTTTTCACATTAAAACTCAGACTGGATCTAATCGATTTGGTAGTCGATTATTTTACTAAAAATTATTTTTCCATATAAAATATTATTTAATCAAAAAGGGAAAGATAATATTTCTTAAAAACCATTTTTTATGATTAAAAATATTTTTAATGATTGAGCCATTGTTATCCTTATCATACCTCAGAAATATTATAAGACCCCTTCTAATATAGCCCTACTTGAAGTCATTTGTTCTTGGTCTTGAATTTTGTTCTTCTTTAAGTTCTTCCATCAATGTCCTTCAAAGTCATGGACATGATCTTCCATTGTTCATGACGATTGTATGATTGACTTTTTGTCTTTACTTTTCAAGCTCTTGACTTCACAACTTTGCTTATTCCAACTTGAACTTTTCTAATGCACAATTTTCTCATGGATCACATTAGTTCAAGGTATAGAAAATAGTGATGATATTTATATTATTCCATATACAAAGGCATGTATAATATTTCATAAGACATATTTTTAAGGTAATATCATATTTATTAAAAACCCAATCAAATAGTCATGGCATTTATCAACATAATATATTAAGTCCAATATTCCTTTTATTGAATTAATACCATGAAACTCTATTAGACAACAACCAAACCTATATTACCTTTAGGTACACATTCTCCACCTTAATACTATATTTGTCAACATCAAAACCCATATGACATTATGGTTCACATTATCCCCCTTTTGATAGTGACAAATACTTATAGCAAATGTAGAAAGATATTCTCTCCTTTTAGTCTTTTGTTAGACTCAATGATTTAGAGATTTTGATATATGACAAATACAACTTAATGTGTATGCAAGTGTTTTAGTATCAAATAGCAAAGACAGGTATCAAGAAATGATCAACAAGTTCAGTGAGCAATCAAAGGAGAATATTCAAGGAAGAACTTGGAGGAATCAAAGAGCAAAGACGAAGATCAAGGAATCATCAAGACAAGAGCTTAAAGGTGAAATTAGATTTAAGTATTAGATGATTTTTAAAAGATGAAATCTCTTATTCACAAATAACTCAATTAAAAAGATACATGAAGAAAATCATTCTTCATAACCAGCATTAAAAGGAATAAGTTTTCGTTAATGAAAATGATTTTTGGAAATAATATTTTTTAATCCAAGCGCTCGTCCAACACTAAAGTGACAGAAGTGCTCGTCCACTAAAACCGTGAAGCGCCCGTCCACTAAAGTGATACAAGCGCCCGTCCACTAAAGTGATACAAGCGCCCGATCCACTAAAGTGACACAAGTGCTCGTCCACTAAAGTGACACAAGCTCTCGTCCACTAAGGTGACAGAAGCGCTCGTCCACAAAAGTCTTTGGACCTGCTAAATTCTTAATGAGAAGCTTCGTCCAATGATGTGGCATATGGAGCTCATCTACCATATGGAGCTCGTCTACTAAATGGAGCTCGTCGACTAGTTGGAGCACGTCTAAATACTTTGTGTTTTAGTACTCCGTCTCTGGCGACGTGGCATATGGAGCTCGTCTACTAGCCCATCCGAATGTAAAATCTTAATGGTTAGATGGACGCAGTTATTTTCAAGATGGACGCGAATTCTATAAGAACTATCAGAATCTTATTTCAAGAACCAGAATCAAGAAAACAGATTCTGTTAAATGATATCCAAATCTGTTTTGATTTATCCCAATGACTATAACTTGTTTTCTATATAAAGTGGGATCAAAGGAACACTTTTACAACATATACGAATACCATAACATATCATAGTTTCACGAAATCAATTTGAGAAATCAATTGTGAAAATCATTCATCTTCTTTCTTGAGCTTACTATGAAAAGAGTGTTTCAATACTCATAAGTGCTTCAATTTTTTTATCTGACTATTGAGAGTTAGGAATCAATTTTCGTTTGACATTTCGACTGTAAAGAGAAAGGGAGTCTCTCTGAGTGCTTAGGGTGAGGTATCCCTAAGGTTGAACATTGAGGCTCTTCACAAGAGTGTGGTATCTCGAGGTGAAGGAGTGCTCTGTGGTGTAAAGGTTTTTCAAGCTACCTGGCAAAGCTTGTGTTTTAGTGTGTGAAATCCCACAGGTGGAGTGGGGACTGGATATAGGTCACAGTGGAGGTGACTGAACCAGGATAAATTTGGTTGTGTGGTATCCCTAAACTCAAACTCCTTTACTTTCTATTTATGTTCAAGAACCTGCAACTTTGATGTTTAAAGTTCAATATAATTTCTGTTCTTGATCTGTATAAACTGTATTGACACCTGAGTTCGATTGTAATCAAGACTGTGTTATCGGCGTTTAAAACTGAGTTGATCAAAACCATTCTTGATTACTAAAACAGAACTATTACTGAAACTGAAACCTGCAAGTTCTTTCTTGATTGGTAATGCTTGTATCTGAAACTTGCATAAGTTGTTCTTAATCATTAAAGGTTTGATCAGTTTCTGTATTTTGTTACTACTGAGTTATTGAACCTGAATCTATTCTCTATTAATTTCGAATCAATCTTTCTTATCCTCATCACCTTCTATTCAAGATTTTATATAAACCCTTCATTGATCTTGTAAAAGATCTTGAGGCCACAAATCCGCAACTCTGATTTGAAAAGCTTTGTGAAAAAGTTTTAAAAGGGAAATAATATTTTGAAAACTCAATTCCCCCCAGGGCACTTGAGTCGTTGAAGCCAAAACAACAATTGGCATCAGTGCTAAACTCTGAAGTTTGGCTTAACAGCTATAAGAGTATGACTTACAATGACTTCCCTTGCACGCCCTCCTGCCTTCAATGGATCTGAGTATATCTATTGGAAGGAAAGAATGGTAATCTTTCTTGAGGCAGTGGGCGTAGACATTTGGGATGCAGTAGAAAATGGACCATTTGTCCCCCATCTGTACATGCTAATGGTGCTCCAAGAAATAAGCCTAAAATTGAATGGAATGAGGATGATAAGAAAAGATTTCAATATAATGCACGTGCTAAGAATATTATAACATTTGCTTTAAGCCGTGATGAGTTTTTTCAGGGTTTCAAATTGCAAATCAGCAAAGGAGATGTGGGATACATTGCAAGCAACACATGAAGGAACCTTAGATGTCAAAAGAGCAAGAATGAACACCCTCACGCATGAGTATGAGCTGTTTCGAATGAATCAAGGAGAACCTATGACTGAAATGCAAAAGCGATTCATACACATTGTAAATCAATTGGCTGGTCTTGGAAAAGCAATCTCCAATAAGGATCAAATTAACAAAGTAATGAGATACTGGAGCAGGGAATGACAACCTAAAGTCACTGCAATCTCAGAATCCAGAGATCTCTCATCAATGACCATTGCCACACTATTTGTAAAATTACGAGAACATGAATTGGAGTTGAAGAAACTGAATGAGAGTGAAGAAACTGATAAAAGAAAGAAGGGATTGACTCTGAAATCACAAGTCAAAGAAGTAGAAGGCAGTGATGATGATTCAGAACAAGAGGCTGAATCTGAAGAAGGGATAGGAATGCTAGTTAGAAATTTCAAGAAGTTCCTAAAGAAGAAAGGCAACTTCAAAAGAAAGTCATCCACTTCTCAAAGGAGAAATTTCAGCAAAGGTGACAACTCTTCCAACAACATCACATGCTATGAATGTGAAAAGATTGGCCACATGAAGCTTGAGTGTCCGAAACTGCAAAAGAAGGACAAAACAGAAAAGTTTTACTCAAAGGAAAGAAGTGGAGAAAGCCAAGAAAGGCCTACATTGCTTGGGATGATAATGATGTAGATTCCACTGAAAATCTGAATCTGATGAGGCAAACTTGTGCTTGATGGCCAGCAATAATAGTGATTAAGAAAGTGAGGTAAATTCTGATTCATAACCTACTTTTGATGAATTTCAAGATGCATTTGATGAGTTACATGCTGAATATCTTAAGATTGCTAAACAACTTGTCTCATCTTGAAAAATAATTGCTAAACAACGAGATGATTGTGCATGCTTGAAAATGAAAGAAAAAGAACTAGAAGCTAGGAATAAGGTCTTGATTGAATTTAACTCTAATTGTTCTAAGTGTTGTACATTGACTAAAGAAGTTGAAAAACTGAAAAATGACTTAGCCAAGTTCACAATTGGTAGAGATAACTTGAATGCTTTGTTAGGACAGGAAAAGTGTGTTTATGATAAGGCTGGAATAGGCTATAAACCTAAGATACATGAGAAATCTTTCAAGAAATTTTTTGCTGCACCTAAGACATCAAACACACCATTTATTAAATGCAATTTTTGTGCTAGAAAAGGTCACACAGCTTCTACATGTCAATACAGAAAATCAGCATACAATAAATCTAAGTATATATGGGTTTGCTACAACTAACTCAAAAGGACCCAAACATATTTGGGTACCTAAAGCAAAAACATGATTCTGTTTTGTAGGTGTGTTGGAAAGCCAAGAATGTGAAATGGTATCTTGACAGTGGTTGTTCCAAGCACATGACTGGAGACAAAAGCAAGTTCATTTCCTTTACCCCTAAGTCGAGTTAGTGTTACCTATGGAGACAATAATAAAGGGAGAATACTTGGCATTGGCAACATTGGAAGTGACTCAACAACAATCATTGAGGATGTATTATATGTTGAGGACTGAAACACAACCTATTAAGTATCAATCAACTATGTGATTTGGTTTCAAGGATTCTGTTATAAATGATCTTGGAGATTCAATTGAGAAAACTCTCCTATAAGAGAAACAGGACAATGAAGAAGATGAAAGCTTAAAGAATGAATCACTACAGCAGGAGCAAGCAAAACAGCAGCATTACCTACCAAAGGAATGGAGGACTGTCAGAAATCATCCAATTGATAACATCATCGGTGAAATTACAAAGGGGGTAACTACTAGACAATCTTTTAGAAATGTTTGTAATCATATGGCATTTGTGTCTCAAGTAGAACCTAAGAACATAGATGATGCTATAATTGATGAACATTGGATGATGGCTATGCAAGATGAGTTAAACCAGTTTGAAAGAAACCAAGTTTGGAAACTAGTGCCTAAACCCAAGAACTGTCAAGTAATAGGTACAAAATGGGTTTTTAGGAATAAACTATATGAAAATGGTATAATTGTAAGAAACAAGGCTACATTGGTAGCCAAAGGGTATAACCAAGAAGAAGGCATAGATTATGATGAAACATATGTACCAGTAGCAAGATTATAAGCTATAAGAATGCTACTTGCTTATGCTTGCATAATGGGATTTAAATTGTATCAAATGGATGCTAAGAGTGCTTTCTTAGATGGATTTATACAAGAGGAAGTGTATGTTGGTCAACCACCTGGTTTTGAGAATAATGAATTGCCTAACCATGTTTATAAACTGTCTAAAGCACTATATGGCTTAAAGCAAGCTCCTAGAGCTTGGTATGAAAGGTTAAGTAATTTTCTCATTGAAAAAGGATTTAAAAGAGGTAAAGTTGACACAACTTTGTTCACTAAGAAAAAGGCACACAACATTTTACTTGTACAAATATATGTGGATGATATAATTTTTGGTGCCACTAATGAGCAGTTGTGCAATGAGTTTGCAAGTCTTATGCAGAATGAGTTTGAAATGTCAATGATGGTAGAGCTGAACTTTTTCCTTGGACTGCGAATAAAGCAAACTAAAAATGGAATCTCTGTTAGCCAAACTGTTGATTACGAAATCTAGGCAAGTATACCTAGTCATACAAGTAATAAAAGGGTAAGAGGTATATCGTTCCCACGAGGACTGAGACAAGTACTAGCACGTACCGAATCAATTAATATCTAAGCGAATATTTGGAATTAAGGGGGCTCAATATTAAATACCAAGCCAATTTAAAATAATAGAATAAAAAGAAAAATTTCTTTTGGGATTTTTGTCAAACACTTGAAATGCACAAAAAGGGATTCTTCAAGTAGATGGAAAATGTTGGGATTAAACTTCACCAAACCTTAGCCTCATGCAATACCAAGACCACCAATCCAGTTTATGGTTCAATTATTAAAATCAATCCACAAGACTATTCAAGTCCTAATTCCTTATGTGACAAGAGCCTAAATCCCCTAATTAAACCCTAATTCCTTAGGTGGCCTAATTAGTGAATTTGCATTAAGAGTAGGGATTACACGATTACTAATAAACCAAAATCCATTCCTAGATGCAAGGTTTACTAGGTGATTGATTCCAGATCAAGAATCGATAAGAACGTCCCCATTGCAAATCAAATCTCAAAATCAATTCATGGATGGCCAGGCCACAAAAAGCATTAAGCATAGGAATCAAACACTAATAAGCGAAGGCATAAACATAGATTAACACAACAAGGCAATTACATGATATTCGGTTCAGTTACATCTAATCCCAACAAAAAGGGATTTAGCTACTCATGCTAATGGAGAAAACCAAAATATGAGAAATAGAGATAAAGGAGAGAAGAAACTCCATTGAAGCCTTCGCAGCAGCCCGCTGGCTCAGAGAATCCTCCTTTTAGGGTTCCAAGGTCTGTCTAGGGTTCCCAGCCCCCTGTGTTGTCTATTTTCTATACGGCCCTGATGCCTATTTATAGATTTGGCGCGTGTCATGGTCGTGATGGCCATCACGGCCAGGCCGTGACGTGTTCTGTCATGGGCGCGCTTTCAATTTTTGGATTGTCACGGCCGTGACACTCATCACGGCTAGGCCGTGATCAGTTCTGTCTGGTTCAACTGACAGGTCACGGCCGTGATGGTCATCACGGCTAGGTCGTGACCAATTCTGACTTTAGGCTTTCTTCCTTTTTAGCTCTGCTCGATCATGGCCGTGATGGTCATCATGGCTAGGCCTTGATGGTCATCACGGCTAGGCCGTGATGGGCTCTATTTGGTACATTTTCTTCACTTTTCAAGATTTATCTTCATCCGAGCTCCATCATGGTCAATCTTGAGCATTTTACCCTAAATTCCTGCAAAGCAACACCACGAAACGGCCTTACCGGTTCCATGACAAAAACTAACAAAAATCAAATAAAAATTGCCTAAACTACATGCAAATGCATGCAAAAATGTACATGAATTATGATGTGAAATCACACTATCAAATCACCCCAAGCTTATTCATTTGTTTGTCCTCAAGCAATCACTAATTGAGATACGCTGGTTGAGGTATTCCATCTGCATGTGACGTATTATTTCGGTGTTTGAATATTTATATGATATTGAGATATTTGGATATTTTTTGATGTTATGTTATGCATGATCTGCCTGTTTTTAAATATTGTGCTTAGATGATTTGTAAGTAAGGATATGTGTTGTTCGGGAGATGATTGTTTGGGTGAGAGAATGAATTGAATTAGAGGTGCTTAGCTAAATTAAATTATCTAAATGAGGAGATGTGACATAGAATGCAAGTGGAGATTGTGAGGAAGAGTTTGAGGTACTAGGTTGCTATTGATAAAAGTCAGTAAGAATCATATCGTGCTTATGCACTATTTCCTATGAGAGATTAGGGAATAGGGGCGCACCGAGTTATTATTTATTATATGCTTATGTGCTATTTCCAATGGGGGAAATAGTGACGCATACTGTGCTTATGCACTATTTCCTATAAGAGATTAGGGAATAGGGGCGCACCTAGTTATTATTTATTATATGCTTATGTGCTATTTCCAATGGGGAAATAGTGACGCATATCGTGCTTATGCACTATTTCCTATGAGAGATTAGGGAATAGGGGCGCACCTAGTTATTATTTATTATATGCTTATGTGCTATTTCTAATGGGGGCAATAGTGACGCATACTGTGCTTATGCACTATTTCCTATAAGAGATTAGGGAATAGGGGCGCACCTAGTTATTATTTATTATATGCTTATGTGCTATTTCCAATGGGGGCAATAGTGACGCATACTGTGCTTATGCACTATTTCCTATAAGAGATTAGGGAATAGGGGCGCACCTAGTTATTATTTATTATATGCTTATATGTTATTTCCAATGGGGGCAATAGTGACGCATACTGTGCTTATGCACTATTTCCTATAAGAGATTAGGGAATAGGGGCGCACCTAGTTATTATTTATTATATGCTTATGTGCTATTTCCAATGGGGGCAATAGTGACGCATACCGTGCTTATGCACTATTTCCTATAAGAGATTAGGGAATAGGGGCGCACCTAGTTATTATTTATAATATGCTTATGTGCTATTTCCAATGGGGGCAATAGTGACGCATATCGTGCTTATGCACTATTTCCTATGAGAGATTAGGGAATAGGGGGCACCAGGAGTTATTATTTATTATATGCTTATGTGCTATTTTCAATGGGGGAAATAGTGACGCATCTTGTGCTTATGCACTATTTCCTGTGAGAGATACGGGAATAGGGCGCACCGAGTTTTGACCCTAAATAGTTCTGGACTACCGACTAATGTGAGAGGAGTGAAGATGACCACATCAAGTATTAAGTTTTAGTTGCATGGGTGAGGGTAGAGGATGATATAGTGAATTGAGGATGATTGTTGATTTTGAGTGATGTGTGTCGTGACAATTCATTGTATAATTTACTATTACTCTTTTTCGCTTTTGATGATAGAACTGTTTCTTATTCCCTATATCTTTTCGTGTGTTGTGTTTTATTTACGATGTGATCGTACAAGAATACCCGATGGAGGAACCAATTGCTGAGGGGTTAGATGGAACTCCTTACGAACCGAGATCTTTGGAGGTCGAGCTATGATTCAAGGCGATTAGAGTATAGACGGTATGGCGGTGTGTCTAAAGAGTATTTATATTTCTGAGTAGTATGTCTCGTAATGAAGTTTATGCCTGTGAGGATCCCTCCGAGAGGGTACCCTTAATGAGTGCTTTTGGAATGTAATAAATAACAGGTGTGTATTTATGTAATATAGTTTTGGTATGTTTTATATATGCATAAGTTATATAATTATTAATTAAGTTTTAATTTTTACGTATTTTCAATGATAAGCGAGCGATTAAGTAAATAAATATTAAAGGTTTTAATGTAATAATACGATAGGGCACAACGGGGTGTCTCAGATCTACTGCTATACCTTCCTTGGTGATCACATGTCCTAGAAATTGGACTTCTTCCATCCAAAACTCACACTTAGAAAGTTTAGCATAAAGCTGCCTATCCTTCAAAACTTGAAGCACTATCCTTAAATGTTTCTCATGATCTTCCCATGTACGAGAAAAGATAAGGATGTCATCGATGAATACAACAACAAACTTATCAAGGTACAGTCTAAATATCCTGTTCATATAATCCATGAACACTGCTGGCACATTAGTCACACCGAACGGCATAACTAAATACTCGTAATGTCCATACCTTATTCTAAAAGCCGTTTTTAATATATCTTCCTTCTTTACTCTAATCTGATGGTATCCAGATCTCAAATCAATCTTGGAAAATACTGCGGCTCCTTTCAATTGATCCATCAGATCATCTATCCTAGGCAATGGATACTTAGTCCTAATTGTTACCTTGTTTAACTGTCTATAATCTGTGCACAACCTAGCACTTCCATCTTTCTTCTTAACAAACAACACTGGAGCTCCCCATGGTGAAACGCTCGGCCTTATGAACTCTTTTCCCAACATATCATCCAACTGTTTCTTCAACTCCGCCAATTCTATAGGTGACATCCGATAAGGCGCCATAGATATAGGTCATGTCCCTGGTACAAGGTCTATGGTGAATTCCACTTCTCGTTCTGGTGGTAAACCTGGAACGTCGGGAGGGAAAACTTCAGGAAATTCTCTCACGATAGGCATAGAATCTATACTAGGGGTCTCAATAGTTTCCACCGCGAACAGCATCACGTACTGCCGAGAATCGTCACCCCTCATGGATACTCCTTCATTGGCAGAGACTATACTAGAAGACTCAAGAAATGATAAGGTCTAACTAGAACAGTCTAGTATTACATGGTTAGCCGAAAGCCAATCCATGCCAAGAATAACATCTATCTGTTGTATAGGCAAACAGACAAGGTCTACAATAAATGTTCTATTCTCAACAACTATAGGACACTGTAAACAAATAGACCTAGTAGTCAAAGGATTACTAGTTGGAGTAGATATGGTAAGGGTATAAGGTAATTGAGAAACAATTAATTTTAATTGATCCACACACTCATACGAAATAAATGAATGTGTAGCGCCTGAGTCAAATAACACGTACGAGAGTCTACCAGCTATCAAACACATACCTTATATAAGATCAGCAGATTGAGAGGATTCAGCTCCCTTCACGGTAAACACTCTTCCAGTGGCCTGAGGTCTTTCTCCCTGTTACCCTGCTGATATTACTCCTCTCCCAGCTCCACCCTTATTGCCTCCATTTCCTCGTCCTGCAGCTATCGGTGGTCGCCTAACCTGCTGTCTGCAATCTCGGGCCATATGACCTTTTTTTCCACAGTGAAAACAACTAGGTCGCTCCATGAAGTCTCTAAGATAATGCGGTCCGCCACATCTGAAACAAGATAATCCTTGCTGCCGTTGACTAGCTCTAACCACTGGTGCTGGTGTTGGTGTCTGCATTGGTCGGGCATACGGTCTCTGTCTCCACTGAGAGTTACTACCTCCTCTCCTCTGAAAACCCGGTCGAGTAGGACCCCCACTTCTTAATTGTTTATGCTCATTAGCCAGCCTCAGATCTAGACTTTCGATCGCACTGCATCGTTCCACTAACTCTGGAAAACTCTGGATATCAAGAGATACTATAGCCCTCTGGAGTTCATGTCGGAGTCCTTCCTCAAACCTTCTACATTGCCAATCTTCATCTGGGAATCTCTGATAAAATTCGAATATTTAATCGAGCCTCGAATCGTGATGCATAATCACCAACGGTCATGTTGCCCTGTTTGAGACTCATGAATTCCCTTTCTTTCTCGCGCCGAACTAGACGCGGAAAATACTTCTCAAAAAGCGATCACACGAACAACTGCCGATTGATAACTCTGCCTTCGGCATCCAGCAATCTTCGCTTACCTCTCCACCAAGACTCTGCTCCTCCAGTTAGCATGAAGGCAGCATACATCACCTTCCTATCCTCTCTGCAGCGCATGGTATCGAATATCTTCTCGATCTCTTGTATCCACCATTCTGCCTTCTCTGGATCATAATCTCCTCGGAATTGGGGTGGCTTCCCTTTCAGGAAAGTAGCCATTCCGGCATCTTCAGCTGCAGCAGCTCTCCTTTGATTCTGTTGTTCCTGCTGTTCTTTGTTCATCTGTAGCATCTCAGCATTCTGCTGTGTTTGTAACAACAGAGCAGTAACTATGTTTTTCATGGTATCTTGAGTCTCAGATGACTCTCCTCCACTTCCGGTATGATTATTTTCCACATTGTTAGCTCCCACAATTCTTTCAGGAGTTCTGTCATTACTGTCAATCAGACGTCCTTTTCCACGAGCCATGATTCTGTAAAAGAAATCATTTGCTCTTATCAGTATGACATATAATACCACATAAACCAGTATATAAATACCATATGCCACACTAATGTTACTTAACGCATCGGATTCGGACACACTACCCATCTTCTAAGCATAGTTGAAATCCGATGTGGATTCAACTAGACACGGCCAGTAACAACTTCCTAGACCTCACAGTCCGATTAGAATCGAACTGCTCTGATACCACCAAATGAGACACCCCAATGTGCCCCATTGTATTATTACATTAAATCCTTAATTAGTTATTTACTTAATCGCACGCTTAACGTTGAAAATACGTAAAAATTAAAACTTAATTAATAATTATATAACTTATGCAGATATAAAACACACCAAACTTACATAAATACACACATATAAGTATTCTTTATTTTACACAACTTACTTATCACTAACGGAAACAAAACATCTTATGTGACTCACTGGCCTTTAACTAACTACTCCACATTGTTAGGATCAGTAAGTTGTTCTTCAGCGTCAACTTCATACGGAACATTGTTCAACTCTTCAACAACCTCCGTCTCGTATGTGGTTCCATCCATCTCCTCCGTAACATAGTCGTCCATATGGTCTTCTCACGTAACAAAGTAGACATAAACCAAAAATACAGAAATAGGGAGATAAGAAACAGTTCTATCATCATAAGTGGAAAATATTCATAGCATATAATACAATAACGGTCACTGACATGCATCACTCACAATTTACAATCATCCATATTTTATAACATCATCCTCTACCCTTCAACTCATGCAACTAGACATTTATGCTGATGTGGCCACCACTACTCCTGTCACGCATCCCTCGTTAGGGATGCCAGTCGTTCGTCCAAGTGACACGTTCCCCACGCCGGTGCACATTCTCATCCATGGTAGGAATGCTCATGCAAAGCAATGACACTATAGCTGCACAGTACCGTCGGTGCACACCCTGATTCTCTCTCTCTCTCAACTCTATCAAGGATGCTCATGCAAAGCAATGACACTATAGTTGCACAACTTAAATTCTAATTTGGAACGGTCTACAAGAACTTCGGACCTCGTGTATCTCAAATACACGGTTATGAACAACAATGCAACACATGATTCTCACTGATTTTTATCCATAGCAACCTAGTACCTCAAGTTTTTCCTCATAACCTCCACTTACACTCTATATCACATCACTTCTATAAAATAATAGCGAGGCACTTCTAATTCATATTCAAAATTCTCACCCAAACAAAATACCTCCGAGCAATATATATCTTTCCTTAAAATTTTCTAAGCATAGAATTAAACCCAGGCAAATCATACATAACACATTAATTAACAGAATATTCAAACATCCTCAATATCATAATATTCAAACACGGAAACAATACGTCACATGCAGATGGAATACCTCAACCAGCGTATCACAAACAATCAAAAGTAAATAATTCAAACATCCTCAAATATGAATAATCAACCTAAGGCGATAAACCCACAATTCCCAAATCGTCATTGGTTTTACGGAAAAGATTTCAATACGATTTTGGTATTGTCGATTACTCGACCACTAGTAGGGTTTAGGTCGCCCTACACCATTATTATAAATTATATAGTACTTATCGGTTCCGACGATGGAATGGTTCTTTTCCCCACCTGAGTTTGCACGGAAACACGCACACTGACGATCCTCGTTATCCCGATACGAGTTAACACAATCACCTTCATTCAAACAATCATAACTATAATTAATCAACTAACAACCATTTATGACACTTTAGGGCTAGGTTCGGCCAAGACTTAGAAAATAGGTTTAGGGTTATCTTCTTAATGTCATCTTTTGGATCCTAATTACTAGAGTCTTAACTAACATAGATTACTTATTACAAGACTAAAATTTGAAACAAAATCCTCTAACCTTTATGGTTAGGGTTTCGGCTTCAACCAATTATCTAGGTTAGAAAGTTGAAGATTTGATTAACTTAAGGATTAATTATCCATAAGTTACTTAAGCATGATTAATCACTTAAACCATGATTATGAACTAAGACATGAACTAAACTCATCTAGTTCTAAGAACTAGGGTTCGGATTTCATCAAGCTCCATAGGCTAGAAATTTTGAAACTTCATCAACTTTTGGATTAAATCAACATATAAAGTTTAGAGTTTGATTCAAGTGTTACAAACAACTTTGAGTCATAAAACCCTTAAGTATACAAATCTAGGGTTTCGGTTTTGATGAGATTAATAGGTTAAAGTTTGATTTTTTTTTATCTTCTATATACTTGAATACAAGAACTAGCAAGATACAAAAGGATTGAATCATGAATCAAGTTATGAAAATGAAACAAAACCTAAGAACTCAAAGTTAACCTAGGTTCGGCCTTAACCAGATTTCGAAGAAGGAAATTTCTCATGATCTTGTGCTTCTAGATGATGAAAATAGAGATGATTATAAGATCATAGCAATTGGTTTCATGTCAAAAGGATTTTTCTAGAATTAGTTATGAATTTTTGAATCTAACTTCAAGAACTTTAAACAAGTGAAGAACATATAAATCTTAGTCATGAATCTCTCAAAAGTTGTGAAGAGAAAGGATTTAAATGACAAGGGAATAAGGTATTACCTCTTGTTGATCCAAGAAAACAAGATTTTGGATGAGTTTCTTTTGAATTTGTACTATGGTGTTCTTATGGCAACTTATGAACTTTGAAGAAAAAAATCATGAAAATGGAAGAAGGCTATTTATATGTAGAAGACAACCAACTTTGAGAAGATGGCACTATTGAAGCCGTGAGGATGGGGCAAAGCTTGGTCAATTTGTCCAATGGCATTTGGTAGAAATTGTCATAAAAAGACAAGGGTATTTTGGTCATTTCATAGGAAAATTTAATGTTGCCATAAATGTGCCATTATGGCCATTTATGATAGGATAAACTCGTCATAAATGCTCGTCAAGTCGGTCAATCCAATGTCTCTGCTACTTTGCCGACTTCCCGATTCATCTGACTCAGGCTCTGCCTAGAGACATCTCAACGTATATGCCCGCAACAAATATAATATTTTAATTTTTTTACCAAAATTTTCAAAACTTCCAATATCGGATTAAATACGATAAAAATATTTTTCATCTTGTTCATGACTCAAAATTAGGTCTTCCCGAGCAAGAAACTTTTCTTGTCGGTGAAAACACTAAAACAATGAGATCAAAGTCTGAGTTTTCAACCAAAAACTTCCCCGTAACCTTATAAAAATAAGTATAACAAGGAAATGACCTTGGTTTATCCAAAATAATTTTCTAAGTCTCGGAAAAAATATATATATATATATTTATATATTTATTACCGATATTACAAAGCAGCGAAAATCGGGGTGTTACATATGCAGTCTCCCCAACACAAGTTATCTTCCAAAGTATGACTTGAGGCTTCCTCATCAGATAGATAATAATAGCTGTCCATGAATTGTATCCACCTTGCACAACCAAAACTCAAAAGAAAAGATCAATTATATACAGAAAATATAAATAAAGAGAAACAGATAATGAAACAAAAAACAAAATCGTGCTTAAATTAGTAGTCGAAATGGGTATGCTAATATTGAAACATAGTCCCCGGCAACGGTGCCAAAAACTTATTGATTACGAAATCTAGGCAAGTATACCTAGTCGCACAAGTAATAAAAGGGTAAGAGGGATATCGTTCCCACGAAGACTGAGACAAGTACTAGCACGTACCGAATCAATTACTATCTAAGCGAATATTTGGAATGAAGGGGGCTCAATATTAAATACCAAGCCAATTTAAAATAACAAAATAAAAATAAAAAGTTCTTTTGGGATTTTTGTCAAACACTTGAAATGCACAAAAAGGGAGTAGATGGAAAGTGTTGGGATTAAACTTCACCAAACCTTAGCCTCATACAATACCAAGACCACCAATCCAGTTTATGCTTCAATTATTAAAATCAATCCACAAGATTACTCAAGTCTTAATTCCTTAGGTGACAAGAGCCTAAATCCCCTAATTAAACCCTAATTCCTTAGGTGGCCTAATTAGTGAATTTGCATTAAGAGTAGGGATTACACGATTACTAAAAAACCAAAATCCATTCCTAGATGCAAGGTTTACTAGGCGATTGATTCCAGATCAAGAATCGATAAGAACGTCCCCATTGCAAATCAAATCTCAAAATCAATTCATGGATGGCCAAACCACAAAAAGCATTAAGCATAGGAATCAAACACTAATAAGAAGGCATAAACATAGATTAACACATCAAGGCAATTACATGATATTCGGTTCAGTTACATCTAATCCCAACAAAAAGGAATTCAGCTACTCATGCTAATGGAGAAAACCAAAATAAGAGAAATAGAGATAAAGGAGAGAAGAAACTCCATTGAAGCCTTCACAGCAGCCCCCTGGCTCAGAGAATCCTCCTTTTAGGGTTCCAAGGTCTGCCTAGGGTTCCCATCCCCCTGTGCTGTCTATTTTCTGTGCGGCCCTGATGCCTATTTATAGATTGGGCGCGCGTCATGGTCGTGATGGCCATCACGGCCAGGCCGTGACGTGTTCTGTCATGGGCGCGCTTTCAATTTTTGGATTGTCACGGTCGTGACACTCATCACGGCTAGGCCGTGATCAGTTCTGTCTGGTTCAACTGACAGGTCACGGCCGTGATGGTCATCACGGTTAGGCCATGACCAATTCTGACTTTAGGCTTTCTTCCTTTTTAGCTCTGCTCGATCATGGTCGTGATGGGCTCTGTTTGGTACATTTTCTTCACTTTTCAAGCTCTATCTTCATCTGAGCTCCTAATGGTCAATCTTGAGCATTTTACCCTAAATTCCTGCAAAACAACACCACGAAACCGCCTTACCCCTTCCAAGACAAAAACTAACAAAAATCAAATAAAAATTGCCTAAACTACATGAAAATGCATGCAAAAATGTACATGAATTATGATGTGAAATCTCACTATCACAAACCAAGTACTGCAATTAGTTGATCAAGAAGTTTGGCATGGAAAATGCTAAGGAGATGGATACTCCAATGAGTACCTCCTGTTATCTGGACAAGGATGAGCAAGTTAAACCTGTTGATGTATCTAAATTCAGAGGTATGATAGGCTCATTACTTTATCTTACTGCTAGTAGGCCAGATATCATGTTTAGTGTATGCATGTGTGCTAGATATCAAGCAAATCCAAAAGCATCACACTTAACAGCAGTTAAAAGGATAATTAAGTATCTGTTAGGAACAAAAGGCATGGGATTATGGTATCCTAAGGGAGCTACATGTACTTTAATTAGCTATTCAGACTCTGATTTTTCTGGTTGTAAACTTGATAGAAAGAGTACTAGTGGAACTTGCCATTTAATAGGAAACTCATTAGTATCATGGTTCAGTAAGAAACAATCTAGTGTGGCTTTATCCACTGCAGAGGCTGAATATGTAGCAGCTGGTAGTTGTTGTGCACAGGTTTTATGGATGAACAACAATTAGTTGATTATACGAGTGCAATTAACCTAACTAAGAATCCCATAATGCACTCTAGAACTAAACACATAGAAATCAGACATCATTTCATTAGAGATCATATTGAGAGTAGAGAAATTGAGATTGAATATGTTGATACAACTAAACAACTTGCAGATATTTTTACCAAGCCCTTGAAAAAGGAAAGCTTCTTTTTCATTAGAAGAGAAATGGGCATAATTTATCAATCATATATCTAATCTCTATCCCTCTATCAAAAAACAATTTTATATGCTATGTTTGAATGTTTAAATGCTTACCTTCTCTATCGCTTTAAATGTTTTTTTCTTTACCTTTTTTATAATGCCAAAAGGGGGAGGAAAAAGTATGATATAGAGAAAGGGGATAATAACAAATTATACATGGAGAAAAAAGTATGATATAGAGAAAACGAATTATACAAGCATATGTTGAGGGGGAGCTTAAAAGCTTACATGATTAATGGGAAGTAAATCAAATTCTGCTATGATAATAATTTTTTTGCTCTGATATACTTCTGCTATGACTGCTTTGATACCATGATATAAATCGCTAAAAACACTTAGCGTCTGCTACACTTATACTCTGATCTTATAATTTGTTAAAAGGTTTGTCATAATCAAAAAGGGGGAGATTGTTAGACTCACTGATTTAGAGATTTTGATATATGACAAATACAACTTAATGTGTATGCAAGTGTTTTAGTATCAAATAGCAAAGACGGGTATCAAGCAAGTAATCAACAAGTTCGATGAGCAATCAAAGGAGAATATTCAAGGAAGAACTTGGAGGAATCAAAGAGAAAAGATGAAGATCAAGGAATCATCAAGACAAGAGCTTAAAGGAGAAATGAGATTTAAGTCTTAGATAATTTGTAAGAGATGAAATCTCTTATTCACAAATAGCTCAATTAAAAAGATGCATGAAGAAAATCATTTTTCATAACCTGCATTAAAAGGAATAAGTTTTCGTTAATGAAAATGATTTTTGGAAATAAGATTTTTTAATCCAAGCGCTCGTCCAACACTAAAGTGATAGAAGCGCTCGTCCACTAAAGTGACAGAAGTGCTCGTCCACTAAAGTGATCCAAGCGCCCGTCCACTAAAGTGACACAAGCACTCGTCCACTAAAGTGACACAAGCGCTCGTCCACTAAGGTGATAGAAGCGCTCATCCACCAAAGTCTTTGGACCTGCTAAATTCTTAATGATAAGCTCCGTCCAATGACGTGGCATATGAAGCTCGTCTACCATATGGAGCTCATCTACTAAATGGAGCTCGTCTACTAGTTGGAGCACGTCCAATTACTTTGTGTTTTAGTACTCCCGTCTGCTGATGTGGCATATGGAGCTCGTCTACTAGCCGATCCTAATGTAAAATCTTAATGGCTAGATGGACGCGAAATCTATAAGAACTATAAGAATCTTATTTCAAGAACCAGAATCAAGAAAACAGATTCTGTTAAATCAAATCCAAATCTGTTTTGATTTATCCCAACGACTATAACTTGTTTTCTATATAAAGAGGGATCAAAGGAACACTTTTACAACATATACGAATATCATAACATATCGCTGTTTTACGAAATCAATTTGAGAAATCAATTGTGAAAATCATTCATCATCTTTCTTGAGTGTACTGTGAAAAGAGTGTTTCAATACTCATAAGTGCTTCAATTTGTTTATCTGACTATTGAGAGTTAGGAATCAATTTTTGTTTTACATTTCGATTGTAAAGAGAGAGGGAGACTCTCTGAGTGATTAGGGTGAGGTATCCCTAAGGTTGAACATTGAAGCTCTTCACAAGAGTGTGGTATCTCGAGGTGAAGGAGTGCTCTGTGGTGTAAAGGTTTTTCAAGCTACCTGGCAAAGCTTGTGTGTTAGTGTGTGAAATCCCACAGGTGGAGTGGGGACTGGATATAGGTCACAGTGGAGGTGACTGAACCAGGATAAATCTGGTTGTATGGTATCCCTAAACTCAAACTCCTTTACTTTCTGTTTATGTTCAAGAACCTGCAACTTTGATGTTTAAAGTTCAATATAATTTATGTTCTTGATCTGTATAAACTGTATTGAAACCTGAGTTCGATTGTAATCAAGACTGTGTTATCGGCGTTTAAAACTGAGTTGATCAAAATCATTCTTGATTACTAAAATTGAACTATTACTGAAACTGAAACATGCAAGTTGTTCATTCTTTATTGTTAATGCTTGTATCTGAAACTTGCATAATAAAAGATTTTCATAAATCTGAAACTTTTGAATTTAAATAAATTTCCAAATCAATCCTCAATAAGTATTGATTCAATCATCATAAAGAATTTTTCAACATAAATTTTCGAAAATATCCCAAAAAAATTTGAATATTTAATTTGAAATTTGAAATCTTTAATATTTTTGGCAAGAATAAATGTTTAATATGAGAATATGGCAATCTCTTCAATTTTCTCTTTTTTAACCACAATTTCAGTAAATGTCTATTTAGTTACTTGTGGTATAATTGAAGCTTTCCATAAGAATATTTAAATTTCAAATAATCAAATTAATTTTCGAAATTAGCTCCATAAGTGAATTTCATATTTGAATTTAAAAGCTTGAATGATTTTTGGAAAGAAAAAATATCTAAAAAAAAATGTGTCAAATTCAATTGAATTCTTTCATTCTTAACCATAATTGAAATAAATATCATCTAAACATTTATGTTGTAATTAAGGATTTCCATAATTTTGACAATTTTAAATTTCAATTTTTATCACCATCAATTTTTATAAAATCACCATAAAATTTTGAATTTCGAATTTAAAACACGAATCATAAAAATTTGTTGATCATTTAAATCTCCAAAATCAATCCTCCATCAATTTTCGAATCAAACAACATTAATGATTTACTACCACAATCTTAATGATTTTAAATATGAAAACATGTGGTATATTAATTCATGATTAGAAATTGATTTCTCAATAAAGTCCGGGTATGAATTAAATCACAATTTGAATCTTAAATTAATTCTTCAATCAGATTTTGATTTTAAATAAAAAGAGGAAATAGAGATTTTTGAATTATTAAAATATATATCACCCAAAAAAATTCGAAAATAAGGAGAACAAAAATTTGGATTTTGAATTTGAAATGTCACAAATTAACTCTCTTTATTAGTGTATTCAGAAAATATTAAAGTGATATAATAACTTATTGATAATTTAAATTTCAAAACTGATCCTCAATAAATTTAAAAAAATAACTTTGTATCGTAAAAGTATTTAATGCCAATTCAAATTTGAATTAATTTGAAATTGATATCTAGAAAATGATTAGAAAATTAAATAAGATATAATATCATAAAGAAACATTTATTAGAAAATTAATTTAGGATTTGATTAAAAAAAACTATTTTAAAAAAATGTCAGATTTCGTAGCCTAATTGATTATGCTAATCGATTATGTGCCTACTTTTCCGCAAATTTTCTAAGATCGTCCTATAATCGATTATCTTAATCGATTACAGTATTTCTGACTTTCTTTCCTATTTTTCTCGAGGAACCATAATCGATTATCTAATAGACTATCCTCATCATTTTCCAAAAAAAAAAATTATAACAAGGAAGATTTGTAACTTACTCAAATTATTTATACCATGCTTCACATAAACAATCAAATATCATATAAGCACATTCATGGCATTTTCACAAAGTTCATACACCATTTTGATAGAGTTTGATTGATTTCATATGAACATATTTATCAACATACTTCCATTTAGCAAATTTCACATTTGAGTTTATATGGGAGGTAGAGGATAGAGTTACCTCGTTGCATGAATTTTCAAGACTATTCCTTCTTACCCACTTTCACTTGATTTTGAGTCTAGCTCATACATTGTCTACCTTGTTTGAGTTGTTCATTAAGATACCTTTGCTTCTTTTGGTGGTAATTGCATTTTCTAACTTGTGAAGCATTTTTCTTGATGTCCTCTCCTTTTCCAAGATAACTTGTTTCTCAATTTTGAACTTTTCCAGCACATTTGAAGAACTACAGAAACTTTTTGGTACCCATCTCATATTGGGTCCTTAACGACCAGTTTGCTTTCGGGGTTTGATCTTCATACCAGATATGGGGAGAAGAGCTAGTATGAACATGTAGGCTATGGGGTAGCGTAAGATGAAACGTTAACCCATGACCCTGGTGTTTGATTAAATGCCTATATGACAGTTTGTATGATAACATGTTTATATGCCTCTGTCTAATTGTTATATGGTGTTAATTGTTGTGATGATGATATTGGAATGACTGTTATTAATTGATTTAAGTTGGTATGAATGTTCTTGTTATTGAATGTTGTCTGTTATGAACATGTTGAATGTTGATGCCATGTTGTAATGAGTTATAATGGTTATTGGCTGTTGTTTGATGTTGTGCTCTTATTGAGTGTTGATTGTTGAGGATGTTAATGCCAGCAATGATGCTAAGATATTAAAAGATGATAACAATGATAATAATGAGAATTAAGGGATGTTTTTCCCAGTTGTTCATAAGACATGAACATAGTGTGAGAGGTAAGGTTATGTTTATAGGGCATAGTTAAAGACTATAGGAAAGGGTTTGGGAAAGGGTTTATGACCCTTTCTGTCCAGATCAGTACGGCCACGCTCCATTGAGCAGGGCCGTGCTTAACAAGGAGGACACCCATGCTCCAATTTGAAACCCAGAGCAGCACGCCCATGCAGAGGGTGAGCACGCCCGTGCTCACCTGACCAGAACAGACCCAGAAATGCTGAAATAGGGGTTTTCACCCCAAACTCTTAAAAGACTTAATAAGATACCAACAAAACATGAACACCAAAGACAAGTGAAAAGATGATGTTGAGCCTTGATGCTTGATGGTCAAGGTGTTGTTGATGTTGTACCTTGGTAGCCTAGTGGCCAAGGGGGCCTTGATGCATGATGGTCAAGGTGTTGAGGCTTTGATGCTTTTTGGCTAGAGTGTTATCTAACATTTAAAGTTAAAAGATTAAAGATGATGTTACCTTTGGTGCTTGTTGGCCAAAAAGGTTAAACCATAATAAATGGTGTTGATGGAGGTGGTGGATGACGGTTGTTTATTATGTGCATACATCATGCATGGAGTTTTAGGGGGAGGTACGATAGTAAAAGGGAGGTCGTCCCCGTGTAAGACGATCTGGACATCCACGGTGATTCATCCGAGACTAAGGGGATCATGTACACTCGTGGTGGCGCATCTGAGGAAAAGGTGTGTTGGCTTTCCTAGGGGTCCACCCATGGTAAGGTGAACTGCCCCGGTGTTGGTGCTTTTTGGCCAATGTGGAAATGTAACTCTGAAGTTGTGTGCCTGGTGTAGATGGATCCACATGCATTCAGAGTAGTGCTTCGCATTGCAACGTATGATTGATGTTATATTGTGATATGCTTGTTGTGGTGGTATGATAACTATATTATGGTTACTGAGGAGTGACTCCGAGGAGCCGCTACTCGTAGTTTAGTTTATGTTTAGTTTAGTTGTTTATCGGATTGATTATACCAGCTCTGAATATGACATTGTGGTTGTGTTTGTTTATATCTTTTGTTTATGTTTATGTTTATGATATGTCTTTCTTCTTAAACATGTTTTATTTTCCGCATTGAGACCTTGTTACAATGTGGTATCCTTTACCCGTTGGTTTTCTTTTATAAAGAATAAGGACGTGTTTATCTTATTTCGAAAAATTAAATTATTCCTTTCTATGTTATCCCTTTAAAAATAAATGCGGGATAGAGGGTGTCACATTTAGTGGTATCATAGCAGTTCGACAATGTCCGGACGTGGTATGAGTCTGTTGCGAGTCTTTTGTGTGCTCTTGTTTGAATTGTCTATACTTGTTATAGATAATGATGCTTTAGTGTTAAGAACCTTTAGTTCTTCCCGCTTGGTTCTCTGCTGGGAGAGCCTTTACCCTTAGGGGAGCCGGAGCCTCTCAGTCCAAGGACTCAACCCAAGGTATGTGCCTAATTGGTGAAAGTTTAACCAATCAAGGTGATAGAAATTTCGAGAACGAAATCTTTATAACGGGGTGGAACTGTAACACTCCATTTTTTGTAAATAAGCTTATTGATTTTATATATGTTTGTATATGCTTGTTATGTTTGTTTTTAATGCCTAAGTTCATGTTTGAGGAAGTTAAGCATTAGAAAGGTTCAATCCTTTTAGAGTACAAGTAACCTATTTCACTGTTTTGGCCATATCTTGAGTTCTATATTGTCGATAGATGTGATCTTTATGGCGTTGGAAATCTAAGAGAATTATCTACAAGTCCTATTTTATGTGTTTTGTCCAATTCAGCCGTTTAGATGGTCTTGCAGTACAATCTTTGAGCACCCCGTGCTCAATAGGTAGCAAGGTCGTGCTCAGGTCTCAGAGTCTATAAATAGAGCATTTCCGTGAGGGTTGCGACCCAAAACTCTTTTTGACACTTTGGTAAATCCTAGTGCGATAGAAACCTCTTCCCTTTCCCTTCCGTTTAACCCTTCGAAGTGCTCGGTGTTCTTGCTCTAGTTTTGGGAGAGGAGTAGCACGATAGTATCGTTTAAGGTAACGTTGTCTTCCCTCTCTTAGTCTCTTTTCTATTATTAGATCTAGAGACTAATTGGTTGTCCCCTTCTTGTTTGGCCAATGCTTGGGAACACAACCAGTTTGCTTTCGGGGTTTGATCTTCATACCAGGTATGGGGAGAAGGGCTTGTATGAACATGTAGGCTATGGGGTAACGAAAGATGAAGGGTTAACCAATGACCCTGGTGTTTGATTAAATGCCTATATGACAGTTTGTATGATAACATGTTTATATGCCTCTATGTCTAATTGTTATATGATGTTAATTGTTGTGATGATGATATTGGCTTGACTGTTATTAATTGATTTATGTTGGTATGAATGTTATTGTTATTGAATGTTGTCTGTTATGAACATGTTGAATGTTGATGCAATGCTATAATGAGTTATAATGGTTGTTGGTTGTTGTCTGGTGTTGTTCTCTAATTGAGTATTGATTGTTGAGAATGTTAATGCCAACAATGATGTTACGATGTTAAAAGATGATAACAATGATAATAATGGGAATTAAGGGATGTTTTTCCCAATTGGTCATAAGACATGAAGATAGTGTGAGAGGTGAGGTTATGTTCATAGGGCTTAGTTAAAAACACTAGGATTTATTGAGTGTTCCAGGGACATTAATATTGAAGTCGTAATTAAAGGATTAATTCCCCAAGAGGATAAGACATGAATATTAATGAAGAATAGTTAAGATTAATGTAGCTGATGTTCAATGGATTAGTAGAAGCCAATAGGTTGAATCTGTGAACTGTCCCAAGGATTTGGGAAAGGGTGTCTGACCATTTCTGCCCAGATCAGTACGGCCACGCTCCATTGAGAACGACCGTGCTCCAGTTTGAAACCCAAAGCAGCATGCCCGTGCTGAGTGTGAGCACGCCCATGCTCCCCTGACCAGCACAGAACCGGAAATGCAGAAATAGGGGTTTTCATCCCGAACGCTTAAAGGACTTAATAAGATACAAAAGAAACATGAAGACTAAAGACAAGTGAAAATAGGATGTTGAGCCTTGATGCTTGATGGTCAAGGTGTTGTTGATGTTGTACCTTAGTAGCCTAGTGGCCAAGGGGGACCTTGATGCATGATGGTCAAGGTGTTGAGGCTTTGATGCATTTTGGCCAGAGCATTGTCTAACGTTTAAAGTTAAAAGAGGTTCTTGTTGGCCAAAGAGGTTAAGCCATAATAAATGGTGTTGATGGAGGTGGTGGATAACGTTTGTTTGTTGTGTGCATACATCACGGATGGAGTTTTAGGGGGAGGTACGATAGTTAAGGGAGGTCATCCGCGTGTAAGATGATCTGGTCATCCACGGTGATTCATCCGAGACTAAGGGGATCATGTACACCCATGGTGGCACTTCTGAAAATAAGGTGTGTCGGCTATCCTAGGGCTCCACCCATGGTAAGGTGAACTGCCCCGGTGTTGGTGCTTTTTGGCCAATGTGGAAATGTAACTCTGAAGTAGTATGCCTAGTGTAGATGGATCCACATACATTCGGAGTAGTGCTTCGCATTGCATCATACGATTGATGTTATATTGTGATATGCTTGTTGTGTTGGTATGATGACTATGTTATGGTTTCTATGTGTTGTATGTTCATCTTACCAACTATCCTGTTGCCGTTATGTTTATATATATGGTTCTAACTCCCCGTCTTTCGTTGTTTGCTTTGCATGTATCTTTTGGTTATGTAGAGGACGGTGAGCAGCTTGGAGTGGAGTGACTCCAAGGAGCCGCTACTTGTAGTTTAGTTGTTTATCTTAGTTGTTTATCGGATTGGTTATACCATCTCGGTAATGTGACATCGTGGTTGGGTTCGTTTATATCTATTGTGTATGTTTATGTTTATGATATGTCTTTCTTCTTAAACATTTTTTATTTTCAGCATTGAGACCTTGTTACAACGTGGTATCCTTTACCCGTTGGTTTTATTTTTTAAAGAATAAGCACGTGTTTATCTTATTTCAAAAAATTAAATTATCTCCCTCTATGTTATCGCTTTAAAAATACATGCAGGGTAGAGGGTGTCACATTTAGTTGTATCGAGCAGTCGTCCTCTGTCCCGACGTGGTATGAGTCATTGCGAGTCTCTTCTGTGTACACTTGTTTGAATTATCTATACATGCTATAGATAATGATTCTTTAGTGTTAAGAACCTTTAGTTCTTCCCGCTTGGTTCTTTGCTGGGAGTGCCTTTACCCTTAGGGGAGCCAGAGCCTCTCAGTCCAAGGACTTAACCCAAGTTATGTGCCTAATTGGTGAAAGTTTAACCAATCAAGGAGATATAAATTTCAAGGATGAAATTTTTATAAGGGGTGTGGAATTGTAATACCCCGTTTTTCATAAATATGCTTAGTGCTTTTATGTGTTTGTATATGATGTTATGTTTATTTTTAATGCCTAAGTTCATGTTTGGGGAAGTTTAGCTTTAGAAAGGTTCCATCCTTTTAGAGTCCAAGTAACCTGTTTCACCTTTTGGACATATCTAGAGTTCTAGATATTCGTTCAAGGTGATGTTTTAGAGTCCAACCTGTTTCACCTTTTATGTGTTTTGGCCAATTCGATCGTCTAGATGGTCTTGCAGTAAAATCTTTGAGCACCCCGTGCTCAACAGGGAGCAAAGCCGTGCTCAGGTCTCATAGTCTATAAATAGGGCATTTCCGTGAGGGTTGCGACCCAAACCCCCTTTTTGGCACTTTGGGCAATCCTAGTGCAATAGAAACCTCTTCCCTTTCCCTTCCCTTGAACCCTTTGAAGTGCTTGGTGTTCTTGCTCCAGTTTGGGTAGAGGAGTAGCGCGATAGTATCGTTTAAGGTAACGTTGTCTTCCCTCTCTTAATCTCTTTTCTATTATTAGATCTAGAGACTAACTGGTTGTCCCCTTCTTGTTTGACCAAGGCTAGGGAAACTCATCAAGCCGCTTGAGGGAACACGACCAGTTTGCTTTCGGGGTTTGATCTTCATGCCAGATATGGGGAGAAGGGCTAGTATGAATATGTAGGCTATGGGGTAGCGTAAGATGAAGGGATAACCCATGACCCTGGTGTTTGATTAAATGCCTATATGATAGTTTGCATGATAACGTGTTTTTAAGTCTCTATGTCTAATTGTTATATGATGTTAATTGTTGTGATGTTGATATTGGCATGACTGTTATTAATTGATTTATAATGGTATGTATGTTCTTGTTATTGAATGTTGTTTGTTATGAACATGTTGAATATTGATGCCATGTTGTAATGTGTCAGAATGGTTATTGGTTGTTGTTTGGTGTTGTTCTCTTAATGAGTGTTGATTGTTGAGGACGTTAATGCCAACAATGATGTTAAGATGTTAAAAGATGATAACAATTATAATAATTAGAATTAAGGGATGTTTTTCCCAGTTGTTCATAAGACGTGAACATAGTGTGAGAGGTAAGGTTATGTTCATAGGGCTTAGTTAAAGACCCTAGGATTGATTGGTGAGTGTTCCAGGGACATTAATAATGAAGCTGTGATTAAAGGATTAATTCCTTGTGATGATAAGACATGCATATTAATGAAGAACAGTTAAGATTAATGAAGCTGATGTTCAATGGATTAGTAGAAGTCAATAGGTTGAATATGTGAACTGTCCCAAGGATTTGGGAAAGGGTTTCTGACCCTTTTTGCCCATATCAGTACGGCCACACTCCATTGAGCACGACCGTGCTTAACAAGGAGCACACCCTTGCTCCAGTTTGAAACCCAGTTCAGCATGCCCGTGCTGAGGGTAAGCACGCCCTTGCTCACCTGACCAGAACAAAACCAGAAATGCAGAAATAAGGGTTTTCACCCTAAACACTTAAAAGACTTAATAAGATACCAACGAAACAAGAAGACCAAAGACAAGTGAAAAGATGATGTTGAGACTTGATGCTTGATGGTCAAGGTGTTGTTGATGCTGTACCATGGTAGCCTAGTGGCCAAGGGGGCCATGATGAATGATGGTCAAGGTGTTGAGGGTTTGATGCTTTTTAGCCAGAGTGTGGTCTAATGTTTAAAGTAAGAGATTAAAGACGATGCTACCTTTGGTGCTTATTGGCCAAAGAGATTAAGCCAAAATAAATGGTGTTAATGGAGGTGGTGGATAATGGTTGTTTGTTGTGTGCATACATCATGCATGGATTTTTAGGGGGAGGTATGATAGTTAAGGGGAGGTCGTTGATAAGCCTCTGGCTTATCTAGTTTTATGACTAGATGAACTATGGTTCATGAGCCTATTTATTCGAGTTCACTCTCGTTTTCGTCCAAATTTGCCTTGTTTTGTTCCTAAGTTGGACTTTGACTCATTTTGTGTATTTTGTGTAGTTTTTAGGTTATTTTGAATAGAATTACGCTTGTGGGTGCTTTTGTTGTTTCAGGTTAAATAAGTGAAGCTCCGGGAGTCAAGGAAAGTCGAAAAGCAGTGGAAATTGCAAGTCTGGAGACACTCGCCTCACGAGTGTATGCTCGCCCCGCGAGCCTGAAAGTCAACAAAGCAGCAAAAGTCATCACTTCTGGCTCGCCACGCGAAAATCCTCTCGCCCCGCGAGAGTCTGAAGACCAGCAAGACAGAGACTATCACGGCATAGCCGTGATTAAGGTCACGGCTGTGACAAATTGAGGTTTGAAGACTCGCCCCGCGAGAGACAACTCGCCTCGCGAGAGCATGAAGACTTGGAAGTCAGAGATCATCACGGCGTAGCCGTGATGAAGGTCACGACCTCGAATTGAAGACTCGCCCGCGAAAGGTGTCTCGCCTCGCGAGTCCCTGAAGACCATATAAGACAGAGACCATCACGGCTTAGCCGTGATGAAGGTCACGGGTGTGACAGATTGGGGTTTGAAGACTCGCCCCGCGAATACAAGCTTGCCTCGCGAAAATCCAAAATTTGAAGCGCGCCAATGCTTAATTTCGCGTCGCGAGAGTAAGCTCGCCCCGCGAGCGGGCGAGAAACATAATCCTTATTTAAAGGCCTTCTCAGATCAGAAGTGGGAGGAAGTTGTTAGCCACTGTTTAGATCAGAGTAGTAGTGCGAATCCTTGTTTCTGGAGCTGCGTCTCCCTTCTCTTTTCTTTTCTTCTTTTAGTTTATTATTATGGAGATTATTGCCGATTGTTTGTGCGTCGTCACGGGCATGAGGAACTAATCCCCTCGTCTAGGGGATCGATGAAGCCACCCATGGCTGTGTAGTGTTCACGTGATGTATGTTTTTCTCCCCTTCTCTCAATAAATGTTTTCCAATTCTGATATTATTGTGTTGATCATATGCTAGCGTGATTAACTAGTTAAACGTGTTAAGGCCGACCGGCGATTCGCGTTTTAGAACTTGAATTGGGATCACTAATTGAATATTGCACGACAGTGGGTAGGAGATTAGTGCAACCACGTAGGGAACAAGGTTTAATAGAATTCGAGGATTAGGATTATGAGACTTGGTGAGTAATTAATCCTAATCATTGAATACGTCCTATTGCGCACGGCTGTGAATTTAGGAGACATTGGGGGTCCCGGTTGACATTGTAATTGAACCTAGGGAGGAATACATAATCACTTGGGTACTATGCATGATTGGGTAGGTGGATTTGAAACCCTAGATATTTAAATTTCTGAATTCAATCACCTTAGCTTAATTCAATTTTTGATTTGAATTGCGATCTTAATCTCCCCTCTCACAACAACTTTCTTCGCTTAACTAAACCTATCGAATTTCTCGCGAATTGGTAGAATTGGAAGCCCAATCCTTGTGTTCGACCTCGGTAAACTCTTACCGTGTTTTTATTACTTGCGACGACCCGGTTCACTTGCCGGTGTCACAACAAGTTTTTGGCTCCGTTGCCGGGGATTGGCACAACCAATTTTCCTAATCTTTAGGAAATTTGATTGATTGGTTAAGCGGTTTTTATTTTTATTTTTCTGTTATTTGTTATTATTTCTCTACTTCTTTGATTCCACTTGGTCTTGCCGTGTTTTTGTATGCGAGGTACCATCTCACAAGAGGACTTGCTATTTGATTCGGAGATCACCAAGACTGAGAAGCGCTTAAGGAAGGAAGTCAGAGAAAGGAAGAGGCTGGAAGCGATTGATTTTGAGGACATGGCTGAAGAAAATCCTCCTCCTCCTCCTCCTCGTTACAAGCCTCTCTTCGAGTACGATCTACCCAGCTTGGGTGATTGTGATTCTTCTATTGTGAGGGGTAACCTGAACACAGACTCCTTCAGAGTTGAAGCATGTGTCACACTCCAGATCCGGGAGAATCAGTTTGATGGGAGTGGCAAACAGGACCCTCATAGACACATCACTCGCTTCCTTGAGGCTTGTGACTTACAGAAGACCAGGGGAGTCTCACAAGATGAGTTTCGCTTGCGGCTTTTCCCTCTTTCTCTTAGGGATGTCGCTCGCGATTGGGTTGACAGTTTGGATAGGAACAGCATCAGAACTTGGGAGCAGATGGCACAGAAGTTCCTAACCAAATATTTTCCTCCTCAGAAGGCGGCACAAGCAAGAATAGCCGTCACATCATTCAGGCAGACGGAGGATGAAACTTATAATGAAGCTTGGGAGAGGTACAACGGACTTTTGAGAAGATGCCCCTCAGCGTTCTTTGACCCCATCTCCAAAGTTCAGCACTTCTTTAATGGGTTGAGGGGACACTATCAGATGAACTGTGATGCCGCAGCTGGCGGCTCGTTCTCTTATTTATCAGCTGAGGATGGATGGGCATTACTGGAGAAAATGTCATATAATGATTACAACCGTGGAAGGGAAACCTCAAATGGAATCAGTTCTGGGGCAATGGAGGCCATTCTTGAGCAAAACAGATTGTTAAAGATGCAGATTGAAGCTTTGTCTGGGAACAAGAGGGTTAATGCGATACACGAGGGAATGCCTCCGGGTTGTGCAAATTGTAATGGAGATCATGACACTCATATTTGCCCGCTAAATTTCTCTCAGGAACATGTGGACTCATGCCACAACTTCTATGACACTGTGCCCCAGAACAACTATCAGAGGAACAATCAGAATCAGAATAGGGGCTACATGAGAAGAGACCATCCGGGATTTGCTTGGAGTAATGTTAATGGTGGTCTAGCCGGTCAACAACATCCGCAACAGAATTGGCAACAACCTCAACAGGGTCTGAGACCGAACATTGGAATTCAAAGAACGCAATACTCAGCAGAGCTCTTCCGGGCCTAATCGATTCTGCGATGAGATAGTGGAAGACAACCTTGGGAGATGGCTTTTGAGAAGTTGTCAACCTTTACAGCACATCTTTTGAGAAGATGAATACAGCAATGGAGAAGTTGTCAATCGACACAAATACTGCCATTAACAAGTGGGCAACTCATACAGGGTCGACAATTCAGAATCTTGAGACGCAAATAGCGCAGCTCGCGAAGCAATTAAATGAGCGTCTCCCAGGCACTCTCCCAAGTGACACTGAGAACAACCCTAAGAGCCAGTGCAATGCCGTAACCACTAGAAGCGGTAGAGTGCTGGAATCTAACAGGGGTGCACCTAGTTCTCCGGAATTTGAGGTCTCAAACCCACCACATGTTGAGGAAGAACAACCTGAGAAAGAAGAGGAGTTAGCAAGAGGTAAGGCACCGGAGCAAGGAGGGAGGTTAAAGCTTGTAGATGAAGAGTTCCGTAGAAAGAAGTGGGTAGAGCCCAAGGACCTCCCGTCCTACATGAAGGTACCATACCCTGAGAGATTGAAGAAACCCTCTCGAGATAAACAGTTCAGTAAATTCCTTGATGTCTTCCGCAAACTTCAGATCAACATTCCCTTTGCGGAAGCCCTGGAACAAATGCCGTCATATGCCCGGTTTATGAAGGAGCTTCTCTCCAAGAAGCGGAAAATAGTGGATGAGGAAACGGTTGCTTTGACCGAGGAGTGTAGTGCCATTCTTCAGAGAAAACTCCCTCCAAAGTTGAAGGATCCCGGTTCCTTTTCGATACCATGTACTATTGGAGAGATGAATATAGGGAAGGCGTTGTGTGATCTAGGGGCAAGCATCAACTTAATGCCCCTCTCTATGATGAAGAAGTTGGGGATTAAGGAAGCCAAGGATACACGGATGTCACTCCAACTAGCCGATCGCTCTATCAAATACCCTTATGGGGTTGTCGAAGACTTGCTAGTGAAGGTGGACAAATTCATATTTCCGGCAGATTTTTTGGTGCTCGATATGGATGAAGACGCCGAGATCCCCCTCATATTGGGGAGGCCATTCTTGGCCACAGGGCGTGCTTTGATTGATGTGCAACAAGGGAAACTCACCCTCCGTGTACAAGATGAGAATGTAGTCTTCAATGTCTTCAAGGCAATGAAGTACCCAGTGGAGAGGTCGGAAGTCTATCAAGTGGATGTGGTGGGCTCAATTGTCAAGGAAAAGACCACTAGAGAAGCCCATGGTTCATCACTTGCGCAAGTGTTGGTAGAATCCCATGATTATGATTATGATAGTGGGGAAGAAGACCCCTTGGGAGATGAGGATTACCTTGAGTCCTTGAAGCACATGGAAGCCTTACCAAGTCTCCCAAGGGATGAAGGTGCAAAGGAAAAACTCAACACTGAAGGCGGGGAAGAAGAGAACAAAGCTCCGGAGTTGAAGCAACTCCCAACCCACTTAAGGTATGCATTCTTGGGGGAGAAGGGACAACATCCAGGTAATCATTAGCAATGCCTTGAAAAAGGATGAAGAAGAGAAGTTTTTGAGAGTTCTTAGGGAACACAAATCCGCCATTGGGTGGAAGATTTCGGACCTAAAAGGTATAAGCCCTTCCCTATGCATGCATAAAATTTTGATGGAGGATGGTTACAAGCCGGTGGTCCAACCACAAAGACGGCTAAATCCCATCATGAAAGAAGCCGTGCGTAAGGAAGTGATTAAACTTTTGGATGCCGGAATCATCTACCCAATCTCGGATAGCAATTGGGTTAGTCCGATTCATGTGGTCCCAAAGAAAGGTGGAACAACCGTGGTGGTCAACGAAAACAATGAATTGATCCCAACAAGGACCATCACGGGGTGGAGAGTTTGTATCGACTACAGAAGACTAAATGAAGCAACAAGAAAGGATCACTTCCCTCTCCCCTTCATTGATCAAATGCTTGAGAGGCTAGCAGGGTATGAGTACTACTGTTTCTTAGATGGTTACTCCGGCTATAATCAAATTGTGGTGGATCCTCAAGACCAAGAGAAGACGGCCTTCACTTGTCCCTATGGAGTCTTTGCCTATAGGAGGATGCCCTTTGGATTGTGCAACGCCCCTGCCACTTTCCAAAGGTGCATGCTTTCTATTTTCTCGGACACGGTGGAGAAATGCGTTGAGGTGTTCGTGGACGACTTCTCGGTCTTTGGAACCTCATATGACAACTGCTTGAAGAACTTGAGTTTGGTGCTTAAAAGGTGCCAAGAGACTAACCTTGTGCTCAATTGGGAGAAATGCCACTTCATGGTCAAGGAAGGTATAGTCTTGGGGCACAAAATCTCCCACAGGGGGATTGAGGTTGATAAGGCGAAGATCGAGTTGATTGAGAAGCTGCCCCCACCAACCACTGTAAAGGGGGTGAGGAGTTTTTTGGGGCATGCCGGGTTCTACCGGAGATTCATCAAAGATTTCTCCAAAATCGCAAGGCCGCTTTGCGACCTTCTTGTGAAGGATGTATCCTTTGATTTTAATGATTCTTGTTTAAATGCCTTCACTGTTTTGAAAAATATGCTTGTCACCGCACCCATAATCACTGCACCTAATTGGAATTTGCCATTTGAAATCATGTGTGATGCTAGTGATTATGCGGTGGGGGCTGTTTTGGGGCAGAGGGTGGAGAAATTAGCTCGTGTCATTTATTATGCAAGTAAAGTTTTGAATGAGGCACAAGCTAATTATTCCACCACTGAAAAAGAGCTACTTACTGTGGTGTTTGCTTTGGATAAGTTTAGATCCTACATCGTGGGGTCTAAGATTGTGGTTTTCACTGATCATGCAGCCATTAAACACTTGATGACAAAAGAAGAGGCCAAACCTAGATTAATGCGGTGGATTCTTCTTTTGCAGGAATTTGACGTAGAGATTAAGGACAGGAAAGGATCCGAGAATGGTGTGGCGGACCACTTATCTAGGTTGGTCAATCCCGACACCAAGGAGGAGTCGTTAGACATCATGGAAGAATTTCCTGATGAAAAGTTGTTAGCACTTATTGAAAATTCCCCTCCTTGGTTCGCGGACATGGCCAACTTCAAATCTTCAAATGTGGTTCCGCAAGATTGGACTCGTCAACAAAGGAAGAAGTTCCTCTCAGATGCAAAATACTATATGTGGGAGGACCCATATCTGTTCAAGCAATGCTCAGACGGGATCTTAAGGAGGTGCATTCCCCATGACCAGATCGGAAACGTATTGTGGCATTGTCATGGCTCGGATTATGGTGGGCACTATGGGGGAAGGAAGACCGCAGAAAAAATTCTTCAAAGCGGGTTTTATTGGCCAACGCTTTTCAAGGATGCCCGTACCTTTGTTGAGAACTGTGATCAGTGCCAAAGAGTTGGCAATATCTCTAAGCGGCATGAACTTCCCTTGAATTGCATGCTCGAAGTAGAGCTCTTTGATGTATGGGGGATAGATTTCATGGGGCCATTCCCACCCTCCTTCTCTTACCAATACATTCTGGTGGCTGTGGACTATGTGTCGAAGTGGGTAGAGGCAATCCCGACAATTACGGATGATGCGCGAGTAGTCATGGAATTCCTAAGGCGCAATATCTTCTCTAGGTTTGGGGTCCCTAGAGCGTTGATTAGTGATGGGGGATCCCACTTTTGCAACAATCCATTGCACAAGCTTCTTGAGAAGTATGGGGTCAAGCATAGAGTCGCTACTCCTTATCATCCCCAAACAAATGGGCAAGCGGAGGTGTCCAACCGTGAGTTGAAGCGTATCCTTGAAAAAACCGTCAACTCCTCACGGAAGGATTGGTCAAAGAAATTGGATGATGCTTTATGGGCTTATAGGACAGCGTTCAAGACGCCAATTGGAAGGTCTCCCTACAACTTGGTGTTTGGAAAGGCATGCCACCTGCCGGTGGAGTTGGAAGCGAAGTCTTATTGGGAAATTCGGGAGCTTAACTTTGACTTGACAAAAGCCGGTGAGAAGAGGCTTTTGGATCTGAATGAGTTGTCCGAGATCCGCATGCAAGCTTATGAAAATGCTAGAATCTACAAGGAGCGGACTAAGGCATGGCATGACAAGCACATCTTGCCTAGAAGGTTTGAGCCCGGACAAATGGTACTCCTTTATAATTCAAGGTTGAGGCTCTTTCCTGGAAAGCTGAAATCGAGGTGGTCAGGACCATTCAAGATCCTACAAGTCTTCCCATACGGAGCAGTGGAATTGGAAGGGGCTTCCGGCAACTTCAAGGTGAATGGGCAGAGGCTAAAGCATTATCATGGGAATTCGGTCCCAATTGGCAAGCAAGTGCTTTATCTGGATTAACCCTCCAGGGTGACTTGAGTCGAGGCTCGGGACGTTAAACAAGCGCTACTTGGGAGGCAACCCAAGCTAGGTATCCTTCTTCTCTCTTAACTTTTGTTTTCTTTTTGTTTTTGTTTTTGTTTTTGTTTGTCGCTCTTGAATAATTTGAGAAGATCAAGAGTTGTTGTATGAAAGTCGTGTCGGCAAGCTTGTTGGTTTCTAATTAAATTGAGCACAGATTTCATGAATTATTTTGATCATTGATGATTTCCCCTAAGTTCTGAAATTAGAAAAGTTTATCCCCACTCAAAAATTGAAAACTAAACTTTGAGAGTTTTATTGTGATTACTTGATTTATGATAAGTTTGGGGTGAGGGGGTGCACACACTAGGAATCGTATCTCGGTCAAACAATTTGCGAAATGTCCAGGTGAGGATTTGAGCCTCCAACTCTGTTTTTGAATGTGTGAATCACTGTTAAGTTGCACTTTCCCGAATTTGCTTGAATCTCTTTATGGTTTGCATGTTTATGTGTTGCATCAAATGATTTAGGCAATTTTCTTTGAAAAAACCACTTGGCCTAAAAAGGACCATCCCTAATGCATCTTCCCTAGTTAGCCAAATTGAGCCCAATTGACCTATTGTTTCTTGATGACCCTACATTACGAGCCAAAATCTGAAAAACCATGTTAACCCAATCTTAGGATTAGGAGAGCATGGAAATGAGCAAGAGAAAGGTTGTGAGAAACTAAGTTTGGGGTGGCTACGAGGTGATATGTCATATTGGGATGAGAAAAAGAAAATAAAGGTTGACCCAAGGCAAAAAGAAAAGAAAAAAAAAAGAAGAAAACAAAAATTGCCAAAAGAAAAGGGGCAAAACAAAAATAATAGCAAGGAAAAGGTTGTAGTCACCCGAGCCCAATTGAAAAATGGAAAAAAGGAATTTGAGTGGAAAATGTGTTTAATGCTCATGTTCTCTTAGTTCCTAGGGACTTAAGCCTAAATATCCTTGTATATCCTACCCTGAGCCAAGCCCCATTACAACCTTTAAAAGACCTTCTGATGTTGCATGCATGTTTTCGTGGGAACCGTTTTTGAGATGAAAATCAAATTCATGGGAAGTGCTCTTGATAAGTGAAATTGAGTGAAAAAGTTGATAACCTAGACAAACTTGAGCGAATGAGTGAAATACTAAATGCCCTTGTGAGGAAGGCAATTGTTTGAAATAGGTGATCTTCCTTTGTGTGTATCTTTGAGCCTCAACTTAGACTAATGATTGCATGAATGATGAAGTTCTCAATGGTTTAAAGTAAATGAATGTGGGGATTACATTGATGTAGGGGAGAGATCATTGGAGAAAAACTGTTTTGTAAAGTTGCATTAAATTTGTGCGAAATCGATTGATTCCTTTAGGCTTGCCAAGTCTTGAGTCGTTTTTGAGTTTTAAGCTTGCTTGGGGACAAGCAAGGTTTAAGTTTGGGGTATTTTGATAAGCCTCTGGCTTATCTAGTTTTATGACTAGATGAACTAGGGTTCATGAGCCTATTTATTCGAGTTCACTCTCGTTTTCGCCCAAATTTGCCTTGTTTTGTTCCTAAGTTGGACTTTGACTCATTTTGTGTATTTTGTGTAGTTTTTAGGTTATTTTGAATAGAATTACGCTTGTGGGTGCTTTTGTTGTTTCAGGTTAAATAAGTGAAGCTCCGGGAGTCAAGGAAAGTCGAAAAGCAGTGGAAATTGCAAGTCTGGAGACACTCGCCTCGCGAGTGTATGCTCGCCCCGCGAGCCTGAAAGTCAACAAAGCAGCAAAAGTCATCACTTCTGGCTCGCCACGTGAAAATCCTCTCGCCCCGCAAGAGTCTGAAGACCAGCAAGACAGAGACTATCACGGCATAGCCGTGATTAAGGTCACGGCTGTGACAAATTGAGGTTTGAAGACTCGCCCCGCGAGAGACAACTCGCCTCGCGGGAGCATGAAGACTTGGAAGTCAGAGATCATCACGGCGTAGCCGTGATGAAGGTCACAGCCTCGAATTGAAGACTCGCCCCGCGAAAGGTGTCTCGCCTCGCGAGTCCCTGAAGACCATAGAAGACAGAGACCATCACGGCTTAGCCGTGATGAAGGTCACGGGTGTGACAGATTGGGGTTTGAAGACTCGCCCCGCGAATACAAGCTTGCCTCGCGAAAATCCAAAATTTGAAGCGCGCCAATGCTTAATTTCGCGTCGCGAGAGTAAGCTCGCCCCGCGAGCGGGCGAGAAACAGAATCCTTATTTAAAGGCCTTCTCAGATCAGAATTGGGAGGAAGTTGTTAGCCACTGTTTAGATCAGAGTAGTAGTGCGAATCCTTGTTTCCGGAGCTGCGTCTCCCTTCTCTTTTCTTTTCTTCTTTTAGTTTATTATTATGGAGATTATTGCCGATTGTTTGTGCGTCGTCACGGGCATGAGGAACTAATCCCATCGTCTAGGGGATCGATGAAGCCACCCATGGCTGTGTAGTGTTCACGTGATGTATGTTTTTCTCCCCTTCTCTCAATAAATGTTTTCCAATTTTGATATTATTGTGTTGATCATATGCTAGCGTGATTAACTAGTTAAACGTGTTAAGGCCGACCGGCGATTCGCGTTTTAGAACTTGAATTGGGATCACTAATTGAATATTGCACGACAGTGGGTAGGAGATTAGTGCAACCACGTAGGGAACAAGGTTTAATAGAATTCGAGGATTAGGATTATGAGACTTGGTGAGTAATTAATCCTAATCATTGAATACGTCCTATTGCGCACGGCTGTGAATTTAGGAGACATTGGGGGTCCCGGTTGACATTGTAATTGAACCTAGGGAGGAATACATAATCACTTGGGTACTATGCATGATTGGGTAGGTGGATTTGAAACCCTAGATATTTAAATTTCTGAATTCAATCACCTTAGCTTAATTCAATTTTTGATTTGAATTGCGATCTTAATCTCCCCTCTCACAACAACTTTCTTCGCTTAACTAAACCTATCGAATTTCTCGCGAATTGGTAGAATTGGAAGCCCAATCCTTGTGTTCGACCTCGGTAAACTCTTACCGTGTTTTTATTACTTGCGACGACCCGGTACACTTGCCGGTGTCACAACAAGTTTTTGGCTCCGTTGCCGGGGATTGGCACAACCAATTTTCCTAATCTTTAGGAAATTTGATTGATTGGTTAAGCGGTTTTTATTTTTATTTTTCTGTTATTTGTTATTATTTCTCTACTTCTTTGATTCCACTTGGTCTTGCCGTGTTTTTGTATGCGAGGTACCATCTCACAAGAGGACTTGCTATTTGATTCGGAGATCACCAAGACTGAGAAGCGCTTAAGGAAGGAAGTCAGAGAAAGGAAGAGGCTGGAAGCGATTGATTTTGAGGACATGGCTGAAGAAAATCCTCCTCCTCCTCCTCCTCGTTACAAGCCTCTCTTCGAGTACGATCTACCCAGCTTGGGTGATTGTGATTCTTCTATTGTGAGGGGTAACCTGAACACAGACTCCTTCAGAGTTGAAGCATGTGTCACACTCCAGATCCGGGAGAATCAGTTTGATGGGAGTGGCAAACAGGACCCTCATAGACACATCACTCGCTTCCTTGAGGCTTGTGACTTACAGAAGACCAGGGGAGTCTCACAAGATGAGTTTCGCTTGCGGCTTTTCCCTCTTTCTCTTAGGGATGTCGCTCGCGATTGGGTTGACAGTTTGGATAGGAACAGCATCAGAACTTGGGAGCAGATGGCACAGAAGTTACTAACCAAATATTTTCCTCCTCAGAAGGCGGCACAAGCAAGAATAGCCGTCACATCATTCAGGCAGACGGAGGATGAAACTTATAATGAAGCTTGGGAGAGGTACAACGGACTTTTGAGAAGATGCCCCTCAGCGTTCTTTGACCCCATCTCCAAAGTTCAGCACTTCTTTAATGGGTTGAGGGGACACTATCAGATGAACTGTGATGCCGCGCACCTGGCGCTCGTTCTCTTATTTATCAGGTGAGGATGGATGGGCATTACTGGAGAAAATGTCATATAATGATTACAACCGTGGAAGGAAACCTCAAATGGAATCGGTTCCGGGGGCAATGGAGGCCATTCTTGAGCAAAAGCATTGTTAAAGATGCAGATTGAAGCTTTGTCTGGGAACAAGAGGGTTAATGCGATACACGAGGGAATGCCTCCGGGTTGTGCAAATTGTAATGGAGATCATGACACTCAGATTTGCCCGCTAAATTTCTCTCAGGAACATGTGGACTCATGCCACAACTTCTATGACACTGTGCCCCAGAACAACTATCAGAGGAACAATCAGAATCAGAATAGGGGCTACATGAGAAGAGACCATCCGGGATTTGCTTGGAGTAATGTTAATGGTGGTCTAGCCGGTCAACAACATCCGCAACAGAATTGGCAACAACCTCAACAGGGTCTGAGACCGAACATTGGAATTCAGCAGCGCAATACTCAGCAGGCTCTTCCGGGGCCTAATCGATTTGCAGAATCGATGAGATAGTGGAAGACAACCTTGGGAGATGGCTTTTGAGAAGTTGTCAACCTTTACAGGCACATCTTTTGAGAAGATGAATACAGCAATGGAGAAGTTGTCAATCGACACAAATACTGCCATTAACAAGTGGGCAACACTCATACGGTGGTCGACAATTCAGAATCTTGAGACGCAAATAGCGCAGCTCCTTGAAGCAATTAAATGAGCGTCTCCCAGGCACTCTCCCAAGTGACACTGAGAACAACCCTAAGAGCCAGTGCAATGCCGTAACCACTAGAAGCGGTAGAGTGCTGGAATCTAACAGGGGTGCACCTAGTTCTCCGGAATTTGAGGTCTCAAACCCACCACATGTTGAGGAAGAACAACCTGAGAAAGAAGAGGAGTTAGCAAGAGGTAAGGCACCGGAGCAAGGAGGGAGGTTAAAGCTTGTAGATGAAGAGTTCCGTAGAAAGAAGTGGGTAGAGCCCAAGGACCTCCCGTCCTACATGAAGGTACCATACCCTGAGAGATTGAAGAAACCCCTTCAGGATAAACAGTTCAGTAAATTCCTTGATGTCTTCCGCAAACTTCAGATCAACATTCCCTTTGCGGAAGCCCTGGAACAAATGCCGTCATATGCCCGGTTTATGAAGGAGCTTCTCTCCAAGAAGCGGAAAATAGTGGATGAGGAAACGGTTGCTTTGACCGAGGAGTGTAGTGCCATTCTTCAGAGAAAACTCCCTCCAAAGTTGAAGGATCCCGGTTCCTTTTCGATACCATGTACTATTGGAGAGATGAATATAGGGAAGGCGTTGTGTGATCTAGGGGCAAGCATCAACTTAATGCCCCTCTCTATGATGAAGAAGTTGGGGATTAAGGAAGCCAAGGATACACGGATGTCACTCCAACTAGCCGATCGCTCTATCAAATACCCTTATGGGGTTGTCGAAGACTTGCTAGTGAAGGTGGACAAATTCATATTTCCGGCAGATTTTGTGGTGCTCGATATGGATGAAGACGCCGAGATCCCCCTCATATTGAGGAGGCCATTCTTGGCCACAGGGCGTGCTTTGATTGATGTGCAACAAGGGAAACTCACCCTCCGTGTACAAGATGAGAATGTAGTCTTCAATGTCTTCAAGGCAATGAAGTACCCAGTGGAGAGGTCGGAAGTCTATCAAGTGGATGTGGTGGGCTCAATTGTCAAGGAAAAGACCACTAGAGAAGCCCATGGTTCATCACTTGCGCAAGTGTTGGTAGAATCCCATGATTATGATTATGATAGTGGGGAAGAAGACCCCTTGGGAGATGAGGATTACCTTGAGTCCTTGAAGCACATGGAAGCCTTACCAAGTCTCCCAAGGGATGAAGGTGCAAAGGAAAAACTCAACACTGAAGGCGGGGAAGAAGAGAACAAAGCTCCGGAGTTGAAGCAACTCCCAACCCACTTAAGGTATGCATTCTTGGGGGAGAAGGGACAACATCCGGTAATCATTAGCAATGCCTTGAAAAAGGATGAAGAAGAGAAGTTTTTGAGAGTTCTTAGGGAACACAAATCCGCCATTGGGTGGAAGATTTCGGACCTAAAAGGTATAAGCCCTTCCCTATGCATGCATAAAATTTTGATGGAGGATGGTTACAAGCCGGTGGTCCAACCACAAAGACGGCTAAATCCCATCATGAAAGAAGCCGTGCGTAAGGAAGTGATTAAACTTTTGGATGCCGGAATCATCTACCCAATCTCGGATAGCAATTGGGTTAGTCCGATTCATGTGGTCCCAAAGAAAGGTGGAACAACCGTGGTGGTCAACGAAAACAATGAATTGATCCCAACAAGGACCATCACGGGGTGGAGAGTTTGTATCGACTACAGAAGACTAAATGAAGCAACAAGAAAGGATCACTTCCCTCTCCCCTTCATTGATCAAATGCTTGAGAGGCTAGCCGGGTATGAGTACTACTGTTTCTTAGATGGTTACTCCGGCTATAATCAAATTGTGGTGGATCCTCAAGACCAAGAGAAGACGGCCTTCACTTGTCCCTATGGAGTCTTTGCCTATAGGAGGATGCCCTTTGGATTGTGCAACGCCCCTGCCACTTTCCAAAGGTGCATGCTTTCTATTTTCTCGGACATGGTGGAGAAATGCGTTGAGGTGTTCATGGACGACTTCTCGGTCTTTGGAACCTCATATGACAACTGCTTGAAGAACTTGAGTTTGGTGCTTAAAAGGTGCCAAGAGACTAACCTTGTGCTCAATTGGGAGAAATGCCACTTCATGGTCAAGGAAGGTATAGTCTTGGGGCACAAAATCTCCCACAGGGGGATTGAGGTTGATAAGGCGAAGATCGAGTTGATTGAGAAGCTGCCCCCACCAACCACTGTAAAGGGGGTGAGGAGTTTTTTGGGGCATGCCGGGTTCTACCGGAGATTCATCAAAGATTTCTCCAAAATCGCAAGGCCGCTTTGCGACCTTCTTGTGAAGGATGTATCCTTTGATTTTAATGATTCTTGTTTAAATGCCTTCACTGTTTTGAAAAATATGCTTGTCACCGCACCCATAATCACTGCACCTAATTGGAATTTGCCATTTGAAATCATGTGTGATGCTAGTGATTATGCGGTGGGGCTGTTTTTGGGGCAGAGGGGTGGAGAAATTAGCTCGTGTCATTTATTATGCAAGTAAAGTATTGAATGAGGCACAAGCAAAATATTCCACAACACAAAAAGAGCTACTTACTTGTGGTGTTTGCTTTGGATAAGTTTAGATCCTACATCGTGGGGTCTAAGATTGTGGTTTTCACTGATCATGCAGCCATTAAACACTTGATGACAAAAGAAGAGGCCAAACCTAGATTAATGCGGTGGATTCTTCTTTTGCAGGAATTTGACGTAGAGATTAAGGACAGGAAAGGATCCGAGAATGGTGTGGCGGACCACTTATCTAGGTTGGTCAATCCCGACACCAAGGAGGAGTCGTTAGACATCATGGAAGAATTTCCTGATGAAAAGTTGTTAGCACTTATTGAAAATTCCCCTCCTTGGTTCGCGGACATGGCCAACTTCAAATCTTCAAATGTGGTTCCGCAAGATTGGACTCGTCAACAAAGGAAGAAGTTCCTCTCATATGCAAAATACTATATGTGGGAGGACCCATATCTGTTCAAGCAATGCTCAGACGGGATCTTAAGGAGGTGCATTCCCCATGACCAGATCGGAAACGTATTGTGGCATTGTCATGGCTCGGATTATGGTGGGCACTATGGGGGAAGGAAGACCGCAGAAAAAATTCTTCAAAGCGGGTTTTATTGGCCAACGCTTTTCAAGGATGCCCGTACCTTTGTTGAGAACTGTGATCAGTGCCAAAGAGTTGGCAATATCTCTAAGCGGCATGAACTTCCCTTGAATTGCATGCTCGAAGTAGAGCTCTTTGATGTATGGGGGATAGATTTCATGGGGCCATTCCCACCCTCCTTCTCTTACCAATACATTCTGGTGGCTGTGGACTATGTGTCGAAGTGGGTAGAGGCAATCCCGACAATTACGGATGATGCGCGAGTAGTCATGGAATTCCTAAGGCGCGATATCTTCTCTAGGTTTGGGGTCCCTAGAGTGTTGATTAGTGATGGGGGATCCCACTTTTGCAACAATCCATTGCACAAGCTTCTTGAGAAGTATGGGGTCAAGCATAGAGTCGCTACTCCTTATCATCCCCAAACAAATGGGCAAGCGGAGGTGTCCAACCGTGAGTTGAAGCGTATCCTTGAAAAAACCGTCAACTCCTCACGGAAGGATTGGTCAAAGAAATTGGATGATGCTTTATGGGCTTATAGGACAGCGTTCAAGACGCCAATTGGAAGGTCTCCCTACAACTTGGTGTTTGGAAAGGCATGCCACCTGCCGGTGGAGTTGGAAGCGAAGTCTTATTGGGCAATTCGGGAGCTTAACTTTGACTTGACAAAAGCCGGTGAGAAGAGGCTTTTGGATCTGAATGAGTTGTCCGAGATCCGCATGCAAGCTTATGAAAATGCTAGAATCTACAAGGAGCGGACTAAGGCATGGCATGACAAGCACATCTTGCCTAGAAGGTTTGAGCCCGGACAAATGGTACTCCTTTATAATTCAAGGTTGAGGCTCTTTCCTGGAAAGCTGAAATCGAGGTGGTCAGGACCATTCAAGATCCTACAAGTCTTCCCATACGGAGCAGTGGAATTGGAAGGGGCTTCCGGCAACTTCAAGGTGAATGGGCAGAGGCTAAAGCATTATCATGGGAATTCGGTCCCAATTGGCAAGCAAGTGCTTTATCTGGATTAACCCTCTGGGGTGACTTGAGTCAGGCTCGGGACGTTAAACAAGCGCTACTTGGGAGGCAACCCAAGCTAGGTATCCTTCTTCTCTCTTAACTTTTGTTTTCTTTTTGTTTTTGTTTTTGTTTTTGTTTGTCGCTCTTGAATAATTTGAGAAGATCAAGAGTTGTTGTATGAAAGTCGTGTCGGCAAGCTTGTTGGTTTCTAATTAAATTGAGCACAGATTTCATGAATTATTTTGATCATTGATGATTTCCCCTAAGTTCTGAAATTAGAAAAGTTTATCCCCACTCAAAAATTGAAAACTAAACTTTGAGAGTTTTATTGTGATTACTTGATTTATGATAAGTTTGGGGTGAGGGGGGTGCACACACTAGGAATCGTATCTCGGTCAAACAATTTGCGAAATGTCCAGGTGAGGATTTGAGCCTCCAACTCTGTTTTTGAATGTGTGAATCACTGTTAAGTTGCACTTTCCCGAATTTGCTTGAATCTCTTTATGGTTTGCATGTTTATGTGTTGCATCAAATGATTTAGGCAATTTTCTTTGAAAAAACCACTTGGCCTAAAAAGGACCATCCCTAATGCATCTTCCCTAGTTAGCCAAATTGAGCCCAATTGACCTATTGTTTCTTGATGACCCTACATTACGAGCCAAAATCTGAAAAACCATGTTAACCCAATCTTAGGATTAGGAGAGCATGGAAATGAGCAAGAGAAAGGTTGTGAGAAACTAAGTTTGGGGTGGCTACGAGGTAATATGTCATATTGGGATGAGAAAAAGAAAATAAAGGTTGACCCAAGGCAAAAAGAAAAGAAAAAAAAAAGAAGAAAACAAAAATTGCCAAAAGAAAAGGGGCAAAACAAAAATAATAGCAAGGAAAAGGTTGTAGTCACCCGAGCCCAATTGAAAAATGGAAAAAAGGAATTTGAGTGGAAAATGTGTTTAATGCTCATGTTCTCTTAGTTCCTAGGGACTTAAGCCTAAATATCCTTGTATATCCTACCCTGAGCCAAGCCCCATTACAACTTTTAAAAGACCTTCTGATGTTGCATGCATGTTTTCGTGGGAACCGTTTTTGAGATGAAAATCAAATTCATGGGAAGTGCTCTTGATAAGTGAAATTGAGTGAAAAAGTTGATAACCTAGACAAACTTGAGCGAATGAGTGAAATACTAAATGCCCTTGTGAGGAAGGCAATTGTTTGAAATAGGTGATCTTCCTTTGTGTGTATCTTTGAGCCTCAACTTAGACTAATGATTGCATGAATGATGAAGTTCTCAATGGTTTAAAGTAAATGAATGTGGGGATTACATTGATGTAGGGGAGAGATCATTGGAGAAAAACTGTTTTGTAAAGTTGCATTAAATTTGTGCGAAATCGATTGATTCCTTTAGGCTTGCCAAGTCTTGAGTCGTTTTTGAGTTTTAAGCTTGCTTGGGGACAAGCAAGGTTTAAGTTTAAGGGTATTTTGATAAGCCTCTGGCTTATCTAGTTTTATGACTAGATGAACTAGGGTTCATGAGCCTATTTATTCGAGTTCACTCTCGTTTTCGCCCAAATTTGCCTTGTTTTGTTCCTAAGTTGGACTTTGACTCATTTTGTGTATTTTGTGTAGTTTTTAGGTTATTTTGAATAGAATTACGCTTGTGGGTGCTTTTGTTGTTTCAGGTTAAATAAGTGAAGCTCCAGGAGTCAAGGAAAGTCGAAGCAAAGTGGAAATTGCAAGTCCGGAGACACTCGCCTCAGAGTGTATGCTCGCCCCGCGAGCCCGAAAGTCAACAAAGCAGCAAAAGTCATCACTTCGGCTCGCCACGTGAAAATCCTCTCGCCCGCAAGAGTCTCAAGACCAGCAAGAAGCAGAGACTATCACGGCATAGCCGTGATTAAGGTCACGGCTGTGACAAATTGAGGTTTGAAGACTCGCCCCGCGAGAGACAACTCGCCTCGCGGGAGCATGAAGACTTGGAAGTCAGAGATCATCACGGCGTAGCCGTGATGAAGGTCACAGCCTCGAATTGAAGACTCGCCCCGCGAAAGGTGTCTCGCCTCGCGAGTCCCTGAAGACCATAGAAGACAGAGACCATCACGGCTTAGCCGTGATGAAGGTCACGGGTGTGACAGATTGGGGTTTGAAGACTCGCCCCGCGAATACAAGCTCGCCTCGCGAAAATCCAAAATTTTCAGAGCGCCAATGCTTAATTTCGCGTCGCGAGAGTAAGCTCTCCCCGCGAGCGGGCGAGAAACAGAATCCTTATTTAAAGGCCTTCTCAGATCAGAATTGGGAGGAAGTTGTTAGCCACTGTTTAGATCAGAGTAGTAGTGCGAATCCTTGTTTCCGGAGCTGCGTCTCCCTTCTCTTTTCTTTTCTTCTTTTAGTTTATTATTATGGAGATTATTGCCGATTGTTTGTGCGTCGTCACGGGCATGAGGAACTAATCCCCTCGTCTAGGGGATCGATGAAGCCACCCATGGCTGTGTAGTGTTCACGTGATGTATGTTTTTCTCCCCTTCTCTCAATAAATGTTTTCCAATTCTGATATTATTGTGTTGATCATATGCTAGCGTGATTAACTAGTTAAACGTGTTAAGGCGACCGGCGATTCGCGTTTTAGAACTTGAATTGGGATCACTAATTGAATATTGCACGACAGTGGGTAGGAGATTAGTGCAACCACGTAGGGAACAAGGTTTAATAGAATTCGAGGATTAGGATTATGAGACTTGGTGAGTAATTAATCCTAATCGTTGAATACGTCCTATTGCGCATTTACTGTGAATTTAGGAGACATTGGGGGTCCCGGTTGACATTGTAATTGAACCTAGGGAGGAATACATAATCACTTGGGTACTATGCATGATTGGGTAGGTGGATTTGAAACCCTAGATATTTAAATTTCTGAATTCAATCACCTTAGCTTAATTCAATTTCTGATTTGAATTACGATCTTAATCTCCCCTCTCACAACAACTTTCTTCGCTTAACTAAACCTATCGAATTTCTCGCGAATTGGTAGAATTGGAAGCCCAATCCTTGTGTTCGACCTCGGTAAACTCTTACCGTGTTTTTATTACTTGCGACGACCCGGTACACTTGCCGGTGTCACAACAGTCGTCCGTGTGTAAGATGATCTAGCCAACCACGGTAATTAATCCGAGACTAAGGGGATCATGTACACATGTGGTGGCGCATCTAAGAATAAGGTGCGTCAGCTATCCTTGGGGTCCACCCATGGTAAGGGGAACTTCCTCGGCGTTGGTGCTTTTTGGCCAATGTGGAAATGTAACTCTGAAGTCATACGCCCGATGTAGATGGATCCGCATGCATTCGTAGTAGTGCTTTGCATTGCATCGTATGATTGATGTTATATTGTGATATGCTTCTTGTGTTAGTATGATGACTATGTTATGGTTGCTATGTGTTGTATGTTCATCTTGCCAACTATCCTGTTGCCGTTATGTTTATATATATGTTTCTCACTCCCCGTCTTTCGTTGTTTGCTTTGCATGTTTCTTTTAGTTAAGCAGAGGACGGTAAGCAGCTTGCTGAGGAGTGACTCCGAGGAGCCGCTACTCGTAGTTTAGTTTATGTTTAGTTTAATTGTTTATCCGAGTTGTTTATCGAATTTGTCATACCAGCTCGGTAATGTGACATCGTGGTTGGGTTTGTTTATATCTTTTGTTTATGTTTATATTTATGATATGTCTTTCTTCTTAAACATGTTTTATTTTCCACGTTGAGACCTTGTTACAATGTGGTATTCTTAATGCGTTGGTTTTCTTTTTTAAAGAATAAGCACGTGTTTATCTTATTTCAAAAAATTAAATTATTTCCTTCTCTGTTATCGCTTTAAAAATACATGCGGGATAGAGGGTGTCACATTTAGTGGTATCAGAGCAGTTCGGCCCTGTCCGGACGTGGTATGAGTCTGTTGCGAGTCTTATATGTACTCTTGCTTGAATTATCTATACTTGTTATAGATAATGCTGCTTTAGTGTTAAGAACCTTTAGTTCTTCCCGTTTCGTTCTCTGCTGGGAGAGCCTTTACCCTTAGGGGAGCCGGAGCCTCTCAGTCCAAGGACTCAACCCAAGGTATGTGCCTAATTGATGAAAGTTTAACCAATCAAGTAGATAGAAATTTCATGGACTAAATTTTTAAAAGGGTCGTGGAATTGTAACACACCGTTTTTCGTAAATAAGCATAGTGCTTTTATATGTGTTTGTACATGCTTGTTATGTTTGTTTTTAATGCCTAAGTTCATGTTTGGGGAATTTTAGCCTTAGAAAGGTTCAATCCTTTTAGAGTCCAAGTAACCTGTTTCACCTTTTGGACATATCTTGAGTTCTAGATGTTTAATCGAGGTGATCTTTATGGCATTGGGAAGCTAAGAGAATTATCTACAAGTCTTATTTTATGTGTTTTGGCCAATTTGATCGTTTAGATGGTCTCGCGGTACAATATTTGAGCGCCCTATGCTCAACAGGGAGCAAGGTCGTGCTCAGGTCTCAAAGTCTATAAATAGAGCATTTCCATGAGGGTTACGACCCAAACCCTCTTTTTGGCACTTTGGGCAATCCTAGTGTGACAGAAACCTCTTCCCTGGAACCCTTTGAAGTTCTTGGTGTTCTTTCTCTAGTTTTGGGAGAGGAGTAGCATGATAGTATCGTTTAAGGTAACGTTGTCTTCCCTCTATTAGTCTCTTTTATATTATTAGATCTAGAGACTAATTGGTTATCACCTTCTTCTTTGGCCAAAGATTGGGAAACTCATCAAGTCTTTTGAGGGAACACAACCAGTTTGCTTTCGGGGTTTGATCTTCATACAATGTATGGGGAGAAGGGCTAGTACGAACATGTAGGCTATGGGGTAGCTTAAGATAAAGGGTTAACCCATGATCCTGGTGTTTGATTAAATGTCTATATGACAGTTTGTATAATAACATGTTTATATGCCTCTATGTCTAATCTTTATATGATGTTAATTGTTGTGATGATGATATTGGCATGATGGTTATTAATTGATTTATGTTGGTATGAATGTTCTTGTTATTAAATGTTGTCTGTTATGAACATGTTGAATGTTGATGCCGTGTTGTAATGAGTTATAATGGTTATTGGTTGTAGTTTGGTGTTGTTCTCTTATTGAGTGTTGATTGTTAAGGATGTTAATGCCAACAATGATGTTAAGATGTTAAAAGATGATAACAATGATAATAATGAGAATTAAGAGATGTTTTTCCCAGTTGTTCATAAGACATGAAGATAGTGTGAGAGGTAAGGTTATGTTCATAGGGCTTAGTTAAAGACCCTAGGATTTATTAGTGAGTGTTCCATGGACATTAATATTGAAGCTGTGATTGAAGGATTAATTCCCCATGATGGTAGGACATGAATATTAATGAAGAACGGTTAAGATTAATGAAGCTGATGTTCAATGGATTAGTAGAAGCCAATAGGTTGAATCTATGAATTGTCCCAAGGATTTGGGAAAGGGTTTCTGACCCTTTCTGCCCGGATCGTATGGCCACACTCCATTGAGCACGATCGTGTTTAACAAGGAGCACGCCCTTGCTCCGGTTTGAACCCCAGAGCAAAGCATGCCCGTGTTGAGGGTGAGCACGCTCATGCTCTTTGCCGACCAGAACAAAATCATTAATGATGAAATAGGGGTTTTCACCCTAAACACTTAAAAGACTTAATAAGATACCAACGAAACATGAAGACCAAAGACAAGTGAAAAGATGTTGTTGAGCCTTGATGATTGATGGTCAAGGTGTTGTTGATGCGTTACCTTGGTAGCCTAGTGACCAAGGGGGCCTTGATGCATGATGGTCAAGGTGTTGATGCTTTGATGTTTTTTGGCCAGAGTGTTGTCTAACATTTAAAGTTACGAGATTAAAGATGATGTTACCTTTGGTGCTTGTTGGCCAAAGAGGTTAAGCCATAGTAAATGGTGTTGATGGAGGTGGTGGATAACGGTTGTTTGATGTTTGCATACATAATGCATGGAGTTTCAGGGGGAGGTACGATAGTTAAGGGGAGGTCATCCACGTGTAATACAATCTGGCCATCCATGGTGATTCATCCGAGACTAAGGGGATCATGTACACACGTGGTGGCGCGTCTGAGAATAAGGTGCGTCGGCTATCCTTGGGGTCCACCCATGGTAAGGCGAACTGCCCCAGCGTTGGTGCTTTTTGGCCAATGTGGAAATGTAACTCGAAGTCATATGCTTGGTGTAGATGGATCCACATGCATTCGGAGTAGTGCTTTGCATTGCATCGTATGATTCATGTTATATTGTGATATGCTTCTTGTGTTAGTATGATGACTATGTTATTGTTGCTATGTGTTGTATGCTCATCTTGCCAACTATCTTGTTGTCGTTATGTTTATATATATGGTTCTTACTCCCCATCTTTCGTTGTTTGCTTTGCATGTTTCTTTTAGTTAAGCAGAGGACGGTAAGCAGCTTGCTGAGGAGTGACTCCGAGGAGCCGCTACTCGTAGTTTAGCTTATCTTTAGTTTAATTGTTTATCCGAGGTGTTTATCGAATTTGTTATACCATCTCGGTAATGTGACATCGTGGTTGGGTTAGTTTATATCTTTTGTTTATGTTTATGATATGTCTTTCTACTTAAACATGTTTTATTTTCCGCGTTGAGACCTTGTTACAATGTGGTATCCTTAACGCGTTGGTTTTCTTTTAAAAATAATAAGCACGTGTTTATCATATTTCGAAAAATTAAATTATTTACTTCTATGTTATTGCTTTTAAAATACATACGGGGTAGAGGGTGTCACATTTAGTGGTATCAGAGCAGTTCGGCCCTGTCCGAACGTGGTATGAGTCCGTTGCGAGTCTTCTGTTTGCTCTTGTTTGAATTATTTATACTTGTTATAGATAATGATGGTTTAGTTTTAAGAACCTTTAGTTCTTCCCGTTTCGTTCTCTGCTGAAAGAGCCTTTACCCTTAGGGGATCCGAAGCCTCTCGACCCAACGACTCAACCCAAGGTATGTGCCTAATTGGTGAAAGTTTAACCAATCAAGTAGATAGAAATTTCATGGATGAAATTTTTAAAAGGGTCGTGGAATTGTAACACACCGTTTTTCATAAATAAGCTTAGTGCTTTTATATGTGTTTGTACATGCTTGTTATGTTTGTTTTTAATGCTTAAGTTCATGTTTGGGGAATTTTAGCCTTAGAAAGGTTCAATCCTTTTAGAGTCCAAGTAGCCTGTTTCACCTTTTGGACATATCTTGAGTTCTAGATGTTTGATCGAGGTGATCTTTGTGGCGTTGGAAATCTAAGAGAATTATCTACAAGTCTTATTTTATGTGTTTCAGCCAATTTGATGTTTTAGATGGTCTCGCAGTACAATATTTGAGCGCCCTGTGCTCAACAAGGAGCAAGGTCATGCTCAGATCTCAGAGTCTATAAATAGAGCATTTCCATGAGGGTTACGACCCAAACCCTCTTTTTGGCACTTTGGGCAATCCTAGTGTGACAGAAACCTCTTCCCTTTCCCTTCCCTGGAACCCTTTGAAGTTCTTGGTGTTCTTTTTCTAGTTTTGGGAGAGGAGTAGCACCATAGTATCGTTTAAGGTAACGTTGTCTTCCCTCTATTAGTCTCTTTTATATTATTAGATCTAGAGACTAATTGGTTGTCACCTTCTTCTTTGGCCAATGCTTAGGAAACTCATCACGCCTTTTGAGGGAACACGACCAGTTTGCTTTCGGGGTTTGATCTTCATACAAGGTATGAGGAGAAGGGCTAGTATGAACATGTAGGCTATTGGGTAGCATAAGATGAAGGGTTAACCCATGATCCTGGTGTTTGATTAAGTGCCTATATGACAGTTTGTATGATAACAAGTTTATATGCCTCTATGTCTAATTGTTATATGATGTTAATTGTTGTGATGGTGATATTGGCATGAGTGTAATTAATTGATTTATGTTGGTTTGAACGTTCTTGTTATTGAATGTGGTCTATTATGAACATGTTGAATGTTGATGCCATGTTGTAATGAGTTATAATGGTTATTGGTTGTTGTTTGGTGTTGTGCTCTTATTGAGAGTTGATTGTTAAGGATGTTAATGCCAACAATGATGTTAAGAAGTTAAAAGATGATAACGATGATAATAATGAGAATTGAGGGATGTTTTTCCCAGTTGTTCATAAGACATGATCATAGTGTGAGAGGTAAGGTTTTGTTCATAGGGCTTAGTTAAAGAACCTAGGATTGGTTAGTGAGTGTTCCAGGGCCATTAATAATGAAGCTGTGATTTAAGGATTAATTCCCCATGATGATAAGACATGAATATTAATGAAGAACAATTAAGATTAATGAAGCTGATGTTCAATGGATTAGTAGAAGCCAATAGGTTGAATCTGTGAACTGTCCCAAGGATTTGGGAAAGGGTTTCTGACCATTTCTACCCAGATCAGTACGGTCACGCTCTATTTAGCACGAACGAGCTTAACAATGAGCACGCCCGTGCTCCGGTTTGAAACCCAGAGCAGCATGCCCGTGCTGAGGGAGAGCACGGACCAGAACAGAACCGAAAATGCTGAAATAAGGGTTTTCTCCCGAAACGCTTAAAAGACTTAATAAGATACCAACAAAACATGAAGACAAAAGACAAGTGAAAAGATGATGTTGATGCTTGATGGTCAAGGTGTTGTTAATTTTGTACCTTGGTAGCCTAGTGGCTAAGAGGGCCTTGATGCTTGATGGTCAAGGTGTTGAGGCTTTGATGCTTTTTGCCAGAGTGTTGTCTAATGTTTAAACTTAATAGATTAAAGATGATGTTACATTTGGTGCTTGTTGGCCAAAGAGGTTAAGCCATAATAAATGGTGTTGATGGAGGTGGTGGATAACGGTTGTTTGTTGTGTGCATGCATCATGCATGGAGTTTTTGGGGGAGGTACGATATTTAAAGGGATGTCGTCCGTGTGTAAGACGATCTGGCCATCCACGGTGATTCATCTGAGACAAAGGGGATCATGTACACCCGTGGTGGCACATCTGAGAATAACGTGCGTCGGCTATCCTAGGGGTCCACCTATGGTATGGTGAACTGCCCCGGCGTTGGTGCTTTTTGGCCAATGTGGAAATGTAACTATGAAGTCGTACACCTGGTGTAGATGGATCCACATGCATTCGGAGTAGTGCTTCGCATTGCATCGTATGATTGATGTTATAATGTGAAATGCTTGTTGTGTTGGTATGATGACTATGTTATGGTTACTGTGTGTTGTATGTTCATCTTACCAACTATCTCGTTGCGTTATGTTTATATATATATATATATATGGTTTTTACTCCCCATCTTTCGTTGTTTGCTTTGCTTGTATCTTTTGGTTATGCAGAGGACGGTGATTAGCTTGCTGAGGAGTGACTCTGAGGAGCCGCCACTCGTAGTTTAGTTTATGTTTAGTTTAGTTGTTTATCCGAGTTGTTTATCGGATTGGTTATATTAGCTCTGTAATATGACATCGTGGTTGGGTTTGTTTATATCTTTTGTTTATGTTTATGTTTATGTTTATGATATGTCTTTCTTCTTAAACATGTTTTATTTTCAGCGTTGAGACCTTGTTACAATGTGGTTTCCTTTACCTGTTGGTTTTCTTTTATAAAGAATAAGCACTTGTTTATCTTATTTCGAAAAATTAAATTATTTCCTTCTATGTTATCGCTTTATCTTGTTTGAATTATCTATACTTGTTATAGATAAGGATGCTTTATCATTAAGAACCTTTACTTATTCCCGCTTAGTTTCTTTTGGAAGATCCTTTACCCACGGGGGAGGCGGGAGACTCTCACTCTAAGGCCTCAACCCAGGTATGTGCCTAATTGGTGAAAGTTTAACCAATCAAGGTGATAGAAATTTCAAGGACGAAATTTTTATAAGGGGGTGGAATTGTAACACCCCATTTTTGGTAAATAAGCTTAGGGCTTTTATATATGTTTGTACATGCTTGTTATGTTTGTTTTTAATGCCTAAATTCATGTTTGGGGAAGTTTAGCCTTAGGAAGGTTCAATTCTTTTAGAATTCATGTAAGATGTTTCACCAATTTGGCCATATCTTGAGTTCTAAATGTTCGATCGAGGTGATATTTCTGGCGTTGGAAAATTAAGAGAAGTATCTACAAGTCTTATTTTATATGTTTTTCCCAATTCGTTCATTTAGATGGACTCGCAGTACAATCTTTGAGCGCCCGTGCTCAACAGGGGAGCAAGGTCGTGCTCGAGGTCTCGAGTCTATAAATAGAGCATTTCCGTGAGGGTTGCGACCCAAACCCTCTTTTTGGCACTTCGGTCAATCTTAGTGCAACAGAAACCTCTTCCCTTTCCCCTTCCCTCGAACCCTTTGAAGTGCTTGGTGTTCTTGCTCTAGTTTTGGGAGAGGAGTAGCGTGATATTATCGTTTAAGGTAACATTGTCTTCCCTCTCTTAGTCTCTTTTCTATTAATAGATCAAGAGACTAATTGGTTTTCCCCTTCTTGTTTGTCCAAGGCTAGGGAAACTCATTAAGCAGCTTGAGGGAACACGACCCGGTTTGCTTTCGAGGATTGATCTTCATACCGGTATGGAGAGAAGGGCTAGTATGAACATGTAGGCTATGGGGTAGCGTAAGATGAAGGGTTAACCTATGACCCTGGTGTTTGATTAAATGTCTATATGACAGTTTGTATGATAACATGTTTATATGCCTCTATGTCTAATTGTTAGATGATGTTAATTGTTGTGATGATGATATTGGCATCACTGTTATTAATTGGTTTATGTTGGTATGAGAGTTCTTGTTATTGAATGTTCTCTATTATGAACATATTGAATGTTGATTCCTTGTTGTAATGAGTTATAATGGTTATTGGTTGTTGTTTGGTGTTGTGCTCTTATTGAGTGTTGATTATTGAGGATGCTAATGCCAACAATGATGTTAAGATGTTAAAATATGATAATGATGATAATATTAGAATTAAGGGATGTTTTTCCCAGTTGTTCATAAGACATGAACATAGTGTGAGAGGTAAGGTTATGTTCATAGGGTTTAGTTAAAGGCCGTAGGATTGATTAGTGAGTATTACAGGGACATTAATAATGAATCTATGATTAAAGGATTAATTCCCCATGATGATAAGACATGAATATTAATGAAGAACAATTATGATTAATGAAGCTGATGTTCAATGGATTAGTAGAAGCCAATAGGTTGAATCTGTGGAACTGTCCCAAGGATTTGGGAAAGGGTTTCTGACCCATTCTACCCGGATCAGACGGCTACGCTCCTTTGAGCACGGACGTGCTTAACAATGAGCACGCCGTGATGATCCCATCCGCACACGGGTCAAAAACGAGTGATTAGAAAAAACTGTAGTCAAGGCACGACAACTCGAGTATCGTATCTCAAGGACTCTTGGATTGTTATTAACCTACAAATCAAATTTTTTTTTGGGGGGGGGGGGGGGTTCAGATTCAATGAGAGAAGAATTTATTAAGAAAACAGTGCAATTAAGTGATTATCGATAAGTTGAAACGATTAATATGCTGTTTTGGTTTCCCAACTATCATTGATTCACTTACATTCCATGACCTAAGCGGATTCTAATCTCTTTTCGATTGTAGAAGCAATTAGACAAGCGCAATTGACACTACGAGATATATGTTCCTAAATTCCGAATTAAGCAAACGGATTGAAGCTCTCGTGAATTAAGCAAACACGACACGCACACGCGAATTAAGCAAACGCGATCAAGGTATAGGAACATAGAATCATCGAAATTAATCAATACTTATTCTATACAACTTGAATTAAGCAAACAAGGTATATAGCATAATATTGAAAGAGACAAGCAAATTGATCGGGAATTATGAAACCTCAAGTGTAGGCGGAAACCGATTACAGCAGACTAATCCCTGGTTATTAGTTCTCCATCAAAAACATAATACAAACCCTAGAAAAAATTTGTAAACAGTGAAAATTCTCTGTGATTTGAGTTTGCCCTGGTGCCTTTTATAAATCAGGATTCGCGTCACGGTCGTGATGGCCATCACGGTCAAGCCATGACCAATTCTGCCAAGGGCGCGCATTCAAATTCTGGTCTGTCACGGCCGTGATGCCTATCACGGCCAGGCCGTGATCAATTCTGTCCATGGGTGCTGATCTGTCACGACCGTGACCTCCATCACGGCTGGGCCGTGATCAATTCTGTTCTTTAGGGTTCTCTCATCACACCCGTGATGGTCATCACGGCTGGGCCGTGATGCTCTCTGATCTTCATGGGTAGCTCATCACGGCCGTGACCAGTGTCACGGCCTGGTCGTGATGTCTTCTGCTTTAAGAGTCCTTCCGTTTTTTGCTCTTCTTATTAACCTGAAAACATGAAATAGCAGTAAATGCTTTATTTGACTCATAACTAAAATATCCTAAGACTACTTAAGAGACTCAAAATGTTGCTTGAGGACAGTTAAATCCAAATTCGGGTGAAAACGAGATTAAACTCGAGTAATTAGTGCAAAAGCCATGGTCTTACTAGTTATAAAACTAGTCGAGCCAGAGGCTTATCAAAATACCCCAAACTTAAACCTTGTTTGTCCCCAAGCAAACTAAAACTCAAAAAGACTCAAACTTAGCAAGCTTAAAGGATTCAACCAATTTCGCACAAATTTCATGCAATTTTGACAAGACAACTTTTCTTCAATGTTTTCCCCCTTTTCAACAATGTAATCCTCACATTCATTTACTTTAAACAATTGAGAATTCCATCATTCATGCAATCAGTAATCTGAGTTGAGGATCCAAGTTACACACAAAAGGGAGATCACCAATTTCAAACAATTGCCTTCCTCACAAGGGCATTTAATATTTCACTCATTCGCTCAATTTGTCTAGGCTATCAACTTTTCACTCAATTTCACATTTCAAGAGCACTTCCCATGAATTTGATTTTCATCTCAAACAAGGTTCCCACGAAAACATGCATGCAACATCAAAAGGTCTTTTAAAGGTTGTAATGGGGCCTGGCTAAGGGTAGGATATTCAAAGGTACTAGGCTTTACATCCCTAGGAATTAAGAGAGCATGAAACTTTTTACCTTGACTTCCACTCTTATTCCTTTTTTTCTTTTTTTTTTCTTTTTGATGCTTTGGGTGACCACAGCCCTTTTCCTTATAATACCCTTCTTTGACATTTTTGTACTTTTCTTTTTTTTTTTCTTTTTGCCTTTGGCTCTAACCTTTATTTTTCTTTTTCTCAACCCAGAATGACATATCAAACCTTGTAGCCACCCCAAACTTACTTTCTTGCAACCCTTCTCTTGCTAAGCATCCATGCTCTCCTAATCCTAAGATTGGGTTAACATGGTATTTCCAGATTTTTGGCTTATAACATAAGGTCATCAAGAAACAATAGGCTTATTAGGCTCAATGTGGCTAACTAGGGAACATGCATTAGAGATGGTTCTTTTTAGGCTAAGTAGTTATTTCAAAGAAAATTTCCTAAATCATTTGATGCAACCACATAAGCATGCAAACCATGAAGAGATTCAAGCAAATCCGGGAAAGTGCAACTTAAAAGTGATTCACACAATCAAAAACATTTTGGAGGCTCAAATCCTCACCTGGACATTTTTCGCAAATTGTTTGACCGAGATTCAATCCCTAGTGTGTGCATCCCTTCACCCCAAACTTATCATAAATCATGCAGTCACAATAGAATATCTCAAAGTTCAATTTTCAATTTTTCACATGGGGATCAATTTTCAATTTTCAAAACCTAGGGGGAAATCATCAACAGTCAACAAATATCATGCAATCAATCTATGCTAGATTTAATTAAAATCCATTCAAGCTTCAGACACAAGACTCGCACACAAACGACTCAAAGCAACACAAACAAGAAAAACAAAACAAACACACAAACAAAACAATTGGTTCCCTCCCCCACACTTAAGACATGCATTGTCCTCAATGAAAGAATATAAATATAAAATAAGAGTGAGGGAAAGGAGAAGGTGCTCCCTGATCAAGTTGCAGTGTAGGTGGGCTCTCCCAAGGAGAGCTCTTCAACGGTTGCATCTTCAGGCACCGAGCTCTCATGGAATAGCTTCAAGCGCTGCCCATTAACCTTAAAAACCTTGTTGCTGCCTGCACTTGTTATTTCTACCGCACCATGAGGGAAAACATCAGTAACAATAAATGGGCCAATCCACTTGGATCGAAGTTTCCCATCCATCACTTTTAGGTGGGAGTTAAACAATAAAACTTGTTGGCCCACAGAGAATTCCTTCCTAGAAATCATCTTGTCATGGAAGTGCTTAGTTTTCTCTTTATAAATTCGAGAGATTTCATAGGCTTCCAACCTAAGCTCTTCAAGCTGCTGTAATTGGAGTTTCCTTTCAATGCCTGCTTTTTGCATTTCCAAATTACAACTTTTGACCGCCCAATAAGCACGGTGCTCAATTTCTACAGGAAGGTGACATGCCTTACCGAACACAAGTCTATAGGGAGACATCCCTATTGGTGTCTTGAAAGCTATTCTTTGAGCCCAGAGTGCGTCTTCGAGATGGCGGCTCCAGTCCTTCCTATTTGGCTGCACCACTTTCTCTAAGATCTGTTTGATTTCTCTGTTTGAGATCTCAGCTTGCCCATTAGTTTGGGGATGATATGCAGTGGAGACCCTGTGCACAACTCCATACTTTCGGAGCAAAGCTTCCATGGTGCGGTTGCAGAAATGAGTGCCTTGGTCACTTATGATCGCACGAGGTATTCCGAACCTGCAGAAAATATTGGACCTGACAAAATTTGCAATAACTCTAGAATCATTAGTCCTAGTGGGGATAGCTTCCACCCACTTTGAAACATAATCAACAGCAAGTAGAATATAGATAAAACCAAAAGATGCAGGGAAATGACCCATAAAGTCAATTCCCCACACATCAAACACCTCACAGAAAAGCATAGGTTGCTGAGGCATTTCACTCTTACGAGTGATGGTTATACCTGCTGTCTGACACTCTTTACAAGTGCGGTAGATCTCATAAGCATCTTTAAAAATGGTGGGCCAATAAAAACCTGAATCTAGGATTTTTCTTGCAGTCCTTTGTGGCCCAAAATGTCCCCCTACTTGAGAAGCATGAGAAAAATGCAAAATAGACTCAATCTCATAGTCGGGGACATATCTCCTAATTACCTGATCACTACCAAATTTCCAAAGATATGGATCATCCCAAACATAATATTTGGCATCACTCTTGAGTTTGTGAATTTGTGACCTAGTTGCACCTGTCGGAAAAACACCAGCAACAAGATAGTTAACAATATCAGCAAACCAAGGAGTTACCCCATACAACTGTAAAAGCTGCTCATCAGGAAAGTCATCCTGAATGGGAGAAAGGTCTTTATCCCTCTCTATTCTGCTCAAGTGATCAGCCACTAAGTTCTCAGCTCCACTTTTATCTTTAATCTCCACATTAAACTCTTGTAGCAACAACATCCACCGAATCAATCTAGGTTTTGCTTCTGGTTTCTTCAACAAGTACTTTAAAGATGCATGGTTAGTGAAAACAACAACCTTGGAACCTAGCAAATATGATCTGAATTTATCAAGAGCAAAAACAATAGCTAGAAGTTCCTTTTCAGTAGTGGTGTAATTAGCCTGTGCAGCATCTAAAGTTCTAGAAGCATAGTAAATCACATGGGCAGCCTTGCCCACCCTTTTGTGCAAGGACCGCCCCACGGCATAGTTAGAGGCATCACACATAATCTCAAAGGGGAGGGTCCAGTCGGAGAGGCTGGATGATGGGAGTAGAGGTCAATGCTTTCTTCAAGAAATCAAACGCCTTCTTGCAGTTGTCATCAAAGTTGAAAATGACATCATTTTTCAGCAAGTTTGACAGAGGAAGAGCTATCATGCTGAAATCCTTTATGAAGCGCCTGTAAAAACCTGCATGACCAAGAAAAAAGCGAATCTCGCGAACGCAAGATGGGTAAGGCAGTGTAGAAATCACCACAATCTTAGCAGGATCTACTGAAATACCTTTTTCAGAAATAATATGCCCCAAAACAATCCCCTGTTCAACCATAAAATGGCATTTTTCATAATTCAAGACAAGGTCAGTTTCAATGCATCACTCCAAAACCAGATTCAAACTATGCAAGCATGCATCAAATGAAGAACCATAAACAGTGAAATCATCCATAAACACTTCCATGCAATTTTCAATATATTCAGTAAAAATACTAATCATGCATCTCTGGAATGTGCCAGGAGCAATGCAAATACCAAATGGCATCCTCCTGTAAGCAAAAGTGCCGAAAGGGCACGTGAAAATTGTCTTTTCTTGATCCTCTGGTGCAATGTGGATCCGGAAGTAACTCGAAAAACCATCAAGAAAGCAATAGTGTGATTTACCAGCTAGCCGTTCAAGCATCTGATCGATGAACGGCAAAGGAAAGTGATCCTTTCTAGTAGCCTGGTTCAATCTCCTGTAATCAATGCAAACTCTCCAGGACTCTAGTGGGGACAAGTTCATTGTTTTCATTCTTTACCACTGTGAGTCCAGATTTCTTAGGTACAACTTGCACTGGACTCACCCAATTGCTGTCAAAGATAGGGTATATGATACCCGCATGCAAGAGTTTTGTTACCACCTTCTTCACCACATCAAGAATCAAGGGGTTAAGTCGTCTTTGGGGCTGCCTGACTGTTTTAGCCCCATCCTCCAACAGAATCCTGTGCATACACCTGGATGGGCTAATACCTGGTATGTCGGCCAAGGTCCACCCAATCGCTTTCTTATGCTTCTTCAAAACCTGCAAGAGCTTAGTTTCCTGGTCAAAATCAAGGTTAGAGGAAATTATAACCGGAAGTTTTTCATTCCTCTCTAAATAAGCATATTTCAGATTTTCAGGAAGTGGCTTAAGCTCTAAGGAAGGTGGCTGCTCAATAGATGGTATGTTTGGGGCAGTCGTGCTGTCAAGAACTTCAGCTGAACAAACAGCTTCACTTACATTGTCTCCCTGCAAGGCAGCATCAATCTCAGCACAAACAGCACAAGGGTCAGTGTTAGTGCAATCAGCACATAAGTAAACATCATTAAAATCAGAAATAGATGGAAAATCAGCAGCTGCAACCAAATCATCATAAGTGCCATCAACAATTTCAGAGAGCAACTCTATTTGAAAAACAGAATGCTCTTCCAAGGGATGCTTCATAGCATCGAAAATGTTGAATTTGGCAACAATGTCACCAAATTCCATGGACATGGTCCCATCGTCAACATCAATCTTTGTCTTTGTCATTTTCATGAATGGTCTGCCCGGAATGATTGGTGATCTACTTGAATTTGTTTCCCCTGCCATGTCCAGGATGTAAAAATCAGCAGGGAAAATCAAGTCATTGACTTGAACAAGCACATCTTCCACTACTCCCAATGGGGCGAGCATTGGTCCTGTTTGCCAACCTGAATAGTGAGACTTGTATGCTCCAAAGGACCAAGATCAAGATTGTTGAAAAAGAAGTAGGCATGACATTAATAGAAGCTCCTAAATCCAACATGCAATTGTCGAATTTACTATCCCCAATGGTACATGGAATAGCAAAAGTTCCCGGATCCTTGCATTTCGTGGCATTGCCTGAGTGAGGCTGAAACGGTAACCTTTTCAAGTGCAGGCTTAGGTTGAATGAGGGCTGAAACATTTCGCCCCAAATTGACTCTCTCATTACCCTTGACCTCCTCTTGTGTGTGCACAAATCCTTGAAACTTTGCGTATTTCGAACTCCGCTTAATCGCATCAAGGAGCGGAATGTTTCTCGCCACTTTTCGAATACATCCAAAATCTCTCTCTCCTTGTCTTCCTCATCAATCTTTTTATTTTTCAGTACTCTTTGTGGGAAGGTAATTGGTGGCACATACTCTTTCTCAGCTTCAACAACAACAGAAGGTTCAGGTGCTACCTCAACAGTTTTTTTATTTTCAGGGGCTGGTTCTGCGACCTTTCCGGATCTCAAAGTAATTGCACTCACATTAGGATTTGGGACATTAGGATTCACTACTGGTTGTGCGGGTAGTTGGTTCGATCCTTGAGCTTGCTGCATGGCATTCATCGAAGTGGCAAGCTGTCCAATCTGTTTCTGCAAAGCATGAATACTAGAATCCGTTCGCTGCTGAAACTGGAGATTGTTTGCAGCCATTTGCTTGACAAGGTCCTCTAGTGAAGGTCCGGAAGGTACAGAGGTGGTCACTTGGGGAGAATTCTGTGGTGGTAACATCAGCTGTTGTTGTGTGGATGAGCTTCCATACCGAAGGTTTGGATGGTTTCTCCAGTTGGGGTGGTACTTATTAGTGGAAAGGTCAGGAATGTTGTACCTGTTCTGATTGTTGCCTTGATTGTAAAGATTGGCTGCGTATGCTTGGGGCAAATCAGTGACCGACTCATCTTTCAGAATGGGACATGTATCGGTCAGGTGTTCAGGAGAAGTACAAATACCACACAACCTTGTTGTTTGAGCTTTATCCACTGCCAACTGTTTCACTAAAGAAGTAAGCTCATCAAGTCTGGTTTCAAGGGCTTTGTTGGAAGAAGAAACATGGACCTCATTCACACCCCTTGTCTCGACAAAATTGTTTCTGGTTGTGAACTGTTGGGAGTTGAGTGACATGTTCTCAATCAATGACTTGGCAACAGCTGGAGTCTTATCAGCAAGTGCTCCCCTGCTAGCAACATCTAAAATGTTCTTGTCCATTGGTAGTAATCCCTCATAAAAGTACTGAATAAGCAGCTGCTCGAAAATCTGGTGCTGAGGACAACTGGACACTAACTTCTTAAATCTCTCCCAGTACTCGGCCAATTATTCATTGCCTTGTCTAATACCACACATCTCTTTTCTGATTGATGCAGCTCTGGAGGCAGGGAAATATCTCTCTAGGAAGACTTTCTTCAAGTCATTCCAGGTTGTAACGGAATTCGGCTCAAGATAATACAACCAATCCTTCGCAGCACCTTGAAGTGAGAATGGGAAGGCTCTCAGCTTGATATGGTCTTCTGTTATTCCTTCAGGTCTCAAAGGTGTAGAGCAAACAACCTGGAACTCTTTCAGATGCTTATGCGGATCCTCACCTGAAAGACCACTAAACCTTGGCAACAAGTGTATTAAACCAGATTTCAATTCAAAAGGAGCAACGACATCAGCATATTCAATACACAAACCATTATAATTAACATCAGGAGCAGCAAGTTGTCTTAATGTTCTTTGATCAGTCATGTTATCACTATTGGTTGGTGAACTAGTGCTAGCTTGAATTGCTCTACGGTGTGTGTGAAAAGTTCTCTCAATTTCAAGATCAAATTCAAACAGGTCAGAACAACCAAACCTAGTAGCCAAAACTAATTCAGAAATTAATCAGCAAATCCGTTAATAACAACAAGAGTCCCCGGCAACGGCGCCAATTTTGATCCGCTGTCGCACACGAGTCAAAAACGAGTGATTAGAAAAAAAAAATTGTAGTTAGGTCATGACAACTCGAGTATCGTATCTCAAGGACTCTTGGATTGTTATTAACCTACAAATCAATTTGGGGGGGTTCATATTGAATGAGAGAAGAATTTATTAAGAAAACAGTGCAATTAAGTGATTATCGATAAGTTGAAACGATTAATCTGCTATTTTGGTTTCCCAACTATCATTGATTCACTTACATTCCATGACCTAAGCGGATTCTAATCTCTTTTAGATTGTAGCAGTAATTAGACAAGCACAATTGACACTACGAGATATATGTTCCTAAATTCCGAATTAAGCAAACGGATTGAAGCTCTCGTGAATTAAGCAAACACGACACGCACACGCAAATTAAGCAAACGCGATCAAGGTATAGGAACATAGAATCATCGAAATTAATCAATACTTATTCTATACAACTTGAATTAAACAAACAAGGTATATAGCATAATATTGAAAGATACAAGCAAATTGATCGGGAATTATGAAACCTCAAGTGTCGGCGGAAACTGATTACAGCAGACTAATCCCTAGTTATTAGTTCTCCATCGAAAACATAATACAAACCCTAGAAAAAAATTGTAAAGAGTGAAAATTATGTGATTTGCGTCTGCCCTGGTGCCTTTTATAAATCAGGATTCGCGTCATGGCCGTGATGGCCATCACGGCCAGGCCATGACCAATTCTGCCAAGGACGCGCATTCAAATTCTAGTCTGTCACGGTCGTGATGCCTATCACGGCCAGGCCGTGATCAATTCTGTCCATGGGTGCTGATCTGTGACGGTCGTGACCTCCATCACGGCTGGGTCGTGATCAATTCTGTTCTTCAGGGTTCTCTCATCACTCCCGTGATGGTCATCACGCCTGTGATAGTCATCACGGCTGGGCCATGATGCTCTCTGATCTTCATGGGTAGCTCATCACGGCCGTGACCAGTGTCACGGTCTGGCCGTGATGGCTTCTGCTTTAAGAGTCCTTCCTTTTTTGCTCTTCTTATTAACCTGAAAACATGAAATAGCAGTAAATGCTTTATTTGACTCAAAATCAACTAAAATATCCTAAAACTACTTAAGAGACTCAAAATGTTGCTTGAGGACAATTAAATCCAAATTCGGGTGAAAACGAGATTAAACTCGAGTAATTAGTGCAAAAAGTCATGGTCTTACTAGTTATAAAACTAGTCGAGCCAGAGGCTTATCAGCCCGTGCTCCGGTTTGAAACCCAGAGCAGCATGCATGTGCTGAGGGTGAGCACAGACTAGAACAGAACCGAAAATGCTGAAATAAGGGTTTTAACCCCAAACACTTAAAAGACTTAATAAGATACAATGAAACATGAAGACAGAAGACAAGTGAAAAGATGATGTTGATCCTTGATGCTTGATGGTCAAGGTGTTGTTAATGTTGTACCTTGGTAGCCTAGTGGCTAAGAGGACCTTGATGCATGATAGTCAAGGTGTTGTTAATGTTGTACCTTGGTAGCCTAGTGGCTAAGAGGGCCTTGATGCTTGATGGTCAAGGCGTTGTTAATGTTGTACCTTGCTATGTGTTGTATGTTCATCTTGTCAACTATCCTGTTGCCGTTATGTTTATGTATATGGTTCTTACTCCCCGTCTTTCGTTGCTTGCTTTGCATGTATCATTTGGTTATGCAGAGGACGTTGAGTAGCTTGCTGAGGAGTGACTCCGAGGAGCCGCTACTCGTAGTTTAGTTTATGTTTAGTTTAGTTTAGTTGTTTATCCGAGTTGTTTATGGGATTGGTTATACCATCTTTGTAATATGACATCGTGGTTGGATTCGTTTATATCTTTTGTTTATGTTTATGTTTATGATATGTCTTTCTTCTTAAACATGTTTTATTTTCCGCGTTGAGACCTTGTTACAATGTGGTATCCTTTACCCCGTTGGTTTTCTTTTATAAAGAATAAGCACGTGTTTATCTTATTGCGAAAAATTAAATTATTTCCTTCTATGTTATCGCTTTAAAAATACATGCGGGGTAGAGGGTGTCACATTTAGTTGTATCAGAGTAGTTCGGCCCTGTTCGGACGAGGTATGAGTCTGTTGCGAGTCTTCTGTGTGCTCTTGTTTGAATTATCTATACTTGTTATAGATAATGATGCTTTAGTGTTAAGAACCTTTGGTTCTTCCCGCTTAGTTCTCTACTGGGAGAGCCTTTACCCTTAGGGGAGCCGAAGCCTCTCAGTCCAAGGACTCAAGCCAAGGTATGTGCCTAATTGGTGAAAGTTTAACCAATCAAGGTGATAGAAATTTCGAGGACGAAATTTTTTATAATGGGGTGGAATTGTAACACCCCGTTTTTCGTAAATAAGCTTAGTGCTTTTAGAAAGGTTCAATCCTTTTAGAGTCCAGGTAACGTGTTTCACTGTTTTGGCCATATCTTGAGTTCTAGATGTTCAATCGAGGTGATCTTTGTGAGGATGGAAGGCTAAGACAATTATCTACAAGTCTTATTTTATGTGTTTTGGCCAATGTGATTGTTTAGATGGTCTCGTAGTACAATCTTTGAGTGCCCCGTGCTCAACAGGGAGCAAGGCCGTGCTCAAGTCTCAGAGTCTATAAATAGAGCATTTCCGTGAGGGTTGCGATCCAAACCCTCCTTTTGGCACTTGAGCAATCCTAGTATGATAGAAACCTCTTCCATTTCCATTCCCTTGAACTCTTTGAAGTGATTCGTGTTCTTGCTTTAGTTTTGGGGGAGGAGTCACGCGATAGTATCGTTTAAGGTAACGTTGTCTTCTCTCTCTTAGTCTCTTTTCTATTATTAGATCTAGAGACTAACTGGTTGTCCCCTTCTTGTTTGGCTAAGGCTTAGGAAACTCATCAAGTCGCTTGATGGAACACGACCAGTTTGCTTTCGGGGTTTGATCTTCATACCAGGTATGGGGATAAAGGATAGTATGAATATGTAGGCTATGGGGTAGCGTAAGATGAAGGGTTAACCTATGACCATGGTGTTTGATTAAATGTCTATGTGACAGTTTGTATGATAACATGTTTATATGCATCTATGTCTAATTGTTATATGATGTTAATTGTTGTCATGATGATATTGGCATGACTTTTATTAATTGATATATGTTGGTATGATCGTTCTTGTTATTGAATGTTGTCTGTTATGAACATGTTGAATGTTGATGCCATGTTGTAATGAGTTTCAATGGTTATTGGTTGTTGTTTGGTGTTGTGCTCTTATTGAGTGTTGATTGTTGGGGATGTTAATGCCAACAATGATGTTAAGATGTTAAAATATGATAACGACGATAATAATGAGAATTAAGGGATTTTTTCCCAGTTGTTCATAAGACATGAACATAGTGTGAAAGGTAAGGTTATGTTCATAGGGCTTAGTTAAAGACCCTAGGATTGATTAGTGATCCAGGGACATTAATAATGAAGTTGTGATTAAAGGATTAATTCCCCATGATGATAAGACATGAATATTAATGAAGGACAGTTAAGATTAATGAAGCTGATGTTCAATGGATTAGTAGAAGCCAATAGGTTGAATCCGTGAACTGTCTCAAGGATTTGGGAAAGGGTTTCTGACCCTTTTTGCCTAGATCAGTATGGCCACGCTCCATTGAGCACGACCGTGCTTAACAAGGAGCATGCCCGTGCTCCAGTTTGAAACCCAGAGCAGCATGCCCGTGCTGAGGGTGAGCACGCCCGTGCTCACCTAACCAGAACATAACCAGAAATGTTGAAATAGGGGTTTTCACCCCAAACGCTTAAAAGACTTAATAAGATACCAACGAAACATGAAGACCAATGACAAGTGAAAAGATGATGTTGAGACTTGATGCTTGATGGTCATGGTGTTGTTGATGTTGTACCTTGGTAGCCTAGTGGCAAGGGGGCCTTGATGCATGATGGTCAAGGTGTTGAGGCTTTGATGCTTTTTGAGACACCCTGTTGTGCCCCGTTGTGTTATTAGATTAAAACCTTATTAGTTAATTTCTTAATCGCACACTTAACGTGAAAATACGTAAAAATTAAAACTTAAGTTAATAAACATATAACTTAAACATCACACCATAGTTATAAATACACACATAAGTCTTTTACACATATTTCAAAATACTGTTGAGGGTATTCTCTTAGTAGGATCCCTCACAGGAATACTTAAACAAAATATTAAACTTAGCGGAAAATATAAAAACATCTCAAGAGATGCACTGGCCATAGACTAACTAGACCCTAATCACCATGGGTCACGACTCGACCTCCGGCTTCCGGTTCATAGGGAGTTCCATCCAACTCCTCTTCGTTCTGCTCGGTCACAGGGTCTTCATGTACGATCCCATAAAAGATAAAATAAAACATACAGGAAGATACAGGGGATAAGAAACAGTTCTATAATCAAAAAGTAGAAAAGCGTCATAGTATGTCATACAATAAATGTCACACACAATTAACATCCATAATTAGCAATCATCCTCACATTATAATACTGTCATCTACCCTCAACTCATGCCATCTAAATCCTTATGCTAACATAACTGTCTTTATTCCTTTCGCACTCGTCAGTAGTCCATTGTAGTCCGATGCAAAGAACTCAGTGTAGTACACTTCTATCTTTTGATAGGATAAGACTCGGCATAGTGCACTTCTATCTTTCGATAAGATAGGATCCGGTATAGTGCTCTTCTATCTTTTGATAGGATAGGATTCAGTTTAGTGCTCTTCTATCTTTTGATAGGTTAGAACTCGATATAGTGCACTTCTATCTTTTGATAGGATAAATCATATCAACGCGTCATGGACTGAAAAAGTATCTGCATCAAAGCCTCTATATGAATCTTACTATCTCGCATCAATAACAACCTAGTATCACAAGTTCCCACCATAACCTCAACTCGCATTCTATGTCACATCATCCATTAGATAACTTCATTAAGCTAGGCACCTCTAAGTCAATTCATTCTCTTACCCAAACAATCATCTCCCGAACAACATATATCCTTGCTTAAAATCAACTAAGCATAGTATTAAAAACCAGGCAGATCATGCATCACACAATATCAGGAAATATTCAAATATCTCAATATCATATAAAGCAATTTATCACAGCCAACCCATAATAATCAAATCAAATAAATAACAAAGTCAGACTCTGTCATGTCCTTGACAGACATCAAATGCAAGAATTCTACAAAACAGAACCTGTCAAGGCCTGGCCATGACAACCATCACGGTCATGACAGACAACAAACATCCTCAATATCCTAAATATTCAAACCCCAAAATAATACGTCACATGCATATGAAATACCTCAACCAGCGGATTACAGTAAATTCAACAACATAAAGTCAGACATCCTCAATATCATATAATCAACCTAATGTCGATAAACCTACAATCCCCAAATCACCATTGGTTTTACAAAAAAGGTTTCCAAAGTGATTTTGGTCTTGTCGATTACTCGACTACTAGTAGGGTTTAGGTCGCCCTACACAATCATTATATAATATACTACTTATCATTTCCGATGATGGAATGGTTCTTTCCCCCACCTGAGCTAGCACCGAAATCCCGAACTCGACGTTCCTCGCTATCATATCACAGCTTAATAGTTTCACCTTGAACCAAATAACATAACTATAGTTAATCAAACAAAAACCATCTATGACACTTTAGGGCTAGGTTCGGCCAAGACTAACAAAATAGGTTTAGGGTTATCTTCTTAATGCCATCTTTTGGATCCTAGTTACTAGAGTCTTAACTAACATAGATTACTTATTACAAGACTAAAATTTGAAACATAATCCTCTAACCTCTAGGGTTAGGGTTTCGTCCATGTATAGTAAAATATGCTAGAAATTCTTTTTGATTCAGGCTATTGGTTTTAGATTACATAGATCCTTAAGAGTATTAACCAATCATTAGAATTCATTAATTCAAAAAAATCTATAAACTCCTAAACCCTAGATTTTCAACCAACACCATAAAATTAGGATAGAAATCTTTGTTGAAGTTAAGCTCTTAGATTTAAAACCTATAAACCTTAGATAGCCTAGAACCATCATCATTTGTGCAAAACTTTGAAGAAAACTCATCTAGCCCACTTATGACTAGATTCGGTCTTGTAAATAAAAATAGGAAGGAAAATGATTTTGCTCACAAGCTCTTAGATGATGATAAAATAAGACATAACAAGATCATAGCAATTGGCTTCACATTTTTATGATTTTTCTACAACTTTCTACAATTATTTAAAGTTCTAGATCTAAGAATGAAAAAAACTTGAAATAGGAAGAACAAGATCATAAGATGAGATGAGATGATCATGGATGATCATAGTACCTCAAGTGTGTGGAAGAAATGAAGAAAAGATGATGATTTTGGCAAGTTTCCCTTAAAGCATGAACTTGAGCTCTTGGAGAGAAAATGGAGTTTTTGGAGAAAAGTTATTTAATGAAGAAGATGAAGAAGGTGAGTGAAAGGGGAGGGAGGCCACGGTTTTGAGGAGTATTTATAGGCTAGATTTAGGCTTTGTTTGGTTATAAGGAATTTAATTAATGGGTTTTGTGAATATTAAATAATATAATAGTTAACTATGGTTAATAATTAACTTAACTAGGGTTACTTTGCTAACTATGGTTAATAAATATGTGGCTCACATTTAGTGGAGGGTGTGGCTGATTTTAGACCACACAAACTAACCATGGTTCCTTAACCATGGTTAAAATCTAACTTAACTTTGGTTAGGTTAAGCTAAAAGGGCATTTTGGTCATTTCACCTAAATTTACATTTAATGCTTCATAAATGCTTGGTGAGTCATGGTGGTGACTCACCCCATGACTCAGCTCCTTCGATGCCGGTTTTGTCTCTGCACCTCCCTTCTCGACTCCACTGGTTCCCCGATTAGGGTTTTACGGTCGTATAAAAGCATAATATTTCATTTTCGACTAAAGCGGGAAGTTGTCAGCCCCACGAGACAGAAGGACCTACATCTGAGGTCCTCTGCTGCGCCCCGTGAGGCGCTTCTCGCCTCGCAAATGGGGTTAAAAATAAAAATAAAAATATATAATTGGTTTTGTTGCCTCGATTCGTCTGGCATGCTAATCCTGGGGACCAGGATCCTCATCTAGGGGGGGAGCAAGTTCGACGCAAAGATTTGATGATTTTCAGGTGGTATGAAACTCAAAAGGAGGAGGCCACAAAGACTAGTGAGCTGGAAGGGAAGGAAGAGAATGAAGAGAGGATGAGCATCAACGAAAGTTTGGGGTCCTCTCGGACCCCTTGAGATAACAATTTCTAAATCTTACTCTTTTTCTTTTCTTTTGCTTTTCTTTTTGCTAATTGGTCATGTACATAAATAAGTTGATAGAGTAGTGTTGGTATATTTTTGTGGATTGCATTAAAGGAAACTTAGTCTAAATGCATGAGTTTCGTTGAAAATAATATTGATGAACCCCTCTCGATGTTTTGAAAGTTTAAATCCCCATGTGAAAATTGAAAATAAGAACTTAGAGGATTTTTGTTGTGATTGCATGATTTATAATAAGTTTGGGGTGAAGGGGTGCACACTCTAGGAATTGTATCTCGGTCAAACAATTTGTGAAAATATCTGGGTGAGGAATTGAGCTGTCAACATTATTTGAATTGAGTGAATCACTTTAAGTCGTATTTTCCCAGATTTTCTTGAATCTCTTCATGGTTTGCATATTTATGTGCTGCATCATATGATCTAGGCATTTTTATTTGAATTAGCTACTTGGCCTAAATGAACCAACCTTGATGCATGTTCCCTAGTTAGCCACATTGAGCCTTAAAGCCTATTGTTCTTAATAACCTTACACTACAAGCCATAAATCTGGAAAAACCATGATAACCCAATCTTAGGATTTAGCAGAGCATGGAAACTTATCAATATGAGTGTTGTTTGAAAACTATGTTTGGGGTGGCTACAAAGTTTATCATGTTTTGGTTGAGAAAAAGAAAAAACAAAAAGGTTGAAGCCAAAGGCTTAAGAAAGAAAATGAATGCAAAAATGCAAAAAAAGGCAAAGTGAAAAAAGAAAAGGGTTGTAGCCACCCAAAGTAACAAAAAGAGAAAAACGGAAAAGAAATGAGAGTAAGATCAAAAGTATAATTGCAAATTTCATGCTCTCATAAAGCTTAGGGACTTAACCTTGATCCTTTTCGTATCTTACCTTGAGCCAGGCCACATTACAACCTTGAAAAGACCTTTTGATGATGCATGCATGTTTTTGTGGGAACTTTGTTGAGATGAAAATCAAATTCATGGAAAGTGCGCGTAATTGTGAAAATGAGTGAAAATCGCTAACCTAGACAAATGAGTGAAATACTAGATACCCTTGTGAGGAAGCCAATTGTTTGAATTGGTGATTTTCCTTTTGTGTGAATATTGGATCCCTTGCTTAAAGTAATGATTGTATTGATAATGGGTTTCTCTTGTTCAAAAGTGGATGCATGTGGAGGTTGCTATGATGAATAATCGGGGGGGGGGGATCAATTTGAAAAAGGAATTGTAACAAGTGTATGAAAGCTCGGTTAAATTTGATTAACTTCATGAAGCTTACCTTGTCTTGAGTCTTTTTTGGTTTGCTTGGGGACAAGCAAAGTTTAAGTTTGGTGTATTTTGATAAGCCTCTAACTTATCTAGTTTTAAAGCTAGAAAAGCCAAGGTTTTTAAGCCATTTTAGTGATTAAACCTCGCTAATTACCCAAATTTGGCTTCCTTTGTCCCTTAGTAACGTTTTGAGTCTCTTAGGTAATTTTTGGGATATTTTGGTTATTTTTGAGTCAATAAAGCATTCTAATGCTACTTTTATGATTCAGGTTAAACATGAAGCTCGAGAAAGCAAGGAAACTTGAAGAAAACAAGCAAAAAGGCAAACAGAGGAGTATCACCTCGCGAGCCAGAACAGAAGACTGATCAGAAATTTGGCAACCATTTGGGCACGCCCCGCGAGCAAATGCTTGCCTCGCGAGACAGTTCTCACCCCACGATAGTTCAAATTCAGACTGGAGCCAAAAATAAGTTCTCGCCCAGTGAAAACCTGTTCGCCTCACGAGTGGACGCTGTTTTAGCATTGTATAAATAGCTTGTTTTGGTATAGATTAGGGATCCAAATTTTGACCTATTTTTCTTGTTTCTCTTGGAGCTGCGTCCCCCCTAGTTTTATTAGGATTATTTCAGTTGTAATGAATTTCTTCTTCTATTTTGATTTGGTTTTGATTGATATGAGGAACTTGTGACACCCTCTACCCCACATGTTAATAAAAAAACATTTACTTAAAAGAGGTGAGATAAAAATATGCATTTATTTAATTAAAATAAAAACTAGATAGAAAGCACCACATTGTAACATCTCAACAACGTGGAAAAATATAGTTTTAGAAGAAATGAACATAAAACATAAGCATAAACATAACCCAACCCCGATGTCACATACAAAGCTGATATAACCGTTCCAGGATAAAATCCACAGAATACAACCGAAACTGAAAACTAAAAACAAACTAACAACTGAAACAACAAAACATCCTAGCTAGAGTCGCGGCTCCTCAGAGTCACTCCTCCACTAGCTGCCCACCGTCCTCTGCATAAAGAGATACATGCCAAAACAAAAAAGAGAAAACGGGGAGTAAGAAAACATGTAAACCCATCACAGACGAAAGTAGTAAGCAAGATGAACATACATCATATATTTAGCATTTATCATCATACAGCATTTAACATCAACATATGATTATATCAACATATTAGATCAACCAACGTATGCTATGCGGTGCAACACTACTCCGCTACTCCATTATGCATGTGGATCCAAACTATCTCAGGAAGGCAACTTCGGAGTTACATATCCACATTGGCCATCAAAGCACCAATGCTGGCAGTCCACCAAACCATGGGTGAACCCCTTGGATAGCCAACGCACCAAACCTCGGATGCGCCACCACGAGGGCGCACGGTCCACCAAACCTTGGGTGAACCACCTGCGGACGGCCAGATCACCGTACTCTAGGATGACCTCTCCTATGTTGATCTTCCCCCACTAACAACTCCAATGCGTGATGCATGAGCACAACAACAAACAAGGCAACCACCTCCTTTGCTTGGGCCAAAAAGCACAAAGGTTCAACTCATCAACACCTCGAACAAAAAGCATCGAGGCCACTTTGGCCAAAAAGCACCAAAGCATATCAACGTGCGGTAACCCATTGGGCACCGTCTTAACCAACTTATTAATCTTGTTTATCTTAATTAGCCTTAATTAAGTTATCTAACTTGTCTTCATTCGATTGGTGTCTTATTTCATTATTGGGAATAATTGGGGTGAAACACCCCTTAATTACCTTTAATTCACGTTGACCAGTAAAGGGAGCATAGGCATGCCCCAGCACGGTCGTGCTGCCACTTAAGTGGAGCATGGTCGTGCTCACTGTCCTGCACGACCGTGCTCAAAGTGCGACCATCTTCCAGATTCAAACTGGGAGCACAGGCGTGCTCCCTGTTCAGCACAGCCGTGCTCCTAGAGCCAGTCGTACTGTTCTGGGCAGATTCAACTTGTGTTCTTGGAGCCAAACTCCCTAACACTCTCAAATCAGTTCCTAGGGTCCTTGACTAATCTAGTTGGCATCAAACCTCACTTCTCACTCACAGTCCATGTCTTATGAAACCTTAAGGGAATTAATCCCTCGATTCTTATGTTAATAAAGAGCCCTATTAAATAAATTAGAGTCTTATTAACAAACCAAGATCAACCAACCAACATTCAGTCAATCAATGCATAATAACAACAACATAGCAGCAATGTTCATATCATAACAGATTCAACCAATTATACATCATTGGGCATACAACATAGTAACTATAGAACAATAGGTATACATGATAGGCATATCATTAACCAACTAACAATTATAGCAATTAACTATACATAACAGGTAAACTCATAATCGAACATGGCAGTTAACAACATATAACGGGGCTATGGGAACCCCTCATCTTACGCTACCCCCTTGCCTAATGATTACACTATCCTTCTCCCCATACCTGGTATGAAGATCGGTAGTGACAACTCAAATGGTAACCAACTCGTCCCTTGAACTGCTCAGTCGGCTTTCATGCCTTGATCAAACGAGAACGTTAACCAATTAGTTCCCAAATCTAAATAATAGAAAAGGAAACCAACAGAGGGAGAAATTGTTACCTACACGGATTGGAACAGGCGAACTAGACGTTCCCAAGAGTCTCTAAAGCTCCAACAATGCAATTGATTTTAGAGAGAATAGGGAAGGAACACTCTTAGACGCAACAGGGTTTCTATTTGTGTAAAAATAGGATTTATTAGAAAACCCTAGGTTATTGTTCCCTATTTAAAGGCATCAGACCCGAGCATGGTCGTGCTCCTCGTTGAGCACGGACGTGCTCAACTTAGCGCCAACGAGGCACGGTCTGCCCTTGAGCACCAGCGTGCTCACTATTGAGCATGGGCATGCCCAACTTAGCATCAGCAAGACACTCTCTCTCAACTAGCACGGTCGTGCTCTCTATTGAGCACGGCCGTGCTTGTGACTCAGACATTTACAAGACACAAGCCTAAGAAAGGGATTTTAAGCCTAGAAATCCCACTTAGCCCTCAACAACAATTCTAAGCTTAGTCCTAAGGCTTAAATAATCAAACAAACAAACAAACAACACTTAACGAAAATCGGGGTGTTACAGAACTAATCCTATTTCTGAGGGAACGATGAAGCCACTCATGACGGTGTATTAATTCAAGTGGTGATTTCTTATTCCCTTCTCTTAATTTCTTATTTCCTAATTCTGATTTTATTGAGTTAATCACAAGGGCCCGTGTGTAACTAGTCAAGTGTGATGAGTCCAAGAGGAGATTCGCCCTTTAGGACTTGGGTTAGGAACACCAATTGAGCATTGCTAGAGATAGAGTAGGAGATTTGTGCAATCGTTATAGGGAACCAAGGGCTTAATGAATCTAACTTGTGGGCTGTTGGATAGAGATACAGGCAACTTGCATGCGTAGGTATGTTCTTTCGTGCTCGAGAGAGACATTTGGATAATTTAGGGTTCCTGGTTGGCAAAGAAATTGAACTTAGGGATAAGAAGTTAATCACTTGGGTAGTATGCATGATTGGGTAGGTGGATTCGTGACCTAAGATCTCAAACCTTAATTGAATCTCGTTTGTTTACTCTCGTTTTAATTAATTGATAATTGATAATTGCTTTGATAAATATTTTAATCTCAAAAACCTTGATAGTTGACTTGGTCAAACTGTTGCAATTTCCTATAAATTTGGTATAATTGGTCGTCCAATCCCTGTGTTCGATCTCGGTAACTACTTACCATATTTTATTACTTGCTTCGATCCGGTACACTTACCGGAGTCCCATCATTTTGGTGATTTTCTACCATCATTATTGGGATATAATCTCAGTTGATGTCTTTGAGGCAGTGTTGCAGTTCTTCATACATGGTTGGCTTCTGCCTAACCTCAATTCAAATGTTGTTGCTTTGATTCCAAAGGTTCAAGGTGCTGATAGAATTGACCAATACAGGCCTATTGCTTTAGCCAATTTCCTATTTAAAATTATTATAAAGGTTTTGGCTGAGAGGCTTGCAAGTTTGGCTCCAAAATTGGTTTCTAATAATCAAATGGGATTCATTAGAGGAAGACAAATCTTTGATTGCATTTGCATAGCCTCAGAATCCATCAATCTTCTTGATAGAAAAGCTTATGGTGATCAATTGGCAATGAAGATTGACATAAAAAAAAGTCTTCGATACCATGGATTGGGGTTTCATTCTCAAAGTTCTTAAGGCATTTGGTTTTAATGAGCAGTTTTGTAGCTGGATAAGTATAATCCTTTAATCTGCCAGGTTATCAATTTCAGTAAATGGACATGATATTTGTTGTTTTGCTTGTAAGAGAGGGGTGAGGCAGGGTCATGTTCAGTTAATGGCTGGTCCAAGGGGTTTTAGTATGCCTAGCCATGTCCTATATGCAGATGGAATAATGATATTCTGTAGGGCTTCCAAAAAATAGTGCAGAACCTAATAAACCTCTTTATTGAGTATGAAAAGATCTTTGGTCAAGTGATTAGCAAGGAGAAATCTAAATTCTATCATGGCTCCCTGTCTGCATCCAGAATAGCTTCAATTGCTAGTTTTCTTGGGTTTGGTGTTGGATGCCTTCCTTTCATATATCTTGGTGTTCCTCTTTTCAAAGGAAGGCCTAGAAGGATCCATTTGCTTCCTATTGCAGATAGAATCAAAAGCAAATTATATTCTTGGAACGGTGAATTGCTTTCTATCATGGGGAGAGTCCAGCTAGTGAAATCCATAATACATGGTATGTTGATTTACAACTTCTTAATATATTCTTGGCCTGCTAGTTTATTAAAAGCAATGGAAACCTGGATTAGAAACTTTGTGTGGTCTGGAGATGTGAATAAAAGGAAGATTGTCACTGTAGCAAGGAGCAAGGTTTGCAGCCGTTTTGTAGAAGGTGACCTAAGCATTAGATCCCTTAAAGCAATAAATAAAGCAGGGCTGTTGAAGCTCGGTTGGGAATACTTAGCTGATCAAAGTGGATGGTCCCTCTTATTAAAAGCTAGAACTCTTAGGAAGAACATGCCTATCAATCACCATATTTCCTCCTCCATATGGCCTGGTATTAGATCCTGTTTAAATAAAGTTTTGGATAACACTGCTTAGAAATTTGGGGATGGTCAGCAGGTCAACTTTTGGACTGACAGATGGCTCTTGAGTCCAATTGTTAATATGCTAGATATCTCAAATGTCTCTATGCCCTTCTTAGAGGCTAAGGTAGCTGATTTCATCTCTGATGGCATATGGTTAATCCCAGATTCTTTAGAAACCCTCAAATCTGAAATTGAGCAGGTATCAATTCCTAATCTAGCAGTGTTGATCACTTGGTTTGGACTAAATCTGATTCTGGTATGCTGTCCTTTAAAGATGCCTTTAATTTCACCACCTCAGCTGGTCAGGTTCTTCCTTGGGCCAAACAGATTTGGAAGAGCTGCATACCTCCATCTAAGTCATTTGTACTGTGGAGAATTTTGCATGATAAACTCCCTACAGATGAGAAGCTTTGGTCTAGGGGCTGTGTGGTGGTTTCAGTATGCTGTCTCTGCTATAATGCTGCTGAAACTACTAACCACTTATTCTTGGAATGCCCCTTTGCTTTATACTTGTGGAACTGGTTTTCAGGTTTGTTTAACTGGAGCTTGGACACTTCATCTTTCCAGCCTTTAATCTCCATTTGCAATAGAAGCTGGAGTCCCCAAAGTTGTGATTCAGTTACAGCAGACATCATCAATGTCATTTGCTCAATTTGGTTTTGTAGAAATAAAGCCAGATTTGATAACAAGAAGATCAATGTCAACTCTGCTATAAATATGACAATCTCAAATGTCTCTTTGGCTGGAAATGCAAGCTCGATGTAATGTTCTCATCAATTGAAGAATTGATGTTTCTAAAATCTATGAAAATCATTGTCCATCACAGTAAACCTCCTTCGGTTTCAAGAGTGGATTGCCATCCTCCAATTGATGACATGATCAAAATCAATACAGATGGGGCAGCTAGAAGATCCCCGGGGTTTGCTGCCTGTGGTGGTCTATTTTGAAACAAATGTGCTTCTTTTTTGGGTGGATTTTCAGCCAACTTGGGTATACAAAGTGCTCTTCTTGCTGAGTTAGTTAGTGTTATGCTAGCAATTGAGTTAGCCAGGAAAGGATAGAAAAACGTCTAGCTGGAATGTCACTCTCAATTGGTGGTGGATGCTTTCTCGAATTATCAAATTGTTCCATTGAAGATCATAAATAGGTGGTTAAATTGTATATTGTTAACTAAGCAAATGAAGTTTATAGTTTCCCATATGTTTAGAGAAGGAATAAATGTGTTGACAAACTTGTTTTTATGGTTTTTTAATTAATGGTTTAGTTTTGTGGAATTCTTTCCCATTTTTTATTAGGGAGAAGCTTTTTAGAAATATGTATGGCCTCCTTAATTATAGATTTAGAGATTTTTCCGATGGGTAAGGTTGATGTCCTCCCATTTTTTCTGTATTCTTTTTATTTCTTTTCAATAAATTTGGTGTGCTGCAGATGATTGGTGGTTTCTATGGTGTCAACCTAGTTGGGATCATTTTAACCATTGTGATGCCTTTGCATTTCTTTACTTAAAAAAAAAAAAGATAATTGTTCTCCAGAACAAACTTTCTTTCTCTTAGCATTGCACTTCGTTGATGTATCTTGAACCTTCCTGGTCACTTTATTAAGCACATTGATATCAGATCCTTCAACTAAAACATTCATATGATCCTATATAGGATTATCATTCTCTTAGCTAGTATCGTCATCCCGGACAACACAATTTTTGTCACAATCTTCATCTAATCCATCTTAATTCTCTTCTCAACCTTGCCACATCTTTTAGGGCTCGTTTGGTAGTCAGGATAGGATAGGGGCGGATAGGATAAGAGAACAAGATAGGAGTAGGATAGGATATGAGCAGGATAAGTTGTTATCCTATCCGATGTTTGGTGTCCACCAGATAACCAACTGGACAGCATTATAATTTAAGTATGAATTTTAAAATTTTCGTTTTTATTCTAAATGTTTTCATTTTTTATTAGATTTTTTTAATTTTCATTATTTAAAATTATATAAAAAGACAAAATTATCCTTGTGATGATAAAATTACATATAATTTTTAAAATTTTTAAATATTGTCTAACTAAAATTAATTTTTATATTTTTAGATATTCATTTTTTGTTTTACTTTACATATAGTTAAATTAGAATAATATTTTTATATTTTACAGTTTTTAAAATAATATAAAATAAAAAAATTAGCATTATGATAAAATAAAAATAAATTTTAAAATAAATTAATGATATTTTTATTATTTTAAATATTTTATATTTTAGTATACCTTATTTTTGGTAACCGTATTAAATTTTATTATACTTTAAATTATTATTTATTATACTTTAATTATTTTATATATTATATATTTTTATGTTTAATTATATTTTAAATCACCATATCCTACTTGTTATCGGAAAAAAAAATATCACATTATCCTATCTTGTTGAGTTATAACCCAGCCCTCACATCAGGATAGAATTTTAACTAGATGGGCAGGAAAGGATAAGTGACAGGATTGACTTATCCTATCCTGCTGGCTCACCAAACAACAGTTTCAGACAGGATATGATAGCTTATACTATCTTGTATCTCTTATCCTGACCACCAAACGAGCCCTTACCTCTTTAGGCTATGTCACCGTCACCCATTTCAAATAATTGTTCTTCAAAACCAACTTTTTTCTCTTTGCATTGCATTTGGCAGATGTATCTTGAACCTTATTGGTCATCTGATTCTCTATAAAATTATCATTCTCCCTGGCCAACACAATTTTCGTCATAATCTTCCTCTAATCCATCTTCATCTTCATCGGTTTGTCTTCATTGATTCTTCCTTTTCTTCAACACTAGCTTTTGGTTACCAAATCATTTCCATCAAAAGTATATCAGCCTATCACGCAAACACATCACCAGACTAGAAAATTTTAGAAACCATAGTTCATGTTCTTGGAACATAAGAGAAAATCATAGTATGCTATCCAAACTAATTAATGTTCCACATATCAAGAGTAAACAATAACAAACCATGAGGGTCTGAAGATAATTAGAGATGTCAGTAGTACAAGTAGGACATTTCTTCACAATTTTATGGGCTTGAAGTGATCTCCCGCCCTTGCTTCTTTCTCTGACAAAATCCTGGCCTGCAAAAGCACTTTCCAAACATGACTTGCAGAAATGATGAACTCATGGTGTTGTTGTAACACCCTTCTCGGGCGCTACATTGTTTGTGACATTTTCGCAATATTGTTTAACGCGGAAAATAAATTTTCATAAGATACAAGTTTATTTGTTTTGTCCTATTCCGTTTCGCAAATAAGGATTTTGGTAATACTCAACATTTATTAACATCTTCCAACCACTAACAGGACTTTAACGTATACATCTAGAAAATGGAAAAATAAACATTAAATAGTCCCTCATTCCCTCTATATGCATAATTCTTTCATAAATCCTTTTTCTAGAGATAAGAGTCATGAAAAGACAGAAATAACAAAAGGAGGAAATAACAAACCATTAAAATAACATGACCAATAAAAACATAAATAACCTTGGAGACGCATCCCTATAAAATTATTCCTAAACACAAGGACTCATCATACTGTCAGTACAAAACGACGACGAGGTGTCATCATTGTACAATTCTAACAACTAAGGATGAAACATCGTCACACTGGGATTGAGTTGTCACATCTTCCGTATACTGATCCCTGAAGATGCATCCTCATGATCGGTCCGTCTCATATCCAAAGCTGGTTATGATGGTGAAGCACTTCTACCATCTTTGTTGAAGAACATAAAATAAAGCAGAAGACCAGAAAACACAAAAAAAAATGAGGTGAGATCCTCATTCATAATACACATAAAGCTGGCATCTAGTGGTATGACCCACATACATATTACGGCATACATATATCCATATTATCATCCATTCTCAGTCCATAGGTCAAAACTCCAAGGATATACAATACCAAGATAAACGGTAAGCTTATCAAAGCATACCAGACACTATCTATTCACCGAGGCATGAGAATAGAGAGAAAATTGATGAAATCGTATAGTCCCATACCCACACAGCCCCAAGGAATATTTGATCCTAACTCCGGAGCTAATTGACATTTTGGAAAGGAATTGGTCAGTATAGGTTTCACATCCGCCCACTTCAGGCACCATGTGTGACTAGCATACTAGGCACACAATGCTCAAATCATAACGTACGTACAATCATAATCACATGTGATCTTAAACTCTCTGTGAAACATCGGGCTCTTTATGAAACCTCTACAATCGGGAAACTCGGCTTTCTAGGCACAACGGCCTCACCAAACATAGTATCAACTGTGTTTGGGCAAAATTGTCAGAATACGTCCAATTTGTCTATCCACCGGATAAATATCGTGATTCCACTGGAATCCATTTGATGTCTATTTCAGACAGACGATATCCTTGGGTCCAAATCATCGACCCTTCGCTGAACCACAGTTCTCAAGCAGAATTTCCATGTTCGTGCAAAGATGTTTTAAGGCACTTGCTTACAAGTCCTAACACATTATGGAATTGGATCGACTGTCCAATCATTTATTTCTTTGCACTTTTCTAGTGGAGCCTTTTGCTTGTCTTTCAAGAAATCAAATTACTCTGAGTCCATTAAGTCTTATGGATGTGTGGATATTGAATTATCCACACTTTATGACAAATGGTCTTGCTTCACCATAAGTCATAAATCATTAAGTTCGTATTTTCCCTAAGTCATCTATGACTTAGGTTTTGCATTTTCCTGTAAATACTAGTCTTTGAAGACTAAAATCTTTTTTTGGCTTAAAACCAAATCATTTTAAAGTAAGATTTGAACTTAGTCACCTTAGTACCAAACTTCTTAAAATAGTTTCCCGAAAATACTTGAGATACTTAAAAGACGGTTTTGCCCCTTTTACTGTATTTAGGCTCAAGACTCTGTATTTTCAAAAATATAATCCTTTTACTCAAATGTTTCACTTTCCCAAGTTACAATACCCATGTTAAGGTATTAAAATACTGATTTCAAACTTCACGTTACGGTTTCCTCCAAAAACTCTAAAACTCGACCGAACGTCCCTAAGTTCGAAAATTGCATAATTCCCTTTTCAACGATTTTTAACCCTAATGTTCCAAAACTCATTTTGGAGTCTTAGGTCATTTAGTTTGGTCTTAAAACAGTCTATAACTTTCCAAAAACTGTCTTGGCCGAAATTAATGCCTTGGCTCATTTTACATGTATGGTTCTTTGAAAATTCCATTTTTATGTCCGCTAAAACTCGATTTTTGTTCTCTTAAGACTTAACCTAAATCAATACTATTTTTGGGGTCTTTAAACCATAAAAGTCAGTTTTCACAACCTTGAAAACAGTTTTGCAAACATTCTTTTTCCTATTGGTTTTATTACTTTGTAAACCTTTAGCAACCATAGAATTTGCATACTTTTAAGGTTTAAGATTGTCATGTCTTTTTCTTAGACTTGGCTGAATTTAAACCTAAAAAATGTGAAGACTTTCTCTTCACCAATCAACTCATAATCACATGTACATACTCATGTATCAAATCATTAAAACATGGCATGAAACTTTAACATATTAAGCATGCTTTATTATATATGACTAAATGAGCATATCATTATATTTTTCAGGCTAACATACTTCAAATAATCACATGGCGCATCAATCATGAACACACCACAACCACAGCACAAATATTACACAAAGTCCTCATAGAGGATCACGTGAACATAAGCATATAATCCCACACTTAGGGTTTCAAGACAGCACGAAAATACTTTAAACCACACACACACACCCACAATAAGGTAGATGGTGGTTAATCTCCCCCATACTTCTTGTAGTCAGGTAAGCTCTTTGTCTTAGATTTGTCTTAGATCCTTCAATCTTCTTTCCTCTCCACCCACAAAGTCACACCAACAACAAACAATATGCAACCTTCATCGAACATACAAAATACCAAGTTAAATCAAACAAAACCAAGGCTAATTAAAATCCTAGGGGAAGCTCGCTGCCAAGGAATTGTTCATAGGGATAGTATGAGTTGTTTTTAAATTCCTTTTGTATACATGTAGATAAAGGTATTTCTATGGTGGAAAAATTGTCATGAGTCCAAAAATCCATTCATGTAACTTTCTAGGAATTAAACCTAAATTTTCAAGAAAAGGAAACTTGAACAAATCATCATGAGTGAAAGGAAAACTATGAGGAGAGTTGAAGGGATGATCATGGATCATAGAAATATACCTCAAATGATGAGAAGTGGATGAAGAAATGGAAGATCAAAGCAAAACTCCCAAGAACACTTGAACTTTCTCTTGTTTTCTAACACTTAGAAGACGGTAGAATGTGAAAGAATGAAATGTGTAGAAAATTATATTGAATATTATTGATGTCTTAATTAGTACAAACACTAATAAGAATATATAGGCGATGCTAAACCTAAAGGTCCTTACTAATGGGCCTAATACAAAAAATACAAGATTTACAATATTTACAACACTCCCCCTCAAGCTGGTGAATGGATATCTATCATTCCCATCTTGCAAGTGAGTTGACTGAATCGTGCTGTTGGTAAGCCTTTTGTTAACACATCTGCCAGCTGATGCCCAGAAGGAATGTAAGTTGTAGTTATCAGCCCGCTATCCAGCTTCTCCTTAATAAAGTGTCGGTCTATCTCAATGTGTTTTGTCCTGTCATACTGAACAGGATTTTGAGCAATACTAATAGCCGATTTGTTGTCACAAAGCAACCTCATAGATCCTTCACACTTTATCTTCAAGTCATCAAGCACAATCTTCATCCACAATAGCTCACAGATTCCCTGTGTCATAGCTCTAAATTCTGCCTCAACACTTGATCGAGCCACTACACTTTGCTTCTTACTTCTCCAAGCGACAAGGTTCCCACACAAAAATGCACAATAGCCTGAAGTGGACCTTCTATCACTCACTGAACCAGCATAATCAGCATCGGTATAGGCTTCCATAGTTAGTCTTTGATGAGTGTGATTCCACCTCATCTTTGTCCATCATTTTGCATGCATTTTCATGTAGTTTAGGCATATTTTTATTAGATTTTAGGTTAATTTTCCTTTGGAACGGGTAAGGCGGTTTTCGTGTGTTGTTTTGCAGATATAAAGGGTAAATTGCTCAAGATCAACCATGATGAAGTTTGGATGAAGATGGAGCTTTAAAACTGAAGAAAATGAGCCAAACAGAGCCCATCACGGCCTAGCCGTGATGCCCATCACGGCCATGATGGAGCAAAACTGAAAAAGAAGAAAGGCTGAAGTCAGAGTCTGTCACGGCCTGGCCGTGATAGCCATCACGGCCGTGACCCAAAACCACCACAAGTCAGAGCACATCACGGCCAAGCCGTGAAATTCATCACGGGCCATGAAGCCGAGGACTCGCGTCGCGAGTCATATCTCGTGTCGCGAGAATTTGAATTTTGCAAAGCAGCCAGAGGCAGAGACCGTCACGGCCTGGCCGTGATGGCCATCACGGCCGTGACGCGCTTTACTTGGACCTGAAGAAACCGAAATAGATCAGATTTTGAGTTGGTTTGGGACTCTAACTTCCCCATTTCTATAAATATGGACCAAGGCATCAGAAACAAGGATGATCTAGACCTTTGGGGCTACCACTCTAGGCATAGATTATAGATCTCTTCTCTTCTTCTCCTCTTTTCTCTTTTTCTGATTTTCACTATGTTGTCAACCCAGCTTGTCATCTCCATGGCAAGACTGGAGTAGTAGCTTAGTTTCTAGGGACTAGGGTTCTGCCCGAGGTTTGTAAATGATGTTGATTTGATGTAAAAATCGTTTTTGATTTCGTTATTGTTTTAGATCTGATTTCTAGCGTGTTAACCACTCATAAATTTCGGCAACCGTTTATTTACGTGACGTAGACGTTCTAAGGAGGAACCTAGCGGTGAACTTAGGATTTCTAGGGTGTCGGACCTATAGAAGTCAGACTTGGGACTGAAATCACGAGAGTTAGAAGCCGTCCCTCGAGGAGCAACGAGTTGTCACGGAACGCAAAGGGTCCAATCTGGGATCGACTACCACGAGAGTAGGGGTCGGGTCAATTGGGCACGGCTTTTGTAACCCGAGAGGGAGCTTAAGCTATCAGAGGATAAACTCGCCTTCAAGGCAATTTCGGTAATCAACAAAGGTAAATCTGTTAGCAACATAAATAGCCTCAAAGGTAACCCAAATCCCTAGGAATTCGTTTTAGATAAAAACCCCATAAACAATTGTTTTCTGTTTTAATTGTTCTCTGCTCATCTATCTTTCAATTCAAAAACCAATTTCAAAACCCTCTCTAAAAAGTCCAGAACTTAATCGATTCGAAATTCATTGTGATTCGGGAACACAGTCTCTGTGGGTTCGATATCTTTTATTACTTGACGGCAGTCCGGTACACTTGCCGGATTCGCACGAGCTGCCGCCGCACGCCGACCGACGCGACACATCAAGTTTTTGGCGCCGTTGTCGGGATCGTGTTTTTCGAATCTCAATTCAAATTTTGAATTGATTTTTCTGGACCTTTTCTTTTTATTTGATTTTTATTTCTGAAATTAAAAAAAAAATAATTTCTTTTCCTTCTATTGTATCCATCTCTCTTGTGTTATATGCAAAGATCTCTAAGTCTTGGGAGCCTTAGTGAGATTGATCCGGAGATCGAGAGGACCTTCCACAGACGTAGAAGACTACAAAGAGAGGGAGAAAGGTTGAGTCCCGTTCCACTCATGGCGAATCAACCGGATACAAAACCTTTGAAGGATTACGCAGCCCCAAATGCGAGAGGCTTGCGAACTGGGATTGCAAGGCCAGAGATTGAGGCGGAAAACTATACCATACCACCTATGCTAATCAACATGATTAGGCAACATCAATTCGGAGGATTGCCTTCGGAGGACCCAACCGATCACATAGAGACATTTTTAGAGTTCACCGATGCAATCCGGATTCATGGAGCCTCAGTCGATGTTGTGCGTTTGAGATTGTTCCCCTCATCTCTCACTGGAAAGGCGAAGGCCTGGCTTAAGCAAATCCCCGCTAACACTTTGACCACTTGGGACCAACTGGAGCAGGCGTTCTTGGAGAAATTCTTCCCTCCATCCAAGACGGCCTACATAAGAACCCAGATCACCGGCTTCTTCCAGAAAGACGGAGATTCATTATCGGAAGCTTGGGATCGATACAAGGGACTGCTGGAGTCGGGCCCACATCACGGACTCGAGAGGTGGTTAATAGTGCACACCTTCTATAACGGATTAGACTACTCTTCGAAGGTGTCACTAGATTCTGCAGCCGGTGGAGCGTTTATGAATAGGCCTCTCACTGAGGCATTCAACATCATCGAGAATGTCGCCACCAACTACCACCAATGGGGATCCGAAAGAGGTAATAACCCGAACAAGATTTCGGGGGGTAAGTTTGAAGTAAGTAGCATTGATCTGATAATGTCTAAATTTGACTCACTAAATAAACGATTAGATAAGATTGAAAGAGCTAATGTGAGTGCAATAGGTGCTACTAACACTATTTGTGTGATTTGTGGAATGCAGGGACATGACATGATGGGATGCCCACATGGATCTGGCGCTTCGGGTGAGCAAGTGAACTCTTGTAACAACTACTATGATACGAACCCGAAGCTGCCCAACTATGCTCCCCCAAATCCCTGCAACCAAAGAAGGAACAACCCTTACCTCTCCTACGGCAACTACAGCAACACACTTAATCATGAGTTCCAAGAGGGTCAAGGTAATAAGAGAGCCGCACCGGGGTATCCTCAGGTTCAAAAATCTAAGCTCGAGTCTCTCATGGAAAACTTTGTTGCCACTCAAGCTCAGCAGAATGAGGCAATAAAGGAGCTAGCATCTAAGGTAGACCACTTAGCCACTCATAGCAAGATGCTAGAAACCCAGATTGCCCAACAAGCCGGCACGTACTCGAGACCTAAGGATACATTCCCGGGGCAACCCGAAGCAAATCCCAATGAGCATTGCAATGTCATACACTTGAGGGATGACAAGCTTGGGGTGGGGGTAGCTGAAATGGAGGTGGAACCGGAGGAAGACACGAGCGAAAAAGAAGAGCCAGAACCGAAGTATGTCCCTCCACCACCGTACCAACCCCCGAAACCTTTCCCACAAAGGTTGGTCAGGAAAAAGCAAGTAGATGTAGAGACTAAAATGCCTACTAAACTGAAAGACCCAGGTAGTTTCTCCATCTCTTGTTCGATTGAACAAGTACACATTGACCAAGCCTTATGTGACCTAGGGGCTAGTGCAAGCTTAATGTCCCTCACTATCATGGAAAGGTTGGGAAGCAAAGAGTTGAGACCATTCAAATTCCCCTTACAAATTGTGGATGGCTCAACTAGGACTCCTCTAGGCATACTAGAGAATGTTCCTGTAAAGGTAGGGAAAATTCTCATCCCTACCGACTTCCTGGTATTGGACATGAAGGGGAATTCTAAATTCCCCATCATTTTAGGAAGGCCATTCTTGGCAACCGCTGGAGCATTAATAGATGTAAGGAATGGCAAACTCTCTCTAAATGTAGAGGAAGGTAGGGTAAATTTTCAGTTGATTAACTCTTGTAACAACCCTCCTTTTGAGAGCCATGTGTGCAGAATTGATGTAAAGACTCCAGCGGTAGAGAAAGAACTTAGCATGGAAGCAACCCCAAAGATATGCATGGTTGAAGATCCACCCAGTGGTGAAGTTGGAATTGCTGTCCATGCGGAAACAAAACTTCCGCCGGAAGAAAGGAAGGCTAGGAAGCTCCGAGAGAAAAGAGCAAAGCGGAAGCGTTACTGGCCGTATGAGCAGAAACGGCTATTTGAAGGAGCTCCATGGAAAAGAAGTGTTCCTGCACTTCTACTCCCAGCCGACCCCGGTTGACTAAAGGAAGTTTGGTCAAGCTTAAGACCATAAATAAGCGCTTCTTGGGAGGCAACCCAAGTTTTCTTTCCCTTTTTCCTTTTGTTTTTGATTTAACCTCTTGAATAATTTGAGAAGATCAAGAGGCAAAAATATCATTAATAGGTTTGTCTAGTGTTTTCAGGTTGAGAAAGAGAAGAAGAGCAATAAAAAAAGATAAAGTCAGAGGCCATCACGCCCTGGCCGTGACAGTGGTCACGGCCGTGATGAACTAAACAAGAGCACAGAAAGGATCACGGCCTAGCCGTGACAACCATCACGGGCGTGATGAGTAGGATGCCAAAGCCAGAGAGCATCACGGCCTAGCCGTGATGTAGATCACGGCCGTGACAGGGCAACCCCTGAGGACCAGAAACGATCACGGCCTAGCCGTGATGAGCCTCACGGCCGTGATAAAATTTCTACCCAAATTTTGACTGGAATGTGAAGCCAACACCCGCTACCGACTCGGTAAGTTGTTCCAATTTTTCTCCTCTCTCCGACTTGATTATTTACATTGGAGACAATGTAAGTAATCAAGCTTGGGGTAGGGGTATTTATTTTTGCATTTGCATTGTTGCATTCATATTGCATTCTCATAGGCATAGATTGGTATGATCACATTCTCTAGATTGCCTCTCACTTAGAACATGCATCCGATTGTAAAAACTTGGAGCCAAATGAATTGAGATAGTGAATTTTGAACCCAATTTTTCATTATTCTTGTGGTATGGCTAAAAATAAAAATTTCTTGAGATAGTCATTTGATAGTTGATAATTAGCATGTGGTTCCTTAAACTTGTGTACCTCACTGATTTTTGAACTACTAAATGTAAGATTTTGAGCCAAAAGGGGTATTCACTAAATCTACCCCATTTCTTGTGCTAGAGTGTTGTAATTCCTCTTGGACTGTATTTTCTAGAACTTGACTTGAAACCATTTCAAAACTTAAAAATTTCTGAAAACATTTTTGGAAATGATTGAGGCACTAGGTATTTTTCCGGCCTCCCGAGCTTTGAATGATAAATGCTACCCCTTAGTTGCCCAATTTTGAGCCTAAAGAAAAAAATACTTTTCTTGGTACCTTGAATTAATTTGATAAATAGTGCTTGGTATGGCACCTTTTAAAGTATTACAAAAAGGGCAAAATGGTAGTTGGAAAAAGTATGGGATGAAAAAGCTAGAAAGTAATTTCTCTTGAGCTATAAATCTCCCCTTCTCCAAAAAAATAAAAATGAAATAAACAAAGAAAAAAAAAATGGAGAAGGGGATGACAAAGAAAGTGAGAAATGAAAAGAAAAAGAAAAAAAAATTAAATGAAGGAAGAAAGGTGGAAAAGTAAACCAAAGCCCAAAAAGGGGTATTTTAGAAGGTGTCATGCTTTGTAATGTTTGATAATCTGTCTAGCCTTCTTGAAATTCCCTTTCCTTGATTTTCCCACCTTACAATAAATCCCATGGCCACATTACAACCAAAGGAAAAGACCTCTTGATTCTTAAGTGTTTTCTTAAATAAAGTAGAGATTTGGTTAATAGTCAAGCCTATGGTAAAATACTTTCCTTGAGGAAATGGAGTGAATTGTCATAAACCCTAAAACACTTGAGTGAGGTGAGATGAGTGCCCAAATCAGTGAGGATATGAACTTGAAGAACCTAAGCTTCTAATTGGACTTGAAATTGATTATCTCTTGAATGCTTATTAAAAATGCCTATTACTTGGATTAGCTTCTAGGGTTCACTATCCATGCTTTGAATGATTTATATCTTATGGCCTGAGTAATTGCTTGAGGACAAGCAAAGTTTCAAGCTTGGGGTGATTTGATGAGTGTGATTCCACCTCATCTTTGTCCATCATTTTGCATGCATTTTCATGTAGTTTAGGCATATTTTTATTAGATTTTAGGTTAATTTTCCTTTGGAACGGGTAAGGCGGTTTTCGTGTGTTGTTTTGCAAATATAAAGGGTAAATTGCTCAAGATTAACCATGATGAAGTTTGGATGAAGATGGAGCTTTAAAACTGAAGAAAATGAGCCAAACAGAGCCCATCACGGCCTAGCCGTGATGCCCATCACGGCCATGATCGAGCAAAACTGAAAAAGAAGAAAGGCTGAAGTCAGAGTCTGTCACGGCCTGGCCGTGATAGCCATCACGGCCGTGACCCAAAACCACCACAAGTCAGAGCACATCACGGCCCAGCCGTGAAATTCATCACGGGCCATGAAGCTGAGGACTCGCGTCGCGAGTCATATCTCGCGTCGCGAGAATTTGAATTTTGCAAAGCAGCCAGAGGCAGAGACCGTCACGGCCTGGCCGTGATGGCCATCACGGCCGTGACGCGCTTTACTTGGACCTGAAGAAACCGAAATAGATCAGATTTTGAGTTGGTTTGGGACTCTAACTTCCCCATTTCTATAAATATGGACCAAGGCATCAGAAACAAGGATGATCTAGACCTTTGGGGCTACCACTCTAGGCATAGATTATAGATCTCTTCTCTTCTTCTCCTCTTTTCTCTTTTTCTGATTTTCACTATGTTGTCAACCCAGCTTGTCATCTCCATGGCAAGACTGGAGTAGTAGCTTAGTTTCTAGGGACTAGGGCTCTGCCCGAGGTTTGTAAATGATGTTGATTTGATGTAAAAATCGTTGTTGATTTCGTTATTGTTTTAGATCTGATTTCTAGCGTGTTAACCACTCATAAATTTCGGCAACCGTTTATTTACGTGACGTAGACGTTCTAAGGAGGAACCTAGCGGTGAACTTAGGATTTCTAGGGTGTTTCACTCGTAAAGCCCGGCAGCCACTGGTTTGTGAGATGTGAATGATCCAAGGAGGAACCTAGCGGTGAACTTAGGTTATTTGCATGACTGAGACATTTCAAGGAGGAAACTAGCGGTGAACTTGGGTGTCGGACCTATAGAAGTCAGACTTGGGACTGAAATCACGAGAGTTAGAAGCCATCCCTCGAGGAGCAACGAGTTGTCACGGAACGCAAAGGGTTCAATCTGGGATCGACTACCACGAGAGTAGGGGTCGGGTCAATTGGGCACGGCTTTTGTAACCCGAGAGGGAGCTTAAGCTATCAGAGGATAAACTCGCCTTCAAGGCAATTTCGGTAATCAACAAAGGTAAATCTGTTAGCAACATAAACAGCCTCAAAGGTAACCCAAATCCCTAGGAATCCGTTTTAGATAAAAACCCCATAAACAATTGTTTTCTGTTTTAATTGTTCTCTGCTCATCTATCTTTCAATTCAAAAACCAATTTCAAAACCCTCTCTAAAAAGTCCAGAACTTAATCGATTCGAAATTCATTGTGATTCGGGAACACAGTCTCTGTGGGTTCGATATCTTTTATTACTTGACGGCAGTCCGGTACACTTGCCGGATTCGCACGAGCGTCGTCGCACGTCGACTGACGCGACACATCAGTCTTCCACCTCTTTTGAACAAGAGCCCTCTCCCTAGAGCGGCTTTGAGATACTGCAGAACACGCTCTACAGCCTGCAAGTGTCTCACCCTCGGATCATGTATGAATTGACTCACAACACTAACCGCAAATGCTAAATCTGGTCTAGTGTGTGTCAAGTAAATTAACTTCCCCACTAATCTCTGATATTGAACCTTGTCAACTTTAGCACTCTCCTCTTCGATGCTCAATTTGTGATTTTGCTCTATGGGAACACCTACTGGTTTACATCCAAGTTTGCCTGTTTCCTTCAAAAGATCAAGCACGTACTTTCTTTGAGAAATGAAAATACCTTGTTTTGAGTAGGCCACCTCAATCCCCAAGAAATACTTAAGTTTCCCAAGGTACTTCATCTCAAACTCTGCAGATAATTTCTCCTTGAGTAGTTGTCTTTCAACCAAATCATCTCCTGTAATACTGATATCATCAACATAAACAAGAAGTACGGTTAGCTTTCCTCCCTGTGAATGTTTGAAGAAAAGTGTATAATCTCATTGACTTTGCTTGTAACCCAGGTAAATCATTGCTTTTGTGAATCTCCCAAACCATGCCCGGAGAGACTGTTTAAGCCCATATAAAGCCTTCCTCAATCTATACACTTTGTTTGTTCCACTAGTGGGTCCAAATCCCGGAGGAATCTCCATATACACCTCCTCCTCTAAGTCTCCATGCAAAAACGCATTTTTAACATCAAACTGGTGAAGGTCCTACCCTGAGTGAGCAGCAAGAGAGAGTAAAATACGAACATCATTCATCTTTGCCACTGGAGCAAATGTCTCCTCATAATCAATGCCATAGGTCTGAGTATATCCCTTTGCCACTAGTCTTGCTTTGTATCGATCAAGAGTGCCATCTGATTTATGCTTGACTGTATAAATCCACCTGTAACCAACTGGTTTCTTGCCCCCGGTCTCTCAACAATTTCCCAAGATCCATTCCTTTCAAGTGCTTTCATCTCCTCATCCATAGCTTGGACCCAATTTGCATCATTTAGTGCCTCTTGAACAGATGTTGGGATTCTCACAGAGTCAACCGCTGCAATAAAACTCTGATGCAGCAATGAAAGGTGTTTAGAGGAGACAAATTGAGAAATAGGGTATTTGGCACAAGACCTTTTCCCTTTTCTCAAAGCAATTGGTAAGTCGTCTAGATCAGGGTCAAGATTATCAAAACATTGAGAATCAAAAATGGGTGGATTATTTTCAGTACTTACCTCCGGTTCGGACAGTTGAGGTTGTTTATGGACCAGGTTGGGTTTTACTCTCCTCTAATACACCACAGGTAACTCATTAGCTTTGTTCTTCGTTAGTGCTGAAGGTGCAGATTCCTGTAAAACAGGAGACAAAGGAAAAACAGGGGCAAAAACAAGTGACTCAGAAACGGGAGGCTCATAAACAGGTGACTCAGGAGCAGGTGACTGAGGAACAAGTGACCGAGGAACGAACAAAGTTTGTAGATTGAGGAAGGCTTTATACGGGCTTAAACAGTCTCCCCAGGCATGGTTTGGGAGAAACAAGTGACTCAAATGGGAGGCTCGTAAACAGGTGACTCGGGAGCAGGTAACTGAGGAACAGGTGACTGAGGAACAGGTGACTGAGGAACAAGTGACCGAGGAACAGGTAACTCGGGCAGACGAGGACCAAGGAGGAGACTCTCAGACTCAGATTCCAAATTATTGCTCTCCCCTGAAGCTGAGGGCGAGTGATTTCTTTATGTATGTGACTTTACTGTTTAATGTATGTATTATGGTGTTCTAGAGTTATTCGCGGAAGAAAATTTTTACACCCGAGTTTTTTGACTTAAAACAAATAAATTTTTCGAAAGCAACCAGCAAATTACTTTTTAATTTATTTTCGCACAGGTTACGAAGTAATGCCCAAGGGGGTGTTACAAAGGTGGTATCAGAGCTGGTCGAGTCTTTCGGGAACCTTGGGGTTTAGGTTTGTTATGTTTTTACTGTGTGATCTCTGGTTGGTCACAATTTGAAATTGTTTTCTTATCGAAACAATGTGTGTTGGCTTATTAGTATGTATTTTTATCTAGATGTGTTACACGAGTTTTGACTTGTAGGAACCCATAGCTAGTAATTGTGTGTTGGTTCAAGTGTGACACATTCGATTATCCTGTTTGGATTGTGTCAGACATTTGAATAGTATGCCTATTAATTTAGATATTCTAGGAATATTCGTTGAGAATATTCCAGGATTATCGTTTGCGAAAGGATTTCCGAGAGTGTTCCCTGGAAATGTCTTGAAACAATTTTATCTATAATTTGAGTGCAAAGAATTGAATATTATTTTTATTTTAAAATGATATTACAATACGTAATGTAACACTATGTGTTAAGTGTTCTTCTTTGATTATTACTAATGATCAACTAATCCTCTTAAATCATGTGGTGCTGACACGTGTCACTTTATTAGAAAATCATCAATCCCCCTTATTAATTAGTATAGATATAGATTTATAATTTAAAATAGAAAAAACAAAGGCATGGATGTAGAAAAAAATATATTAGAAAATATGAATAGCTCTACCTTTATTTATGTCAATTCAGAGATTGTCGTGTTTGACTCCCAAAACATTGTACCGGTTTGTAAATATTTTAAAACAAAAAAATATATAAATTTTAGAAAATAAAAAATACTAATAAAAAAATTTCATCACTTGACATGTGGCTTGCATCATTGTGCTACACTAAAATCACCATTTCCCCTTATTAATTAGTATAGATATAGATTTATTATTTAAAATAGAAAAAACAAAGGCAATGATATAGAAAAAAATTACAAAATATGAATAGCTCCACCTCTATTTATGTCAATACAGATATTAGAAAAATATAAAAGTAAATTAGGGAAAAAAATCGAAAAAAAAAAGTAAGAAAATTATTTAGAAAATAGGAAAATAATAATTATAAAAAAATATTCAAAAAAATTTGAAAAATAAAATTAATTACAAAACAAAAATATTTTTAAAAAAAATCAATTATAAAAATAAACATTTAAAAAAAAGTAAATTAGAAAAAAAACTAATTCGAGAAAAAAAATAAATTTTTAAAAAAATATATTATAAAGAATATATGTTTAAAAAATAAATAAATTTAAATAATTCAAAATAATCCACCAGTTGACAACTCCTTCTACTGTTACAGGAACGGTAGAAGAAAAGTTGTTAATTGATAAAGTGATATACATATTGAATATTAAAATATATATAAATATTAAAATATAATAATTGGTTCGGTTCAAAAATAATCGAATTAATGACCATTGGGTTTGGTTCAATTCGGAGCCGTAAAAAAATTTTTTTTAAAAAATATTATAAAGAACATATGTTTAAAAAATAAATAAATTTAAATAATCCACCAGTTGACAACTCATTCTACTGTTACAGGAACGGTAGAAGAAAAGTTGTTAATTGATAAAGTGATATACATATTGAATATTAAAATATATATATAAATATTAAAATATAGTAATTGGTTCAGTTCCAAAATAGCTTGATTAATTACCATTGTGTTTGGTTCAATTCGGAACCGTGCACAAAAAAAAAGAACCAATTTAATTGATTGTTTCGGATTTTCAAATTCATCGAATTATTGATTCGAGTCTTACGATCCTAAACTTTTTCGAAGAACACGGTAGCTTTGCTACCTTTCCTGGCTAAAAATATTTAAAAACAAAAAAAAATTATAAACTTTAAAAAGTCAATAACAATATCTGAATCAATTAAAATTGGTTTGGTTTGATTCGGTTCGAACAGAAAATATTAATATATATATATATAAATAAAAAATATTAAATTATATATACATTAAACTATAAGTATATAAAAACTAAAGCATCAAGAACATGACAACTCTATTTTTACTGTTTGTCAATTTATGATTGGTTGGCAGTGTAAAAAAATTTTACACTGTCAGTATATACAAATAAATTCAAAAAAAAAAAGTATTAGCAAAAAAAAAATCATCATGGAAAAAAATTTTAAAACTAAAATTTTTTTTCATTTTTTTTAAAATTTAAACAAAAATTTAAAATAAAAAAAATAAACGTAAAAATAGTAAACAAAAAAATTTAATTTTTTTAAAAAAAAACAAAAATCCTAATACTGACATGTGCATGTACAGTAAAAATTTTTATCCGACTTTTATATTAGTATAGATTCAAAATAAATATTTTTTTTTTATTTTGTGTAATACGAACATGATTGAATTAAAAATAAAATAATTATTTTAACGCTATTTTATAACCTTTTAATTATAATAATGAAATATCTTTATCTCACTTTATTATTCTTTATTCCTTACGTTTTCCGTTTGTACTTTACTCACCCAATGAAATTGAGAAAGACAATTCTAAGAAGAAAAAGGAGCCAGCACAGCATATATATTCGCATATATTCCTTTATTGGGGACGGTACTCTTTTTGTGTTGTTTCCCCGAGTTACGTGCGTCTCTGGCAACAAAGGTGTCTCATTCTCTTCTCTTTCGGTATTATTTATTTTATTTTACTTTACAGTGAGTATGTATTTGAATTAACTGCAGGAAAAAATTTCAATAATGAATAATCAATTAGGGTCCAGTTTGTGTTTTGACTATCACACTATATAATTGGTACTTGTTGGGTCGATTGAAAACTATTCAAACTCTCTCTTACAGCCTCCATTGGTGCCATGTCTTGAGCTTCTTAGCTTCAATATATATTTGAGAGTGCAAGTCTAAACTACAATGTCGCCTTTCAATTTAACCGTACATCCAAAGACAGTAAAGATTTAGCCAGTCGATATGCCGGTTGTTTAAATATAATGTATAGTTAGAATCAACAACGTCTACCTAACAGCGATTGGATAAGATGACAAGAATATCTTCCAGTTTAATCAAAGGTCTCAAGTTTGAATCTTTGACTCTGGGAATGCAGCAGGCATCATCGTTAAAAAACTCTCGAGGGATTAGTCTCCGCAGTTGCGCGTGGAGCATACCTGGAAAACCAAAATAAAATCAACATAGCCTACTACTCTTCAAGTTCGTTGACCTTCAAACACCAAACAGACATTAGTGGAACCCTTCGAATACCGCATGACCTATTCCAAGCCTTTTAATAGCATCTCCGATGAGGGTTGCTTATAAGTTCTATGTTAAGGTCAACATTTCTATGGGCTGCACCATTGAAGTTGAGTGATATAGATGCCATATATAAGGATAAGCAGCTAGTCCTTATAGAAGGAGAACCAATAAAAAGAAGAGAGAAAATAATGCAAAATGATATAAAATAAAAATTGGTGAAGTGTGACCCATATAGTAAACTTTTAAGAGTTGCGTCGTTGGACTATCGAGTTGCTTAAAATGTTATAAAATAGAAATTGGTGAAGTTATATGATAGGATCCATCAAAAGAGTAGTTAAACAACTCGAATGGATTGCACAATTGAAGATGCTCTAAAGAGATTTTTTAGTTTTTAGGTTTGCTCACATATATCCTCACTGTACTCACAACATGTGAAAGATTGGGTCTAAATGTCTAATGCATATCATGCATATAATAATATACATAAGACTGTCTATCAAGCATAATTAAGTGAGTTTGATTGCTATATATTGTCGGTGTAAAGTATTTTTACATCATGATATGAGTGACTTTTTAGGTGGTTAGGATAAGATTCAAACATTTTAGCTTATGTGTCAATTTTTGATTGGTTGACGATGTGATTTTTCTTTTAAAATTAAAATATTGTTGTGGCGTGTGTACTACACGCGCGTCCTTTCGGGTGAGGAATGAGCGTGAATTTGGCGGCATCATTTCATTTGCCCCTTGTTGATGACAACCGCTGCAAATACTTCCCGTGTTTAAAACTCCATCTCCTATTTTCATTTTCCATTTCTCGCCGTTACAGTTTACACTTTCTTTTCTCAGTTCCACTTTCTCTCCTTCTCTTCTTCGACAAGTTTTCATTCTGTTATATTTCCTCCGCTTTCAAGTTTCACCACTCTGCTTCGTTCTCTCACCATTCCTCTGCTTCACTCTTCGCTGTTCCTGCAATGGTCGCTCCCTCTCCTCATCCTTCCAACGATGTCGTTTCCGTGGAAAGGACATTGCTCAAGCACGTTAGGGATAACGTCCATGGCAACATCTTCCTTGAGCCGGTAACCGCAAATTTTTTTTGAATTTTTTCCATATTCATTTAAATTTTCCTTCTCTGAATAATGCGTTTTTGCTTCGATTCTCTATTTTTCCTCGATCATGTTATTATGCGTTGATTCTGTAACATAATCGTTGTATGAGATTTTGAATTTCTGTGATTGAGTACATTGAAGTGGATTCTGTGCGAGCTTGCTTCTGCGACGCGTTCATATTTTTTGATTTGATTTTTGATTGTCACACAGAGAAAATTAGGAACTCGTGTGTATGGTTTTGATTAACTGCAGTAATATCAATCTACATGAAAGGAAGTCAGAATTTAATTATTTAAGCGAATGAAAAAGAGAATATGTAAAGTCTTCAGAATTTAATTATTTTAAGTGAAAGAGGTGAGAAAATATAAAGTTTGGAAAAAGCCATTCCACAGTGACTGGAAATTTCTCCCTCAAGGAAATTTCTATGCACTTGAAAACTCCATGCACTTTCTCACTAAAAAGTTATCCATATATGCATAAGAATCAAGTAACATTTAGTTTAATGGCTTTTGTAACGGTATGTTTGTTTGTCCACCACCACCACCCCCCCCCCCCCCCCCCCCATGGTGGTATTTTACAATCATTAATGAAGAAACTGGAGTTTTAGTATTCTTTTTTTCTTTGCTATACAATTTTTCACTATCAATTCTGTTGATTTTGGTGTAACGTGAAATTATCTTGTTTTATTGCAGATTTTCTTGAAGTTTGTTGACACGGAACAATTTCAGAGGCAAGTATGCCTTACCAAAAAAAGGCCAAATATTTTTCATTTACTGCACTCTGACATCTTTTCATGACATTTTATTCATAAATTATGCAGACTTCGTGATTTGAAGCAACTTGGTGAGTCAACCTTCCCTGGATAATTTCAACTATTAAGGAACATGCTTTTAGAACATAACTGTATATTTATTTAATTTATATTTATGGGAACGATTATTTTGATGATATGGTAACACATAATTCGATAGCAGTGTGACAATGGGTCAAAATTATACTAAAATAATTTTAATATAGAAAATTGTTTGCAACAGACTGTTCTTGCCTGTAATCAACGTGCTTTATAGTATCCAGTTTTTATATTCAACTTCTCAGGATCTAGCTTCCCTGAGGTGCTTTCTCCTAAGTCTTAACAAACGTGATAACATTAACTATTTTTCTTTGTTGTTGGAATGACTATAGCTGTAATTGGTGTAAATCGTATTTAGTTAGATAGATTGATAATAAATATTACTTCGTCCTTGGTGAGTAATTCTCAAGCAAGCAATTGTTTGTGTTTGAAAGGAAATGTCTTAATGGCTATAACTGTTTATCAATAATATTAATTGATGTGAAATCACATCATTCATCACTTGAAAAAGCAAGGTGATTTAAAGGTAAAGGGATGTACCCACAAAAGGGTAGAGTCATGCTTCAAATAGTATAACCAAAACCCATTTCTAATGGACTTGACCTTTTTATTAACTTCATATTTTATGTAATGTAGGCCTAACTCATATGGTTTACCCTGGGGCTGTCCACACTCGTTTTGAGCATTCACTTGGCGTTTATTGGCTTGCTGGCAAATCTATTGATATCATTAAAAAATATCAAGTATATATATGTTTATATTTAAATTGTCTTACGTAGATGATGCTTATGAGATTATGCTCCTAATCAATCTTGCCATCCTTTTAGGGGCCAGAGCTTGGTATTGAGCACTCTGATGTACTGACAGTAAAACTTGCTGGTAACAGACATCTCTAACAAATTAGTTCTTTGTTTTGACTGTTTTAATTCCACTATTTTATTGTTTGTCATTTGATCTTTTTGTCTAGGACTATTGCATGATGTTGGCCATGGGCCCTTTAGCCACATGTTTGAGCGCGGGTTCCTTCCGCAGGTCCTTAATGGTTGCAAATGGTAATTCTAGTGTTCTAGTTAAATCAGGTTTTCTGGATTTTCTTTTTCCTTTTTCAGAAATTTGTTTTCACTTTTCACATGATGAATTACTTTTTTTATATTAATTGGGGCAATGAGGCTTGAACATGAGTATATGACTGAGAGTCCCGCATTGGCTCAATACCAGTGTGTGGAATGGTATTCCTTGGGCTCTCCCATCTTAATAGCTAGCTTTTGGGGGTGTGGTTCTCCCTTGGGCTTGAGTATATCAATTGGTATCAGCAGTCCGCTGACCTCCAGGGGCCAAGGAGAGGGTCTGCCAACCTTGCCGAGCAGAGTACAGCCGCCGAGGATGTCTACTCTTCTGGGGAAATGCACATTGGCTAAATATGTGTGTGGAATGATATTTAAGTCCTCTCCCACCCCAATAGCTAGCTTTTGGAGTGTGGTTCTCCCTTGGTCTTGAGCACTTTATCAATGACCTCATGCAAACTACCTAAATTCCTCACCATTAGCACATAGCTTGTCACATGATTAATTTCTGATATCTTCTTAGCTTCCAATGAAAAAAAATAAACCTTTCTTTTTTTCCCCCTTAAAAATAACTTCAAATAAAACAGAGTATAGAAATTAGAAAGCTTAGCATTATTCTTAGACCTGTGTCATCGATGCTTTTCATATTTTTTATTTCTGGTTGTTCCTTGTGCATTATTCAACTGAAGAAAGATAACTTTCATGGTGGATACTGTTTGTGTCAGGTAACTGTGACCAAAATCTCTCGTCGTGTCAATTCCAACAGTTCAACTTACTCTCTTGTGAAGCATGCCAATGATGCGGACACAAAGCCCAATAGGTACAAGGTTTATGAAAGGGGAAAATGGAAGCCCATTAAGTGGAGGAGGATGTCAGGAAATACTTGAGCTGAGCATGTGTGTGCATGTAACTAACTATTGCCTTGCTGGCAATAGTGGTGAGGTGAGGAGTGAGTGTGTGCCTTTCGGTTACTGAGGGAATTCTGTTATAAGAGTGAGGTGGGGAGAGAATGAGGTAGGCTAGAATTGGAATTGGAAACCCTGGGAGAGAACTAAGCCTCTCGAAAGCTTAGTCTCCAATTGTAGCCCTTTGTTTTTTTTCTTTCTGCCAGACTCAGTGTTACTCTCTGTTTGATACTCAACAACTGGTATCAAAGCTCACTTTCCTGGAGCTTATGGTTCAGGCGCGCTTCGGAATGGACACTCGTGTTGAAAATGTGGAGAAGGGAGTCGAGTCCTTGCAACAAGGAATGGGTGACTTAACCCGGGTCGTCGAAGAGATGCGACAGCTCCTTCTGAAGAAAGATCGTCGCCGTCGTGGGCGTGACCGGCGGAGGAGAACTCCGGTGAGTGATGAAGATGACGACGACGGCGGAGGGAACAGATCATCCGAGTCCCGATCTCGTTCCCACTTCAGAGACCCGAGTCGCACTCCGTCGTACGATCATGGTGGAAGGAAGTTGGAGGTACCGGTGTTTAAAGGAGACGAGGCGTATGGGTGGCTGGTGAAGATGGAACGTTATTTCAAGTTGAATTCGATACGTGAGGGAGATAAGCTCAACGCGGTGGTGATAGCTATGGAGGATCGCGCCTTGAATCGGTTCCAATGGTGGGAGGAGCAAGCCCATTCCTCCAGCTGGGAGGATTTCAAGGTTGCTGTGCTGCGTCGCTTCCAACCCGGGCTTGCCCAAAACCCTTTGGGTCCGTTACTGAGTATCCGGCAAACCGGAACTGTCATGGAGTTTCGCGACCGATTTGAGTTGGTGGCGACGCCGTTGAAGGGGGCTGAGAGGTCGATGTTAAAAGGGATTTTTCTCAATGGGCTCAAGGAGGAGATTCAAGCCGAGTTGAAGTTGCATGCCTCGGAGTCCCTGGATGAGTTGATGGACCGTGCCCTGCTTCTAGAAGAGAAAAACATGGCGCTGAGGAGGGGTGGCTTGGTCGCAGAGGACAAGAGGGGGTGGAAGGAAAAAGAAGGGGTCATGGGTCGAAACCAGAGGGACTATTTTAGGAGTAAGACAATCACTCCAAGAATAGAGCCTTCAGGAAGAGAGGCAGGGGATGTGAAATTAATTGAAAGTGGGAACCCCGAGAAGAATACATTTGGGGGAGGGAAGAATCACTTGAGTCAAAATGAATTGAGGGAGAGAAGCCGTAAGGGGCTGTGCTTCAAATGCGGAGAAAAATGGGGGCCAGAACATTTGTGTAAAATGAGACATTTTAAGATTCAATTAGTGGAGCAATCGGATAGTGAAGGGGAGGAATCAGTTGGGGAGAAAGAAGAGGAACCGACTGAGATGGAGGTGAAGACCTTGCAATTGTCATTGAATAGTAAGGAGGGGTTGACTTCCAATCGGTCCTTCAAAACGTGGGGCCAACTTGGGGGTAGAGTGGTACTGGTGTTGGTGGACTGTGGAGCCACTAGCAATTTCATTTCTAAAAAAATTGTGGAGGAGCTGAACCTAAGGGTAAGTGATACACCAGAGTATGTAGTGGAGGTGGGGACTGGAGATAAGGTGAGGAACAGGGGAATTTGTAAGCAGGTGGAGTTAGTTGTTCAGGGGGTAAAAATACAACAACATTTCTTCTTGATGGAGTTGGGAGGCACGGAGGTGGTGTTAGGAATGGATTGGTTGGCTAGCTTGGGAAACATTGAAGCAAATTTCAGGCACCTTGTTCTGAAATGGGGAAAAAGGGGAGAAGAAAAGGAATTGAGAGGAGACCCCTCCCTTTGTAGAGAACAAGCATCTTGGAAGGCCATGTTTAAAGCCTTACAAGATGAAGGGGAAGGGTATTATGTGACTTATGAAGAAGCAGGAGAGCAGCTGTCCAGGTTTGGAGACCCCTGTCCAAAGGAGCTAGGGGCTGTTTTGAAGGAATTTGCAGGTGTGTTCCAAGAACCAAAAGGATTACCACCCCATAGAGACCATGATCATGCTATCAACTTAAAGGAAGGAGCATCCATCCCCAACATCAGGCCTTACAGGTACCCTTATTATCAAAAAAATGAGATAGAAAAGATTGTAAGAGAGATGTTGTTAGCTGGAATTATCAGGCCTAGTACCAGTCCTTTTAGCAGCCCTGTTATTTTAGTAAAAAAAAAAGATGGAGGGTGGAGATTTTGTGTAGATTATCGAGCTTTAAACAAGCTTACTGTGCCGGATAAGTTTCCAATACCCATCATAGATGAACTGTTGGATGAGTTGGGGGGAGCAAAGGTTTTCTCGAAACTGGACTTGAAGTCGGGATATCATCAAATCCGGATGAAGGAATCAGACATTCCCAAAACAGCTTTCCGCACACACGAGGGGCACTATGAATTTTTAGTTATGCCTTTTGGGCTAACAAACGCCCCCTCCACCTTTCAGGCCCTTATGAATCAGATCTTAAAGCCATTCCTAAGAAAATTTACGTTGGTTTTCTTTGATGACATTCTCATTTACAGCAAAGATGTGAAGAGCCATAGGGAACATTTGAAAATGATATTGCAGGTGTTGCAGCAGAATGAAATGATGGTGAACCAGAAAAAATGTTCTTTCGGCCAGGAGCAGTTGGAGTATTTGGGGCACATTGTCTCGGGTCTAGGAGTGGCTGCAGACCCCAACAAGATCAAGGATATGCTGGATTGGCCAATTCCCAAGGATGTGAAGGGTTTGAGAGGGTTCTTGGGCCTCACCGGGTATTACCGGAAATTCGTTAAGAACTATGGAAAAATAGCATGGCCTCTAACTCAACAACTCAAGAAGGACCAATTTCGGTGGGGTGAGGAAGCTCAGCTTGCCTTTGAGCAGCTGAAGCAAGCAATGACTACCATCCCGGTGTTGGCTGTTCCGGATTTTGAAAAAACGTTTGTAGTGGAAACAGATGCTTCGGGGAACGGAATAGGGGCTTTCTTGATGCAAGAGGGACGTCCGGTGGCTTATATGAGTCAAACCATCTCTGCGAGAGCCCAAAATAAGTCAGTTTATGAGAGAGAGTTGATGGCAGTTGTATTAGCTATTCAAAAAATGGAGACATTACCTCTTGGGGAGGCATTTTGTGGTCCACGCCGATCAAAAGAGCCTCAGATTTTTGGCAGATCAGAGAATAATGGGTGAAGAACAGCAACGTTGGGTGTCTAAATTGTTGGGGTTTGATTTCGAGATCGAGTACAAGCCTGGAATAGAGAACAAGGCAGCAGATGCACTCTCTAGAAAGCTGCAGTTTTCATCCTTATCTACGGTACAGTTTGTGGAGTGGGATGATTTGGAAGAGGAGATTTCAAAAGACGACAAACTCAGGAAGTTAGTGCAGGAGCTTATGCTGGACAGCAATGCTTACAAAGGCTATTCGTTGCGAAAAGGGAGATTGTACTACAAGGGCAGATTGGTGGTGCCCAAAGGATCCTCTAAAATTCCCTTAATACTTAAGGAGTTTCATGATTCCGTGGTGGGTGGCCACTCGGGCTATTTTAGAACTTTTAAAAGGATAGCAGGGCTGTTTTATTGGGAAGGAATGAGAGGGGAAATTCAACAGTATGTGCAAGCGTGTGAGATATGCCAGAGAAACAAATATGAAGCTTTAAGCCCTGCTGGGCTGCTTCAACCTTTGCCCATTCCGGTTCAGCAATGGTCAGACATTTCTATGGATTTCATTGGCGGGCTACCAAAATCCGGGGGGATGGATACCATCTTTGTAGTGGTGGACAGGCTCACTAAGTATGCGCATTTCATTGCATTAGCCCATCCATTCACGGCAAAAGAGGTGGCAGAAGAATTCATGAAGGAGGTGGTTCGGCTACATGGGTTCCCAACCTCCATAGTATCAGACCGTGACAGAATCTTCATCAGTTCATTTTGGACTGAACTTTTTAAAATGGCAGGAACCAAGCTGAAATTCAGTTCAGCTTACCATCCCCAAACCGACGATCAAACGGAGGTGGTTAACCGATGCTTGGAGACCTATCTGAGGTGTATAACGGGCAGGCGGCCTAAACAGTGGCACAAATGGCTCAGTTGGGCCGAATTCTGGTACAACACCAACTACCATTCAGCCACCAAAATGACTCCGTTCAAAGCGTTGTATGGCCGAGACCCCCCTGCAGTGATTAGGGGAGATGTGGGAGGGACAGTGGTGGACGAAGTGGAGAGGCTAACCTCCGAACGCAATGCCTTACTAGAAGAGTTAAGGAAGCAACTGGTGCAAGCACAAAATCGCATGCAACAGCAAGCCAACAAGCACAGACGCGATGTGGAGCATCAAGTGGGGGATATGGTGTATTTGAAAATTCAACCTTACAAGTTGCGGAATCTCGCAAGGAGAGTGAATCAAAAATTGAGCCCTCGGTTCTATGGTCCTTATGAAATTTCCGAGAAGGTTGGTCCGGCTGCCTATAGATTGTTGTTGCCCGAAGGAAGCAAAGTGCACCCTGTCTTTCATGTGTCCTTGCTGAAAAAGTCTGTAACAGCTGATGCAAGAGTGCAGCCATTACCTCCTTTTGTATCTGAGGATTGGGAGTTGCAAGCTCAACCCGAAGAGGCCTTGGCGGTTAGAGGAACTAATGAGGAAGACCAGGAAGTGCTAATAAAATGGAAGCAACTTCCAAGCTGTGAGAATTCTTGGGAAAAAGTGGCTGCAATAAAAGACTTATTTCCAGAATTTCACCTTGAGGACAAGGTGGTTGTTGAAGGGGCGGGTGTTGATGCGGACACAAAGCCCAATAGGTACAAGGTTTATGAAAGGGGAAAATGGAAGCCCATTAAGTGGAGGAGGATGTCAGGAAATACTTGAGCTGAGCATGTGTGTGCATGTAACTAACTATTGCCTTGCTGGCAATAGTGGTGAGGTGAGGAGTGAGTGTGTGCCTTTCGGTTACTGAGGGAATTCTGTTATAAGAGTGAGGTGGGGAGAGAATGAGGTAGGCTAGAATTGGAATTGGAAACCCTGGGAGAGAACTAAGCCTCTCGAAAGCTTAGTCTCCAATTGTAGCCCTTTGTTTTTTTTCTTTCTGCCAGACTCAGTGTTACTCTCTGTTTGATACTCAACATGCCAATTGAATAGTTGGTGTTAAACAATTAGATTTATTGTATTACAACTCTTCTATTTTGAAGTTTGAAGAACGCTCATCCATTGTTGACAGCATAATTTTGAGAGAAGTTTCTTCTCTGACACATTGCTTATAATTCATAAAGTGTACCACTGTTTCACTCTTTCAACATGGATAGAAGCATCATGACTCTTCCACATTATTATAATATCTTGTTATCATGATGACTTAGCAACCCAAATATTATGTTTCCTGTAATAGTTCATTGTAATTTTGGGATTAACTGGATTTTTCTGTAATAGTTCATTATTATATTATTTGTTTCTAGAGAAAGCATCCTTTTGAATTAGTACTATTAAAATTTTCAGGTCTCATGAGGAAATGTCTGTGAAGATGATAGATCACATGGTTGATCAACACAATATTGATATAGATCCTGAACTACTCAAGAAAGTGAAGGTTACACTTCAATGAACAATTAAATGAATCTTTGTGCTTTTTTTATTTTCTCAAGTTTTTCAAATATAAAATTCCATGATGTATGAGAATTGACAGTTCCTCTTGCATACCACATGACATATTAAAGAAATTCTTGGGGCACATTGATGCAGTCTATTCCTCTGGAGTTTGGACTGTATTAATGGACACCTTTCTGTTTCCTTTCTAATTACATTTGTCTTGGCTCCTGAAGTTATTCCACTTATTAAAGTTATGATTTTGCTCTTTCTATGCATATTAAGAATAAGAATTTAGTTTCTCAATGAATTTTGTTTGTAGATACCGGGATTTGATGCTTTCTTATTATTTTTACAGGAAATGATCACTGCTAGCTCTGATCATCCTTCACAAAAAGTAGGTCATCTTGGAGCCTTCATTTTTTGGTTCTGTTTTGGATTTTATTCTATACCACCTTCCTTACACACTAAATACTTATTTTCTTTTCGAAAATATCTTCTTTTAGGCAACGGAAAACCAATTCGTATATGATATTGTTGCAAATGGTCGCAGTGAAATTGATGTAGACAAGTAAGTCGGCACTTTTCTGCCTTTCTTCCTCCTCTTGTATGAGATATCTGTGCTCCTGACAGAAAATTCATGCATTTTCAGGTTTGACTACATTGTTCGCGATTCCCGTGCTTGTGGCCTAGGGTGCAACTTTCAGCCTGAGAGGTATTTATTTTTATTTTCTATTGGCTTTAACTTGTCGGGATGAATCTTATTTGACAAGAATTGCACTTCCGTGCAGCAATGTTGCCCTATTATGCAGAAGCACATTCTTCATTCCATGACTCCTGTCAAATTGGGTTGCTAACTGAACCCTAATTTTTATGATATCTGCAGATTGATGGAGACAATGCAAGTTGTGGGTGATGAAATATGTTATCGTGCCAAAGATTGTTAGTACATTCTGAAAACTTTGATATCATTGTTATGATGGAAGTTATAGTATATTATCTGTGTTTGAGATTTTGGTCAGATTTGACAATTCACAAGTTATTTGCAACCCGTGCTGACTTGCATCGAACAGTATATACACATGCAAAAGTAAAAGTGAGTGATTTTTCTAAATTTAGTTATGTAAAGGCATAATCCTAGTTCTGTCTGGTTTCCAAAGTACATTGCTTTTTTACATTTTTTTCCTTTCATCCTTTGTCAGGCAATAGAATTGATGGTTATAGATGCAATGGTGAAAGCAAACCCATATCTTGATATTGTATCTTCAATTCATGAACCATCTGAGTTTTGGAAGGTCTTCAGGAGTTTTCAAACTTTTGGAGTTGGCATTTCTGATTTAGCATCGCAAAACTATGATTCTCTTGCTTTCATTGCAGTTAGATGACTCAATTCTTAAAACAATTGAAATTTCTTCTCGACAAGAGCTCAAGGAATCCAAAGACTTGATCCTACGCATTCGCAGAAGGGATCTATACCAGGTATTCAAACTGATAAATTTAGAGAATTTAATGTTCTTGTGTAGCCAATCTAAACCTACATACTTATCACCACCTGCTAACGTGTTAATTAAACAACATCATCTTTCTCCATTTTGTAGTTCTGCAATGAATTTGCTGTTCCAAAGGAAAGACTAGACCACTTAAAAGACATCACACCCCAAGATATTATTTGTTCCCAGGTTCAAAGTCGACATTACATTTTCATTCAGTAGAGACAATTAGACATATTTGTAATCTGTCACCAAAAAAAAAAAGAGATGTAATCTTAATTTTTTCCCATACAGACAGGTGGCATCAGTTTGAAAGAAGATGATGTTGTTGTCAGCAATGTAAAAATTGATTTGACATATGGAAGTGAAAATCCTCTTGAAAGGTACTTGATAGAAATTGAATGACTACAATCAAAGCACTTTGTTATTCGTTCATATCTGCTAACCGCTGATGTAGTATGACAAGTATTCTTTCTTCTTTGTGCATGCATCTCCCGTTCCAGAATTAAATTTTTCAAGGTACTGAGTTCGCTTATACTCTCCATTGTTATCTTTCCTTTATATACTTGCTGACAAATAAATTTCAATTATATTTCCTGACTAAACATTGTAAATAGTTTGATTTCTGTGGCTACTTTTAAGTTATATTGCACATTAGTGTGTGAATATGGCAACTGCAAATGTTGTGGCACGAGTAACAAAATTGAACAAAAGGCATTCTGAAGTAGTAAATTTTGGTAAAATCAATATTTTGGTGAATAGGTGGTTTGTAGTTGACTGCCGCTGGAAGTTCTCAATATTGTGTTGTGGTGCAATCCAAATTTTACAGAGGGTTGCTACGGAAGGAATAGTTAAAAATACAGGAATGGGCCCTCTGTATGCTTTTTCCAATTTGTAATTGGAAATCGTGTATTACAAAACTCCAATTGTGGGCAAATTATGTTTTTTTTTTCTTTGGTAAAAACCATAGTGTTGAGCATTCTTGTCACAAAGCCTCATCATATTACAAGATCCAAATTACATTTTTTGTATTTATATTAGTGAGATGCTAATGATTACCATTTTTTAAAATTGTTTTGCTTCGGGCATGTTGGTGTTTTTTAGAATGCATAAAATTTGGATGGTGGAGGGCTTAACAGCTTTTTACTTTTGTATCAGGATTACGAGAGTAAAGAAAAATTCCTCATCCCAGACGACCGCATCAGTCATTTATTGCCAGCTTTTAACAAAGACGTCATAGTGAGGGTATACAGTAAGAAGCCTGAACTGGTTAGTGACAACATAAAGAGACATAAAAGTTTTACTCACACAATTTGGATTTGATTTCGAGTTTCAACTTTTTACTTTAGGCCCGTGGATTGATTTTTCAACATTACTTGTAGGTGGGAGCTGTTTCTGCTGCCTTCGAAAATTATCAGCTCAAGACATTTGGAAGGAAAGCACAAGTACACGAAACGCCTGAGAAGAAGAAACGCCGAAGTTTATTGCCATCATTTGCATATCTGACCTAGTGACTTCCAACTTTGAACTTGTAAATTTCCAAACTCACTAGTCTCAAACAATATACGCCGTGAGCGGCCTAGTTAAAATGGCGAATTGTGTACACCAATTTACAGGGTGAATTATGTAAATTACAAGTATGAACTGATTCAATAGCAAATGAATACATCTATATCTTTTGCCTAAACCGTATCGTTATTTATTTCAAGAAATGTTATATTTTGATGCAAGTTGTTTTCCCTTTTATTCCATTTCTTCTCCTACTCCACCTGCTACCCCTTTTCCACATTCTTTTTTTTTTTTTAAGCAAAATGACATTATATTCAAGAGTACAAAGGGTACTCAACCTATATACAGAAGATTTACAGGACACAATGTAACCAGGATACTATATGAACCATCAGTATCAATATTACAACATCCAGCAAAACCCACCCCCAATAGCAAAAACCATAAATCCATCACTCTTTACAAGTGGTTCCAACTAGTTAGTGAATCATACCTTATAAGCAGCTGATATAAGACAGCAGCACCTAACTTGCTGTAAACTGCTTGCACCCGAACCCACTCCTGAAGAACTTGACCAAATGAAACTCCTATCCACACCTGAGCAGCAGCTCCCGGGAATAAACAAGTTTAGAAATTCCCGCTCAACTTGTTTGACAATACCCCAGGCAAGCTACTGGGTTTGTGTACCAGTCCACAAAAGAGAAATGGTTTTCCTTGAGCAGGCTAGCACACCAATTCCACACTAACAATTTGATTGAGTCCAGCACCTTATCCAAATCCACAACCGAACCTTTAAAAATTACTTCATTCTTATGCAGTCATATCAACCAAATCACAGCGAACCACAAAAATTCCCAGCAATAATTTCTTTTCCTGAGCCATAGGATCCCCAAATGTTGTAGAAAATGGGGCTTTGTTTTTGCTTGAAGTACCACCTCCACCCCAAACCATTTATATATCATCATCCAAATGGAGTAAGAAAATGAGTAGGATATCAGTAGGTGATCAGTTTCCTCCAAAGAAGATTTACAAAGAAAGCACAACAAATTATCTTGAGCCACTTGTACTCCCCTCCTCATCAAGTTGACAGTCGTTGGAATCCTATTTAAGGATGCCTTCCAACTAAATGCAGTAACTTTAAGAGGTGTTTTATTATCCCACAACGCGTTGTAAAACTCTTGATCCTCCACAAAGTTCACATGTGATAGTAATCTATACGCAGAACCCACTGAATACACCCCTGAATTGTCACCAACCCAAGACCACCTGTCATTAGCGTCTTGTTGAAGCAAGCTCTGTTGTAAATGATGCATTAAGTTCGCAAGGCTTTCCTCCTCCCAAGTAAATAATCTCCTTCTCCAATTCAACCTCCAGCGCCAAACCCCACCACTCCAAGCTCCCATCTCAGCCACCATAGCATCCTTTACCGTTGAAATACTAAACAATCTGGGGAACTTTGAAAGAAGAGGCTCCTCTCCCACCCAGACATCTCTCCAGAACATAGTTTCCCTCCCATCTCCTACTTTTCTCACCAACCCTCTAGAAAGCCACCCCTCCCTCAGAGAACCCCTCCCATCTAGCTTCGCTAAGTCCCTCCACCAAACAGATTCCGAGCCCAAGACATCAATAGACGCACCCCTAGCACCATACCTCACCTTAACTACCCTACACCAAAGCCCATCCCCCTCAGTTAGCAAACGCCACCTCCATTTTCCTAAGAGAGATAAATTAAAAGCTAGGAGGTTTCTCACACCCAAACCCCCTTCCTCCCTAGACCTACAAACCACGTCCCAACTGACCCAAGGAATCTTCCTACACTCTATATTACCCCCCCAAAGGAAACGACACTGAATTTGAGTAAGAACCTTAATCACCTTTTTCGGGGCGCGGTATAAAGAGAGGTGATATATAGGTATGCAAGATAAAACAACATTCAAAAGAATGATTCTTCCACCCAACGATATCTAGACCTCAAAGAATTTGTTACCTCTGACCAAGTATTTATGCTCTTTGGATTAGCGCCAACTAGAATGCCTAGAAATTTGAAAGGCACCTTCCCAACCTTGCAATTCAAGGAAGCCGATAAACTGGCAGAATAACCTTCTCTATCCTTGATTCCCATGATACAACTCTTCTGAAAATTTACTTTCAACCCAGAAGCCAATTCAAAGCATCTAAGTATCCCCTTCATCACGAACCCGTTGTCTAATGACAGCTTACCCAACAAAATGGTGTCGTCCGCGTATGTAAAACCAACCTATTAACCTGACCATGCCCCTATGTAAAACCAACCTATTAACTTTGATCTTGATCTTGATTCTAGTAAATAGTAATTCTTTGCATTCCTAACAAATCAGTTCCTCGGTTTCCGATCAGATTTCATTTTCCTAGTTAGTGACACCATTGCCAGTATCCTGCATCTTCCTTTAGAAAATCCACAAGAATCACCAAACCATCTTCCTATTTACAAGATTACAATTGTAATATATCCTCCACTTCATATCCACTTTCTAATCACCCCACTAAGCTGCCTCTCATACAGAAATTGCATCTTACAAAGTTTCAGAACACTTTGAACCTTAATTTTACCTCCAAGAGTTAAACGTTATTTTGGAAAATAATACTTGGACCTTGATCCCACTGCCTCAAGGGTCTGTGGATCGGTTTACAAGATCAAATACCTCTCTGATGCCGTTATGGGTCATGGATAGGTATAAAACTCGTTTAGTATCCGAGGGCTACCTACACACAAGAAGATGGAATTGATTTGATAGACACCTTTGCACACCTATAGCTAAATTATATGCCGTTAGGCTGCTCTATGGGTGTTAGTGGATTGATTTTGAGGGAAAAAAAAAATCATCCAATCAAAAAATTAAAACAATGAGGTTCGGTTCGATTTGGGTTGCTTCCTTTAAAAAATTCGATCTGATTAAATACGGTTTGGATTGGATCGGCTAATTCGATTTTTACCGACACATTATTATATATATAAAAAATAGTATATATATATATATATATATACAATTTTATATATGTGGTTTGGTTTGGATTGATTCTATTTTAAAAAAAGGAATTCAAAATCCGATCTGATCGGTTTTCACAAACAACATAAAAAAAAACCAATAAACCGGTTTTATTTGGTTTTCGATTTTTTTGGATCGGTTTCGATACGAACACCCTTACTTGTTGCAAAGAAAGAATGGAATCCAGCTCAATCGTATATAAGTAATGCTTTTTTTAAATAGTGATTGATTTGAGGAAATTTACACGGAACTTCCCCTCGGCTATCGAACTACTTACAAAACTATGGAATGCAAATTAAGCAAACTCTTTATTCAGTAAAGGGGCACGACTTGTGTATATGGATGACTTCATCGTTGCAATAAGCCAGTAACTATAGTTAAGACATTTCTACTGCCACATTCAATTTTAAAAACTCAAGCACGTTGAAGACTTTTTCGGGATTAGAGATGGCTTAGTCCAAAAAGGGCATTTGCTTCACGTTGCATCTGCTGGAGGATACTGGTTTCAAGGTTGCAAAACAACCAGTGCTGATGAAGGAAATCCATTACCAGATAGTTCTATTTACAGAAGACTGGTTGGCAGGTTTTATATCTGATCATATAAAGATCTAAGATCACTTTTGCACTTGAGTCAGTTCTTCCCCTAGCCTAGACCCTCACATTTAAATGTTGTGCATTATCTCCCCAGGTACCTCAAGGGCACCTCTTGCCTAGAGACTAATAATGTCCGATTCTAATTGGTTAGTTCAGTGCTCTAAACAATTATGTCGTTAATTCTGTCAATGGATCAAACTTGTATATACACATTCAGTAATGTATACAGCCTTTGTATACACTCAAACTTTCTCACTAAGAATGTGCATTAACATCGGTTCTCGAACGGGTTGATATAACCCCAAACGCCCAACCAACATTTGGCATAGATTCATATATACAAACAATTATGCATTAAATTCATGTGAAACGAACGCACGTGTTAAACGGATATTTCGAAACATTATATCCAAAGCAAACAACTCCCAGTCTCCCAGTTAAATTGCATGTGATCAACGCATAACGATATCACCTCCAAAAAATTACACAAATCGACGAAACATTTCGGACCCTTATGAAATCTTTTTTTCTTTTTTTTGCGAGGAAAAACCACATACCACCGTGCAATTCAGAAAAGTTGGAAACAAGTTGAGTGCTGAAAAGTGTGCGTTTCATACCTATCTTATCTTATTTTCATTAAAAAAAATACAAAAACAAAACAAAATTGAACTCAGAACAACTTCAATTGAAATAAGTACAATTTCAATTGAAATCATGTAATATTCACCTTCAAGACGATACTATATTTGTCAGCTCTGTACTGTTTCCCACTATCTACACATTTGGTAGGAACTCCTATCCACATTCCCTCATGAAATGGTTAGAAATTGGACGAGTTGATTGTTATTTACGCAAAGCAAACTGTCAACCACCTTTTCTTGTATCAAAGGCTGTTAGACCATTACCAGGCACTAGGAAACTCTACATCCAAAAGCTACCAGCAGTAGTTGATGTCTGTACAGGGAAAAACACTGGCATCAACTGTGTCAACTATCAAAAGATTGTTCATCCAATGAAATGAGAATTACAATCCATGCTCCCATATTAGCTGAAAGAATCCTTGGCAATATCAACACATTCTATGGAAGTATCAACACATTCGGTTGCAGTGTCAGCAGATGACGGAGGAGAAGATTCTGGGATACTACAATTATCCTTAACCGAATTTTGAAGTTCTTCCACCAGCAATTTACGGATTTTCACTCTTAGACTGGATGCCTCTTCAGGTTTGAACCATCGCTTGCCGAACTGTAAATTGATAAGTATCAATCAATAAAACCCATTACATGAAGCATACTAAAAAAGCAACTACATATATTACCATTTCTAAATCTTTCCTCTTCAGTCTTTCGGGTGCCTCATCAATGAAACGCTCAATGAAGTACAGTACAAAAAGACCACAGTCATACTCATTCTTCTGTTGGGGAACCTGGTGCAAAAGCATGTGTAAAATGTAAATGCAACATGTTTAAACATTAGTGGACATTTCACGATTTTAAAATTTCAGAAAAGTATCACTAATCACTATAATTATTGATACGACATAATGGTTTTGCTGCTTTGGTTCCTAGTATCAAATTTCAAGAACCTAACTTTAATGTGCTGGATCCGCATTCAACCTGTTGAAAATTAAAACTACAAGGTTTTGAAGGTTGTATCAGAAGTCAAAGAATAAAAACAGCTTTTTCTTGAAGCTGTCTGAACTCGGTTTGCTGACTGTTCATCAAACAAGGTTCAAAAGAAGGATGTCCAATACTACCATAGTCTTTGGTTGGGAGAAACTTGAGGGGAGGGTAAAGAATTTTATAAATCTTTCTTATTTGGTTCAACATTTTGGAGGGGAAGGGAGGGGACTAAAATCCCTCCTTACTCAATTTAGGCTCCTCTCCAATATTGGGGGTATTTAGAGGAGAAGGGGTTTAAAGCATTTTAAATATATTGACTAAAATATCCATATTTATAATTTAAAATAAAAAATCATAAGGATATTAGTTTTAGAATCCCTCCCCTTCACTTGTGAACCAAACAAGAAGAGGGTTATTCCCCCACTCCTCTTAACCTACAGAATATCTAATTAAAATGATAGGATAAGACTCCCTAATTTTCGTTTTAAATGATTCTTTTCAAGGGTATTGGTATAGTCCCCCCATGTCTTTTGTATTCTTTTATTCTTTTTAATAATATTTTGGTGTGCTCCTGCAAATGATAGATAGGTTTTGGGGTGCCAGCCTAATTGGGATGCCTTGGTCTATAGTGATGCTTTTGCATGCCAACCTGTTATAAAATAATAAAAAAATAATCCTCTCCTCCCCCTTGCCGCTCCCCTCCTTTGAACTTAACATTACCAGGATTCAGTAATCTCTTACATCATGGACAACATCGATCCGTGAAAAGAGAAGGCATTTGTTTCATATACTAAAGGCCAAATATTAAGAACAAAAGGTGAAAATAACATATTCTTCAAACAACTATAAAGATTATCAATAACACATAATTCTAGATTTACAGCAAACAAGTTTACCGGGATGACGTGAGCATCAATTCTACGAGGAAGGCAATTCCATATTCTCTGGGAAATTGAAACATCTGAAGGCACACCTTCTTGACCCAAATAGTCCCTTTCTTCTATCAAATAGCTACAAAGCATAATTTTACATCATTAAGTTCGATGTTTAAATTAAAGAAAAATGCCTAAAAGACAGCCAATCAGAATATAGTAAGATAAATGGACTACCAAAGCAAAGTTGTACGAACTGGGCTGTGGGTCAACCATGTGGTCCAGCCAAAAAAGCATCCAGATAACTTTTAAAAAGAAAAACAAAGGAGAAAAAAAATCACAAAAACTGGTTTTTACCCAGTTCAGATCATGTTATAGTCGGCTTATCGAGTTTTACTGAAAATTTACCATACCCTTTAATGTACCAAATGGCTTGGTCATCACTTTTCCAGTCCAGTTCTTACAACTACGAAAACAAAATTTACATAATTGAAACATACTTTCAATGGGAATACAAGTGATTTCATTATCAAGTTGCAGAACGCTAAACTTCACAAAAGTTGTACTTGAATGCTGCAACATGCCTTCCAAAATGCAATTTAAAAAGAGAGAACTCACTTCAAAGCATGTCTTTGAGATGTATATAAGATATAAAGAAAGTACATAGATCACAAGAAGGTTTCCAATTAAAACTCTGAAGTCTGAAGATACTCAGATTTGAAAAACTTATATTGTTGGTAAGCAAAAATGAGAAATGCCAAATTCCAAACCCAAGCCAAAAGCTACAATTATAAGTGATTTTGAACTATTGCAGTTAGGTTGTGTCTTGAAGATTTCTGTTATTTCCATTACGAAAAAATATATATTGTGATATTTCCCAATAGTTCTTATACAAATGGTATTTCAAGACACAGCCTTCTATAATACAACAGCTTAATTATATTTGCTGCTTCCAGAAAAACTCCATCATAATTTATGCTTAACAAAACGGATATCAATCTTGCCAACCCTCAAACCAACATCAAGAAATTATACAACAGAATAGCAGCGAAGTGGTGAGAAATGTTTTAAGAGATAATGAACTGAGCATGGATGAACTGGATGTCACATATTCAATGGGATATAATCATATAAGTGCTTCTTTAGTCTCACCTTTTAATATTATCAAAAACTGATTTACTTGAGTGAAGACCCAAAGAATCCAAATGAAGTATGATTGGCCCCGATTCATCCTCTTTGTCCGGGATACAAATAATGATCAAGCTCCAATGAAGACTGAGTGCATGAAACATCATAAGTAATAAATCCAGAAATGAATAGAGGGGCAGGGCAGATGAAGATATAACAATGACTCTAATGTCAAACACAAAAACTGAGCTGGAATCGCTTATTGGTACAAAAATGTTATAACGGTTACACATTAAGATTTTTGTCCAAATATAAACAGCCACTATTAACGGTGGCTGCTGACCACAGTCACCAATGAGGTCCTTTGACAATGGCATCCTCCAAAAATAAAAATAAAACTTCATAGCCAAATCCAATTCTAAAAGTCTATGTTCCAATTCCAACATCCAAACAAACCCTAAGAAAAACCCCCTTAAAAAGACCATTGACTTTACACCAAGTAGAAGCCAAAACCTAATTATAGGTGTCAGCAGAGAATCTTGTTAAAGATACAAGAAGTACACTCAAACCAAATACAATTCTAAAAGTCTATGTTCCAATTCCAACATCCAAACAAACCCTAAGAAAAACCCCCTTAAAAAGACCATTGACTTTACACCAAGTAGAAGCCAAAACCTAATTATAGGTGTCAGCAGAGAATCTTGTTAAAGATACAAGAAGTACACTCAAACCAAATACACCAAAGAGTACTATTGAGATTGCACATTGCCACAAGAATTTCAACTCCTTTCCTTCTACCAAAGCCAATAAAGTCAGTCAACAGAAACTAGTAGGGTAAACCCAGCACTATTTAAAGTTGCAAACAAAGAATTCCATAAAGAAACAGAAGCAAAACAATGTAAAAACAAATGTGGAACGGATTCTGAGCTAGCACCAGATACAACATCCATATCAGGGGAAATAGAATTATGTCGCCTATGAACCAGTAACATATCAGGGTATTAATTCTATAAGCATTGCTGTCCAACTAAAGGACTTAACCTTGGATGGAGCTTTAGACTTCCAAATAGGTTTATCAATGTGGAAAGAAACTCTATTCAACAAATGGGATAGGCCGATAGAGATTGAAGTAAGATAGGGATTGAAGTAAAATTTACGCAAAGAAACCCCACAACTATCAAGAGACCAAGCCATTTTATCTAGGCTATAGGACAAAAGGACATAGTCAAGGAGACCCAAGAGGATCTCCAATTCAGAAGACTCCATATCGTTGAAGTTACAAAAAACTGGAAATCCGAAGAAAATGTGGAGCATGTGGACTAGTAATCAAACGTTATTCATTGTTTCACTTCATAGAACCAAATTTTTAAGCTTATTTCATTAAACAGTAATGTAAAATGAGGAGGTAACATTATAGATCAAGTATTAAAACATGGATAAATAGTTCTTCACATAAAGGCTTTTCTTTACCATGTGAATAATTTTTTCTTCAAATAATAACCTAATTCAAAGGAAAGCACAACGAGAACTTTCTAGCAATTGCAGAAGTTACAAAAGGAAAACTTACTCCTCATGTATTGGAATCAAAATATATGCCTTCTGAAAAATATTTACACCCTTCCACCACCTTCTGAACTTCACAAAGAACGTCTCTCTGTCACTTCGCTAGATATTGTAATGGAAAATGAATTAAATCATATACTAAAAAAAGTACAACGAGAAGGGAATGTGAGGGAGACGGGAGAAATTAACTTTAATGACTAAAGGCTAAAGCAGATATCTTTACAACAAGTAGAGAACCCACCTGCCAGATTATTCTCATTCATTTTTTGTCACCAAAAAGTCTAAAAAAAAAAAAACACTCTCAAGTCTTGTCTATTCAAATGATTGTTAAATAAATAGTTTTTCAAAATATTAAATAAAGATATCAATGTAAGAAATATAGGCATTAATGTAATTTAAAAATTAGAATAAATTATTTTTGAATAATTAATCTCCTATTTTATCTCTACTTCCTCTCTCATTGTAACTAAACTACTTTTGCCAACATCTCATTATCTCTCCCTCTTTTCTAATAACTATCTTTTTTTCATCTAGTTTCTATTTTTCCATATTATTTTATCTTTACACAATTTCTTTTGCCAACTAGTCTGTAAAGCAGAAAGGGCAGTTGTCCAGATATCAAAAGCACAAAAAAACAACCGAAGAAAACTTGCTGGCGAACTACAAAATGATTGTAAGTATAAAGTACTAGTTTCTGGGTGCCTAAAAAGCAGTTATTGGTTTAGCAATTTACATCTTAGCGTGATCAGTAACCTTAATCACAAAATTTACCTCCAAAATTATCATAAACATTAAGAGTTTGCTTGTAAAGAGAAAATTATCTGTGTGAATGCATAAGTTACAGCTATGCATTTGAGCGAAGATAATTAAGTACCTTATAGGAAACAGCCTCTTTAAGCTTCTTGTAAAAAAATGTATTGAAAAAATGATAGTCAGATAACGATCTATTTGTCAGAGATGCTTGCTGCTTCAAATATCTGGCAAATTCAAAATTCCGTAAGTAGAGCGCTTCAAAACTAAACAGGCAAAATATGTCCAAAGGATTATTACTGTGCTACAGTGTGATTCAAGTTTTCAGTATGACAAATCCTAGAAATTAAGTGATAAAAAAACTAGTTCAATAGATAACAAGAGTTTATCGGTTAAAGAAACCAAAGTAGTAATGACAAGTACATAACTCCAGTTTGGTAAGCCAGTGGAGGATGACCAAACTTCCAGCGGTTATGCTCACAAATATTCAACTAAGAATAGTCCATTAACCCAGGTGAATGCTTTTATATCAGAAAATTATGAAAGAAAAAGAGTATACAATCTAAACTATAAGATCAAACCTATATTTTCAAAACATTTGAAAATTAGAGTAAATGTCCATTTTGGTCCTCCATATATACATGAAATTAAATTGGTCCTTCAATGTCACATTTTTGCTGTCAAATTGGGCCTTAAAATGACATTGCATTGGTCCTTGAATATGACATTGATTATCATTAAAGGAAAAAATTGACGCCCCTAATAAATGGAGGACAATGTGATGTTATATCTTTGGAGGATCAAAATGGGTATTTACACAAAATTAAAACAACCAAGCATTTTACACACTAGTTGGGGTCGGCTATATGGATCAAATGACGCCATAATATTCTATCGTAAATCAAGTCAATAGACAAACAATTGACCTCTATTTATTTTTTTTTATCAATAACCATTGACCTCTAAATCCTTCTTCATGGTTTCCCCTATAGTTTTTCTCAATCTCCCTCTGGCAATCAGGCTGCTCTCCATCTAATCTACTCACCTTATTAGGAATTCTACAGGTCTTCTCCACACATGCTAAAACTACCTAAGGCGAGATTCTACCATCTTTTCTACGAAAGGTGTTGTCCAGATTCTACCATCTCTTTAATGCAATCATTTCTAATCATATCTTGTTTAGTATGTCCACTCATCCAACACAACATTCTTATTTCTGCAACATGGAGTTCATTCCCCTGTTGACCTTCCCCCCCCCAACAGCCAGCCCTATACAATATCATAGGTCTTATAGTTGTGCGATAAAATTTCTCTTTTAGCTTGAGCGGTACTTTTTTATCACATATAACACTCGAGGCCCTCCTCTATTTCATCCACCACCTTTGAAGCCTATGGTTTACATCTTCCTCTATTTCTCCGTCATGTTTACATCTCCCTCTATTTCTCCGTCATTTTGTATGATGGACTCAAGATATTAAAACCCCGTGTGACTTGTGCTATGTTATGGTCTCCAACTTCCACCTCTACGATAGGAGTGTTGCATTGCTAAACTTACATTCCATATATTCTAGGTAAAATTAGGTAAATTGGTCCTATATGTTTTTTTTACTTTTCACATCAGTCCTATAAGTTATATTTTTTTCAAATTGGTCCTACACGTTACGTTTCCATGTTAGTCATTCCGTCAATTTCAACCTTATGGAGTCAGATCAAAAGCCACGTGTCAAAATTGATGGAAACGACTAATATGGAAACAGAACGTATCGTGCAGGACCGATTTGAAGAAAAAAAAACTTATAGCACCGATATGAAAAATTAAAAAAAAAAATATATATAGGATCAATCTAACATTTTTGCCTATATTCTATCTTACTTCTACTTAAACAAAAGTTATGAATTTCCAAAGCTTAAAAAGCAAATCCCTAACTTATCGTTTATTTCCTCTCTCAACTCTCCAACTAAGAATATATCATATGCAAAAAGCATTCATCGCGGCATTGACCTTTGGTGAGCACATCCAAGACCGAGGTAAAAAGATAGGGGCTCAATGTTGACCCTTGGTGTAGTCCTATAGTTAAAGGAAAATTCGTGACTTCATTTTGTGTTCTCACACTAGTCATGACTTCCTCATACATATCCTTGATAGCTCGAATATAGGCAATACAAACTCCTTTCTTCTCTAGGGCCATGCACAATACCTCTCTTGGCACCCTATCATATGACTTATCCAAATCAATGAAAATCATGTGTAAGTCTATTTGATCCCTCCAATATTGCTCCATCAATCACCGTAGCAAGCACAATGCTTCCATGGTTGACCTCTCCAACATAAAACCAAATTGATTTTCAGAAACATGAGTCTCAAATAAAAAACATGAGTCTCGTCTTACCCTCTGCTCAATCACCTCGCCTCATAGTTTCATAGTATGGCTCATGAGTTTAGTCCCCCAATAATTTGTGCAATTTTGTATATCTCCTTTGTTCTTAATAATAGGGATTAAAGTGCTTCTCCTCCATTCGTCCGGTATTTTCTTATACCTCATAATCTTGTTAAAAAAACTGAGACAACTAATGCCTTTATCTCTTAGACTCTTCCAGACCTCAACATTTATATTATTTGGCCCAATGTTATCGATGGTGGATGGCGGAACATAGCGGAAGGCTAAAAATCTGCCATTTCAAGCTGCCATAAAACGCCATGGCCGCCATCCTTCACAAATTGGCCATAGCGGTTGGGCAAAAATCCGCCACCGCAATCCGCCACCGCAATCCGCCATGGCCGCTATTTGATAACACTGATTTGGCCCAATTGCTTTACCATTATTCATCCTTCTCAAAGCTTCTTTTACCTCATGCTCCCGAATTCTACGATAAAAGGTGTAATTTTGGTTCTCCTCTCCAATGTTTATCCTATCAAAGCGTGGTAAATTTCATGTCCTTCATTAAATAGCGTGTGGATGTAATTCTTCCATCTTTCCTTGATATCCTCTTCCGTAACCAAGTTTTTACCTTCTTCATCCTTAATGGATTTTACTTGGTCAAAATCTCTTATCATTCTTTTCCTACCTTTAGCAAGCCTATAAATAGTTCTTCCTCCATCTTTGAGGCCTAAGGATTGATAATAACTAGTCTTTTAGCTCTCGATTTGACTACCGCCTTCTGAGTATCTTTCTCAGCTACCATATTTTTTTTCTTCCAATTTTCATAATTTTTACATAAACACCATTCTTTATAACATCCCCTTTTAACCTTAACTTTATCCTTCACACTTCGTGATGGGTCTTAATGCACAAAATAGTGATAAAATGGATGTAACAGTGTAATATGGATAACGAACTGCAATTGTATTGCTATGAGATCCACAATTACATGAAGATAAGAGTAGAAACAAAGGAAAAATAACAAACTGGTAATAGCTACCAGTTCCCAAGCACACAGTGCTCCCAAATCACCCAGAGGTGACCCCACCAAATCCTAACTAAATTCCTTCCTGATTATTCCCTTCCAACAATAACTATATATAGCCACTCTCATGCACTTCATGCGTTCACAGCCACGTCATCATTTTGCATTCCTTTTGTCTTCTTCCTAGTATAAACTCTCCACACCCTTGGCCTAGGCCCCACTTCACTAATCACATTTCTATCAACTCCCACCTCCTTAGACAATGCCTTGTCCTCAAGGCAAAATTCTGGAAACTGGCCACGCAGAAATTCATTATCCTCCCATGTCACATCCTCTAAAGCTTTATTTTTCCTTTGTATCAAGGTCTGTTGAACCTCATTACCCCCCTGTATTATGACTCTTGAACCCAGCACCTTGTCTGGGTACACATCAGTTTCCTCAGTCACTTCCAAATCTTTAGGTAACTCCCCCTGTACCTGATAGTTCCCAACAGCTCGCTTGAGTAATGACACATGAAAAACCGGATGAATTCTAGATGCTGATGGAAGTTGCAACCTATAAGCTACTTCACCAATCTTCTCCGCCACCTGGAAAGGTCCATAGAATCTTGCAGCGAGTTTCTGATGAATTCTTTTGACCACTGATTGTTGTCTATGGGGTCTAAGTTTCAAAAACACCCATTCCCCAACTTCAAAACACAAGTCTCTCCTCTTCTTGTTAGCATACCTTGTCATTTGTTCCTGAGCTTTGAGCAAGTGGAGTTTGAGTTGATTCAAAGCCTCATCTCTTTCACTCAACTCCAATGCCACAGCAGCCACCTTAGTCTCATTAGACAAAAATCTCAACAATGCAGGAGGTTGTCTCCCATATACCACCTCGAACGGAGTCTTCCCAATCGACACATGAAAGGTAGTGTTGTACCAAAACTCAGCCCAAGGGACCCACAATGACCAAGTCTTTGGATGATCAGAAGCAAAGCACCGCAGATAACTTTCCAGACACCTGTTAACCACCTCCGTTTGACCATCTGTTTCCGGATGATATGCTAAACTCATTTTCAGCTTAGTACCCTGCAACTTGAACAGCTCCATCCAGAAATGACTCACAAATAAAGGATCTCTATCACTGATTATAGAACTTGGAATTCCATGAAGTCTCACCACTTCTTTAACAAAGAGCTCAGCAATTGACTTAGCAGTATATGGATGTTTGAGTAAAACAAAATGACTATACTTAGATAGTCTATCCACAACCACTAACACAGCCTCATAACCCTTAGACTTAGGCAACCCAGTGATAAAGTCTAAGGACAAGTCCTCCCACACACCATTAGGAATAGGTAGAGGCTGTAACAAACCACCAGGAGTAGTAGCACTATATTTTTGCCTCTGACAAACATCACAAGATCTAACATAATCCCTTACACTCCTCTGCATCCCCACCCAATATAAGGAATCTGCCAGTCTTCGGTATGTTCTTAAAAAACCTGAGTGCCCTCCAGCAGGAGTGCTATGAAATTCTTCCAATAGCCAAGGAATAGAGGGTGATTTGGGAGAAATCACCAGCCTGCCATGATAAAGTAAAACTCCTTGTTTCACCTGAAATCCAGGTCTAACATCAGGAGACTCCTGCACTTCTTTCATTAACTTTTGAATGTACGGGTCATTAGTTATTTCATCCAAAAGTTTCTGTCTATCAGCCCACAAGGGAAAAGAAATGATAGAATTCATTTCGACCTCACCATGACATCTGGACAGAGCATCCGTAGCTCTGTTCTCTAAGCCAGGCTTGTACTTAACTTCAAATTGATAGCCTAGCAGTTTGGCCAACCAACACTGCTGATCTGGAGATGAAACTCTCTGTTGTAAAAAATGCTTCAAGCTGTTATGATCCGTGTGCACAATAAATTTTCTGCCCAATAAATAATGTCTCCAGTGCTGAATACAAAGCACAAGGGCCATCAATTCCTTCTCATAGACAGATTTTGCCAGATTCCCATCAGATAAAGCTTTACTGAAGAAAGCAATAGGTCGCCTATGCTGCATTAGGACAGCACCTATACCTCTGCCAGCCGCATCACACTCAACTTCAAAAGGTAAATCAAAATTTGGAAGAATTAGCACAGGAGGAGAAGTCATGATCCTCTTCATCTCCTCAAAAGCCTTGACAGCTTCTATTCCCCAAGAAAAATTGTCTTTCTTAGTCAAATCTGTGAGAGGTTTTGCTATTTTACCATAATCCTGGATAAACTTTCTATAATACCCTGTGAGACCCAGAAAACCACGTACCCCCTTCACATTCTTTGGTGTAGGCCATGCAAGAATACACTTCACCTTTTCAGGGTCCACTGCCACACCTTCTCCAGAAATGATATGGCCAAGATAATCAATTTGAGCACAACCAAACCTACACTTTGCTTGATTTGCCACAAAACAATGCTCAACTAAAACAGAGAAAACCATCTTCAAATGCATTTGGTGTTCCTTGATATCTCTACTGTAAATCAAAATATCATCAAAAAACACCAAGACAAACTTTCTCAAGTATGGCCGAAAAATGTCATTCATGGTGGCTTGGAAGGTAGCTGGGGCATTCATTAGTCCAAAAGGCATTACTAAATATTCATAGTGGCCGTTATGTGTTCTAAACGCCGTTTTAGGGATGTCATCCTCATGCACTCTAATTTGATGATATCCAGATTTTAGATCAATTTTAGAGAACATAGTAGCTCCATATAATTCATCTAACAACTCATCAACTATAGGGATTGGGTACTTATCTGGTATTGTAGCTTTATTTAAGGCCCTGTAGTCTACACACATTCTCCAGCTCTTGTCTTTCTTCTTGACTAATATCACAGGACTTGAAAATGAACTCATACTCGGCCGAATGACTCCGACTTTCAATGATTCGACACTTGCTTCTCAATTTCTTCTTTTTGGTGATGAGGTATTGTAGTAGGGTCTGACATTAATGGCACCATGATCAGGATAAAGCTTAATCCGATGCACCTGACTCCTCTCAGGAGGTAGCTGAATGTTGTTTCCAAACACTTCCTGGAATTCTTCTAGTATAGGATTCAAGCCTTTGGGAACTGACTTGGTAACTTCCATTGACTGTAAATGAACCCACCAACAGTCCAGTTCAGTTCTGCTATGAGTGTCCTCAAGATAGGAATTCAAGTAACATTGTCTGACCACCTTACTGCCTTGACCTTGCAATTTCACCAACTTATTTTCATAAGAAAATTGCATAGTCATGGCCTTCCAATCCATAATCACCTTCCCAAGAGTGCTTAACCAGGCAACTCCTAACACCATATCCATTCCCCCTAGCTCCAACACCAACGCATCCACAATCACTTCAATCCCTCCCATCTTCATATTGACCCCTTTACACACTCCATTTGTTATCACCTTATGACCATCACCAAGCTTGATACTCTTGGCTGCTGTAGGTGTGATGACAAGACCCAAAGCAGTAGTAACTTTGGGAGAAATGAAATTGTGGCTCGCACCACTATCAATCAACACCAACAAATCTACATTCTGTATCTGCCCTTCAACCTTCATGGTGTGAGACTCACCCATGCTTCCCAATACCCCCATCAGTTTACATTCCACCTCCACTTCTTCTTCACTTTCCACCGTCACGTCCTCCATACTCACAATTTCCCCTTCCTCTGTCATGGTTTCACCTTCTCCTAGGATTAGAACCTTAAGAGCTCGTTCTGGACATTTATGCAACGTAGGGTGGTATTTTCCCCCACATTTGAAACAAAGACCCTTCGCTTTCCTCTCTTCGAATTCATCATTGTAGATACTTCGTATTCCCTTCCACCTCTCCGTCGCGCTGGAACGCGGCCCCCCATCGTTTTGGCGAGCTGAGGAAACCAAAGACGAAGTTGAATTTGTGTTGGATCCAATCGAACCCGTTTTCTGACTCGGGTTTGACCCACTCGACTGAAACGAACGAGTTGCATCCCTGGGTTAAGACCCACCTTTCCTCATTAGTAACCCGGCCCAATCCTTCTGGCCCACACGCTCGTACCCCCCTTTTTTCACATCACGACGCTCCCCATCGTCGTCTTCCTCCTTCAATTCCTCTTCAACATCTTTCGCAATTCTCATCATCTCCATCCTATTTCGAGGATTCAGAGTACGCACCCTCCTCCGAATTTGAGGTTTCAACCCACTCATAAAATATCCCAGGTATTGTTCTTCAGGAAGCCTTCCAACTTGTGATGACAACAGCACAAAAGCTTCGACGAATTCCTCCACACTTCCCTTCTGCCTCAACGTCGAAAGTTCCTCGAACGGATTCTCCAGTCGACGTCCTCCATAACGAGCAATTAAGCCGCTCGCCCGACTTCTCCCATGACAACTCATCTTCTGTCTCCATCAACAAATTGAACCAGTGAATGGTTGAACCTTCCATGCTCAGGCGAGCCAACTTCACACGCATATCATCCGATGTATTCTGAACATCGAAATAAATTTCGGCTCGTGTAATCCAAGCCACAGGATCATCACCATCAAACAGAGGCAATTTCACCTTCTTCCCGGCGAGGCGAGATTCACTCTGTGCAGAGTCACCAACAGAGGCTTCCCCCTCTAGAGTCCCTCCTTTCTTTTCGATCTGTTTGCTTAATTCTGCTAGAACCAAGCTTTGTTGCTGCACCTGTAGAGCGAGCTCTCGCAGCGTTGTTGTCACATTCCCCATCTGTGTCTCCAAAGCGTCAACTCGGTCACCCATCTTAGGCTTCCTTGGCATCTACAATCTTCTTCGTTGTGTGAGTTTGATCCGGCAAGTCGGACCAATTGATGGGTCTTAATGCACAAAATAGTGATAAAATGGATGTAACAGTGTAATATGGATAACGAACTGCAATTGTATTGCTATGAGATCCACAATTACAGGAAGATAAGAGTAGAAACAAAGGAAAAATAACAAACTGGTAATAGCTACCAGTTCCCAAGCACACAGTGCTCCCAAATCACCCAAAGGTGACCCCACCAAATCCTAACTAAATTCCTTCCTAATTATTCCCTTCCAGCAATAACTATATATAGCCACTCTCATGCACTTCATGCGTTCACAGCCACGTCATCATTTTGCATTCCTTTTGTCTTCTTCCTAGTATAAACTCTCCACACCCTTGGCCTAGGCCCCACTTCACTAATCACATTTCTATTCGCTATCGGGATTCTTTAATGTTATGTCCAAAATCTGTTGATTTACCAACCATCTTTTTTGCTACCTTCCTAATCCCTTTTGGCCATTGTATCCCACATATCATTAGCACTTGTGCCTCCCAAAACCCTTCCTCCAAAGCCTTATGTTGAAAGTTCCTTTGTTTTTCATCCTTCAATTGCCAACATTTGATCCTTGAAATCTTACCGTGGTCTTTTCTCTTTACTCTCCTTTAACTCTTACATCCATAACCAAGACTCTGTTTTGGGTATTCAAGCTCTCACCAGATATGGACTTGCAATCCATGCAAAGCTTTCTACCTGATTACCTAATAAAAAGGAAATCAATTTTAAAGCATGTCACCACACTTTTGCACGTGATAAGATGCTCCTCCCGCTTCCCAAAACATATGTCAGCTATTATAAATCATTTACCCTCTGCATTTGATTCCCCTAGGCCATATCGTGCCCATGCAAATCCTCGTATCCTCTAGATACACTCCCCACGTGACCATTTAAATCTCCTACTAAAAATTATTTTCTCCTAATGATATTCCTCGAACTAAACCTTTTAAGTCCTCCCAGAACGTTACCTTGTGGTGTTCTTCTAACCCTACCTAAGGTGCATAAGCACTAATCATAATAAAGTATATCGTTCCACTACAAACTTTAGGGCAATATCATTCTTCCAATACTTATCTACAATTATGCTAACCTCATTTCTCAATTTTACCTTGCCGGTAGTATTGTCAAATTGCCGCCATGGCGGCGCAATGCCGTTATGGAATGGTGGATTCTGTGCCAACCGCCATAGGCTGCAATGCCTATTATATCTGCTATGTTTCCGTCAAAGGCCGCAACACCATATTTATATGACAGATTTTTGGCTGGCTGCCATAATCTGCCACCCACCATTGATAACACTGCTTGCCGGTGTACCAAAGCTTAAAAATAGAAGTGTCTAATTCCATTTCCTTTGCTCCCACCCACTTAGTATCTTATGGGCACATAAAATCGACCCTCCTCCTGATCATGGTGTTCATTATTTCCATTGATTTACCTATAAGTGTGCCTAATTCCAATTTCCAAAGTGAATCCTACTCTTACGAACTAGCTTCTGCACCAACACTCGTTCATGAAAATGTGGGAACTCTTGCTTATTTTTCACTACATCTCGGCGGTAATGCAATGGCTCTTGCTCGTTTGACATTGTACTCGAGCCATACAACATGTTGCTTCTGGGCAACGATCTAGCATTAACACTATCACATAGTCGATCAATGTCATTTAGATTCAGCCAAGTTTTATGTCAGTTGTCAACCGCCTAACAGAACTTTTTACTCAAAATATAAACATAAAGTAGATTTTTTTTTTCAATCACTAAATAAATAACCCATGCAGGAATTATAAAATAAAAAGAATTAGAGTTGCAATTCCAATAATTTTAATATTGTAGGAAGAAAAAACTCAATTCTCTCCTATATCTAGTCAATCAAGCATGCATTGATTTACACTATTTCCCTCCACATCCCCACCAAATCCTATGAGTTTTAAGGTAAGTGAAAGAAGGCAGCAAAATTATGTGACGGAGGGAGGGAGGGAGAGGCCCAAATACACTTACCGTATGTAAAAGTTCATAATGGTTGATGTCAAATAGCCTTCCGGGGCAAGGCAATCTATGTCTGGATAACAAACTTCAACACACTCTGGATCATCTCTGAGCCATCACAAAGTTAAAAGGTCATGCAACATAAATAAGATCTAGAAAATTATAGTTAAACACAATGCTCTAGTATTACTCTTTTGAAGTACCTTGATGGATAATAGATCTTAGCTTCTTTCAGGCTGAAGAGAGACACACACAAACCAAATAAAGCTAAGGATTCCATAGGCATACTGGTAAATATGAAAGAAAAAATAATTAGATAAACATATAAAAGCAATTCAATCACCATACTATTCAGCAAGTTTGTTTTCTTCCTCTGATTTCTCCAGAATACGAGGTTCGTCGTCATCATCATCAAGAACAATGGGCTGACCCTGTTTAAAACATGTTATATAACTTATCACAAGTAATTACTGAAGCTAAAGATGTGTCTGATCATCAATAAAGTACTGATAAAATTGGGAGTTATATCACAAACTATAAATTCCAAATTATAAGCTAACAACAAAAGATGATTGGGTAATTAAGACATTATAGACATACCTTCCTGGACCTTGAGCCATCTGATTGAATTGCCGAAGAAGTATCCTTCCTACCAGGTGGGAAAAAGAAAATAAGAATCTAACATTAAGAATTCATTCATTCAGAAAAGTACAAACCCAGTTGGAGCCAAAATTAGCAAGCCATATCTACCACCATCTTCAGCTTAAGTGAAAAGGGTGCAGAAGAGGAAATATCATCAAGATTTAAGTAAGTCCTTCGTCCTTGTAAATATAACAATTTTTGTATTTAGTCTTCATTAAATTTTATTCGTTTTTGGTCCCTACAAATACCAAAAATGGTGTGCTTTTAGTCCCTAAAACACTATTTTTGGAATTTGTAGGGACTAAATCGAATAAATATTCATAGGGACTTTTTTTTTTTTTTTTGATAGGCCAATGTTAGTAAATTAAATGTTATAAATTTTCATAGGGACTAAATCCAAAAATTGTCATATTTACAGGAATCTAGGACTGATTTAAGCCTATTATCAATTATTTCCTGTGGCAAATAATGATGAATTAATGATGTTCAACATAAAAATGATCATTGAACACAACAGCAGCACAATAGGAGGGGCTATGTAATTGCAATAAATAATACAGTTAACCTTCACATCTGATTGTAATTTTTGAAGATCGTGATGTACTAATTTGAGGATAAAACATCATAAATGACAATTTACTTTATAAAAAAAATTATAAAAAATTCTTAATTTTATCAGAAAATAAAACGCCAAGCAATTCCATTCGCTGAGACAGCAAAACAGCACACATAATTAATCTCTCTTTCTCTCTTGAAAATCACGATGTACTAATTTGAGGGTAAAACAACATAAATAACTATTTATCTTCAAGAAATATTAAAGAATAATAAAAAATTGCTGATTTTATAATTTATAAAATCAAGAAAATGAAACAGCATATATAATATATCTCTCTCGATTTAGTATTCACCTATACCTTTCACATTAAAAATATTTAAACAACAACAACAACAACAACCAAGCCTTATCCCACTAGGTGGGGTCGGCTACATGGATCATACGGCGCCATAATGTTCTATCATGAATCATGTTAACAGTTAAATCATTGGCCTCCAAATCTTTCTTAATAGTTTCTCCTATAGTTTTTCTTGGCCTACCTCTACCTCTAGCTATTGGATTGCCCTCCACTTGATCCACTCTCCTTACTACAGAATCTAAAGGTCTCCTTCATACATGCCCAACCCACCTAAGTCGAGATTCAACCATCTTTTCTACAATAGGTGCTACCCCAACTCTCTCTCTAATGCTATCATTCCTAATCCTATCACGTCTAGTTTTTCCGCTCATTCAGCGCAACATTCTCATCTCTGCTACATTGATTTTACTCTCGTGTTGATTTTTTACCGCCCAACACTCTGTCCCATACAACATCGCCGATCTAATAGCTGTACGGTAAAATTTTCCCTTTAGCTTAAGAGGTACCTTTTTATCACACAAAAAACCCGAAGCCTTCCTCCATTTTGACCACCCTGATTGAATCCGATGGTTTACATCTCCCTCAATTTCTCCGTCATTTTGTATAATAGACCCAAGATATTTAAACCGAGTGACTTGTGGTATGTTGTGGTCTCCAACTTTCACCTCTAAGCTAGAGGTGTTTTGCCTTTTGCTAAACTTACATTCCATATACTCCGTTTTGCTTCTACTCAAGCGGAAGCCATGTGCTTCTAAAGCTTGTCTCCAAGTCTCCAACCTTCCATTTATATCATCTCTCGACTCTCCAACTAGGACTATATCATCTGCGAAAAGCATGCATCGCAGTCTTTGGCTCTTGAATGTGCTCCGTAAGTACATCCAAGACCAAGGTAAAAAGATAGGGGCTTAAAGTCGACCCCAGTGCGGACCTATGGTTATTGGGAAATCTTTCGTGGCTCCACCCTGCGTTCTCACACTAGTCGTGGCCCCCTCATACATATCCTTGATAGCTCGAATATAGGCAATCCGAGCACCTTTCTTTTCTAGGGCTTTCCACAAAACCTCTCTTGGCACCCTATCATACGCTTTCTCCAAATCAATGAAGGCCATGTGTAAATCTTTTTGATCCCTTCGATATTGTTCCATCACTCGTCGTAGCAAGTAAATTGCTTCCATGGTCGACCTCCCGGGCATAAAACCAAATTGGTTGTCGGTGATTTTGGTTTCTTTTCTTAGTCTTCGTTCAAGCACCCTTTCCCATAGCTTCATAGTATGACTCATAAGCTTAATCCCCCTATAATTTGCGCAATTTTGTATATCTCCCTTGTTCTTGTAAATCGGAACTAAAGTGCTTCTCCTCCATTCGTCCAGGCATTTTCTTTGACCTCATAATCTCGTTAAAAAACTTCGTGAGCCAACTAATGCCTCTATTTCCTAGACTCTTCCATACCTCCACAGTATATTGTCCTATCCAATCGCCTTGCCATTATCCATCCTTCTCAGAGCTTCTTTTACCTCATGCTCTTGGATTCTACGATAAAAAGTGTAATTTTGATCCTCCTCTCTGATGTCAAGCACCTGTGAGCATGATAAAACTTCAAATCCTTCATTAAATAACTTGTGGAAATAATTCTTCCATCTATCTTTAATATCTTGTTCCTTAACCAAAACTTTACCTTCTTCATCCTTAATACACTTCACTTGGTCCAAGTCTCTTGTCTTTTTTTCCCTATTTTTAGCAAGCCTATAAATAGATTTCTCACCATCTTTGGTGCCTAAGGATTGGTACAACCCGTCAAAAGCTTTAGTTCTAGCCTCGCTCACTGCCTTCTTGGTCTCTTTTTTGGCCACCTTATAATTTTCCCAATTTTCAGCATTTCTACATAAAGACCAAGCTTTAAAACATTCCCTTTTAACCCGAACCTTAGCTTGCACGCTTTTATCCCACCACCAGGATTCTTTACCCTTAGGTCCGAATCCTCTTGATTCACCAAGCGTCTCTATAGCTACCTTCCTAATCCCCTTGGCCATCTTGTCCCACATATCATTTGCACTTCCGTTTGCCTCCCAAAACCCTCCCTCCAAAACCTTGTGTTGGAAGATCCTTTGTTTTTCACCCTTCAGTTGCCACCACTTGATCCTTGAAACCTTTTCGTGGCCTCTTCTCTTCACACTCCTTTTAACTCTTACATCCATGACCAAGACTCTATGTTGGGTAGTCAAGCTCTCTCCAGGTATGAATTTACAGTCCAAGCAAATCTTTCTCTCCGATCTCCTAATAAGAAAGAAATCTATTTGAGAGCTTGTCACCCCACTTTTGTACGTGATAAGATGCTCCTCACGTTTCCTAAAACACGTATTGGCTATAGTAAGATCGAAGGCAGATGAAAAGTCCAAAATAGACTTGCCCTCACCATTTACCTCCCCTAGGCCATATCCCCCATGAAAACCGTCGTAACCTCTAGGTGCCCTCCCTACATGCCCATTTAGATCACCTCCTAAGAAAATCTTTTCACCTAGCGGTATTTCCTGAATTAGGCCTTCTAAATCCTCCCAAAATTTTACCTTGAAGTGTTCTTCTAACCCTACCTGAGGTGCGTAAGCACTAATCACATTAAAGGTGTCTTGTTCCACTACAAATTTTAGGGCAATGATCCTATCTCCAACCCTTTTTACATCCACAATATCATTCTTCCAATATTTATCCACAATTATGCCCACCCCATTTCTCGATTTTACTTTGCCAGTGTACCAAAGCTTAAAACCCGAAGAGTCTAATTCCTTTGCCTTTTCTCCCACCCACTTAGTTTCTTGTAGGCACATGAAATTGATCCTCCTCCTAATCATAGTGTCAACTATTTCCATTGATTTACCTGTAAGTGTGCCTATATAATCATGAATCTTCCTCTAATCATCCAATATAGCCCTGATTAATCAAGAACAATTGCAAACTAGTAAACTAGCAGACAACATTTTAATAAACAAAAACAACCTACAACAACTAGAAAACCTTCAGTCCCTAAGAGGACACCCCCAATCGTTGCGCATCAGGCTGGAGTCCACTCTCCAGGTCTTTTAAGTTCCAATTTCATAGGCAGCAGGCGAAGTGAAAAAAACAGTAAGTAGATAAACTGGGCAAATCTTTAATCCTCACTCCTTTGAGTTGTGGATCCATCCTCCAAGGGTATAATGGGTATACACACAAAAAAAACAAAAAACAAATTGGCAGCCCCCTTAGCTGTCTCTCCTCCTCTCTAGCCATGCCATTTTGGTGCCACTGGATAATCAAACATGACTAATCAGGGGATTAATCACCTTTCCAGCAAGATCCACTGTTTCTCTTCCTTTCATACTCTGCCATTTTCATGTCATTGGATAATCAAACAGTCGTCGAAGGTTGCTAATTGAAAGGAGCAGCAGCTTTGAACAGTGGTGGGGCGAACGGCGACACGGTGGCTCCAACACCGGATCTGGTGTGTCTCACAGTGGTGCTGCTCGCGGTAGCTGGCGGGTGGTGATTGGTGATCGCGCGCTGTGTAGGAATCGATCAAGGCTGTGTGCGGCGGGGCTTCTGGTGTTGCACGCGGCGGAGCTTCTGGTGTTGCGCGGAGGAGCTAATGGCGAAGCGACGAGGTACGTTTCGGGTTGGGCCTATGAGTGGGAGGGGTGGCAGAGAAGATAGAAGAGGAGAGAGGAGGGATGAGTGAAAGGAGGGGAGGAAGAAGAGAGAGCCTGACCAGTTAAATTACCAATTTGTCCTCTTCCATCTTGCCCATTGGTTTATTATAATATTATATCAATGGCTGAGATTTAAAAAGATGCATCCTCCAGGTTTATCAATGAGGATTGAAGACAAAGCAAGATAAACTACCCCTCATGTTTTTCGATGAAATGGGCTACCCTTCGTTGTTGATGAATTGAAGGGTTTTAGATAAAGAAAGACAGAGAGAGGATGGAAACTCAAATAATATGAAACTAAAGTTGATTTGTTGTGGTGATAATCTAATGCATAAGACACACTCAACAGTCCTATTTATACCAATACTAGACTCCTAATCCTAATTAAATAAGGAAACAAATAACTTACTAGAGATAACAAAAAAAAAATCCCTAAGGATTATTAGAGTATAGCCTAAGACTAGATTAGTAGTTAGTTTGTATTACCAACTGCATTGCTGAGTCAGCAATCGGTTGATGTTAGTTAGAGCAGTTAGCTCTCAGCTGTACTTTGACAGCTATATAAACCGAAATGTAACCAACTCTTATTCAATGAAATTATATCTCACTTTTTGCATTTCTCAGTTTCTCTCTCTCTATTCTCTCCACTCTCTCAATTCTATTATGATATCGTGAGCATTATTTTCTGGGACCTATCTCTCTGTTCATGGCGGCTTCCATCCCTGGCTCTGGAATCCCGGTCACCGAAAATCTCTTCACCACCACAGCTCCGCCTACCAGAACTGGAACTGGAACCAGACCTTCGTCTTCTTCGACGATGAGCTTCAATCCCTCACTCTCTATGAAGCTTGATCAGAATTTTCTTCTGTGGAAGCAACAAGTAGAGGCCGTAATCATAGCGCATTAGCTTCATCGATATGTTGTGAGCCCAAGCATTCCTCCGATGTACAACTCTGAGCAAGATCGAGCTATAGATCTGGTTTCTGAAGCGTATGAGGTTTGGAAAGTGCAGGACCAAATGCTTTTCACCTGGTTGCTTAGCACGATCTCTTCGAACTGGAATCGGACCTTCACCACCACAGCTCCGCCTACTAGAACTGGAACCGGACCTTCGTCTTCTTCGACGATGAGCTTCAATCCCTCACTCTCTTTGAAGCTTGATGATCAGAATTTTCTTCTGTGGAAGCAACAAGTAGAGGTCGTAATCATAGCGCATAAGCTTCATCGCTATGTTGTGAGCCCAAGCATTCCTCTTATGTACAATTCTGAGCAAGATCGAGCTCTAGATCTGGTTTCTGAAGCATATTAGGTTTGGAAAGTGCAGGACCAGATGCTTTTCACCTGGTTGCTTAGCACGATCTCACCAACGATTCTTCCTCGCTTCCTCAACTGTAAGCAATCTTCGCAAGTTTGGGATAAGGTGCACAAATTCTTCCATTCGCACCTTCGCGCCAAAATTCGCCAGTTTCGATCCGAACTGAAAAACACGAAGAAAGGATCGCGATCCACTGCTGAGTACCTTCTTCGCATTCAAGCACTGGTTGACTCACTTCAAGCCATAGGTGATCCCGTAACCGAGCAAGATCACATCGATACAATCTTGGAAGGACTTCCAGAGGAATTCAACTCCTTCATCATGATGATCTACGCTCGAGTTGAACCGGTATCAATGGATGACATTGAAGCTCTTCTGATGATGCAAGATGCTCAATTCGATAGGTATAAACAAGAGCTTCCTTCTCCTTCAATTTCGCTTAACCTAGCTCAAGCTGATTCGGTTAACACTAATACTAGTTCACGATCTGATTCTGAGGAAAATTCGAATCGAGGAAGCTACCAAAATTCTAATCGGAGCAGAGGCCGTGGTGGCCATGGTCGTGGTCGTGGAGGAAGAAACAGTGGAGGTGAACGACCTACTTGTCAACTGTGCCACAAATATGGCCATGATGCCTTCAACTGTTGGCATCGATTCGAACAAGATTTTGTTCCTCCTAGTCAGCAAAGTTCATTCCCCACGAATCAGGCCCTCTCAAGGTCAGGGTGCTCTAAGGCCTCACACTCAGCTATCTTTGCCTCTCCCTGCAAGACCACCATCTTTTCAGCAGAATCCACCCTCTGCATATATGGCTTCTCGGTCATCTCAGTATCCTCCTCAGTTCAGTTCACCTACACCAGAGCTCTCAACCTCTCAAATGTGGTACTTGGATTCTGGAGCATCACACCACATTACTACTGATCCTCAGAATTTCAGCCACAGCACTGTGTTTGGGGGCCAAGACCAAGTTTTAATGGGCAACGGACAAGGTCTTCCCATTACCTCTATTGGCTACACTAAAATTGCATCCACTCATAACCCACACACCACTTTATCTTTAAATAACTTACTCCTTGTTCCTGACATAACCAAAAACCTTGTTTGTGTCTAAGTTTGCTAAGGACAATCAAGTGTATTTTGAATTCCATCCTCACTCTTGTTTTGTCAAATCACATAGATCTAATAGAGTCCTCCTTGAAGGTTCTCTAGGAAGTGATGGAATGTACTATTTCAAGCACATCAATGTCCTCAGGGAGTCTCCTACTTCAGCTATAAGTTCTCTAATTCCTAAAGCTAGTTCAAGTTGTAATCAAAATAATTGTTTAGGATCATTGTTGTCTCCTTCTGTTCATACAAATACTATTTCTCATTCCTTTGTAACAAGGCATAATAGATTGGGCCATGCCCACCCTCATGCTGTTAGGACTGTTTTACAATTGTGTAACATTCCTATCTCAAATAAAATGACAAATGACATTTGTCCTGCCTGATGTTTGGGTAAATCCAATAGATTGCATGCCCCACCCTCCACTACTGTTCACACTACACCTTTTTGAGTTAATACATTCAGATTTGTGGGTCCTGCACCCATCACATCCTCAAATGGCTACCCATACTACATAGCCTTTCTTGATGCCTATACCAGATTTACCTGGATCTACTTTCTCAAGAAAGAGTCAGATTCCATGGCTACCTTTAAACAGTTTCATGCTCTTGTGAAAACCCAACACTCAGCTGAAATAAAAGCCATACACTGATTGGGGTGGTGAATTTAGACCATTCACCAGTCATTTAGTTGAACTGGCATAGTTCACAGACTCACATGCCCACACACATCCCATCAAAAAGGGACTGTGGAAAGAAAGCATAGGCATATTGTGGAGATGGGACTAACCCTACTCTCCCATGCCTCTTTACCTATGACCTATTGGGACCACAGCTTCACTATGGCTGTTCATCTGATAAACAGACTGCCCACAGCTGGCCTTTCAAATTTTTCTTTCCCTTTCCATGCCCTACATGGTTCCATCTCGGATTACTCTAGCTTAAGAACCTTTGGGTGTGCTTGTTTTCCATTCTTGAGACCTTACAATCAGCATAAACTTCAATACAGGTCTGCTGAGTGTGTCTATCTAGTATCTAGGCATTTCCCCTCAGCATAAGGGTCACAAGTGTCTAGACCCCTCTGGCCGTGTCTCTGTCTCTAAAGATGTGTTGCTTAATGAGACTAGATTCCCTTACCCCTTCTATTCTCTAAACCCAATCAACTGTCTAACACATCACATACCACTTACCCCTCAGTTATTCCCACTTATGAGGCCCCTCTACTAAGTCCTATTCCTCTAAATCAACACCCTCCACCCACTCCCACAGCTTCCCCCATTGGTTCACCCACTTCCCCTGCTCACCAAGTCTCTCCTATTTCCTCTTCTCATCACAATAGTCTTCCCTCATCATCTAATTCTCAGCATGTCACTGCCCAACCCTGCCCTCCACCTGCTCAACCCTCAGTCTCACAGTCCTCAAGTCAGTCCACTCAGTCACACCATCCTGAGTCACCTCCGTCCTCAAGTCATTCTCACCATGATCCTAACCCTTCCCATCCCATGTTGACTCGATCCAAAACAGGATGTTTGCCACCCAGGCTCTATCTCACCCACCTAGAACCCACCTCTGTTAAACAGGCCCTAACTAGTCCTCAATGGCTCCAAGCCATGAAAGAAGAGCATGATGCTCTACTAAGGAATAAAACTTGGTCTCTGGTGCCTCTCCCACCAAATAGAAAAGACATTGGATGCAAATGGGTTTTTAGGGTGAAGGAGAATCCTGATGGCACTATTAACAAGTATGAAGCAAGGCTAGTTGCCAAAGGCTTTCATCAGGAGCATGGCTTTGATTTTCATGAAACTTTTTCTCCAGTAATCAAGTCAGTCACCATCCGAATTATCCTAACTATGGCTCTCACTTCCAAATGGGTCATTCAGCAGATTGATGTCAACAATGCCTTCCTCAATGGCTTGTTAACTGAGGAGGTTTACATGACACAACCACCCGGGTTTGAGTGCCAAGACAAGGCTATGGTGTGCAGACTTCACAAGGCTCTTTATGGTCTTAAACAGGCCCCAAGAGTCTGGTATGAGAGGCTGACTAACACTCTGTTGCAATTCGGGTTTGTTATCAGTAAGTGTGATCCTTCACTGTTCCTATACACCAAGGGTGCAGTTTGTCTTTATGTCCTTGTGTATGTTGATGACATCATACTCACAGGCTCCTCACCCTCTCTAATCTCTGAGTTAATTCAGCAACTCAATGCCACTTTTGCTCTTAAGGAGCTTGGCAATTTGGACTATTTCCTTGGTGTGAAAGTCAAGCGCTTATCCAATGGAAGTCTCTTATTGACTCAGTCCAAGTATATCAGAGACATGTCCAAGGCTAATATGCTTGAGGCAAAAGGTATCTCCTCCCCTATGATCAGTAACCTCAAGCTCAGTAAGCATGGCACTGACATCTTAGCAGACCCAAGCCTCTACAGATCTGTGGTAGGAGCATTACAATATGCTACTCTAACCAGACCAAAGATAGCTTTCAGTGTAAACAAGGTTTGCCATGAGAGAGTCATTGGCAAGCAGTGAAGCGCATACTAAGGTACCTAAAGGGGTCCCTGCAGTTTGGCTTGCTCTTGCAGCCAGGAACCCCTGCTCAACCCTTTCCAATCAAGGCCTTTTGTGATGCATATTGGGACAGTGACCCTGATGATAGGAGGTCAACATCTGGCTCCTGTGTATACCTAGGTCCTAACCTAATATCTTGGAGCTCCCGAAAACAACAGGTAGTGGCAAGATCCAGCACTGAGACAGAATACAGGGCCATGGCCAACACCACAGCTGAAGTCCTATGGATTATGTCTCTGCTTTCTAAACTGGGAGTTCCCTTCGAAACTCCTCAGCTACTCTGTGATAACTTGAGCACTGTCTCCATTGCTCATAATCCGGATCTCCATGCACGCACCAAACACATTGAATTGGATATTCACTTTGTTCGAGAGAAGGTGCTGTCTAAAGCCATTTCTGTCCTTTATGTGCCTCTACTGCTCAACTGGTAGACTCATTCACAAAGCCCTTGTCCTTGACCAGGTTCAGCACTCTAAGAACCAATCTCAATGTTGTTGAAGCTACTCAACCACCTTGAGATTGCACGGGGGATATTAGAGTATAGCCTAAGACTAGATTAGTAGTTAGTTTGTATTACCAAATGCATTGCTGAGTCAGCAATGGGTTGATGTTAGTTAAAGCAGTGAGCTCTTCGCTGTACTTTGACAACTATATAAACTGAAATGTAACCAACTCTTATTCAATGAAATTATATCTCACTTTTTGCACTTCTCAGTTTCTCTCTCTATTCTCTCCACTCTCTCAATTCTATTAAGGATAAGATAAATATTATCCCTAATGATAAGATAAGCTACGATATTATGAGATATTTAAACTATTCTAACACTCCCCTCAAGCTAAAGTTTACTAAGCTTTAAGTTTGTCACACGAAAATAATGAATGCCCCTCAAATGAAATATATATATATATATAACTGAGCTCCACAAAAACAATGGTTGAGACCGGAAAACGGTTACCAGAAAGACTGTTCTTGAGCAAATTGAACCCTGAGGCCGACAATTGCTTCCGAGACAGAGACGAGGACAATGCATATGGGACAAAGCCTGGGCCAGTTCATCTGTGATGAAGATGGGGCCAGTGCATCTGGGACGTAGAGTTGAGGCCAGAGCATCTGGGACAGAGAGCTAGCTCTTGGGGTGGAGTTGGGCCCAATTACCAAACTAGACGATGAGAAATAGAAGTTCCACACCATTACCAAACTAGACAATGAGAAATTGAAGTTCCACACCATTACCAAACCAAACGATGAGAAACGTAAGTTCCACACCATTACCAAACCAAACGATAAGAAATTGAAGTTCCACACCATTGCCAAATGAGACAAAAAGAAACAGAGATGGCCAATGCACAATGACGAGAAACAAAATCTAACACACCTGAAACCTTTGAGCAAAGAAATACAATAACCTTGTGCGCTATTGGACAAGGAGAGGACAAATCTAAGTAGAGGGGAGGATAATGAGTTTTGCATAGCGAACGTCCCTTCAAAGGGGGCCATATGCGCCTCCACACATGACTGGAAGGTGCGCATATGTAGCGGATCACAGTGGAGAGAGGCGGTGCTTGACAGCACGTCGTTGTGTTGGGACTGGTTGGTTGGTTGTGAAACTTTAGGGAACAGCCGATCGAGTTGTGAACCCCAGATACGCATACATCTCGGTCTAAATATAAAAGGCTACACAACCTTATGAACTAAAGAACAATTCTGGGTAAATCTAACTTGCAAATTGGCAAATAGTCAGAAATGCAGTACATCAGTATTTTGAGAAGTAAAAGATAAATGTCAAGTAACAATTCACTAACGTGTTCGAGAAAACAACTTAATTTAGTAGTTATTCAATAAGTTGTTTTGAAATAAGCTGAAAAATACTTATTTTCATAAACTTATTTGATATGCTTATTGAATTAAAATAAGCTAAAAAGAGCATATACGAAGGTCGTACACTATTAAGCTTCTCATCATAAACTATTCTTATAAGCTTAAATAAACTTTCTATAAGCTCTTCCAAACACCACTAAGTCAGGAACATATCTAAATGCTGAAATCACACAATAATGTTACCATTCTAAAGAGGTTGGAATAAAAAACCGTAAGGAACAAAAATTTTCTTACTTTTTTGTAAAGGACCTGGGCAGGTCTTTCCCAATATTGGGCGAAGAGAAAGTGGGAATTGCTCTACGTCTTTTATCATCATTAAAAGTAGCATGCTTGGAAAGATTGCTAGGGCATTGAAACGCCATTTCTCTTGAATATGATCGAAGTTTCTTTCTTCCTCTAGGTTCTCCATTCTCTCGCATTCTCTGGTTGTTGTGATGTTTGAAATGTGACATCTCTTTACTAAATGCATTATCTGTCGCACGATCAGTCTGCTCAACAAATTAAAATCAGATAGGGCAATGACAGGTAAGTTAGAAAGGAAAAATAGAGTATTTTCCAAATGATGCAAAGGAACTTACATCATCTTCCATTTTCTTAACAAAACAAGAAGCAAATGAGGATTGTGGTAGTGCTTGAGATGACAGATTCTCTTGTCTGGAGTCATTAGACACACCTACAAAAACATTCAGTTTCTTAGTATCCCACAAACAAATAACAGCTAGTCCTGTGCTGCAGCCTGCTTTCCAGATATATTATGCTAAACATTAGGGGTCCAATGTCGAGATTCATCATCTAATAATGACAAAATTTTCCTCTTTTTACAAGGATCAATGAAAAACACACGCAGTAGACCATATACAAGATATTTTCTCATTCCATTACCAAAGAATCATCAATACAATAAGAACCATGGCCCAAACCCAAACACCATGCGATTCTTAATATGCCATTGCCACATGAGCATTGGCATTGAAATGCACTCATAGATCAGCTTCAATAGCCACTTTCTGGGAGTAATCACATGTCAATGATGTCATTAAGTTCCCTACTGGTAACAAGCTTGACTTTCAAGTTTCAAACCAATTCACATCCATTTCTTCGCTTTTCACTTAAACCAATCATGTAAACAACTAACTAGACATGCTACTAATTAAGTAAATCAACACCCGTAAAGAGGCATAACTAAATGATTGCAACTGCAAGCAACCGAAAAACCTCACCAACATCATTGGTGCTTGTAGCTTGTCTCGGTCTTTGATCCTCATCAACTTCCTGTTCTACATAGGAAACCCAGAAACAAACAAACATAAAATCAAAATCATAGAAATCAACAGTACAATACTCAATACACCCTTAGAATTTCATAAAAAAACATTTCATATAAAAAAATTTAAGAACAAAAACTAAAATATGTAATTAATATGTAAGTCCCTGAAATATTGGATAATTTTCAAATAGATCCTTGTAATCTAAAAGTTTGTACTTGAGTTCATAAACGCAGAAAACTTGTAATTAGGTCTCTCATACACTTTTCCATTTCCATTAGGGTTAGTTGAGTGATTTATCAAGTTATCATTTGTGAATCACTGAACTTAAAAAATAAAAAAATAGGTCCTATATTTTTTAAGAAAATTCAATTAAATCCCTGTACATTTTGAAACCCTGATAAAACCCAATTACAAATTTTCTATGTCTTTAGGGACCCAACTAAAAACTTTTGACATATAAGGAAGTATTTGAAAATTCTCAAATAGTTTAACAACATAGATATTAATTAAACCAAACTGGAACAAGTAACATAGGATATAGATTACACTAAAACTAACAAAAAAATCGAATGCCCCAAATAAGCACATAAAAAATTCACATTTAAAAGAAAACTGTGTTAACATGTCAAGAATCAGACCTCCCGGTGGGCCTTGACCTTCCGGCGACTGAGTTCTTCCTCGTGGCGCTTGATAGTGGCGCGAAGCTTGGCGCCTCTGTCAGGCAAGCGCTCGCCAGCGGTCTCAAGGGTCTTGGTCTTGCTCCTAATGGATTCTCGGAGCTCGTGGTCCGTGAGGCCGTTCAGACCATCGGAGGTCATAGCGGCGGGATCGGAGGAGGGCCTGACGAGGAGCTCCGGCGGCGGCGCGTCGGAGTCTCCGCCGTCAATTAGGGCAGACCAGTCAAGGGTGAGCGGGCGTTTATGGTGTTTGGATTGTTCCTCCTCCATTCATTTGAGTTGGGTGACGGAGTGAATGTAGTGATGGTGAATGTGATGTGTTTGGTAAAATCCCTAAAAAAAGGGAGTGTGGGAGTGAAGGGATGGAGGGAGATAATTGGGGCAATGGTGATGGAGGGAGTGTTAGAGGACTGAATATTTGGTTCGCGGCACTGTTTTTGCCGTTTTGTATGCTGCCTGCGTGAGACTGAGAGGGGACTTGGGCTGAGCTGATTGTGTGCCTCCTTGCCCGTCTTGTAAGGTCAGGTCTGCCCAATTATTTTGGGAATCTCATAGTTTCTTTCTTTTATATATATATAATATATAATAATATAATATATAATATATGAAAATATTAAATATAAGGATTTAATTGTAATTTAAGTAAAAAATATATATGTTATACTATCAGTTATTCATGCATTTGTGACATTATAAAAAGTATCTGGATTTTGAAATAATTATTTAAAATTTTAACTTGTTATTAGGGTGGTTCATATTCAAACCGATCTAAATAAAATCTGAAAACCGATCCAAGAAAATCGAAAATCAAACAAAACCGACGTGTATTGAATTTTTGGATCTTGTTTTGTGAGAACCGATCAGATCGGATTTTGGATCCTTTTTTAAAATCGGACCAATCCAAACCAAATCGCATATATAAATTTTAATATATGTTTTTGTTCATTTTTTGCATTATTAAATTTTTTATTGATATTTTCCTAATAATAATTAGTAGTTTGATTATGATATAATTTTTATTATATTTAATGTCTCAAACATTTAAAAAAAAAAAAAAGATGTTTTGGAACTAGTTGGTGATGATATTTATTTGAGTTATGATATTTGAATACAAATGTTAGACACCGTATATGTTTATTTCTATCTCTCACTTACTTTTTTATCTTTTTTATATACACGCTTCTCGAAATACACACAAAAAACAAATGAGACACCATAAGGTGTCCCTATTTTGTGTACAAAAATTATTCCTCTATTTATTTATTGTATACATATTTTATGAAATATTATTACATGAATCAATCAACGAGTGTTTATAGGTTTAAGATTTTATTCAAATAAGTATCTTAAGCTGGAACTGTCGAGGCCTGGGTAACCTGCGTGCAGTTCCTTCTCTTTCAGACCTCGTTCGCACTTATAAAGTGGACGTTATATTTCTATATGAAACATTAGTTTATGCTATTGATTTGAAGAATTAAAGTGTAGATTGAATTTTGATTCTCGTTTTGTTGTTGATAGAGAAGGTAGGAGTGGCGGTGTAGTTGTTCTCTGGAAGAATAATTTTAACTGTCAGGTGTTATCCTATGCCACAAATTTAATCGATATTAAAGTGTCAAATGAAAGTCATGGTAGCTGGAGACTAACTGGATTTTATGGGTACCCTGATAGAAGTAGAAGAAGGGAATCTTGGAGGTTGTTGCGTCATCTATCTCGTTCTTCTTCTCTCCCTTTGTGTATAATGGGGGATTTTAATGATCTTTTTAATATGGAGGATAAAATAGGGTGTGTGGAGCATCCACAATGGTTATTTGATGTGTTTCGTGATGCAATTAGGGATTGTAACCCGATTGATCTACACTTAGAGGGTTACCCTTATACCTGGTGGCATAGACGTGGTTCAGAGCATATGGTCGAGGGGCTTTTGGATAAAGCTATGGTCACTTCTTTTTGGCTCAACTCTTTTCCAAATGTTAAGTTGTCCAACCTAGTTACTACTATGTCTGACCATTCTCCTATCCTAATGAATTTTCTTGATAAAGTATCTCATCCAATTAATCGCAGATTTAGATTTGAGAATGCTTGGTTGCTTGAAGAAGGTTTGGAGGATGTTGTGCATGGGGGTTGTACTGGCCGACGAGTAAAACCCGGCCACCGAGATTGGATACCCGATCCAATAAAGGTGAGAAAGATAAGATATTGATATTATCTTTAATGATCCAGACATTATCTCAAATAACCTTATCCAGTTAGAAGAGATAAATCCCTCAAATTAAGGTGGGAAAGATAAGATATTATCTTTAATGATCCTGATATTATCTCAAACAACCTTATCCGGTTAGAAGAGATAAATCCCTCAAATTAAGGAAATCATATATCAAAGAAGTTTTAAGAGATAAAAGGAGATAAATCCAGATCTCTTAAAGATATAGGGATCCTATTATAAAAGGAGATGAACCCAAGAGAGAGAGACACTTTTGAACAGAGCTAGGTGAATCTCCCTTAAGCGTATTAGAGGAACCGGCTTGACCAAGAGACTATTGAAGAGTCCTTGCTCGCTGGTATTCATCGGATACAAGATTAAGGGATTGAGATCACCGTATGGCCAAGGGTCGAACCTAGAACTACGTCTGCCTTTGATTCCCATTGGGATACGTAGGACCAGAATACAATATTCTGTCAAGCCATAATCTAAAACAACCCCACTGTTCTCTCTTGGTTTGATGTTCTAAGACGAGATTCCGGCAAGTCGGATCTCAGCAGGAACATTTGGCACCCACCGTGGGGCAAGGTAAAACTTTGCCCCGACCACCCATTCAACGACCATCAGTCTTGATAAGGGAACTCTGTCTTGCTGGAAAACGAGGAGCAAACAGAGAGAATTTATTTTCTTCCTGGTCATTTCTTTCCTTGACCTCTATAACCTTTTTGAACCCAAAAGACCAGAGAAGTTGCCATCATGAGCTCGCAGCCGCCACGGTGAAACTTCGGCCGACCACCACCGTGTCTCGACCTCCGACGCTCATCAAGACCATTGTACGACGCTCGTCTTTACTAATCGTCGGTGACTCGAATCTAGCCGCGCATCACAGCTTCACTATCATCAGATCAGTGTCGATCCGAACATTTCAACACAGAAGTAGCATCATGGCGCGTCCTTAAAGCTGTCGTCGTCGTCTCGCACGAAACCAGATCGCGTTCCAGATTTGTGAAAGGACGAACGTGCCGCCAACCTCCTCCTCGGATCACCGGTCGCGTGTCCATGTATAGCTCATATCTGAAACATCATCTAACGGAAGTCTCCGACTTCACGCCCACTGCTGCCATTGACAGAGAGTGCAGGTTACAATTGATTGGGTAGATGCGCACACCAAGTGTTCGACGAAACTCTCAAGGAAGAAAAATTCATTCTTCTTATTGATATTATTAGAATAATTATTTCCATCTAGTAGTATAACTGTTAGATCCTTGACTAACATTGAAAAATTGATTCCCACTAACTGTAATTCATTGATTTGATGTGATTGGTTAGTTTGAATTCACGATGAAATCAATCCAAGTGGTGGAGAAGACCTTAGTGGTCGAGTTTCTCGCTTCGGGCAAACAAGGAGAGGCCAAGTCTGAGTTCATCAGGTCTATAATGGCCGAGCTTCTACGTACTCGACATTCCATGGTCGAGTTTGTCCAAAGCCGAGTCCATCAATTTTAGAAAATGGAAAAGTCCATTAAATGGGAGGCGTTGGAGGAATGTCAGAGACTCATGACACCATCCATAGTCTTAGCCCAAGAAGGAATGAGTAGATCACGGGAAAAGAAAAGTGAAAGTTCTTTCTACAAAGGTGACATCTCAAGGTCCAGGTGATATTATTCTCTATCCTCTTCTCTTGATTAATGCATAATTAGATGATGGAGCATACGTGTGGCATAAAACCAATAATCAATAGGTCATATTTAATAAAGTACCTACGCTATTGGAATGATAGTATACTAAAAACGAAGATTTTGGAATTTCTTTAAAGAAGTTTCTTCCACTTTAATGATATTAGAGGAGACAGATTTCCTGCATATATCCTTGCACAATATGTTAAAGGCAAAAATGGAAAAATACATTGGTAGATGACGTACACCGCTCCGACTCAAAAACCAAATGAATGAGAAGTGGTTTGCTTTGGAAAAAGGTCAAATCTGATGAAAAAACCTTATAGCTTATTAGCATGGTTATTTATTGCAAGTATAAAAAAGGCCAAACTCTGCTGGAATTGTGTGAAGATTTCTATAATTGAGCTCTCTTCCAATTGTCATAGTGATGGCCATGTGCTTAATTACTTGTTCATTTCTTGTCTTCTTTCATTGCTACTAAGAAATTTGAATTGACTATCATCTCAGTGCCTGGGAGTTTCTTTGCATTTAAACAAGGACTAAAGCTTATAAATCATGCTTAAATTTCTACGTTGAGCAATTCCTATTCCCAAGTACATAGCTTGATAAATTATGCTCAATAATGTTTCATGCATAACACCAAAGAATTTTATAATTGATGCATTGGAAATATTTGTGCACTTTATGAGCACCAAGGAGCATGATCAAATAATACAGCATGTCCTTTGAGATGAGTACTCTGTTTACTATGCTTAAAGATCAATGAAGACAACAGGTCGAGCTCCGGCTCCCTTGAAAATAATAGGTCGAAGCTCCGTGCTTCCCTTTCCACAAGGTCGAGCTTCGGCTTCCTCAAAGCTCACAAGTCGAGCTTTGCTCCCTTAAAAATTCATAGTTCAGCTCCGGCTCTCTAAAAAAATATCGGGGTCGAGCCAAAACTCCCTCTCAAAATTTGACTAAGAGGAAGACGAGTCGGAGCTCCTCAAATTAAAACCATAGAGGCCGAGTTCAGACCCCCTCTATAAAAATCATAGAGATCGAGCTCAAGCTCCATTCAAATGGAATAGTATGGGGGAGAACATCTCCCTTGGAAAATAAAGTTCCATCAGCTCGAGCACTCAAACACCATACTAACTCACAAAAAACAAATAGCTTAAAGAGGTCGACCGAGCTAAATTCGAAGAGTCGGACCTAAAAAGGAAAACAAATACCTAAAGAGGTCAACCGAGCTAAAGTCGAAGAGTTGGACCTAAAGAGGAAAACAAATAACCTAAAGAGGTCGACCGAGCTAATGTCGAAGAGCTGGACCTAAAGAGGAAAACAAATAACCTAAAGAGGTCGACCGAGCTAAAATCAACCGAGCTGCGGCCAAAACGCCGAACCTAAAAAGGCAAAATCCTAAAAAGGTTCACTGAGCTGAAATCGACCGAGCTAAAAGTCGAAATGCCGGACCAAAAAAGGCAAAACTAATACCTAAAGAGGTTGACAGAGCTGCGGTCGAAACACCGAACCTAAAAAGGCAAAAGCCTAAAAAGGTTGACTGAGCTTAAATCGATCGAGCTAAAAGTCGAAATGTCGGACCTAAAAAGGCAAAACTAATACCTAAAGAGGTTGACAGAGCTGAAACCAAAATGCCGAACCTAAAAAGGCAAAAGTCCTAAAGAGGTTGACTGCGCAAAAATCGACCGAGCTAAAGTCGAAATGCTGGACCTAAAAAGGTAAACAAAGAACCTAAAAAGGTTGATCGAGCTAAAATCGACCTAGCTAAAGTCGAAATGCCGGGCCTAAAAAGTAAACAAATAACCTAAAAAGGTTGATCGAGCTAAAATCGACCGAGCTAAAGTCGAAATGCTTGACCAAAGTGGCTGACCAAGCTAAAATCGAAAGACCGAATGTAAAAAGGTAAGCAAGAAAAACATGAAATAGTTAACTAGGATAGGGCCGAGCTCAAAAAGCTCATGAGGCCAAATTAAAACGCCAAGCATAAAAGGTGAGTAAAAACTTTGGAAAGTTAATCGAGTAAATCAAAATGTTGGGTTAAATACCATAAGTCAAAAAAAAGGGTAGAGCCTGGGATAATGTTCCCGAAATATGAAGTCTTTATCATTCATAAAGCAAAAGTACATAGGGCATAGCCAAGAGTACAAAATATCTTAAAAATTTGCTAAGTTACTCATGGGCATTCCCATGATCAAAGACTCCATCAAGGATGGAACCAATAATGTCTTCAGCTTGTGGAAGAGCAACCGAGGATGGCTCGAGCACGACCACTTCAGTTCCTCTGTTCTCCTCCTCTCCCACAACCTGCTCTTCATTATTCTCCTCTTCCTCATCATCAAGATCGGACAAAGGAACCATAACGCCATCCTTATTAAAATCCTTGTCCACACCGACTCTCGAAAGATCAGAATCAGGGAGAAAGCGCTGGATTGTTTTATAGCACACGAGAACCCAGAAACGCGTTCCTTTATAATGTGGGCTTTAGCTTCCTTCAACTCGAAATGAAGCTTGCAATTAGCCTTTTTCTCAGTAGCAAGAGACTGCTGAAGATTGTCAAGGGAAAGCTTTAAAGCCTTGGCTGCCCCTCTGAAAGTCAATCCTTTCATTTTCTCTTTAGAGAGCTCGGATTGAGGAGATGAGTTGGTCTTCTCAATCTCGACATTTTGAGTTTTCAATTACCAAATTAGTTGAGCCTGCTCTTCACACTTTGACACGGCTTTTTCAAGCTCATCCACAGTGCGCAAAGTTCGGGAAGGTTCAGCCTTCATGCTTTTCACCTTCTTCACATTATTAGAAAGCTCGTGGCTCGAAAAACGGGTAATGGAGGAGACTCGGAGAGCATAACCAGCCGCGACTTTCATGATCTCGTCAAGGCCCTATTCTAGTAAAAACCGAGCATATGCTGGCTTAATAACTTGAGAATCCACTAAAGGGCCCAAGTTAAAATTGTCAAGCCAAGAACAAAGGGCAGAAGCCCAAAAAGTCGAGGTTGCTCCCTCGCACCAAAAAGACGAGGTCAAGCTATGCTCCCTCGCACTACGCACTGAAAAAAATCGAGGTCGAGCAATGCTTCCTCCTTCGCACTAAAAATCCTAAGCCGAGCACAACACCTTCGCACCAAGATAATGTCCATAGCAGATCATACATGTTAGAGACACAAGATTTGAAGGAAATCCCGGTAGTGTTCAACCAAATAAGCCGGAATCCCAAATAAGACTTGGCTCCGCACGAAATCCGAGCTGTACTCGGCCAAGTAAGTCGATAACCCAAGAAAGACTTGGTTCTACAAAAAACAAATTTCTGAGCAATGCTCCTGCAAATCATAATCCAAAGTCCTCAGCACCAAAAAGCGTGCTAAGATATACGGGTTGACATTTAAGCTCTTTCGCTTATTTCAAGCTCACAGCATGGGGGGCTTATGGGGATAAAGGAAGGATATTCTCGAAAATTACAGAGAAAGGATATCTCTTAGCCTACAGCTCGATTTTTATTATGAAGAACTTGTATGAAAACTATTTTCTCATACAAATTGGAAAAGATATTAGGAAAGTTTATTCTAAGACACACCTTCAAGACCATATAAATAATGACATTCAAGGTCAAGCTTCAAGTTAGTGGGTATTCAAAATCCACCAGATGAAAGGGTTAAGAGCTACTCGAATGAAAGGTTAATAGCTCTTAAAAGCTTCAAAGACCGAGCTACATTCGGAAAAAGGTGAGTCAAGTTCAAACTCTCAAGATAAGCATCTTGAAGGCATCAAAGATTTTAGCTGAAATACAAGCCTGAGGTAAATTCCTAAAGGACCGAGTTTGAGCTTGACTTTCCAAAAGACCGGTTCGAGCCTGAATCATTGATAAGTTGAATCTCAGCTACCGGCTTCTAAACTTGTCTTAACAAATGTAAGATTGAAGTATCTTCTTCTATTCAGAATATGTTACTGGCCGAGATGTGAAGCTCGACCACAAAACTCGAGTACTGCCCGAGATGTGAAACTCGGCCACCGAGCTTGATTAGTCGAAGTAAGAGGATCTATGCAAATCCTGTACTTTATCGACACTAAGGACAAACTCGACTTCTTTCATAAAGCTTTTGCTCTCTTCTGAGCTCAAAGCTTGGGGAGCTTATATACTGGCCGAGATGTTAAACTCGGTCACCGAGCCTACCAAACTAAAGTATTGACCGAGATATAAAACTCGATCACCAAACCCAAATAATCAAAGGGAAATGATTACTAGACTCGCCCACCGAGCCCGCTGAACTTAAGAATTGACCGAAAAGTAAGTCTCGGTAGCATTAAAGTCAAGCTCAGATTCTATCATGAAAGCTTTTACGCTCTTCCGAGCTCAAAGCTTGGGGGGCTTGTATATGGGTCGGGGTGTCACGGTCGGCCACCGAGCATATCGCGAAATCAATTGAGGCTGAGGTATCAAGCTCGGCCACCAGGAAATCAAAAGAAAGGATTGTGAGGCCCACTTTCCAAAGCCGATAAACTCGAATGTTAGCCGATGTATGAAGATTGGCCATCGAACTGTGGCAACAATGGGAGAAGCCTTACTTAATAAATCCTGAACGCGGATAATTTTAAAGGCAAGCTCGGCTCCCGTCATGAAAACTTCTACACTCCGTTGAGCTCGAAGCTTGGGGGGCTTATGCACTGGCCTAGGAGTAAAACCTGGTCACCGAGCTTGGATACCCAATCCAATAAAGGTGGGAAAGATAAGATATTGATAGTATCTTTAATGATCCTGATATTATCTCAATTAACCTTATCCGGTTAGAAGAGATAAATCCCTCAAATTAAGGTGGGAGAGATAAGATATTATCTTTAATGATCCTGATATTATCTCAAATAACCTTAGCCGGTTAGAAGAGAAAAATCCCTCAAATTAAGGAAATCATATCTCAAAGAAGATTTAAGAGATAAAAGGAGATAAATCCAGATCTCTTAAAGATATGGGGATCCTATTATAAAAGGAGAAGAACCCGAGAGAGAGAGACACTTTTGAACAGAGCTAGGTGAATCTCTCTTAAGCACATTAGAGGAACCAACTTGACCAAGAGACTATTGAAGAGTCCTTGCTCGCAGGTATTCATCGGATACAAAATTAAGGGATTGAGATCACTGTATGGCCAATGGTTGAACCTAGAACTACGTCTGGCTTTGATTCCCATTGGGATACGTAGGACCGGAATACAATATTCTGTCAAGCCATAATCTAAAACAACCCCATTGTTCTCTCTTGGTTTGACGTTCTACGATGAGATTCCGGCAAGTCGGATCTCGGCAGGAACAGGGGTTGGAATGAGGCTGGCCGAAATAGTTTACTATCAAAACTGAATGGGTGTGCTGCTGACTTGGGTGCTTGGGGTGTGGGATTCGTTCCAGATACGTTCAGCTATTGCTTTGTGTAGGAGGAAAATGGAGGAATTTATTCGTGGACATGATGAGTACTCTATTGCTCAATTTAATGATGGCAAAGAAAAGCTTGTGGTTCTTCTACTCCAAAAGGATAATTTTTGGCGCCAGAGAGCTAAGACTCATTGGTTAAAGGAGGGTGATCTTATTACTAAATTTTTCCACTCTATGGCTACTATGAGTAAAAAGCACAACACTATCAAACACTCCAGAATAATGATGGTGCTGAAGTGCAGGATCAGGAAGGTTTATGTCATGTTGCTCATTCTTAATTTAATAACCTTTTCATGGATTCTCCTAGTCTATATGCACCGGTTCTGGATGTTGTACAACCAAGGGTCTCATGTGATAACTTGATGCTGTTGGGCTCTTTTTTCAATTGAGGAATTTCGGACAACATTGTTTCAATTGCACCCCAACAAATCTCCAGGCCCGGATGGACTTAATGCTGCCTTTTATCGTCGGTTCTAGAATTTATGTGGTGATGTCATTTTCCATACCTGTGTTAAATGGCTTGAAGATGGTTTTTTTCCTCATGAGGTAAATGACACTACCATTGCTCTTATTCCTAAAATAGATAATCCCACTTCTATGAAGGATTTCCGACCAATCTCATTGTGCAATGTTATTTATAAAATTCTCTCTAAAGTCTTAGCTAATAGACTTAAAAGAGTTTTGCATAAATACATATATGAGGAGCAAGATGCTTTCATTGTTGGTAGATCAGTTATAGATAATGTTTTAATTACTTCGGAAATTGTTCACTATATGAAAAATAAAATAAGTGGCAAAGTTGGGGATGTTGCTCTCATGGTTGATATAAGCAAAGCATCTGATAGGGTGGATTGGGGTTATCTTCGTGCTATTATGTTAAATATGGGTTTTGATTCAAAATGGGTTGCTTGGATTATGTTGTGTGTGGAATTAGTCCATTATTCTATTTTGGTTAATTCTGAATCTGTAGGCCCAGTTTTACCTCATAGGGGTCTTAGGCAAGGAGACCCTCTCTCTCCTTATCTATTTCTCTTTTGCTCTGAGGGTCTTAGTGCTTTGCTTCATCATGCATCCAACAGTGCAGGTATTCATGGTATTAAAGTTTGCAGGAATGCACCCACTTTGTCCCACCTTTTATTTGCATATGATTGTTTCCCTTGTTTTAGAGCAAATGATATGGAGGTGGATGACATAAAAAATATTTTACAGGTATATGAATTAGCTTTTGGCCAAGTAGTGAATCTCCAAAAATCTGAGGTTTTTTTCAGTAATAACACCCCGATTACTTTGAGGAATTCTATTTCTGACAAATTGGGTGTCAGAATGGTGATTCGTAAGGGCAAGTACTTGGGTCTTCCTTCTATGGTAGGCATGAGCAAAAATTCTACATTTGCCTATATTAAGGATTGGGTTTGGAAGAAGCTTAATTCTCTCAGTGGTAAATTTTTATCTCTAGCTGGTAGTGAGGTTCTTATAAAGGTTGTTTCATGAGTGCTTATCTCTTGCCAACTTCTCTTTGTGATGAGATTGAGAAGATTATGAATTCTTATTGGTAGGGTGTGAAAGACAAAGGTATTTGTTGGTTATCTTGGAAGTGCTTAGCTACCAAAAAAGGGGAAGGAGGTTTGGGTTTTCGGGATCTCCATGTTTTCAATCTAGCAATGTTGGGAAACAAGGGTGGAAGTTTATCTCTCACCTGGATGCTATGGTGTCAAAGTTCTTCAAAGCTAAATACTTTGCTAATTGTGAGTTCTTGGATTCGGCTTTGGGCAACAATCCAAGTTGTGTATGGTGTAGCATTTGGAGCTCCAAAAATTTGCTTAATGATGGGTATCGTTGGTGCTTAGGAGATGGCTCGAAAATCAAGTTTTGGGAGGATCCTTGGACTAGGGTTACTAACATGCAGTTTCAAGGCTTGCAACCTCATCCTAGTGTGGCTACTGTTACTGTTCAGGATGTAATTCCGGATACAAAGACACGGGATCCTATTTTGCTACATGCATTACTTCCAGCTGATTTGGCTATGCAAGTGTGTAAAACACCTCTATTTGTTTCAGTTGTGCATGATAAACCTATATGGAGTCTTACGTCCCATGGTAATTATTCTGTGAAGGCTGCTTATCATGCCTACATGTCCAAAACGTCCACTGCTCAGAACCTAGGAGATGTCGGTGATTGGTCTATGATCTAGTCTTTAAGAGTCCTTCCAAAGGTCAAACTCTTCTAATGTAAAGCATGTAGAGACGTCCTTTCCACTCGGTCGAGACTCCAAAGCAAGGGTTTCCATTGCTCTGACACCTGTGTTCAATGTGCGGCTGACTCAGAGAATGCCTAGCATGTCTTTTTTACTTGTCCAACCATCATTCCATTATGGGGTAGACTGAAGTTGTGGCACATCATCGAACCACTCTTGATAGTGTGTGAATCCTTCCCTTCCTTGTTCTTTTGGGTCTGTTCTGGTATGGAGGATACCACCAAATCTATCTTTGTAATGAACCTTTGGAGTGCCTGGAAGAGCAGGAATGAGATGTATGTTAAGTCTCTAAAATGTCTGATGTGCATTTCCCTAAGTTTTGATGAGAATTAAACATTGGTTAATGATTTAATTAACCTTCATATTGGTTGCTAACATGTCTATCTAGTGTGTAGATTAAAAATAGTAAGAATCATCTGTCTACTCATATTAGTGACTACCTGTCTAGATAAGCGAAAGTTAACCTATCTGCTGACTAGGATTATTGACTTCTTTTAAGAGACATTTTCAACGTGTCTCTCCACGAGTTTCTACACTTGTCTGAGGTTACTCGTTGAAGAACCAAGGATCTAACAAGCTTTTGTGAGCTGTCCTATCAAAAAGAGACTTGAAGCCTTCTCTCCTACTCAGTCTCGCGCTTATCAAGAAAAGCCAGAAGTTACTCTCTCAAGAACCTAAGATATCAGAACCAAAGACCAGTTAAAGAATGCTCCAAACGTGCTTTATTCCCTAGTACCTCTGATCCTTACACGAAAAGGGAATTGTACTCAACAAAGTACAAAAAGCTCTCTGCACAACTCTGACATGACTGATTCACGATGCATAAAGCCATGATCCTTCAAGTTATAGTACAACCAACGTTCCTCTTGCATTAATGGCTGCCAATAACGACTCTATTGCATTTAATGAAGTTCTGCTTGAATCCAACATCTTAGGGAATGTCTCTAACGGATCTTAAATGCTTGAAGACTATAAATACAGAAGTCATTAAGATGAAGATACATAGAATACATATAGCACTAAAGAGCCATTACTCTGCGCATTAATATCTTCATTCTTTCATTCTGTATTCTCTAATCATTTGAAGTTATTACGCGGACTTTCCTAAGCTTTACATTTAAATCACTCTCTGAGTGTTATTGAAAGATCTGTCTGTCGGAAGTTGTATTTACTTCAAACCAAATTTCTTAAATAAATCTGTCTTGGAGCCTGAAGAGGCTAGGTGTGCAAAGAATACTTGTGTTGGAGTCTGAGGAGGCTAGGTGTGCAAAGAATACTTGTGTTGGAGCCTGAAGAGGCTAGGTGTGCAAATAATACTTGGAGTCTGTAACCTGATCAGTTATAGTGGATAAATCTTGGTGCTACCAAGGATTGGACATAGCTCTTTGCTTTGAAGAGTGAACCAGGATAAATAATTGTGTCAATCTCTATTTCTTTATAAACTCTTTAGTTGCTTTAGTTTTCTTATTAGTTTGTCAAGTGGTGTGTTTGTCTAAGTCACTTTTAAAATTTCATCAGACAGGTCACCTGTCTGTCCTGTATCTTTCCACTCGTCTGAACCAAGCTTCTGTATGCGAAAAGTATTCAACTTTGTTTAAATTCTGATAAACACAATTCAACCCCCCTTCTTGTGTTTATAGTTGTCTATTTCAGTTGGTATCAGAGCTCAGCCTCTGGGTTGAGCATCTAACAGTGTAGAGGTAAAAGGTACTGAAGAATAGACATGACTGCTGGAGCTAGTTCAAGTGGAAGTTACCAGACTGAAGGAGCCTCCCTAACCAGACATCCTTACTTCAATGGAGAAAACTATAACTATTGGAAAGATAGATTTCAATGGTTTATTCTATCTACAAACTTTGATCTCTGGGATGTCATTACAGATGGTCCATTCATTCCCAATAATGATGATGACACTGACAAGACAAAAGCTCAGTGGACTACTGCAGAAAAGACAAAATGGGAGCTGAACCACAAAGCTAGATATAACATCATTTGTGCTCTCAGTCCTGAGGAGTTTGAGAAGGTATGTGCTTGTGACTCTGGCAAAGAAATATGGGACACTTTAGCTATCACACATGAAGGAACAACCAAAGTCAAAGAGTCAAAGATTGTCATACTTGTCAGAAAGTATGAACTGTTTGTCATGGAGGAAGGAGAATCTGTTGCTCAAATGATAGGAAGATTTCAAACTATAGTCAACAGTTTAAAATCTCTTGGCAAAGTCTACACCAATGCTGAGAAGGTTGGAAAGATTCTGAGAAGTCTACCTAAACAGTGGAGACCTTTGGTCACTGCCATCTCTCAAGCCAAGGATCTCACTACCTTGACTATGGATGAAATTCTTGGAACACTCACTGTTCATGAGCAAGAACTTGGAGATGAAGTTGCACCAAAGAAGGGCAAGTCAATTGCTTTGAAAGCTGATCAAAAGTCAGCAAAAGCTTCCAAGGCTCTAAAGGCAGATGAGTCATCCAGTGATGCTGACCTGTCTGAACACAAGGATTCTGAGAGTGATGAAGAATTATCTCTCCTGACCAGGAAGATAAAACTTCTCCTACAGAAAAAGAAGTTCAAGAGGGATAAGCCATTCAGAAGGTTCAACAAGGACAAGAACTTCAAAGAATCCACTTCAACAGACAAAAGTCCAATTGTCTGCTATAAGTGCAAGAAGCCTAGTCACATCAAGGCTGACTGTCCTCATCTCAAGAAGGCACCTTTTAATAAATTCTTCAAGAAGAAGAAGAAAGGAATGTTGACTACTTGGGAGGATCTGGAGTCAACATCTTCTGATGAAGAAATAAAGGAAGAAGCCAATCTCTGTTTGATGGCCAACACTGACTCAGACGATGAGGTACATCCTGACTATGAAGAATTACTTGATGCCTATGAGGAGTTACTGGAGGAATCCAACTGCTTATCTAAGGCCTTCAAATCCCTCAAGAGAGAGTATGTAAAGCTCACATGTGAGCATAAACAGAAATCTCAAGAGTGTGAAAAGCTGGCTAAAGAAAACAATGAGCTGAAGACTGAAAAGTCTAATGAATCTAAGATCTCAAGTGAAACATCATCATTTGAAGAAGTTGAAAAACTTCAACAACAAGTGGAAGACCTCACTTCTGAACTTGCCAAATTTGTTAATGGTAGAGATAATCTGACTAAGCTGCTTGACTGTCAAAGGCACTCTCTTAACAAAGAAGGGATTAGATATGTCCATCAGACACATCATAAATTATAAACTAAAGCTTCTACAGTATCTGTTAAGTCAACTGTAACTAGAGCTGTCAAAATGGGCCCGGACCAACGGGCCGGCCCGTTTAGCCCGATATAAATGACGGGCTGGGTTACAAAAAAATGGAGCCCAGTTAAATTTTGGCCCGGCCCGGCCCGAAAACTGTTGGCCCATCATTATCTAGCCCGAAACGGGCCGGGCCGGCCCGCTGACCCGAATTGCTTCAAATTTTTTAACAAAAAAAATTAAATACCGAAAACAAATAAACATTTTGAAAGTTAAAATGAAGATTGTGAAAGAGGAAAAAAGATTTATGAATTTTTAGAGTCATTTTATGAAATCACCAAAATGTTTTCCGGTTCTAAATATCCTACATCCAATTTGTATTTCATGCAAATATGGAAGATTGAGGTTCTATTGAAAAATAGTAGATCAATTCAAGATTATGTGATTAGTGATATGGCTTTAAGAATGATGGAAAAGTTTGATAAGTATTGGAATGAGTGTAGCACAATTCTTGCTTTAGGATGTGTTCTTAATCCTAAGTTGAAGTTGTGAATGCTTAAATATGTTTACTCTAAACTTTATTCCAACAAACTCTTGGTTGATGAGAAGTTGAGTGTTGTGAAGAATGCTTTGTATGAACTTTTTAATCATTATTGCCAACAATGTGGAAGTTCATACTCCTATGATAGATGCAAGTACTTCCACTCAAACTTATCAATAAGGGACAAGTATTTCAACATTACCAGCAGACTATGATGTAAGTTATTATACTTCAACAAACTTATTCATCTTTCATTTATTGTATGTAATTATTCATAGGTTCTTTCATCTTTCAACTCTCTTTTGCTTAATGCCCTTGCTTTATGTCCTTGATGCCATCTTAACTATTTCAATTTTGATTACTTGTTTTATTCTTTTAGTAATTATTTGATAGGACTTTGAAGCAGAAGAGAGTAAAGAAACTTTGTTGAATGGAAAATCTGAACTTGACCTCTACTTGGAAGAATCAAAACTTGTGGGTCACAAGGATTTAGATGTTTTAGATTATTGGAGGGATAATAGCCGTAGATTTCCTGATTTAGGAAGGATTATCTGTATGTTTTTTTATGACAATGGATATTTATTATAACTATGGTACATTTCCTATGTTAATTCATAAGTCTTAACCATATGAATGGAATGGTAATGAAATTTTCTAATTAATAAAATGAATTTTAAAAAACAAAAAAAATAATTTTAAAAAAACGTTATCGACCCATGGGCCAGCCCGTTTGGCCCGCAGCCCGCATAGGGCTAGGCTGGGCTAGGAAATTAGCAGCCCAGTTGATTTTTGGCCCAACCCAGCCCAGCCCGAAACTGCCTTAACCCGAACGGGTCGGCCCGAATGGGCTGGGCCAGCCCGTTTTGACACCTCTAACTGTAACCAAGTCTACACCTGTCTGTAACTTCTATGGAAAAACTGGACATGTTATGTCCAAGTGTATTCACAGGATGAGAAGGAAGTCTTCACAGACTCCTAGAACTAACAGAAAAGGACCCAGAAAAATATGGGTACCTAAAGATCAAATAATTTTTGCTGCAGATGTCCTCAACAGGATAAAGAAAACACCACTGCCGGTACCTGGACAGTGGTTGCTCGCGTCATATGACAGGAGAAAGGTCTATATTCCTAGACATCCAACTTAAGAAAGGAGGACATGTTGCCTTTGGAGGGAATCAGAAAGGACAAGTTATAGGAATTAGTACTATTGGTGGTAAACCCCCTCTTCCCTCTATATCTAATGTTCTTATGGTTAAATGATTAAGACACAATTTTCATAGCATAAACCAATTATGTGATAGTGGATTTGATGTTTCATTTACCAAGGATGTATGCATGGTTAAATACTGTTGTGGCAAAACCCTCTTTTCAGCTAAAAGGCAACAAAATCATTATAAGATTGAACCGTCTGATCTTTCAGATCAAAGTGTAACCTGTCTGATGTCTAAAGAGGATGAGAGATGGTTATGGCATAAGAAACTAGGACATGCTAGTATGAAACTAATTTCTGAATTAAAATGATATAATCTTGTGAGAGGATTTCCTGATATTAGTTTTAAGAAAGATGTCTTGTGTAATGCATGTCAGAGAGGTAAACAGATAAAATCCAGTTTCAAAATATAAAAACCAAGTATCAACCTCTAGACCTCTACAGTTGTTACACATGGATCTGTTTGGACCAGTTAGTGTTGCCAGCCTGGCTGGAAGAAAATATGGATTTGTCATAGTTGATGACTATTCTAGATACACATGGGTACACTTCTTAACCCGCAAGGATGAGTCCTTTAAGACTTTCTCAGTATTCTGTAAAAGAGTACAGAATGAGCAGGGTTTCTGTATTTCTACCCTTAGAAGTGATCATGGGGGTGAATTTGAAAATGAGCAGTTTAGACAGTTCTGTGAGGAGAATGGGATCTCTCATAATTTCTCTACACCTAGAACTCCACAGCAAAATGGAGTGGTTAAGAGAAAGAACAGATATCTGCAAGAGATGGCTAGATCTATGCTCAATGAAAATAATCTCCCCAAGTACTTCTGGGTGGAAGTTGTAAATACTGCTTGCTATGTACAAAACATAATTCTTAATAGGCCTTTTCTAAAGAAGACTCCTTATGAATTGTGATAGGAAAAAAGGCCCAACATATCTTATTTTCATGCTTTTGGATGTGAATGTTTTATTCTGAATACCATAGATAATCTTGGAAAGTTTGATTCTAAGGTAGATAATGGTATTTTCGTAGGATATTCTGAAATGTATAAGGCTTTTAGAATTTACAATTCAAGAACCTGTATTATTGAAGAATCTGTTCATGTTAAATTCAATGATGGATTAAAGACTGATAAAGAACTATCAGATCTAGAAGATGATCTTGCAGGTCTTGACATAAACAAACCAGAAAGTCAACAACCCGATCTAACCAAGACAAAACCTGTGCTTGAGGCTGACAGACAAGTGGAGCAGACAAGTCAACAAACGAGTCAGCAGACAAGTCAAAATCTTCATGCTGATCTCAAAAGGGATTGGAAGTTCAACACTTATCATCCTAAGGATCTTATTATTGGAAATCCTTCTGAAGGAGTAAGAACCAGATCCACACTAAGATAATCAAGCAATATGGCCTTTATATCATAATTGGAGCCAAAACGCATTGAAGAAGCTCTTGAGGATGAAAGCTGGATTCTTGCTATGCTAGAAGAACTTAACCAGTTCACCAGAAATGATGTCTGGACGCTTGTCTCTAAGCCTAAAAACAAGTCGGTTATTGGAACAAGATGGGTCTTTAGATACAAATTAGATGAAGATGGTAAAGTTGTCAGAAATAAGGCAAGGTTAGTAGCTCAAGGCTATAACCAACAAGAAGGTATTGCTTATACTGAAACCTTTGCACCTGTAGCTAGAATAGAAGCCATACAGATTTTAATGTCATATGTTGCACAACACCAAATCACCCTGTTTCAAATGGATGTAAAAAGTGTTTTTCTAAATGGTATAATTGAAGAAGAAGTGTATGTTAAACAACCCCCTGCTTTTGAGGATATTGATAAACCAGATCACGTTTTCAAACTTAAAAAGGTATTATATGGTTTACAACAAGCACCTAGAGCATGGTATGATATGCTTAGTTCTTTTCTCATGCTTAATGGTTTTACTAGAGGACAAGTAGACACTACTCTGTTCAAGAAATGCTCAAAAGAGAACTTTATCTTAGTTCAAATATATGTTGATGATATTATTTTTGGAGTAACTAATGAAAAGCTGTGCAAGGAATTTTCAAATCTAATGCAAGCTGAATTTGAGATGAGCATGATGGGTGACGAGTGTGATTTCACCTCATATTTCATTGACATTTTTCATGCATTTTCATATAGTTTAGGCATATTTAAATTGATTCTTTGTTAGTTTTTTACCTTGGAACAGGTAAGGCGGTTTTGTGGTGTTGTTGTGCAGGAATTAAGGATTAAAATGCTCAAGATTAACCATGATGGAGCTTGCATGAAGATGGAGCTTGAAAAGCAAGAAAATGATCCAAATAGAGCCCATCACGGCCTAGCCGTGACAGCCATCACGGCCATGATCGAGTAGAGTTGAAAAGAAAGAATGGAAAAGTCAGAACTGGTCACGGCCAGCTCGTGATGAGCATCACGGTCGTGACATGCCAACTGAACCAGACCCTCACAGGCAGAACTGATCACGGCCTAGCCGTGATGCTGGTCACGGCCGTGACAGACCAACCAGTGAAGCAACCTCCAAGGCAGAATCCGTCACGGCCTGGCCGTGATGGCCATCACGACCATGATGCGCAATATATGGATCTCTAGAAATTGATTTGATATGAATTTGTGATTGATTGGGATTCAAGTTACCCTAATCTATAAATAGAGCACTTAAGCTCGAAAATAGGGGGGCTTTTGAGGGACTTTTGGGCTGCTACCCTTAGACAAAATTAGGATTTCTCTTCTTCTTCTTCTCCTCTCTTAGGTTTTCTTTCATGTTTTTGTTAATCAAGCTTGCTCTTAATATGGCAATGCTTGAGTAGTAGTTTTATTTCTAGGGATTGGGGCTATGCCCAAGATTTGTTTTATTGTTATGAATTGTTGTTTTCCCTTTGTTAATTTCGATTTTGCTTTCGATTCGATTCCTATTGCCTTAATTACTTGTGAATCTGGTACGCACTTATTTGCATGTCATAGATACTCTAAGGAGGAACCTAGCGGTGAACTTAGGTATTGGATCTATAGGAATCAAACTTAGGACTTAAATCACGAGAGTTAGAAGCGGTCCTTCGAGGGTTCACGAATTGTCACAAAGCTTAAAGGGTTCAATCTAAATTCAATTACCACGAGAGTAGGGGTTTGTTTAATTGGGCACGGTTTTTGTAACCCGAGAGGGAGCATTAACTTATTTAGGATAAATTCGCCTTCAAAGAAATTTTGATAATTAACAAGGGGTAGTCAATTTGGTAACATGAACAATCTTGTTGGTAACCCAATTCCTAGGAATCTCTTTAGATTTGAAAAACCCCTAATTGGTTTACTTTCCTCTTTTAATTGATTGCATTCTTAAATATCTAATTTTCTAGTTAATTCTTATTTCAAAAATCAAATCTTTTCAAAATCCTTTTTTTATATAGTCCAGTTTAATTGGTTTAATAATTAGTTGTTATTTGAGATCACGGTCTCTGTGGGATCGATCTTTTTATTACTTGACGACGAATCTGGTACACTTGCCGGAATCCACACATCAATGGGAGAATTGAAGTTCTTTCTTGGATTACAAATCCAGCAGACAAGTGATGGAATTTACATCCATCAACAAAAGTATACCAATGAGATACTCAAGAAATACAAAATGGAAAATGCAAAGCTCATGAAAACCCCTATGCATCCCAATTCAAAACTAAGCAAAGATGATGAAGGTAAAAAGGTAGACCAAACTGTCTACAGAGGTATGATTGGCTCTCTACTGTACTTAACTTCAAGCAGACCTGACATTCAATTTAGTGTCTGTATGTGTGCTAGATTCCAATCTGATCCTAGAGAATCTCATCTTAAGGTCGTTAAAAGAATATCTAGATATTTGCTTGGAACTACTAATCTTGGTTTGCAATATTTAAGATCAAAAGAATACAGATTAGTGGGATATTGTGATGCTGATTTTGCTGGAGACGGAATAGAAAGAAAAAGCACCAGTGGAGGATGTCACTTCATTGGAGCAAGCTTAGTCTCATGGTCAAGCAAGAGGCAGACAACTATTGCACTGTCTACTGCTGAGGCAAAATACATTTCTGCTGTTAGTTGCCGCTCTCAACTCTTATGGGTAAAGCATCAACTTGAGGATTACTCTATTTATGAGCATAACATATCTGTATGGTGTGATAATTCCAGTGCTATTTGCTTAACTAAAAATCCAATTCAGCATTCTAAGGCTAAGCATATTGAAATCAAACATCATTTTATTAGGGATTATGTTCAGAAAGGCAACTTTGATATTAAGTTTGTTAAAACTGAAAATCAATGGGTTGATATTTTCACTAAACCCCTAGCAAAAGAAAGGTTCTTATTTATTAGAGATAATCTAAACATGCACTGCATTGTTGAATGACATGTCTGTGTGTTAACCTGTTTGTGCTTTATCACTTGTCTATGCTTACCTGTCTGGCTCTGCTGAGTCACTATGCTAGAACTCAACAGTTTTGTTGAAATGGTTATTAATTATTTAATGTCATTCCCTTATCTGAAGCTAATCATGTGCACAATAGTTTACATATCTCGAAACCATGTTTTCATTATGTCTTAAGTGGGTGTTGCAGTTCCCCATACAAATCATGCCGTTTTGAATTAAAAATGTCATTTTTCTCTCTCCTACTTTTATGACTATAAAAGACAATAGATCAGAAAGGTTGAACCTTTACGTTTTCAAAAATTCCAAAATCTCTTTGTCTTTTCGTCTCTGAAACCCTCTTCTCTCTCGAAACCCTAGAACCGTTTTCTCTCAAAAATGGCATCATCCAAGCGTCTCTCTACAAAAGAAATCACTGAGAAATACAATCTCAAGGTTACTGAGATAGAAAATATCATTCCGTGAAAGACTGTTGATCTTCAACAGATGAAGAAGCTAGGTATGGATGTCACTAAAGAGCTGGAGTACTCCAAGTGGACTCCTTTCTTCAACATGCTTGTTCACCGTAAGCTCGTTCAAACATTCTGGAGAAATGTTGTGGTTGTCACCAACAGACTCAACGGAATCAAGAGCTTTAAGGCTGAAATGGGAGATAGAACCCTTATCTTCCCCATTAGCTCTCTTGAGCTGGTCACAAAATGTCCAAGAATCGGAGCTGGCTTCACACCCAACTGGGAAGATGAAGTGGGAGTTGACAATGTCAACATTGCCATCTATGGTGTTCCCAAGCCTGTGAACCCTAAACCTGTCAACATGGTGGTCAAGTGCAGATTTCTACACAAATTGCTGTTGGAATACGTGATGCCAAGGAAAGGCTCACGAGACTGTGACCAAGATGGACAAATTTGCTCTGTACCACTTGATCCATAAAATCAAGGTTGACATCAATGACCTTATCTACATATACCTTGAGACTCTGATCAAGAGAACCAACATGCAGACCTATCCTTATGGGATGCTGCTGACAAGGGTTTTCAGGAACAAGTTGTTTGTTCCTAGTGATGTTCACTTTGTGGACATGTCACTGCCCATAGACAGGAAGATAATGTCTATGATGGGCATCAAGGGAATCCCTCTTGTTGATGAGGAGGAAGACAAGAAGAAGAAGAAGAAGAAGAAGAAGAAGAAGAAGAAGAAGAAGAAGAAGAAGAAGAAGAAGAAGAAGAAGAAGAAGAAGAAGAAGAAGAAGAAGAAGAAGAAGCATGTTGTTGAGCAGAAGGAGGAAGAACCAGTGGTTTCCACTGATGAGTCAGAAGTCCCCATTTCTGAAAGACTGTTCAAATCGTCTGGAAAGGTGGCCAGACAAGACCAAATTCAAGAGCTGCAACCCTCAGTGTCTGAAGATTCTGTTGAAACAGTTGAGCCTTTGAGGTTCAGGCTTAGGAGACCCTCTCCCAAGAGGAAGACTAGTGAAGCTAAGGAATTAGTGGATGTTCCAGCTCAGCAGAGTAAGAAAAGGAAGCTGGTGAAGACCTTTCCCATGGTCAGACAAGTTGAGTCTGAGACTAGCAAAGAGGAAGCATCTGCTCAGGGGGAGCAGACAGAGCAAGTTCTGGAAGAACCAAAGAAGACTTTCATTTTGGGAATTATTCCCAAAAAGAGAAGATCTGGTTACCGAGTACCTGCAAAGATTGAAGTGCCTGCAGAAGTTAACACTGCAGAAGACCTGTCTGGAAGAGCTTGGACAGTTGTACTTGAGGATGACCAAGTGTCTCCTTCTCACAAGAAGTTGAAGATATCTGAAGAGCAGACATCTCCTTCATTCATTCCCCCTTACATCAAGGTATCATCACCCCATCTGTCTCCTCTCCATCGGCCTTTTTTATTCAACCTGTCTCTGTTGCATCTCCTCTTCCTTCACCTGTCCACTCCCTTCAAACTTTAAATTCTTCTTTCACTGTTGTACCTGATGACTGTCAGTACACAGTTGTTCACAGGGACTCTGCTCCCAAAGAACAAACTGGCATATCATCAAGACTCTTTGTGTCTGATCTGTAATCTCTTTTCTTTACAAGTATCTCACACGTCTCTGTCATCCCTTCTCCTCCACCTCATATTCTTAACCCCTGTAGAGAACTTTTCTTCTACCCACCTATTGTTATCTTCATTAGAACATTAGCTGGAACTCACTATCCTGCTTCTGTTGTAATGCTACCTCGTAAGTCTAGGTATTTCCTTATGTTAATTACTGGATCAAATTCTTTCTTTTGTCATATTGATTCTTTATTACCTATCCCTCCCTCTGTTTTAGCTCAAACACCTCTTCCCCCACCAATTCAAATAACCATCACCAGACTGTCTCTATCTGAGAAACTTTCCTGTGTATTTCCTTCACCGGATACTGATTCTGTCAAGATCAGTCTTATCTTCAAATTCGTCTTTTTTCCTTTCTATGCCCTTCAAAATCTCCATGAACTTATCTTCCCTTCCATCACCTCTCCCCTATCTCTCCCTAAGGCACCCCCGGTTTTAGCTTTACCCTGGCACTCTCCTCTGTCTGTCTCTTCCTCAAGCCTGTCTACAGAAGCCTCCACTTCTCAGACAGTGGCCTTACAAGACTTTCATCTGCTTCAAGAGCAAGTAGAAGACTTAAGAAGACAGCCGGTTGAAGAAAGGCAAGCTAGGCTGCTCTTAGAGCAAAGGGTTGCTGCCTTATATTTGTTACCTAGTCAATCTAGGTAGTTTTTGTTTCTTTGTTAAAAACTGCCATGTACTTATCAAAGTTCATAATGAATAAAATATATTTCTTTCATACGTTTTTTTTATGGTTACTCCTTTTTGCTGTTGACAAAAGGGGGAGAATGTATATGATTTTATGAATATATGGACATGTGTATGTTCTAATATGAGCAAAGTATGTGATGAAAGTTTGTTCTGACATAAATCTTAAGTAAGATTGCTCAGATAATTTCCATTCAAATTTATGTGTGACTAAGTTAACCGTATTATATGATTAATCTTAATGTCTTATCAAGCATCTGCATAACCTGTCCACTTAAGAAAACTTCAACCTGTCTGATATATGCTACTTTCATTTGTTGATATTTTATGAGGTTCATTAAATCATCTCAATGTTTGTCATCATCAAAAAGGGGGAGATTGTTAAGTCTCTAAAATGTCTGATGTGCATTTCCCTAAGTTTTGATGAGAATTAAACATTGGTTAATGATTTAATTAACCTTCATATTGGTTGCTAACCTGTCTATATAGTGTGCAGATTAAAAACAGTAAGAATCTTCTGTCTGCTTATATTAGTGACTACCTGTCTAGATAAGTGAAAGTCAATATGTCTGCTGACTAGGATTATCGACTTCTTTCAAGAGACGTTTTCAGCCTGTCTCTCCACGAGTTTCTACACTTGTCTGAGGTTACTCATTGAAGAACCAAGGACCTATCAAGCTTTTGTGAGCTGTCCTATCAAAAAGAGACTTGAAGCCTTCTCTCCTACCCAGTCTCGTGCTTATCAAGAAAAGTCAGAAGTTACTCTCTCAAGCAACCTCGGATATCAGAACCAAAGACCAGTTAAAGAATGCTTCCAACGTGCTTTATTCCCTAGTACCTCTGGACCTTACACGAAAAGGGAATTGTACTCAGCAAAGTATAAAAAGCTCTCCGTACAACTCTGATATGACTGATTCACGATGCATAAAGCCATGAGCCTTCAAGTTAGAGTACAACCAACGTTTAATGAAGTTCGGCTTGAAGCCAACATCTTAGGGAGTGTCTCTAACGGATCTTAAATGCTTGAAGACTATAAATACATAAGTCATTGAAGATGAAGATACAGAGAATACATATAGCATTAAAAAGTCATTACTCTGTGCATTAATATCTTCATTCTTTCATTCTGTATTCTTCAATCATTTGAAGTTATTACGTAGACTTTCCTAAGCTTTACATTTAAATCACTCTTCGAGTGTTAGTGAAAGATCTGTCTGTCTGAAGTTGTATTTACTTCAAACCAAATTTCTTATACAAATCTGTCTTGGAGCCTGAAGAGGCTAGGTGTGCAAAGAATACTTGTGTTGGAGCCTGAAGAGGCTAGGTGTGCAAAGAATACTTGTGTTAGAGCCTGAAGAGGCTAGGTGTGCAAATAATACTTGGAGTCTCTAACCTGATCAGTTAGTGCAAAGAATACTTGTGTTGGAGCCTGAAGAGGCTAGGTGTGCAAAGAATACTTGTGTTAGAGCCTGAAGAGGCTAGGTGTGCAAATAATACTTGGAGTCTCTAACCTGATCAGTTATAGTGGATAAATCTTGGTGCTGCCAAGGACTAGACGTAGCTCTTTGCTTTGAAGAGTGAACCAGGATAAATAATTGTGCCAATCTCTATTTCCTTATAAACTCTTTAGTTGCTTTAGTTTTCTTATCAGTTTGTCAAGTGGTGTGTTTGTCTAAGTCACTATTAAAATTTCATCAGACAGATCACCTGTCTGTCCTGTATCTTTCCACTCGTCTAAACCAAACTTCTGTATGCAAAAAGTATTCAACTTTGTTTAAATTCTGATAAACACAATTCCACCCCCCTTCTCGTGTTTCTAGTTGTTTATTTCAAAGTATTGGAATATGAAAGTAAAGGGAGCTGAGGATATGCTGTTTCGATCTGCGGCTGTATTCCAATAGTGGGATCTTGCGCGACAGGTGTCTGAGCTACTGGTTCATGAAAATGCTGCGGATAACAACGTTGTAGCTTGGCGAAGGCCACCTCCTAGTTATCTTAAGTGTAATGTTGACTCCTCATTTTTAAAATGAATGTAAGACAAGCTTTGGAACATATATAAGGAATGACAAAGGTGAGTTTCTTTTGGCCATAACTCCATGGCTTCCATTCTTCCTATCGGTCCATGAAGGAGAAGCAACGGGTTTGTTGAAAGCTCTACAATGGATCCATCAACTGGGCTTTGTAAAGGTTGTTTTTTAACTAGATAGTAAAATTGTTGTGGACAATATTAATTTGCTTTGTGAGGATGTTACAGAATTTGGTGCCCTCATACACTCTTGCTGTGATTTATTAAGCAATCTTCTTAGTTGTAGTGTCTCTTTTACTTGGCGCCAAGCTAATGGGGATGCCCATTTTTGTTGCTAGAGCATCTCTTAATTATCCTAGTAGTTATGTTTTCCTGTCATTTCCCACTTGTAATGCTTACTGTTATGATTTAGCAACGATATAAGCATTTTCCTTTCAAAAAAAAAAAAGATTTTCGTCAATTTAGCTTGTAATATTGATTCTTTGATGTAATATAAATAGAGAAGTGCTAGCAACACACTCTCTGACACTTTTTTCAATACACCCCTACTATTGGTTGAAATTCATGTGGGTCCCACTATTTTTAAAATGGGTCACATTAATTCATGTGGGTCCCACTTGAATTTTAACCAATAGAAAAGAGTGTTTTGGAAAGAGTGTGTTTTTTTTACATGAATACGCTTATTTCATTTCAATAGCAATTTGGGAAACAATACAAGTTGGAATACAATAAAATGTGAGGAGTATGATATATAGTACCCACCCTAGCAAGCTTATGAGCAACTACATTCCTTTCTCTCCTAGCAAACTTAACAACATAGTTTGTTCTAGAATTCAAAAGCTCCATACAATGCGAAAAAATGCAACCAAACTCAAAAATCCTGCTTATAAGAGTTTATAGAGTCCGCCACAGTCTTGCAGTCAACCTCAAAAATCACCCCCTCCATGCCTAGATCAAGGGCCCGTTGAACACTTTCCAAAAGAGCCATTGCTTCACCTTCCAAACTTCTAACCATGCGCATGAACCAGCCAGTTCTAGCTAAGACAAAAGTCCCACTATCATCCCTTAAGCACATACCATAGGATGACAAGTTTTCAGCCTTGAATAAACCTGCATCTATGTTGCATTTGTACCACCCCATATTCGGCTTTGTCCAAGCAGAAACCGCGCCCCTTGGTTCAACAACATGCTCCTCATTTTTCTGGCAACTTTCTAGTCTTGAAGCATTTGAGTTGCATGCTGGCAAACCTGTCTAGTGTAGCACCTCGTTTTCGTTATAAGTGCTAATGTGTATGCCTTGTTTGCCTAGGAATGTTTAGAAAGGGCTAAGTTGGATTTTAAGCTGAAAATCCCTTCCTGATGCATGAACACGCTCATTCTCGTGTATCAGCACGCCTGTGCTTAAGGCGCGTGCCTTGTGGCTGTCTAGGCCACAAGCACGGTCACGCTTAGTGGGGAGCACGACCGTGCTTAGTGGGGAGCACGGCCGTGCTTAACGTGCTCGTTGACGGTCTTTTTGTCTGACCGTGCTAACTTAAGCACGACCGTGCATATGGGGAGCACGGTCGTGCTCATGTTAGAGTTTATATATATGCGTCAGACAGCGAGGGTTACGAGTTAAACCCTCAATTTGCCACTTTAGGCAACCCTAAGTGTGATGGCAACCTCTCCCTTCCTTCCTCTTCGAACCCAATCGTTTCTTGGTGTTTCGTTCATGTTTGGGAGAGTAAGATATGTGTTAAGTGCCAATCTAAAGGTAATTTCTTCCCACTTCTGTTTCCTTTTCCTTTTCATGAATTGGGAACTTATTGGTTAACCTTTTTGTTGGCCAAGGCTTGAATCGTTCGTCGAGTCGTTTGAGGGAACCAGTTTAGAGTCTTCATCGGTTAGGGCTTCGTTGGAAAAGAAAAATCTTCATACGAGGTATGGGAGAAGGAATAGTATGAGTATGTAGGTTTGAGGGTAGCATAAGACGAAGGGTTACCCATGACCATATTCTTTGATAACATGTTTAAATGCCTAATTGTTGTCTTGATGTTTAACTGTTTATGATTTGATGTTGGCATATTTGTTCTTATTGATAAATGTTGTCTGTTATGAACATGATGATGTGATGATGCCATGCATGAGTGATTTATCATGTTTATGAGATTATGTTGTTATTGGTTGTTGGTTGATGTTGTGAACTCCTTGATGATAAACTGTGAAACGTAACAATGTCAAGGGATGTTTCCCAGTCTGCGGATTATGCCTAAAAGGTTTAGTTAAAGACCCTAGGGATTGATCCACGAGTGTTTAGGAACAATTAATATGAAACTGAATTAAAGGATTAATTTCCCTTAATTTTAAGAATTGAAGATTAAGCCAAAAGTAATGAAATTAATGTTCAAAGACTTAGTAATAGCCAATAGGTTTAATCCATGTTTTATCCCAAAGGATTTGGCAAAGGGTTCCTAACCCTTTCTGCCCAGATCAGTAAGGCCATGCTCCAGGAAGCACGATCATGCTTAACATGGAGCACGACTGTGCTCCGGTTCAAATTTTGGAAAGGGTGCGCTGTACAAGTACGCCCGTGCTCAATAGTCAGCACAGCCGTGCTTGACTGAAAGTTTAGCATGCCCATGCTGAGGGGGGAATGAAATAGACAACTATAAACACAAGAAGGGGGGTTGAATTGTGTTTATCAGAAATTAAATCAAAGTTAAAAACTTTTCGCACATAGAAGCTAGGTTCGGACAGGTGTGAAAACACTGCACAGACAGGTGACCTGTCTGGTGTGATTTTAACAGAAAAACACACAAACACACAACTTGAAAACAAGTTTGATATTCACACTTTAACCCCTTTAGTTAGACAACAGATAATATAATCGAAACAACTAAAAAGTTTAAGGGAAGGGAGATGAACACAGTGATTTATACTGGTTCACCCATTAACAACTAGGGCTACGTCCAGTCCTTGGCAGCACCAAGTTTTCTCCACTATAACTGATCAGGTTACAGACTACAAGTATTCTTTGCACACCTAGCCTCTCCAGGCTCCAAGACAAGTATTCTTTGCTCACCTAGAAATACTGTGTAATAACTTCAAATGATTGAAGAATACAGATTGAAAGAATGAATTATTGAATGCGCAGAGTAATGGCTTTTTAATGAAGTTGATGCTGGCAAACACAAGAAGAGGGGTTGAATCGTGTTTGTTAATAATTTTCGAAAACAACCTTTTCAAAACTTATTTTCTCACACAAGGAATATAAATCAGATGCACACACACCGAAAAAGATCTTTTAAAAGATTAACAAAATCATGTTCAAATCCCCACAGTTAATATAAAAAATAAAACTGTAAGAGTTAAGGGATAAGAAGATTCACGCAGATGTTTTATCCTGGTTCACTCTCTTCCAACCAAGAGCTACGTCCAGTCCCTTCTAATTGAAGGTTTTCTCCACTATTTCACCAAATAGATTACAACAAGTATTCAACACCTCTCCAGGCTACAAGTATTCCTTTCTTACCAAGCCTCTTCAGGCTATAGCTCTAACAAAGAGATTGTTTGCTTTTGCTATTTAAAGAAAGGATAGCACAGATTTAGCTTGCAAGGATTTTGGCTAGAAAAAGCTCAACTCGCAAAAGTTATTCTTCAGAGGTTGAGGTCTTCTATTTATAGTGACCTTCTTCTTCACTTGAAAAACTTCAACGGTTATTTTTGATATACCCGTTTAGAGATAGCATTAAATGCATAATATCCGTCGTGACTGATAGCTTGATCGTGGCCATTGTGAAATGTACTCTTGGTTATCACTTTTGCACGATATGGAATGGTACACCTCTGAGCAATTTTAACTTGAAAAACTGTCATTCCTCCTTTGTGTAAATTCCAACTATTCTAGCGATAAAGGTGACAGGGTACAGAGCGTTTTGCATTTCCTCATTGTACTATGTTGCTTTTTGTATTTCCTCGATGGTACTATGTTTCTCTCACAAGGAAACAAAGCATTAAAACAGATAAAACAAATAGGAAGGACCAACATTCATTTGAAATAAATATCAATCATTTGAAATAAATATTTCTATGTGGTCTGGGTAGCATTTACTTAGTTGGATGGAGCATATTAAAACTAATAACAAAGAGCTCGTCTACTTAAGATCTGCGTCTACATGCTCATGGGTAAGATCAAGTCTCATTGACTTGCATTTTCTTATCGCTCGTCTGCTGACGTGGCATATTCTCTCGTCTATCATCAAGTCTTTGAACTTGCTATATTTCAGTGATTTATTTTTTATCTCGTCTGCTGACGTGGCAATTAAGCTTGTCTACTTATTGAAACTAAAATTCCCATCTACTTAGAACATTTTATTTTCCCGCCTATTCAAATATATTAAATAAATAAAATTACCAAGGTTTTGAGCAGCTCGTCTATATGAATGGACGCGGATTCACTTTCTCAGTCCAAGCAGATATAAGGAACCTTATTCAAGGTTTCCAAAACTTATATAATTTTAACATTCCTGCAAGACATAGATAGAGCATGTTAGATCTCAACTAAAACTTTGCCAAGAAAATTTTATTCTTTTTGTTAACAACAAAACACAGAGACTATTAATCCGAATCACTTTGGTTCCAACAACCGCCCCCTTTTTTATGATGACAAAAACTAATTAAATTTGAGTGAACAAAGTCTAAGAGAGCTTACAAAGCTCCCCCCAAGACAAGGCATTCAAACTTAACAGGAATAAAATATAAGACACAAACTCAGCAGCACATATCAGATATAACTTATCAGGTTAGTTCAACTACTTATCAGTCAAAAGATAGTATCAGAGCATATAAAGCATATAATAAGTCAGAGTATATATATACAAGCAAGATCATGCATATGCAGACAAACGTATATTTTCAAAAACTGACTTTATAAATTTAATTCTCTTATCCTTTCTCCCCCTTTTTTGTCATCAGACAACAAAAGAAAGGCCTAAGAAGAGGGTGGAGGATCAGGAATTTGAGTAGGCATATTTTGACTCTGTTGAAAACTCAGCATGATGTTCATCATCTGGTTCATTATGAGATTTATTGGAGCCAAGGCTTCTGCAACTTCCGCTTTAACTTGCTCAATGAGTTCAACCTTTACCTTCTGCTCTACTATCCTTCCAATTATCTCTTCAAAATTTGGTGGTAAGGAGGGTCTTGAACTTTCAGCACTATCTTGAGCGTATGCTTGACTTGGAACAATGTCTAAATCTCTAGAAGTCCGAGGTTGCTCTGTTGGATGAATGACATTCGGGGCCAGTGGTTGAGAAGAGTGTTTCTCAAAAGTGCTCGGTCTAGGAACAGACTCGGCAACTTCCTCAATCTCAGCAACTGGTTGAACTGATTCAATCTCTATACCAGGGTCTTCAGCTATGATTTCCTCATCAATGTGCTCTGAAAGTGGTGATTGTGGGGATGAGGCAACATAATCAAGAACAGGTGAAGGCAGCTCCTTGGCCCAGTGGACTGGATCTTCTTCATAAACAGGACTGGTGACAGGAAGTCCCAAGATGTCCTTGTAGATGAAGAATCTGCAGTTTGAGAGTCCACACTTGCCTCTGACTTTAGGAATGAGCTTTTTCTCTTCCATGCTCAGACCAGAAGAGGAGGCTTCTTTTGCACATTCCACCATGTGAGTCCTCCAGATGTCAACAACCACATCTTCTTGAATATCTTCAACTGGCTGTGCTAACCAATAGTCTACGACATTCTGATCAGTGAGATTGACAGCTTCAGGATTGATCATGCAAGAATCTGGGAATGCCATCTTTCCAATGTTCCTTTGTTTCTTATTATCCTTGTCCTTGTTCAAATCAATCATTGGAAGCCTTGGATAAAGCATATAGGGCTTGATCCCAATTTTTGTATCCTTCAGAGAGTGGATCAGCCATGTAGGAGGTACAAAATTTGCAGCTTTCACAACTCTGAAATGCTCAAACTCCGATTTCAGCATGGCATACATGACGTGATCAATAATATTAGCAGTTTTTCCATACTCTCTGGGATGTCTGAAGGTCTTCCACTTGGTCTTGTTATCCATGATGATTGTAATGTGTCTGAAGGATCTTAACCTCTTGTAGATAACATTATCCAGATTTCTCTTAGCTGGATCCTTGGTCCAGTCAGATAATATGTCTCTCTACACCATCTATGAATGGTCTGAAAGGAGCGTATCTGACAAGGTTAGGATAGATTTTTTTGGGAGGGAATTTCTTTAAGGGTAGATGCGTGATAAAAGGTCCAAGGTGATTGTACAGTTTGGATGTTGGAAGGTTAGTAGGGATATCAGGGTGAGGTTGATGCCAGGGATAGATAACAGTTTCAGATTCATAATTAAACTTAGGCAAGGGATAGAAGGGTCTGGTAGAGACAGGTTCTGGTTCATGTTTGTGGTAGAGAATTTTCCAGTTCCTCTTTACTTTGGCCCAGTTTTCAGATTGACCATTATAAAGAACAGATGGGTGTGTGTAAGGGAATTTGGTCTTTTACTTTTTGGGAAAGGGTGCACCAGGGCTAATTCCATTGTCTGGTTGGTTGAACCAGGGGTCATTTTTAGGAATAATGGGTGGGAATTTTGGTCTTTCTGGTAAGGCTATTTGTGGTTGGTCAAGGTAAGTCATTTGTGGTGAATGTAGTGTGGGTATATATACATCATCTAAGGTTTGATTCACAGAATATGTAGGTGCAGAGACATCATCTATTCCATTCTCTAAGCTAGTTACTAAGGCATCTACTGCTAACTTTACAGGAACATTAGCAGGAAAAGTTACCTCATAAGTCATAATAGACTTAGATTTTCTAGGAGGTTGCCTTCCGGTTTGAGTAGGAATTTGAACATTGGCAACACCAGCAGCAGAAGCAGCAGTTCTCTGTTTCTTCAAAACATAACTGATGGGGACCCTGTCCACATCATCCTCGTCTTCATCATGATGGATCCCTGATTACAATTCTAGCAGAAGTAGGCCTTCTAGGCATTGGTTTTCTTGCTGCAGTGGTTTTCTTTCCGACTGTTCTAGATAGTCCAAAAACTTCTGCATTATTCTGATCAATAATTTTTTCTTTGACCTTCATCATTTCTTTAGTCTTGGCCAAGGCAGCAACAGTGTAAGTGTTTAGATTCATGTTGGCAATATTCATTTTGCCAAAATCAGCAGCAGACATTGACTTCACAGTTATTATTCTTGATTGCTCTTCAGGTGTCCTAGCAGCAATAAAATCATACATTCCTTGTGACTTGAAGATCTTTGTTAGAAGATGACAGTAAGGAAGTACAGAGAGCTTCTTCTAGAGGCAGCAAAATGGGCCGGCCCGACCGGGCTAGCCCGATAAGCCCAATGAATTGTAGGGTTTGGGTAGTCAAATTTGAGCCCATTTTAATTTTGGACCTTTTTGGTTCGACCCTATAAAGCCTGAATCCGCACCGGGCTAGCCCACATCGGGCTCGAGTAGCTCGGTTAGTTTTATATATTTGAATTTTTATTCATTTTTATTTAACTAAAAACATAAAATATGAAAATTAGAAAAAACTCATAAGAAAGTATTTTTTATTCTAGATTATGATAATGAAGACGATGAGCGGGAGGCCATCAATTTTGAAGATGTAAAGCTTTCTCTAGGAGGCTTAAATGCCAATGTTGATGCCAAAGCATAGAATTTTAAATATATTGTTACTTTTGGACTTTCATTGTGATTTATGAAGTTTGTTTTTGTTGGACTTTTTCATTGTTTCTATTGTTAGACACTTATACTTTTTAATTGTTGGACGTTTTCATTGTTTCAATTGTTGGACTTTAGCTGAATTAACATTTTTTTTGGAAGAATAGTTAGCATGTCTGCAGTGAAAACTTTTTTTAAAAAACACCATAGCATCTTTGTAATTAGCATCTTTGTTTAAGACATTTAAGCTTTTTTTTAATAAAAAAATACTAATCGGAATTCGTTTGGGAAAAAACTCAGTAAAAATGAAAACGATTGAAAGAAAAAAAACAAAAAAATCTCGGGCCAGCCCGAAAAGCCCGCAACCCGCATAAGGCTGGGCTTGGGCACATATTATGCAGCCCATATTGATTCTAGGACTTTTTGGCCCGGCCCTATAAAGATCGAACCCGCATCGGGCTAGCCCGTGTTGCCACCTCTAGCTTCTTCCTATTAACAGCGACATCCCTGAATCTACTAAAGAGAATTCTGGGTAAGTTTATCTTTGTCTTTGTGATGAGATGACAGAGACAAAACTTGTGCATAGCAGACAAGTTGTCCTTCGACCCAGTCTTGTGCAGAACCACTTTGTTCAGCAACTGATGAAGAATACGGACATGATCCTTCATTTCAACTTATTTCCAGGAATGGGATCTTACTGTGTCTTCTCTCGTAAAAAAGGCAGCAATGACTTCTGAACCACCAAGATCTGTCTCCCATGACTCGGTAAAGACCACTCCTTCTTGAGCACAGTTGATGACATCAGAAATGGTTTTCTCAAAAACCATTATTCTCTTTCCTAACACAGTTGCGAAGACTTTTCTGTCAGAAACTTGATGACCTCTCCAAAAATCCTTGATCAGATTAGGGAAGATGGAGACTTTCTCCATTAAAAGTCCTCCCCAACCAGCAGCATTTACATTCTTGCTAATGTCCAAGTTATATTCCTCCAAGATTCCAAAACTGAAGTGATGCTCAATAGCAACATTCAGCTTGTCCACATTGAAAGTTGAAGAAGATGCCATTGTTAAGGATTTGAGAGTTAGGGTTTTGGAAGTAGAAAACAGAGAGTTCAAGAGAGAAAGATAGTTCAGAGAGCGAAAGGTTTCTCAGAGGGAAGAGACTTGCTTAAAAAGGTTTTTAATTTCAAACGTTTTTCTTTTGGAAATAAATCAAAAAGGAAAATATTTGACAAGACATGTCATAAAGGATAAAACGGTGTTGGTATTTTAAAACTCTAAAAAAAAGGTCTTGATGGAAGTCACTGACACATCATTAGAAAATATACCAGATAAATTTGTTTTTAAGACAAAATAAATGCAATTAATAAATAAGAGAATGGATGGGTCCAAGAGAAATGCATTCAAACATAGACGCGACATGCAGTGGACACAGCACACAAATACAGTGGACGCGGTATGCAATGGATGCGCACTTTAATTGTGCAATGGACTTGAAATGCTTTAGACGCACATACATCAACAACAAAATTCTTAAGGCTGGACGCCTTAATCAATCCACACATAGCATATTAAGATGCTTTCTAATAAAAATAAATCTGTCCTCGGTAAGAGGTTTAATAAAGATATCTGCCCATTGATGGTCAGTATCTACAAATTAAATATTAAAAACACATTTTTTCTCATAATCCCTTATAAAATGATGTTTAATCTCTATATGCTTAGCTCTAGAATGCAATATTGGATTCTTAGATAAATTAATTGCAGTAGTATTATCACACATAAGTGGAATACTACATACAAACACATTGTAGTCCTCCAATTGATGTTTGATCCAAAGAAGTTGTGAGCAGCAACTAGCAGCTGAAATATACTCAACTTCAATAGTTGATAAGGCAATGGTACTTTGTCTTTTGCTTGGCCATGAGATAAGATTAGCTCTAATGAAGTGACATCCTCCACTGGTACTTTTTCTTTCAATTCTATCTCCAGCATAGTCAACATCACAGAAACCAACTAATCTGTAATCTTCACTTTTCTGAAAACACAAACCCAGATTAGTAGTACCTTTCAAATATCGAAATATTCTCTTAACCGCCGATAAGTGAGATTCTCTAGGATCAGATTGAAATCGAGAACATAAGCATACACTAAACATAATGTCAGGTCTAGACGCAATAAGATATAGAAGAGATCCGATCATGCCTCTATATACCTTTTGGTCTACCTTTTTATCTTTGTCATCTTTGTTCAGTATGGACGTGGGGTTCATAGGGGTATTCATTGGCTTGCAATCATCCATTTTGAACTTCTTCAGGAGTTCCTTTGTATACTTAGTTTGATGGATGTACACCTCATCCGTAGTTTGTTTAACTTGAAGTCCAAGGAAGAATTTGAGTTCTCCCATCATGCTCATTTCAAACTCTTTCTGCATTAGCTTAGAACACTCTTTGCATAGAGATTCATTAGTAGCACCAAATATAATATCATCAACATATATTTGCACAATTATGATATTAGATTTAATGGACTTTCTAAACAAGGTTGTATCAACCTTTCCTCTATTAAATCCATTTTCCATTAGAAATGAACTTAGCCTATCATACCAAGCTCTAGGTGCTTGTTTAAGGTCATATAAATCTTTCTTAAGCTTATATACATGTTCATGTTCGGTTTCAATTTCAAAACCCGGAGGTTGCATTACATATACTTCTTCATTAATAACTCCATTTAGAAAAGCACTCTTAACAATCATTTGAAAAAGCATAATGCTATGATGTGCAGCAAATGAAATTAAAATCCTAATTGCTTCTAATCTAGAAACAAGTGTAAAGGTTTCAGTATAATCTATACCTTCTTCTTGAGAGTAACCTTGTGCAACAAGTCTTGCTTTATTTCTTACCACCTTACCATTCTCATCAAGCTTGTTTCTGTAAAATCATTTTGTTCCAATAACTGATTTATCTTTAGGTAGGGGGTACCAGAATCCAAACATCACTTCTTTCAAACTGATTCAATTCTTCTTGCATTGCCAGAATCCAGCCATCGTCCAGTAGAGTCTCGTCTACTGTCTTTGGTTCCAACTCAGACACTAGTGCAGAATCTTCCTGCTCTCTCAAAGTTGATCTGGTTCTTAGCTTATCACCGGGGTTTCCAATGATTTGATCTTATGGATGATAATTTCTGAAGTACCAAGATCTCTGAGCAGCATCTTGTTGAGAGGTTGAGGTTCTGGTTGTTGTGAAGGGTCGTCCATTTGATCATCAACTTTTACTTCTGTTGTATCTCCTGAGATATTTAGATCAAGATCTGCAAAAGCTTCATCTAGCTCTGATAATTTCTTATCAGGCTGCTTGTCATCAAACTTGACATGAATATATTCTTCTATTACTAGAGTTCTAGAATTATAAACTCTAAAGCCTTTTGAAGATTCAGAATATCCTAACAATATTCCATTATCTACTTTTGCATCAAACTTACCAATTTGATCTTTAGTATTTAATATATAACATTTACAACCAAAAGGATGAAAATATGAAATGTTGGGTTTTTGTCCTTTCCACAATTCATAAGGAGTCTTGTTAAAGATTGGTCTAATGTATATTATGTCCTTTCCACAATTCATAAGGAGTCTTGTTCAGCTCAGAAGTGTCTCGGGACCGAGTTGTCATTGAGCATTGTTTTAGCCATCTCTTGAAGAGATGTGTTCTTTCTCTCTACCACACCATTTTGCTATGGTGTTCTAGGTATTGAGAAGTTGTGAAGAATACCATTTTCTTCACAGAACTTATGGAATAGCTCATTTTCAAACTCTCCCCCATGGTCACTTCTGATTGAATTGATACACATGCCTTTTTCATTATGTACACGTTTGCAGAATATAAAAAAGACCTTGGAAGACTCATCCTTGTGAGCTTGGAACTTAACCCATGTCCATCTAGTGTAGTCATCTACAATGACTAGACCATATTTCTTACCACTGATAGAAGCAGTCCTTGTTGGACCAAAGAGATCAAGGTGTAGCAATTCTAGTGGTCTATTGGTACTAACAACATTCTTAGATTCAAAGGAACCCTTGACTTGTTTTCCCTTTTGACATGCATCACAGAAAGCATCAGATTTGTACTTAAGGTTTGGTAGCCCTCTCACGAGGTTATGCTTATTTAGCTTTGAAATTAACTTCAAGCTTGCATGACCTAACCTTTTATGCCAAATTCATCGCTCATCTTCAATGAAAACTAGACATGAGACACTTTGATTTGTAAGATCCTCCAAGTCAATCTTATACAGATTGTTTTGCCTCTTACCAGTGAATAAAAGTTTTCCATCATCCTTTTTGACATTACACATGTTCTTATCAAAAGAAACAGCATATCCACTGTCACATAATTGACTTATGCTCAGCAGATTATGTTTTAAACCATTTACCAAAAGAACATTATCAATGGAGGGAAAAGGGTGTTTACCAGTTTTACCTATACCAATGATCTTCCCTTTCTGGTTTCCTCCAAATGTAACCCAGCCGCCATCTTTATGTCTAAGGTCTTGGAACATACACCTTTCTCCCATCATGTGACGTGAGCACCCACTGTCCAAGTACCAAGATGTTTATTTCTTTCCTGTTGTTAAGCAAATCTGCAACATGTATTATCTTATCTTTAAGTAGCCAAACTGACTTGGGTCATTTCTTGTTAGTGTTCATTGGATGAGAATATTTAACATGATTACTATGTATGCATCTAGATGTAACATGCCCACTTTTTCCACACACTTTGCAAAAGATGTTGGACGGGCTTGACTTAGTTTTAGCATGTTTATCTGGAGCTTTTGAAGCTCTATGCTGTGCATGTAGTTTTGACTTTTTGTGAGATGCTTCATGTTTCTTGTAACACCCTAGTTTTTCACATATACGTTTAATTATTTTATTGAAATAATTAATTATATCGATGGTTATTTTTGTTTAATTTTACGTGGTTTAGTTTGAGTAATTTTATTTGCTCATTAAAAATTATTTTATTGGGTGCGTTAACATTGCGTTATTATAGTGTATACACGCTTACAAGACAATAATATTATGCTATTGTCACTATTTTGTGTTTAGAAAAATATTTTAAATAATATGATTCAAAGGAATTTATTTTCAGATGCTGCTGTATTTAATTTTAGATTTGAAATTAAATTAGTATAATGTTAACTGGAGATTAATTTTGGATCACTGATTTTCTTGGTTGATAAATTCAATAATCAATCTTTACTCTAATTTGAATTTTGAAAGTATATAAAAGTGGTTTTTGTCTTCAAGACTAGTATTTCAAGTTAAATGGAAAACCTAAGTCGAGGATGGCTTAGTGAAAACAAAGACTTAATGATTATGACTCATGGTGGAGCAAGACCATATGTCATAAAGTAAGGACGATTCACTCATCCTTACATCCATAATACTTAATGACAAAGAGTATTTTGAGGTTGCTTGCTCGATAAGTAATCCTATTCGGGAATGGACTTAAAGAGGCTTAATTGAGTTGGTGACGATTGACCAACCATCATAATGTACTAAAGCATTGAAACATGAATAGTCCAACGAGGGGTGACTCCCAAGAAGTTGGCACTGTCTGCTTTGCCTCTAGAATGGCTTTTGGTTTCCTTAAGGAACCACGAAATTTATCCGGTGGATAAATATGAACGAATGACTTTCGGTCTCCGTAAGGAACCTCGAAATTTATCCGTTGGATAAATATGAACGCACACGCCATTAACAACATTATTGCCTAAACACATAGTTGATACAATGTCCCGTAAGGCCTTTATTCCTAGGAAGTTGAGACGACATGCATGTGCGCATGTGGACGTGCTAGTGACGATCTTAAATGGTCTTGGGGGTGTTCAGGGTAGGAGGGTCACAAATGGCCAGTTGGTGATTCTTGTTGGTCGTGGTGTTCCAAGCAATTCACTGACATCAACGACTAGATGCTAGCCGGTCACGATTATCGAGAGTGTTTCACAATCAATTATAGTACCACTATGTGCCTGTTACTATTGAATTCACAAGATGCCTAATATTGGCAGTTGTGAAACATGTACTCTAATCACTCCTTCCGAATGTTCTCTTAGCTCCGGAGTTAGGGTCAAATCTTCCATGAGGCTGTGTAGGTATGGGACTATGCAGTTTCAATCAGTTACCTCTGTTCTCGTGTCTCTATGAACTAACAGTGTCCAGTCATGCTTGATGAGATTATGGTTACATTAATTTTGTGTACTGTTGGCTATATGTGCACGTTTTATCCGTTACTTGTATATACTGGACTGTTTGACTGAGATATATGTGTACATGGGTATGAATATATGTTATGTGGTGTCGTGTTATTTTCATATCTGCCATATGCTGTGATGTTTGGGAATCTCACCTCCTTATTTTATATTGCCTATCTCACCTCCTGTTATCTGGACAAGGATGAGCAAGGTAAACCTGTTGATGTTTCTAAATTCAGAAGTATGATAGGCTCGCTACTTTATCTTACTGCTAGTAGGCCCAATATCATGTTTAGTGTATGCATGTGTGCTAGGTATCAAGCAAATCCAAAAGAATCACACTTAACAGCAGTTAAAAGGATAATTAAGCATCTGTTAGGAACAAAAGACATGGGATTATGGTATCCTAAGGGAGCTACATTTACTTTAATTAGTTATTCAGACTTTGATTTTGCTGGTTGTAAACTAGATAGAAAGAGTACTAGTGGAACTTTCCATTTACTAGGAAACTCATTAGTATCATGGTTCAGTAAGAAACAATCTAGTGTGGCTTTATCCACTGCAGAGGCTGAATATGTAGCAGCTGGTAGCTGTTGTGCACAAGTTTTATGGATGAAACAACGATTAGTTGATTATGGTGTGCAACTAAACGAAGTTCCTATTAGATGTAACAATACGAGTGCAATTAACTTAACTAAGAATCCCATAAAGCACTCTAGAACTAAACACATAGAAATCAGACATCATTTCATTAGAGATCATATACAAAGTCGAGAAATTAAGATTGAATATGTTGATACAACTAAACAACTTGCCGATATTTTTACCAAGCCCTTAAACAAGGAAAGCTTTTTTTTTTCATTAGAAGAGAATTGGGCATAATCGATCAATCCTATATCTAATCTCTATCCCACTATCATAAACAATTTTATATGATATGTTTAAATGTTTAAATGCTTACCTTCTCTATCGTTTTAAATGTTTCTTTTCTTTACCTTTTTTATAATGCCAATAGGGGGAGGAAAAAGTATGATATAGAGAAAGGGGATAATAACAAATTATACATGGAGAAAAAAAAGTATGATATAGAGAAAAGGGATAATAACGAATTATACATGCATATGTTGAGGGGGAGCTTAAAAGCTTACATGATTAATGGAAAGTAAATCAAATTCTGCTATGATAATATTTTTTTTGCTCTGATATACTTCTGCTCTGACTGCTTTGGTACCATGATATAAATCTGTTAAAAACACTTAGCTTCTACTACACTTATACTCTAATCTTATAATTTGTTAAAAGATTTGTCATAATAAAAAAGGGGGAGATTGTTAGACTCAATGACTTAGAGATTTTGATATATGACAAATATAACTTAATGTGTATGCAAGTGTTTTAGTATCAAATAGCAAAGACAGGTATCAAGCGGTGATCAACAAGTTCAGTGAGCAATCAAAGGAGAATATTCGAGGAAGAACTTGAAAAAATCAAAAGAGCTACATGGAGGAATCAAAGAGCAAAGACGAAGATCAAGGAATCATCAAGACAAGAGCTTAAAGGAGAAATTAGTTTTAAGTCTTAGATGATTTGTGTGAGATGAAATCTCTTATTCATAAAAAGCTCATTTGAAAAGATGCATGAAGAAAATCAATTTTCATAACCTGCATTAAAAGGAATAAGTTTTCATTAATGAAAATGATTTTTGGAAATAAGATTTTTTGAATCAAGCGCTCGTCCAACACTGAAGTAATACAAGCACTCGTCCAACACTGGAGTAATATAAGCGCTCGTCCAACACTGAAGTAATAGAAGCACTCGTCCAACACTGAAGTAATAGAAGCGCCTGTCCAACACAAGTGACAGAAGCGCTCGTCCACTAAAGTGACAGAAACGCTCGTCCACTATAGTGACGAAAGTGCTTGTCCAACACAAGTGACACAAGCGCTCATCCACTAAAGTGATACAAGCGCTCCTCCACTAAAGTGATAGAAGTGCTTGTCCACTAAAGTGACAGAAGCGCTCGTCCACTGTAGTGACAGAAGCACTCGTCCAACTAAAGTGACAGAAGCGCTCGTCCACTGTACTGATAGAAGTGCTCGTCCACACAAGTGACAGAAGCGCTCTTCCACAAAAGTCTTTGGACCTGCTAAATCCTTAAATGAGAAGCTCCATCCAATGACATGGCATATGGAGCTCGTCTACTAGTTGGAGCACGTCCAATTACTTTGTGTTTTAGTACTTCCGTCTACTGACGTAGCTAGATGGACGCGGTTATTATCAAGATGGACGCGAATGCTATAAGAGCCGATGTAGAATCTTAATTCAAGAAAGGGAATCAAGAAAACAGATTCTGTTATCAGATCCAAATATGTTTTAATTGATCCCAACGACCATAACTTGCTTTCTATATAAAGAGGGATCAAAGGAACACTTTTTAAAACATACAACAATAACATATCACTGTTTTAGGAAATCGATTTGAGAAATCAATTGTGAAAATCATTCATCATCTTTCTTGAGCTTATTGTGAAAAGAGTGTTTCAATACTCATAAGTGCTTCAATTTATTTATCTGACTATTGAGAGTTAGGAATCAATTTCATTTTTATTTGATTGTAAAGAGAGAGGGAGTCTCTCTGAGTGATTAGGGTGAGGTATCCCTAAGGTTGAACATTGAGGCTCTTCACAGGATTGTGGTATCTCGACGTGAAGGAGTGCTCTGTGGTGTAAAGGTTTTTCAAGCTACCTGGCAAAGCTTGTGTGTTAGTGTGTGAAATCCCACAGGTGGAGTGGGGACTGCATGTAGGTCACAGTGGAGGTGACTGAATCAGGATAAATATGGTTGTGTGGTATCTCTAAACTCAAACTCTTTACCTTCTGTTTATGATCAAGAACCTGTGATTTTGATGTTTAAAGTTCAATATAATTTATGTTCTTGATCTGTATAAACTATATTGAAACCTGAGTTCGATTGTAATCAAGACTGTGTTATCTGCGTTTAAAACTGAGTTGATCAAAACCATTCTTAATTGTTGAAACTGAACTAAAACTGAAACTGAAACCTGTAAGTTTGTTCTTGATTGTTAATGCTTGTATCTGAAACTTGCATAATTTGTTCTTAATCTTTAAAAGTTTAATCAGTTTCTACATTTTGTTATTATTGAGTTTTGAAACTGAACCTATTCTGAATTAATCTTTCTTATCTTCATCATCTTTCTATTCAAGATTTTATATAAACCCTTCATTGATTTTGTAAAAGATCCTGAGGCCACAAATCCGAAACTCTGATTTAAAAGTTTTGTGAAAAGTGTTTTAAGAGGGAAATATTTTAAGAAAACTCAATTCACCCCTCCCCCCTCTTGAGTCGTTGAAGCCAAAACAACAATTGGCATCAGAGCTAAACTCTTAAGTTTGGCTTAACAGCTATAAGAGTTTGGCTTACAATGACTGTTTAAATGAAGGGGCTTCCCTTGTACGCCCTCCTGCCTTCAATGGATCTGAGTATATCTACTGGATGGAAATAATGGTAATCTTTCTTGAGGCAGTAGGTGTTGACATATGGGATGTAGTAGAAAATGGACCATTTGTCCCCTCTACTATAGATGATAATGGTGCTCCAAGAAATAAGCCTAAAACTGAATGGAACGAGGATGATGAGAAAAGAGTTCAATATAATGCACGTGCTAAGAATATTATAACATCTGCTTTAAGCCGTGATGAGTTTTTTAGGGTTTCAAATTGCAAATCAGCAAAGGAGATGTGGGATACATTGCAAGTAACACATGAAGGAACCACAGATGTCAAAAGAGCAAGAATGAACACATTGACACATGAATATGAATTATTTCGCATGAATCGAGGAGAGCCTATGATTGAAATACAAAAGAGATTCACACACATCGTAAATCAATTGGCTGGTCTTGGAAAGACAATCTCAAACGAGGATCAAATTAACAAAGTAATCAGATGCTTGAGCAGAGAATGGCAACCTAAAGTCACCGCAATCTCAGAATCTAGAGACCTCTCATCAATGACCATTGCCACATTGTTTGGAAAACTGCAAGAACATGAATTGGATTTGAACAGACTGAATGAGAGTGAAGAAACTGATAAAAGAAAGAAGGGATTGGCTCTGAAATCACAAGTCAGAGAAGAAGAAGACAGTGATGACGATGATTCAACACAAGAGGTAGAATCTAAAGAAGAGATGGGAATGCTAGTTAGAAATTTCAAGAAGTTCATAAAGAAGAAAGGCAACTTCAAAAGAAAGCCATCCATTTTTCAAAGGAGAAATCTCAGCAAAGGTGACAACTCTTCCAACAACATCACATGCTATGAATGTGGAAAGATTGACCACATGAAGCTTGACTGTCCAAAGCTGAAAAAGAAGGACAAAACTGAAAAGTTTGACTCAAAGGACAAGAAGTGGAAAAATCCAAGAAAGGCCTACATTGCTTGGGATGATAATGATCTAGAATCCACTGAAGAATCTGAATCTGAGAAGGCAAACTTGTGTTTGATGGCCAGCAATCATAGTGATTCAGAAAGTGAAGTAAGTTCTGATTATCAACCTTCTTATGATGAATTGCAAAATGCTTTTGAAGAACTTCATAAAGAATCCATTAGACTTGCCAGATTGCTAAATAAGTCTAAGAAAACCATCACATTCTTAGAAGAGAAAAATTCTATTTTAAACAAAGAGCTAGATGAATTAAAAATAGAAAATTATGCTTTAAAAGAAAAACTGGCTACTGTTTTGGAACAACTTATATGCTCTAATTGTTCTAAGTGTTGTACATTGACTAAAGAAGTTGAAAAACTAAAAAATGACTTAGCCAGGTTCATAAATGGTAGAGATAACTTGAATGCTTTATTAGGACAGCAAAAATGTGTTTATGATAAGGCTGGAATAGGCTATAAACCTAAGATACATGAGAAATCTTTCAAGAAATTTTTTGCTGCACCTAAGACATCAAACACACCATTTGTTAAATGCAACTAGAAAACGTCACACAGCTTCTACATGTCATTATAGAAAATCTGCTTACAATAAATCCAAGTATGTGTGGGTTCCTAAAGGAACTATTGCTGCAACTAACCATGAAGGACCCAAACAGATTTGGGTACCTATAGCAAAATAATGATTCTGTCTTGTAGGTGTGGTGGAACGTCAAGAGCAAAAATTGGAATCATGACATAGAGCCTTCACCGAACACAAAATGGGTAACAATAAAGAAAGAATATTGGTTGAATATGTTTTCTAATTATCATTATGATTGTGAATCTTTGTGTTGACTTATATATCATTGTTTAGTATGTCTACATTGTTCAATTAAAGTTATTTGATCAATCTTGGAATAATCATATGGCATTTGTGTCTCAAGTAGAACCTAAGAACATAGATGATGCTATAATTGATGAACATTGGATGATGGCTATGCAAGATGAGTTAAACCAATTTGAAAGAAACCAAGTTTGGAAACTAGTGCCTAAACCCAAGAACTGCCAAGTAATAGGTACAAAATGGGTTTTTAGGAATAAACTAGATGAAAATGGTATAATTGTAAGAAACAAGGCTAGATTGGTAGTCAAAAGGTATAACCAATAAGAAGGCATAGATTATGATGAAACATATGCACCAGTAGCAAGATTAGAAGCTATAAGAATGCTACTTGCTTATGCTTGCATAATGGGATTTAAATTGTATCAAATGGATGTTAAAAGTGCTTTCTTAAATGGATTTATACAAGAGGAAGTGTATGTTGGTCAACCACCTGGTTTTGAGAATAATGAATTGCCTAACCATGTTTATAAACTGTCTAAAGCACTATATGGCTTAAAGCAAGCTCCTAGAGCTTGGTACGAAAGGTTAAGTAATTTTCTCATTGAAAAAGGATTTAAAAGAGGTAAAGTTGACACAACTTTGTTCACTAAGAAAAGGAACACAACATATTACTTGTACAAATATATGTGGATGATATAATTTTTTGTGCCACTAATGAGTATTTGTGCAATGAGTTTGCAAGTCTTATGCAGAGTGAGTTTGAAATGTCAATGATGGGTGAGCTGAACTTTTTCCTTGGACTGCCAATAAAGCAAACTAAAAATGGAATCTTTGTTAGCCAAACCAAGTATTGCAATGAGTTGATCAAGAAGTTTGGCATGGAAAACGCTAAGAAGATGGCTACTCCAATGAGTAACTCCTGTTATCTGGACAAGGATGAGCAAGGTAAACCTGTTGATGTTTCTAAATTCAGAGGTATGATAGGTTCACTACTTTATCTTACTGCTAGTAGGCCCAATATCATGTTTAGTGTATGCATGTGTGCTAGGTATCAAGCAAATCCAAAAGAATCACACTTAACAACAATTAAAAGGGTAATTAAGTATCTGTTAAGAAAAAAAGACATGGGATTATGGTATCCCAAGGGAGCTACATGTACTTTAATTAGTTATTCAGACTCTGATTTTGCTAGTTGTAAACTAGATAGAAAGAGTACTAGTGGAACTTGCCATTTACTAGGAAACTCATTAGTATCATGGTTCAGTAAGATACAATCTAGTGTGGCTTTATCCACTGCAGAGGCTGAATATGTAGCAGCTGGTAGCTGTTGTGCACGGGTTTTATGGATGAAACAACAATTAGTTGATTATGGTGTGCAACTAAACCAAGTTCTTATTAGATGCGACAATAGGACTGCAATTAACTTAACTAAGAATCCCATAATGCACTCTAGAACTAAACACATAGAAATCAGACATCATTAGAGAACATATAAAAAGTAGAGAAATTGAGATTAAATATGTTGATACAACTAAACAACTTGCCGATATTTTTACCAAGCCCTTGAACAAGGAAAGCTTTTTTTTTCATTAGAAGAGAATTGGGCATAATCGATCAATCCTATATCTAATCTCTATCCCTCTATCATGAACAATTTTATATGCTATGTTTAAATGTTTAAATGCTTACCTTCTCTATCGCTTTAAATGTTTCTTTTATTTACCTTTTTTATAATGCCAAAAGGGGAGGAAAAAGTATGATATAGATAAAGGGGATAATAACAAATTATACATGGAGAAAAAAAGTATGATATAGATAAAAGGGATAATAACGAATTATACATGCATATGTTGAGAGGGAGCTTAAAAGCTTACATGATTAATGTGAAGTAAATCAAATTCTGCTATGATAATATTTTTTTTGCTCTGATATACTTCTGCTATGACTGCTCTGATACCATGATATAAATCTGTTGAAAACACTTAGCTTCTGCTACACTTATACTCTGATCTTATAATTTGTTAAAAGATTTGTCATAATAAAAAATGGGGAGATTGTTAGACTCAATGACTTAGAGATTTTGATATATGACGAATACAACTTAATGAGTATGCAAGTGTTTTAGTATCAAATAGCAAAGACGGGTATCAAGCGGTGATCAACAAGTTCAGTGAGCAATCAAAGGAGAATATTCAAGGAAGAACTTGAAGAAATCAAAAGAGGTACATGGAGGAATCAAAGAGCAAAGACGAAGATCAAGGAATCATCAAGACAAGAGCTTAAAGGAGAAATTAGTTTTAAGTCTTATATGATTTGTAAGAGATGAAATATCTTATTCACAAAAAGCTCATTTGAAAAGATGCATGAAGAAAATCAATTTTCATAACCTGCATTAAAAGGAATAATTTTTCATTAATGAAAATGATTTTTGGAAATAAGATTTTTTGAATCCAAGTGCTCGTCCAACACTGAAGTAATAAAAGCGCCCGTCCAACACAAGTGACAGAAGCGCTCGTCCACTAAAGTGACAGAAGCGCTCGTCCACTGTAGTCACAGATGCGCTCATCCAACTAAAGTGACAGAAGCGCTCGTCCACTGTACTGACAGAAGTGCTCGTCCACACAAGTGACAGAAGCGCTCGTCCACAAAAGTCTTTGGACATTCTAAATCTTTAAATGAGAAGCTCCGTCCAATGACATGGCATATGGAGCTCATCTACTAGTTGGAGCATGTCCAATTACTTTGTGTTTTAGTACTTCCGTCTACTGACGTGGCTAGATGGATCAAAGGAAACAGATTCTGTTATTGATAAGCCTCTGGCTTATCTAGTTTTATAACTAGATGGACTGTGGTTTTCGTGCAATTTATTCGAGTTCACTCTCGTTTTCGCCCAAATTTGCCTTGTTTTGTTCCTAAGTTGGACTTTGACTCGTTTTGCGTCTTTTGTGTAGTTTTTAGGTTATTTTGAATAGAATTACGCTTGTGGGTGCTTTTGTTGTTTCAGATTAAATAAGTGAAGCTCCGGGAGTCAAGGAAAGTCGAAAAGCAGTGGAAATTGCAAGTATGGAGACACTCGCCCCGCGAGTGTATTCTCGCCTCGCGAGACTGAAGGTCAACAAAGCAGCAAAAGTCAACATTTCTGTCTCGCCACGCGAGACTCTTCTCGCCCCGCGAATCATGAAGACCTGCAAGACAGAGACCATCACGGCCAAGCCGTGATGAAGACCACGCCCGTGAACAGTTTGAGGTTTGAAGACTCGCCCCGCGAGAGATATCTCGCCTCGCGAGTGAATGAAGACTTGGAAGTCAGAGGCCATCACGGCCCAGCCGTGATGAAGGTCACAGCCTGAAATTGAAGACTCGCCCCACGAACACACTTTCGCCACGCGAGAGTTCAAATTGAAAGCGCGCCAATTTTAATTCTCGCCTCGCGAAGGGCTGCTCGCCTCGCGAGCGAGCGCAGATCAGGAATCCTTATTTAAAGGCTGTTCAGATCAGAATTGAGGGGATCGTTAGCATCCAGTTTTCCACTGTTTAGAGTAGCGTTTAGGGTAGTTTCTTTTCTCTTTGGAGCTGCGTCTCCCTTTTTCTTATGGAGATTATGTCCGATCGCTTGTCTATGAGCATGAGGAACTAATCCCCTCGTCAGGATCGTTGAAGCCACCCATGGCGATGTAAATCCGATATGATGTATGTCTTTCTCCTTAATTCAATTCTTATTTTCTAATTCTGATTTGATTGTGTCAATTATATGCTAGCGTGATTGACTTGTTAACGTGATGAGGCTTAGTCAGCGATTCGCGTTTAGAACTTGAATTAGAATCATCGATCGAATATTGCGAGTGAATAGGAGATCGGTGCAACCATATAGGGAACACGAATTAACAGAATTCGAGATTAGGGTTAAGAGACCTAGCAAGTAATTGCTCAAATCATCGAATACGTCCTAATGAGCACGGAAGTGGATTTAGGAGAATTTAGGGGTCGGTTGACATTGTAATTGAATTTAGGGAGGGATTCATCATCACTTGGGTGTACATATTGGGTAGGTGGATTTGTGACCTTGGACATTTTAGTTTTCGATTTTTAGTTAATTAGTTTATTTAGATTGTTAGTTGAATTTCGCTATTATTCTCTTTCTCTCAACCACCTTCTTCGTACTTGACCGAACATATCGACTTCCGCGGATTAGTCGATTGGTACCCCGATCCTTGAGTTCGACCTCGGTATTTACTCGTGTTATTTTTATTACTTCGGCGACCGGTACACTTGCCGGAGTCACAACAAGTTTTTCAAAAAATTGTTGTGACTACGGCAAGTTTACCGGGTCGTCGCAAGTAATAAAAATAACACGGGAAGGAAAAACCGAGGTCGAACTCCAGGATTGGGGTACCCATTCGACTAATCCGCGGGAAGTCGATATGTTCGATCAAGTTACGAAGAAGGTGGTTGAGAGAAAGAGAATAATAGCGAAATTCAACTAACAATCTAAATAAACTAATTAACTAAAAATCAGAAAACTAAAATGTCCAAGGTCACAAATCCACCTACCCAATATGTACACCCATGATGATGAATTCCTCCCTAAGTTCAATTACAATGTCAACCGGACCCCTAAATTCTCCTAAATCCACTTCCGTGCTCATTAGGACGTATTCGATGATTTGAGTTAATTACTTGCTAGGTCTCTTAACCCTAATCTCGAATCTCGTTAATTCGTGTTCCCTATATAAGGTCGCATCGATCTCCTATTCACTCTCGTGCAATATTCGATCGATGATTCTAATTCAAGTTCTAAACGTGAATCGCTGACTAAGCCTCATCGACGTTAACAAGTCAATCACGCAACACGTATGATCAACACATTCAAATCAGAATTAGAAAACAAGAATTGAATTAAAGGAGAAAGACATACATCATATCGGATTTACATCGCCATGGGTGGCTTCATCGTTCCCTCGGACGAGGGGATTAGTTCCTCATGCTCATAGACAAGCGCTCGGACATAATCTCCATAAGAAAAAGGGAGACGCAGCTCCAAAGAGAAAAGAAATTACCCTACGCTACTCTAAACAATGGAAAACTACTCGATTCGCGGCCCTCCAAAAGCTCTCCAGCCTCCTAAAGTTGGATCCGGATTCTGATATGCAACAGCCTTTAAATAGTAATCCTGATCTGCGCTCTCTCGCGAGGCGAGCAGACTCTCGCGAGGCGAGAATTAAAATTGGCGCGCTTTCAATTTAAACTCTCGCGAGGCGAGCTGCCTCTCGCGGGGCGAGTCTTCAATTCTAGGCTGTGACCTTCATCACGGCTGGGCCGTGATGGTCTCTGACTTCCAAGTCTTCATTCACTCGCGAGGCGAGATATCTCTCGCGGGGCGAGTCTTCAAACCTCAAACTGTTCACGGGCGTGGTCTTCATCACGGCGTGGCCGTGATGGTCTCTGTCTTGCTGGTCTTCAGACTCTCGCGAGGCGAGAGTACACTCGCGGGGCGAGTGTCTCAGAATTTCAATTTCCACTATTTCTTTGCTTTCCTTGACTCCCGGAGCTTTACTTACTTAACCTGAAACAACAAAAGCACCCACAAGCGTAATTCTATTCAAAATAACCTAAAAACTACACAAAAGACGCAAAACGAGTCAAAGTCCAACTTAGGAACAAAACAAGGCAAATTTGGGTGAAAACGAGAGTGAACTCGAATAAAATGACACGTAAACCCTAGTTCATCTAGTCATAAAACTAGATAAGCCAGAGGCTTATCAAATACCCCAAACTTAAACCTTGCTTGTCCCCAAGCAAGCTTAAAACTCAAAAACGACTCAAGACTTGGCAAGCCTAAAGGAATCAATCGATTTCGCACAAATTTAATGCAATCAAAACAGTTTTTCTCCAATGACCTCCCCCCTACATTAATATAATCCCCACATTCATTTACTTTAAACCATTGAGAACTCATCATTCATTCCATCATTACTCTAAGTTGAGGATAAGAGATACACACAAAGGAAGATCACCTATCTCAAACAATTGCCTTCCTCACAAGGGCATTTAAAATTTCACTCATTCGCTCAAGTTTGTCAAGGTTATCAACTTTTCACTCAATTTCACTTATCAAGAGCACTTCCCATGAATTTGATTTTCATCTCAAAAATGGTTCCCACGAAAACATGCATGCAACATCAGAAGGTCTTTTAAAGGTTGTAATGGGGCCTGGCTGAGGGTAGGATAGTCAAGGATACTAGGTTTAAGTCCCTAGGAACTAAGAGAGCATGAGCATTAAACACATTTTCCACTCAAATTCCTTTTTTTCATTTTTTTCTTTTTGTCTCGGGTGACTACAAATTTTTTCCTTGCTCATCTTTTGATTTGCCCCTTTTCTTTTGGCAAAATTTTTCTTCTTCTTCTTTTTTTTTTTTTTTTCAACCTTTATTTTTCTTTTTCTCACCCCAATATGACATATCACCTCGTAGCCACCCCAAACTTAGTTTCTCACAACCTTTCTCTTGCTCATTTCCATGCTCTCCTAATCCTAAGATTGGGTTAACATGGTTTTTCAGAATTTGGCTCGTAATGTAGGGTCATCAAGAAACAATAGGTCAATTGGGCTCAATTTGGCTAACTAGGGAACATGCATGAGGGATGGTTCATTTTAGGCCAAGTAGTTAATTCAAAGAAAATTGCCTAAATCATTTGATGCAACACATAAACATGCAAACCATATAGAGATTCAAGCAAATTCGGGAAAGTGCAACTTAACAATGATTCACACATTCAAAAACAGAGTTGGAGGCTCAAATCCTCACCTGGACATTTTGCAAATTGTTTGACTGAGATACGTTTCCTAGTGTGTGCACCCCCTCACCCCAAACTTATCATAAATTAAGTAATCACAATAAAATTCTCAAAGTTCAGTTTTCAATTTTTAAGTGGGGATAAACTTTTCTAATTTCAGAACTTAGGGTAAATCATCAATGGTCAAATAATTCATGCAATCAATCCATGCTAAATTCAATTAACCTCCAACAAGCTTGCCGACACGACATTTCATACAACAACTCTTGATCTTCTCAAATTATTCAAGAGCGACAAACAAAAACAAACCAAAAATCAAAACAAAACAAAAGTTAGGAAAAGAGAGGGATACCTAGCTTGGGTTGCCTCCCAAGTAGCGCTTGTTTAACGTCCTGAGCTTGACTTATTACGAAGCATCCACCTGGATCCCATAGTCTGTGGTACAGAGGCCAAGGGACGCTCATCATATCAAATCCTCCACCCGGATCAAATGGTAATTGGAGTGGAGATCGTAGCATCAATATGACCTTATCATCCACTCCACCCAGCCAGTGTGTGAAAACTCCATTGACCTCCGTACTGATGAACTCACTTCCTCTCGGGCCAAATGGTGTTTTCAAGAGGAAGTGTGCTAGACAAGTGGGAGGGTCTAATTTACCGGTGTCCACACATGCATGCAAGCCAACATATTTATTTAACGCATCCAAATCAGGTTGCTTGGCAAGCATGGTGGAATCCTCCGCCACTTTATCTTCATCTTGATCTCTACCCCCTTGCTCCAGTGCCTTGTCCTTTGCCAACTCCTCTTCCTAAGGTTGCTCTTCCTCAACATGTGGTTGTTCCGGGGTCATGACACTTGCCAATTCCTCTTCCTTAGATTGTTCTTCCTCAACATGTGGTAGTTCTTCCTCAACTCCCTGAGAACTAGTTACACCCCAGTCATATCCCAACACCCCATCACTTCTAGTTGTTATGGCTTCGCATGGGCTCTTAGGGTGGTTCTCGGCATCACCTGGGAAAGTCTCTGTGAGACGCTCATTTTGTTGTTCTACGAGCTGACCCAACTCCTCTACAGCCGCAATTGCCTTCTCAAATGATGTCTCCATAGAACTTGCCAACTTATCCATTGCCGCATTTGCCCTCTCAAGAGCCAACTCCCAAGGTTGTGGCTGCCAATTCTGTTGAGGTTGTTGTTGCCAATTTTGTTGAGGTTGTGGCTGCCAGGCTAGACCACCGCCATCATTACTCCAAGCAAAATCCGGATGGTCTCTACTCATATCACCCCAATACTGATTCTGACTCTGATAGTTGTTCTGGGGCACGCTGTCATTAAGCCATGGTTCCACATATACATGAGGGAAGTAGAACGGACAACTCCAAGTGTCATGGTTCCCATCACAATATTCGCAACCCGGAAGCATTCCTTCATGTACCTCGCATACAAAACAAGGCAAGACCAAGTGGAATCAAAGAAGTAGAGAGATAATAATAGAAATTAAAAATAAAAATAAAAATAAAAATAAAAGTAACTTAACCAAATAATCAAACTTCCCTAAAATCAGAAAAATTGGTTGTGCCAATCCCCGGCAACGACGCCAAAAACTTGTTGTGACTCCGGCAAGTGTACCGGGTCGTCGCAAGTAATAAAAATAACACGGTAAGTAAATACCGAGGTCGAACTCAAGGATTGGGATACCAATTCGACTAATCCGCGGGAAGTCAGATATGTTCGGTCAAGTTACGGAAGAAGGTGGTTGAGAGAAAGAGAATAATAGCGAAATTCAACTAACAATCTAAATAAACTAATTAACTAAAAATCAGAAAACTGAAATGTCCAAGGTCACAAATCCACCTACCCAATATGTACACCCAAGTGATGATGAATTCCTCCCTAGGTTCAATTACAATGTCAACCGGGACCCCTAAATTCTCCTAAATCCACTTCCGTGCTCATTAGGACGTATTCGATGATTTGAGTTAATTACTTGCTAGGTCTCTTAACCCTAATCTCGAATTCTGTTAATTCGTGTTCCCTATAAGGTCGCACCGATCTCCTACTCACTCTCGTGCAATATTCGATCGATGATTCTAATTCAAGTTCTAAACGTGAATCGCTGACTAAGCCTCATCGACGTTAACAAGTCAATCACGCAACACGTATGATCAACACATTCAAATCAGAATTAGAAAACAAGAATTGAATTAAAGGAGAAAGACATACATCATATCGGATTTACATCGCCATGGGTGGCTTCATCGTTCCCTCGGACGAGGGGATTAGTTCCTCATGCTCATAGACAAGCGCTCGGACATAATCTCCATAAGAAAAAGGGAGACGCATCTCCAAAGAGAAAAGAAATTACCCTACGCTACTCTAAACAATGGAAAACTACTCGATTCGCGGCCCTCCAAAAGCCCTCCAGCCTCCTAAAGTTGGATCCGGATTCTGATATGCAACAGCCTTTAAATAGTAATCCTGATCTGCGCTCTCTCGCGAGGCGAGAATTAAAATTGGCGCGCTTTCAATTTAAACTCTCGCGAGGCGAGCAGCCTCTCGCGGGGCGAGTCTTCAATTCTAGGCTGTGACCTTCATCACGGCTGGGCCGTGATGGTCTCTGACTTCCAAGTCTTCATTCACTCGCGAGGCGAGATATCTCTCGCGGGGCAAGTCTTCAAACCTCAAACTGTTCACGGGCGTGGTCTTCATCACGGCGTGGCCGTGATGGTCTCTGTCTTGCTGGTCTTCAGACTCTCGCGAGGCGAGAGTACACTCGCGGGGCGAGTGTCTCAGAATTTCAATTTCCACTATTTCTTTGCTTTCCTTGACTCCCGGAGCTTTATTTACTTAACCTGAAACAACAAAAGCACCCACAAGCGTAATTCTATTCAAAATAACCTAAAAACTACACAAAAGACGCAAAACGAGTCAAAGTCCAACTTAGGAACAAAACAAGGCAAATTTGGGTGAAAACGAGAGTGAACTCGAATAAAATGACACGTAAACCCTAGTTCATCTAGTCATAAAACTAGATAAGCCAGAGGCTTATCAAACCAAAAACTTGTTGTGACTCCGGCAAGTGTACCGGGTCGTCGCAAGTAATAAAAATAACACGGTAAGTAAATACCGAGGTCGAACTCAAGGATTGGGGTACCAATTCGACTAATCCGCGGGAAGTCAGATATGTTCGGTCAAGTTACGGAAGAAGGTGGTTGAGAGAAAGAGAATAATAGCGAAATTCAACTAACAATCTAAATAAACTAATTAACTAAAAATCAGAAAACTAAAATGTCCAAGGTCACAAATCCACCTACCCAATATGTACACCCAAGTGATGATGAATCCCTCCCTAAATTCAATTACAATGTCAACCGGGACCCCTAAATTCTCCTAAATCCACTTCCGTGCTCATTAGGACGTATTCGATGATTTGAGTTAATTACTTGCTAGGTCTCTTAACCCTAATCTCGAATTCTGTTAATTCGTGTTCCCTATATGGTTGCACCGATCTCCTATTCACTCTCGTGCAATATTCGATCGATGATTCTAATTCAAGTTCTAAACGCGAATCGCTGACTAAGCCTCATCACGTTAACAAGTCAATCACGCTAGCATATAATTGACACAATCAAATCAGAATTAGAAAATAAGAATTGAATTAAGGAGAAAGACATACATCATATCGGATTTACATCGCCATGGGTGGCTTCATCGTTCCCTCGGACGAGGGGATTAGTTCCTCATGCTCATAGACAAGCGATCGGACATAATCTCCATAAGAAAAAGGGAGACGCATCTCCAAAGAGAAAAGAAACTACCCTAAACGCTACTCTAAACAGTGGAAAACTGGATGCTAACGATCCCCTCAATTCTGATCTGAACAGCCTTTAAATAAGGATTCCTGATCTGCGCTCGCTCGCGAGGCGAGCAGCCCTTCGCGAGGCAAGAATTAAAATTGGCGCGCTTTCAATTTGAACTCTCGCGTGGCGAAAGTGTGTTCGCGGGGCGAGTCTTCAATTTCAGGCTGTGACCTTCATCACGGCTGGGCCGTGATGGCCTCTGACTTCCAAGTCTTCATTCACTCGCGAGGCGAGATATCTCTCGTGGGGCGAGTCTTCAAACCTCAAACTGTTCACGGGCGTGGTCTTCATCACGGCTTGGCCGTGATGGTCTCTGTCTTGCAGGTCTTCATGATTCGCGGGGCGAGAAGAGTCTCGCGTGGAGAGACAGAAATGTTGACTTTTGCTGCTTTGTTGACCTTCAGTCTCGCGAGGCGAGAATACACTCGCGGGGCGAGTGTCTCCAGACTTGCAATTTCCACTGCTTTTCGACTTTCCTTGACTCCCGGAGCTTCACTTATTTAATCTGAAACAACAAAAGCACCCACAAGCGTAATTCTATTCAAAATAACCTAAAAACTACACAAAAGACGCAAAACGAGTCAAAGTCCAACTTAGGAACAAAACAAGGCAAATTTGGGCGAAAACGAGAGTGAACTCGAATAAATTGCACGAAAACCACAGTCCATCTAGTTATAAAACTAGATAAGCCAGAGGCTTATCAGTTATCAGATCCAAATCTGTTTTAATTGATCCCAACTACTATAACTTTCTTTCTATATAAAGAGGGATCAAATGAACACTTTTTAAAACATAACAACAATAACATATCACAGTTTTGTGAAATCGATTTGAGAAATCAATTGTGAGAATCATTCATCATCTTTCTTGAGCTTATTGTGAAAAGAGTGTTTCAATACTCATAAGTGTTTCAATTTGTTTATCTTACTATTGAGAGTTAGGAATCAATTTTCGTTTTTATTTGATTGTAAAGAGGGAGGGAGTCTCTCTGAGTGATTAGGGTGAGGTATCCCTAAGGTTGAACATTGAGGCTCTTCACAAGAGTGTGGTATCTCGAGGTGAAGGAGTGCTCTGCGGTGTAAAGGTTTTTCAAGCTACCTGGCAAAGCTTATGTGTTAGTGTGTGAAATCTCACAGGTGGAGTGGGGATTGGATGTAGGTCACAATGGAGGTGACTGAACCAAGATAAATCGGGTTGTGTGATATCTCTAAACTAAAACTCTTTACTTTTTATTTATGATCAAGAACCTGTGATTTTGATGTTTAAAGTTCAATATAATTTCTGTTCTTGATATGTATAAACTATATTGAAACCTGAGTTCGATTGTAATCAAGACTGTGTTATCTGCGTTTAAAACTGAGTTGATCAAAACCATTCTTAATTGTTGAAACTGAACTAAGACTGAAACTGAAACCTGCAAGTTTATTCTTGATTGTTAAGGCTTGTATCGGAAACTTGCATAACTTGTTCTTAATCGTTAAAGGTTTGATCAGTTTCTGTATTTTGTTATTATTGTGTTTTGAACCTAAACCTATTCTGAATTAATCTTTCTTATCTTCATCAACCTTCAATCCAAGATTTTATATAAACCCTTCATTGATTTTGTAAAAGATCCTGAGGCCACAAATCCACAACTCTGATTTGAAAAATTTTGTGAAAAGTTTTTTAAGAGGGAAATATTTTAAGAAAACTCAATTCAACCCCCCCCCACCCCTCTTGAGTCGTTGAAGCCAAAACAACATTTTATATTTTAGTTGGCCAGCTTGGGATGTCTGGGAGTTAAGGTTACCGTTTATTGAGTTGCGACTCCCAGTATATTATATTTTAGGAGCTGTGTCTCCATAGCGTTAAGTTGGGTCTGCATATCTTTATGTTTTCTGATTATGAGTCGGGTTGGGTTTTTATATAAATAATTTCACTCTTATAACCTTAATTATGACTTTGTTGATGACTGTTATCTTCTGAGTAACTCTGGACTGTGTTATGTATATATTTGATGGTGTTGGATGTTTTATTGCTCACTGTCTCCTTTGAGGAAAAAAAAGAATTTTTTTTTTGATGTTATAAAATGTTTTATTAGGTGTTCTGACTTCATCCAAACTCCGTTTTTCAAAGGGGACATTTCAAAATGTTTTCTTTCAAATTTTGAGAATTCTTACATTGATCCATTTCATTGATCTTCAAAGAAAGAAAAAATTTACCCCATTTTATTGCAGAGATTTTAATTAAACAACTTTTCGACCTTATAATGTCACAGAAAATGTATCACCCGAGAAGGGTATTACATTAGGTGGTATCAGAGCTGGCCGAGTCTTTTGGGCTTGGGTTATAGGTCTGTCGTCGTTTGTGTTATGTTTTCTCTGGCTGTTTACTGTGTTGTTTTGTGTTATTGTTTCTATGGAGAACCAATGTTTACAAGGATGACGACCTTGGTTATCCTTGTTTGTGTTTCTGTTTTCATGTTGTAATTCCAAAAGGAGACAACGATATTTGCTATTCTCTTCATTATTGCTTCTAAGGAGGAATGCTAGTGAACAGAATTGTGATGCCCAGTTTTGTCTTAAGTTTGTCATCCTTAACCTTGTTAAGGATTGACTGCCTTTTTGGTTGAAGCGGAGAACAGAACTGTTGTCAAAGAAGTTTTCAGGATAATCTTCTGAACGAGTTCTTTTCTTGCAAATTTTGAGGCGTGTCAGAGAATGGAGTTCTGCGACTATGCCTTGACGAAATGTTTGTTAGAATATGTTAGGTGTTTTGAGTTCCATCAGCTATCGAGTATAAAGCCGCTAAGAAAACAAGGAACTGCAATGATGAGGAGATTGTTTTTTTCTAATGAGGAAAGCTGGATCACATTGTGAAAGTTTGCAAGCAGTGACTTTATAGAAGGGTTGGTAGAGTGAGCGAACTTGTAGTTGTAGTATTACGTTGCATGAACTGTTGGAGTAACCACAAAAGAAGTCACTGCATCCTCAGAGGTCTTGCCTATTCTCGATATGGAGAATCGGAGCATACAACAAGTAGATGTGATCAACCCGTGGGAAAATGTACCATAGAGAGTAAGTTTTTGACTATATTGTTTGGTTCACACACGAGTCAATTTTAATTCCATGTAAATATGTGAGATATTCTGATCTCTCGTCTCTTTATTGATTATTTCTATGTTGCTATATTGATTCGAGTTGATTTGATTTCAATGTTCATCTTCGATGGTTCATGTTTTGTCAAGTAAATCAAGAATTGTGTTCTTCTGTCATCATTGATAAAATGACTTTTTACAATTGTTGGTTAAACAACACTTGTTGGTTAAATCAGTTTGAATTCTCCGTTGTTGTGGAGAACTGATTTTTTGAACTTGATCATTTGTCTTTTTCTGCAAATGAATGCAACCGAGAAATGGAGCAATCTCTTTTAGATCATATCCTGTTAGCCTTCATAGGAAAAAGTCAGAAATTTTCCTTAAGGATGAAAACTTTGAAAATTTATTTCATCTTTGGTGCCAAGTGCATCGGAGTTACCTCGAGTGAGGGAACTTGGAAAAAAAATTTAAAAATTTATTGTTGCCTTTTCAAAGACCAAGAGTATTTTCGACCTGTATTCTAGACTCTTGAGAAGAAAGAAAATTATTGTTTTCAAATTTGTCTCTCGAAAAAGTTCTCGTGGAAGGAGGAACTTTATTAGAGTCACTTTTATAAATATGTGGATGCACAATGCATTTTTACATTCAGGAACCTATTAGACACCCTTTTTCATATTGAATACCCTCTATCTTCTCTTTATCTTACTTTATTCTCTCTCGTGAGAGTAGAACAAAAGAATTTATTCCTCTCTCTCTGCAAACTTCTTGTTCAAGTTTAAGTTTTTATCTTATCACCGGTGTGTTAGAATCTCCACCGGATATAGTGGGAGTTTCACATCGTTTAGATGTCAGGATTTATTTGATATCTATGTACCTTATTTGGTTTGACATTTGAATTGGACGAATGTACTTCGAGTTTCATAAATTTAAAGAGGATTTGCCTTGAGTGTTTTCGAGTGTCCTCTCACAAATACATTATAAGTCCGAAAGAAAGCTTAATCTATGAGGTACATCACGTCATGTTTTAAACGATGAGGATGTTGCGTATCTGACACAGAATATAGAAGCATGGTATCCGCATTTGTTTCCTTTAGATTAGAGAATTTCGGGGATGAAATTCCTTTTAGTGAGGTAGTATTGTAACACCCCAGTTTTTCACAAATATGTTTAATTATTTTATTGAAATAATTAATTATCTCGATGGTTATTTTTGTTTAATTTTATGTGTTTAGTTTGATTAATTTTATTTACTCATTAAAAATTATTTTATTGCGTGCGTTAACACTGCGTTATTGTAGTGTATACACGTTTACAAGACAATAATATTATGCTATTGTCACTATTTTCTGTGTTTATAAAAATATTTTAAATAATATGATTCAAAGGAATTTATTTTCAGATGTTACCCTATTTAATTTTATATTTGAAATTCAATTAGTTTAGTGTTAACTGGAGATTAATTTTGGATCATTGATTTTCTTTGTTGATAAATTCAATCATCAATCTTTACTCTAATTTGAATTTTGAAAGTATATATTTGTCACTAAATATTTTTTTGATCCAAGGACCGGTATTTTTTTTTTAGACTCAATCTCAACCACTCATTATGTATCTACCCACTAAGTAAGTGAAAAATAAAATTTCCTCTCCCTGGTCCATGTACACGCACATCGACCCCTTCTCTCTTCCTTTTCTTTTTTGTTCTTCTTCCCTCTTCTTCTTTCATTTTTCAGACTCATCTTCCTCCCTTCAACTCAAAGTACTCTCCTCCTTCTCCATCAATGTACACCGCCAGTAGGGAGGACCGCCGCTCGCAGCCTAGACCAAGGAAGAAACTGCGCGCATTCTGGACTCTGCTCCGCCTGTTCGCAGCACGTTTCTGCCACAGAAAAACTTCCGGACGTTGTAACACCCTGTTTTTCGTATGCTTCTTTATCAGTAAAGACATGCTTTAATGTGTTTATTTTTGATAAAATCCAGAGGATGATTTTATTTAAAATTTCCGGTCGAAAATTCAGACGAAAACCGGTCTGGGTTCTCACTGCCAGTACAAGTTTATTGAGCTAGAGACAAAATTTTAATTCGTGAATGAGACGGTTAATGTTCTTATGATGTTTTGTGTGGGTTTGGAGTTTTTCGAAAAATCTTGTTCGGGGCCAAATCTTTGGGATTTCCCGGGCGAAATCGTCGAGAAATACGATGGGGGAAGTCATCTGATACGCAATGGAGCAGAGCATCAAGAGGATAAAGTGACTTGATGTGAAGGCTATGACACACCTCAAAAATTGAATCTTGACTTTTTTTCAAAATCTCACTTTTTCATCTTTCTCTCTCCAATCACATCACATCACCTTAACTCCTTATCCTCTCTACAAGCAACCCACCTTCTTTCTTCTCTTCTTCTTCCTCTCAAAACCGTGCTCTCTTCCCCCTCACTCTCTATAAATACTCTTCATTTCCACACTTCATCACTTTCCTCCATTTCTTCTTCTTCTTCTACTTGATGTGAAGGCTATGACACATCTCAAAAATTGAATCTTGACTTTTTTTTCAAAATCTCACTTTTTCATCTTTCTCTCTCCAATCACATCACATCACCTTAACTCCTTATCCTCTCTACAAGCAACCCACCTTCTTTCTTCTCTTCTTCTTCCTCTCAAAACCGTGCTCTCTTCCCCCTCACTCTCTATAAATACTCTTCATTTCCACACTTCTTTATTATTATTAAGGGTAATACTTCTATGTAGTTATTTTTTTCAAAGTTTCATCTTTTATTTCAAAGTTTTCTTCATATGTGCTTTTAACTTCTAAAACCTCTAAAAAATGGTAGAAAACTTCTTTTGAGTTGAGACCACTTTCTATATTCTTGTATTTACTCATACTATCACATACTAAAAGGTTGTGTAAAACAAAGTTTCCTAACCTCTTCTTCCTAAGGAAGCCGAAACCATGTATGTGGTTTTGGTGAATCTTGTTTCAACTTTTACATGTATGAGTTTGTATTTGAGTTTCATTTCCAAGATGATCATGGACCAAGGCTCCTTTATGTTAAAGGATGCTATGTCTAAGTGATTGGAAAGTTTAAAGATTTTTACCCTATTTTTATGTAAAGGCCAAAACCAATGTATTTTAAGGCAATGGTGTTTAAGTTTTGTTTTCCAAAATGATCATGGATTAAGACTCCTTGATATAGGACGTTGCTAGGTCCAAGAGATTGGAAAGTTTGAAGATTTCTAACCCCTATTTCTTGAAAAGGCCGAAACCTTAAATAGTTATGGCAAAGATGTTGAGTTTTGTTTTCCAAAGTGATCATGGACTAAAAAGCTCCTTATGTTAAAGGATGCTATGTCTAAGTGATTGGAAAGTTTAAAATATTTTCTTGCTTTATTTTCCTATGATGGCTGGCCGAATGTAACATTTGACCTAGGATGTGTTATTTTATTTTGTTTTCCAAGATGATTATGGATTAAAGCACCTTCATGTTAAAGGATGCTATGTCCAAAAGATTGGATGATTTAAAGATCTCTAACCTCACAAACTTGTTAAGGCCGAACCTAAGAGTTCATGGTCTAAGACATTTGATTTTTCCATTTTCCGAAATGATCATGGTTTCAAGCTCCTTACTATGTATGGATGCTAACCTAAAGAGATTGGAAAGTTTAGAAATTCCTAACCTATTTACCTATGCTTGGCCGAAACCCTAAGTCAAGTACTTAGTGGGATTTTTAATTCAACCGTGTTAAAAGATTGTTGTTTGTGAACTTCTAGCACTTGAGGATCATAGATCCAAGAGTTGCATAAATTTCGGAAACCCCTAATCCTAGTTTATTGTATGAACCAAACCTATACCTTGTGGTTAGTGTTCTCGAGTGATTTTTATTAACTCATGATTTTATGTTGGTAACCTTAGACTTCCATCGCCGGAGAAGCGAGGACGTTTGTGAACCTTCTTTTCAAATCCAAAACTCTTAACTCCGACGTGAGGTAAGAGGGGATTTCCTCAAGATATTCAATAATTGTATGCATGTGTGTATGTGTTTAACTGGATATTTATATGTTGATTGAGCTTACTTGGTTATCTAATGTACTTGAACTGTTATGCTATTATCTGATGTTGAACTATGCTTGTTCTAAATGTTATAATGCATATCTATGATGAACTGCTTTCAACTGTGATATTAGCATTGAACTAAGAATATATACTGCTGTTGATTGAAAGTTTGCTAAGCCAGACTTATGTCTGTGCTCAACTGTTATAAGGGTAAAAAAACCTTAATAAGCTTTGAAGATGAAGGGATTGGTGTTCTTTTCCAAAAGCTCATTAACTTAAAGTACTTGTTTTAAAAGTTGAAATGGTTTTGGAGAACTATTGTTGTGCAAGAGAAAAATCCTTTTCGAACTGTGTCTTCAAGTGAAAACTTTCAAGATTATTTGGCAATATCCTATTGGGGATTTTCAAAGATAAAAGTATTTCAAAGATTCTTTATAAAAGATTTTCAAAGAAAAGGTTTTCTCCTAAATGTTTTAGAAACTTTCCGATGGCCTGGATAGGTTATCGAGGATTCGGTTTTGAATTTGATTTTTACTGAATGAAAAATAAGTACTTAAGAAAGAGAATCTAGTACGTGAGACGTCGCCTCTAGTATTCAGTTATACGCACGTGATCTTAGATCAGTGTTAATTCGGGGCCATGAGTCCTATTCATGATGTTCTGGACTCAGGGTCCAATTCTCGAAATTGAGGACAGTGCGTTCTGATTTCGTTGTGGTGGACTGTGTGTCCTAATCACGTTGTTATGGACTGTGTGTCCTAATCACATTGTTTTGGACTGTGTGTCCTAACCACGTTGTGATGAACATTGTTAAAGGTGAATGTTGTTTTCTACGACCACAACCCTTGATTGCGGCATCGGTCTCGGGTGTTGTGATTGAGCATTCGGACTGTGTGTCCTATGCTTTTAAGTTTTAAAGTGATTGGGAAATGATGATTAGGTCGTTAGCTCTGAGCTGCGACGGAGAAATAGAATGAACACAACGCAAACCTTTTAAATAAAATATTTTATCATGTGCATTTCCCTAGGAAAACGTGCTTTCTTATATATCAGATACAAGGTGGTATCTGGGAGGCAGTCCATGTGACCGGTTCAGAGGCACATGTGACGTTGCTCGTCCTGAGACCTTAAATGCATGAGGGTATGGAGGCAACTGCCCGGTGGGCTAGAGATTGACCAACTCTAATTCTTCTCCAGTGGAAAACGGTGTTGATATCTCATGAGATTAAGTTAGAGCCCGATATTGAAATGCCATGCATATTTTCAAAGGTTGACTGTGAGGGTTTGAGACCCTTTGATATAACACTGTTATGTTATGTATATGCATGATTTAACTGCTTGTATGATTATGTGAGGTATGTATCATGTATACGGTTGTTGTGTGATATGTCTTATGACGGTATCTCACTCTTGCACATCTATATGTTCTGTTCTATTCTTCTGGTATCAGGTATGCGCGTGGTTTTAGATGGATCCGGACGTTCCCTTGGCACAGTCGAGCTCGAGGAGCGAAGTGTTTGATCATGCTGGGACGGCAGGGAACTAGACTATACATGAGGGTGTGATGACCGCGACGTATCGAGGATCAATCACGACTATCGAGACGAATGCTAACGGAGTACCCATACGAAGGATTCATACCGTCGAGACGAGGACTGTGACGCTTCCACCTCCATGGTACTACCTTCATACGCTATAAGTCACCGGACTCCTTCTTGAGCATTTTGATCCAGTTGAACCGCTTGCGGAGGATCCAGTGGAGGAGGATCCTGAGGAAGAACCTTTTGAGATGATAGAGGTCGAGGACGACGAGGAGGAGGATCCAGAGTACCATCCGCAGGATCCCGGCGATGACGACGTCCCTATCGACAATGGTGGTGACGTTATCGATCCGGCATCTGATATCTCGTCTGAGGGTAGCGTCTATGGCCACTCTGATATCTGGTCCCGATAGTCCCTAGGCTTTTAGAGCCATCTTTTGAGTCTTGTACCCAGTTCCCTATTCCTGATTTGTTGTTTTCTTTTTACCTGTTTCTTCAGTAGCTATTTTAGCGTATGTTGGCCAGTTCGACAAGGCATGTCTTGTAATCAAACCTAAGATCCCAAGTGGGACAGTTGTATTTATATGTGTGTTGTAATTTTATAAAAGGTTATTTTTTCGAAGGCGACCAGCGTTTTAAATAAGTTTCTTTTCCGCAATGGGTAACCATGTGATGCCGGGTTTTAGGGTGTCATAGACGTTCGCTCCTCCGTTCGCTCTCGCTGGTCGTCGCGGTGAGTCCCCCTGTCGCCGTCCATGGTGGTTCGAACACCTTTCTCTTCTTCTTCCTTGTGTTGTGCGTACCAAAACCCGTAGTTCGGACCAAAGTTCAAAGCCGCCGTGATGCCGCCACCACCCCTCTGTTTGGTCACTACATCTATTTCTTCATCCTTGGGTAAGTGTTTAGCCCTAATTTCTTCTACTTTCAAAAAGCCCCAAATTTGTTCTTGAAACCCTAAACCCTAGGTTTTGAATTTAGAGTTTAATTTTGAAATTGATTATGTAACTGTAAAATTAATTATGTCTTTATGCAATTGAGACTGTTAATTATTGATTTCTAAGGTCAATTTCATGTCCTTATCATAAAATATTTTCCCCAATTTGTGGTGATGAGCACTACTTTGCCCCAATCTGATTTCTGTTGAATGTGACCCTGTTTTGAGAAATTAAGTATTTTAATCAACTTAGAGTGAGCATTTGATGATGAGTAGCAAATTATTTGAATTGTCTGGTTGTTGAAAATGCTTGGACTCCCTCTCTGGGATGTTAAAGTGGTTGTGTTTGCTTGGGGAAGCAGGTTTCACATGTTTCGGGAGTTGACAAGAACTGTTTAGAGGAAACTGGAACGTCGAGTTGGAGTTTAGCTTTGTGTTGCTTCGCTCAGAAGGAAGCTGATTGTTGAAGCACCAATGAAATGATCTTCCCTTGTCTACAATAGCTAAGGGGGAGTGAACCACATCACACCAAATTGGTGAATGTGAAGATGACTTTATTTATCTGGTATTCGAAAAATCCTAAGGTAAGGATTTTTCACTTTGTTTAATTAGTCCCTTATGAGGACATGATTATAGTGGTTAATTTTTGTTTGATTTATGTTTATTGGTGTGATTGCTTGGTTGGGAAATGATTTCTGACATGTTGAAAACCATCACTTTGATCATTAGATCAAAGTGAGGATTTAATACTTGGTTATTGCAAATAACTTGATATATTGATGCATATGGATAATTGTGAGATTGTTTGGTGAAGTGTAACATTCATTTTGGTTGTAATTGGCTTTTGGTCAAATGTGAATGGAAATGAGAGTTTAACTCCAATCCTTGAAACTTAAGCGACTTTAATATCCTTAAGTGAGAAGATGAATGTTAAATCCATAAAGGAAAAATGATTTAGTTTTGAACAATTATTTCGGAACTTTAATTTTGATTAAGGTTTTAGAAATGGATTGAGAACTATTTTAATCGTACGTTATATTTTGATTTACCAAAGTGATACTTTAGAAACCAAAGAAATAAGTGTTTTAAGGAAAAATGAAAACAAGAAGAAAGTGTTATTCTTCAAAACTGTTTTACAGTATTTAAAACCTCTTAAAGTGTTCAGCTTATTCCAAAATGACTTTGATTAAATTGTGATTCACTTACACCATCCCTAAATATGATTATATTATCTGGCTTTCTCTTCCCAGAACTTGTGTGGAAATCAATCAGAAGCTTTCGATCAAGTTTTAAGACTTTTGAGTGAAATGTTATTCAAGACCTTAATTTGGTATTTTAATACCTTAAAATGAGTATCAGGACCTATATAATTGATGATTTTGAGTCATTCTTACTTCCAAAATGAATTGGTTTTAGACAAAGGGTTTTGATTCTGGATAAAAGTGGTTTTGGTCTTCAAGACTAGTATTTCAAGTTAAATAGAAAACCTAAGTCGAGGATGGCTTAGTGAAAACAAAGACTTAATGATTATGACTTATGGTGGAGCAAGACCATATGTCATAAAGTAAGGACGATTCACTCATCCTTACATCCATAATACTTAATGACAAAGAGTATTTAGAGGTTGCTTGCTCGACAAGTAATCCTGTTCGGGAATGGACTTAAAGAGGCTTAATTGAGTTGGTGACGAATGACCAACCTTCATAATAGACTAAAGCATTGAAACATGAATAGTCCAACGAGGGGTGACTCCCAAGAGGTTGGTACTGTCTGCTTTGCCTCTAGAATGGCTTTTGGTTTTCGTAAGGAACCACGAAGTTTATCCGGCTGATAAATATGAACAAAATGGCTTTTGGTATTCGTAGGGAACCCCGAAATTTATCCCATGGATAAATATGAATGCACACGCCATTAACTGCATTATTGCCTAAACACATAGTTGATACTATGTCCCGTAAGGCCTTTGTGCCTAGGAAGTTGAGCCGACATGCATGTGCGCATGAGGACGTGCTAGTGACGATCTTAAATGGTCTTGGGGGTGTTCAGGGTAGGAGGGTCACAAATGGCCAGTTGGTGATTCTTCTTGGTCGTGGCATTCCATGCATTACAGCCGGTCATGATTATCGAGAGTGTTTCACAATCAATTATAGTACCACTATGTGGCTGTTACTATTGAACACACAAGATGCCTAATATTGGTAGTTGTGAAACATGTTCTATAATCACTCCTTTTGAATGTTCTCTTAGCTCCGGAGTTAGGGTCAAATCTTCCTTGAGGCTGTGTAGGTATGGGACTATGCAGTTTCAATCAGTTACCTATGTTCTCATGTCTCTATGAACTAACAGTGTCCAGTCATGCTTGATGAGATTATGGTTACATTAATTTTGTGTACTGTTGGCTATATGTGCACGTTTTATCCGTTACTTGTATATACTGGACTGTTTGACTGAGATATATGTGTACATGGGTATGAATATATGTTATGTGGTGTTGTGTTATTTTCATATCTGCCATATGCTGTGATGTTTGGGAATCTCACCTCCTTATTTTATATTGCCTATGTCGTCTTGCTATGTGCCTTCTGTATTCATTTGAGAAGATTGAGATGTCAAGATGTCGTTTGGATGATTCATCATAGAGGTTGAGGTTAGAGCTTGCAGACGATATGTTGGAGTTCTAGTGGACGTCTTCCAGCTTTTAGATGGTCGAGGATGATGGTCTTTGTGTTTGTTATCATGCCTAACTTTCTTTTCTTGAGATAGGAACGAATGTCGTTGGTTTGTGGACTATGACTTTTCTCTTGGAAAGGGAAATGGCTTAGTCCGAGAGCTATTTTTGTAGTGACTCTTGTAGTGTCATCTGTGACGATGTCGATAGTGGACTCAAGTAGAGTTTCCACTAGATCTCGTCAGCTCACGATGTACGAGAGAGTATTGTCTTTTATATTTTAGTTGGCCAGCTTGGGATGTCTGGGAGTTATGGTTACCGTTTATGGAGCTGCGACTCCAAGTATATTATATTTTAGGAGTTGCGTCTCCATAGCATTAAGTTGGGTCTGTATATCTTTATGTTTTCTGATTATGAGTCGGGTTGGGTTTTTATATAAATAATTTCACTCTTATAACCTTAATTATGACTATGTTGATGACTGTTATCTTCTGAGTAACTCTGGACTGTATTATGTATATATTTGATGGTGTATGTTTTATTTCTCACTGTCTCCTTTGATTGAAAAAAAAAAAGAAAAAAAATATTTGATGTTATAAAATGTTTATTAGGTGTTCTGACTTCATCCAAACTCTGTTTTTCAAAGGGGACATTTCGAAATGTTTTCTTTCAAACTTTGAGAATTCTTACCTTGATCCATTCCATTGATCTTCAAAGAAAATATTTTTTACCCCATTTTATTGCAGAGATTTTAATTAAACTACTTTTTGGTCTTAAATGTCACAGAAAATGTAGCCCCCGAGAAGGGTGTTACACTTCTCCTTGTCATAACTAAGGCCACATTTATCATAAGGTGGCCTAGAGTACCTTAGAATAAGACTGAGCTTATCTGAGACACCTACAAACTTTGACAGAGTGTCTGTCAAATATGTCACATCTTGTTTCAGTTTTGCAACTTCACAAGAAACATCAGGCTCACACTTGAGTTTGTCAGTTAGACTGACATTCTCTTATTTGAGTTTGTTATTTTCATCTTTGAGGTTCTTTTTCTCCGTGCAGACTCTATCATATTCTTTTGATAGTTTTATAAATTTCTTTTTGAGACTATTATATTCACGAGATAATATGGATGAGTCATGAAACAGTTCATCAAAAGCATTTTGAAGAGTGGATGGGTCAGAGTCCATCACCTCAGCATCAATTTATTCACTTTCTGATGCAGTGTCTACCATGAGACAGATATTTGCCTCTTCCTTAGCTTCATCCTCTTCATCAGATGAGGATAGATCCAGATCCTCCCAAGTAGCCATTAAACCATTCTTCTTTTTGAAGAAATTCATTTTTTATTTCAGATCAGGGCAATTAGCTTTGAAATGGCCAGGCTTCTTACATTCAAAGCACAAGGGTGGACCTTTTTCCTTTGAGTCTGATTTCTCCGTGGAAAAATTCTTGTTGAACTGCTTTCTTCTGAAGCCACCTTTCTTTCTCCACATGTGTTGAATCTTTCCGGAGATGAAAGATAGTTCATCTTCATCTGATCCTTCATCACTGTCTGAGGGTCCAACATCATCAGACGATTTAGCAGCTTTGAGACCTTTTGATGAACTTGCTTTCTTTGCCTTTAGGGCAATAGACTTTCCTTTTCTGGAGTTGTCTTCTTCATTCAGATCAAGTTCATGAACCTTGAGAGATCCAAGAAGCTCTTCTAAAGACAGAGTATTCAGGTTTTTAGCTTGCTGAATAGCAGTAACTTTGGGTCTCCATTGCTTGGATAAACTTCTCAGAATCTTTCTAACATGGTCTCTATTTTCATAAGTCTTTCTAAGAGATATGAGACTATTGGTGATAGTTTGAAATCTTCCAAACATCCGATCTATTGTTTCATGATCTGCCATTTTAAACAGTTCATACTGATGAACCAGCATACTTATCTTCGATTCTTTTACTTGAGATGAACCCTCATGAGCTTATGCAAGAGTATCCCAGATTTCTTTGGCAGTGTTGAAGTTGTGAACCTTATCATGTTCAGATCTAGTAATAGCACACATGAGATAGTGCTTATCTTTTAGATTGAGCAGATGTTGATTTTTCTGCTCTTGAGTCCATTGAGCTATAGGAACAGCAGCTCCAGCTTCATTTCTTTGCTGTGTAGCCGGTTTCAATCAACTCCCAAATATCTACATTTTGTGAAACCAAAAAGGCCATCATCCTCTTCTTCCAGTATTCATAGTCAGTTCCATCAAAGAGGGGAGGTCTATTGATAGATTGTCCTTCTGCATTCATGGTTGTTGGATCGTACTCCTTCAGCACTTGTTGGATACTCAACCCTTTCGAGGCTGAGCTCTGATACCAACTGAAATTGACACAGGAAAACACAAGAAGGGGGTGGAATTGTGTTTGTTAATAATTTTCGAAAACAACTTTTTCAAAACTTATATTCTCACATAAGGGAAATAAATAATATGCACACACACCGAAAAAAATCTTTGAAAAGATTAACAAAATCAAGTTCAAATCCCCACATTTAATATAAACAAATAAAACTGTAAGAGTTACGGGATAAGGAGATTCACGCAGATGTTTTATCCTGGTTCACTCTCTTCCAACCAAGGGTTAAGTCTAGTCCCTTCTACTTGAAGGTTTTCTCCACTATTTCACCAAATAGATTACAACAAGTATTCAACACCTCTCCAGGCTACAAGTATTCCTTTCTTACCAAGCCTCTTCAGGCTCTAACTCTAACAAAGAGATTGTTTGCTTTTGATCTTCTAACTCACTATGTGTGAGGATATGAAAGTTTAATATCGGTTGAATATTACAACAATATTCAAGCTAAGGTATTACAGACTTTTGCTATTTAAAGAAAGAATAGCATAGATTCAGCTTGCAAGGATTTTGGCTAGCAAAAGCTCAACTCGCAAAAGTTATTCTTCAGAGGTTGAGGTCTTCTATTTATAGTGACCTTCTTCTTCACTTGAAAAACTTCAACGGTTATTTTTGATATACCCGTTTAGAGATAGCATTAAATGCATAATATCCGTTGTGACTGATAGCTTGATCGTGGCCATTGTGAAATGTACTCTTGGTTATCACTTTTGCACGATATGGAATGGTACACCTCTGAGCAATTTTAACAGAGCATTTTGCATTTCCTCATTGTACTATGTTGCTTTTTGTATTTCCTTGATGGTACTATGTTTCTCTCACAAGGAAACAAAGCATTAAAACAGATAAAACAAATAGGAAGGACCAATATTCATTTGAAATAAATATCAATCATTTGAAATAAATATTTCTGTGTGGTATGGGTAGCATTTACTTAGTTGGACGGAGCATATTAAAACTAATAACAAAGAGCTCGTCTACTTAAGATCCGCGTCTACACGCTCATGGGGAAGATCAAGTCTTATGGACTTGCATTTTTCTTATCGCTCGTCTGCTGACGTGGCATATTCTCTCATCTATCATCAAGTCTTTGGACTTGTTATATTTCAGTGAGTTATTTTTTATCTCGTCTGCTGATGTGGCAATTAAGCTTGTCTACTTATTGAAACTAAAATTCCCGTCTACTTAGAACATTTTATTTTCCCGTCTATTCAAGTATATTAAATAAATAAAATTACCAAGGTTTTGAGCAGCTCGTCTATATGAATGGACGCGGATTCACTTTCTCAGTCCAAGCAAATATAAGGAACCTTATTCAAGGTTTCCAAAACTTATATAATTTTAACATTCCTACAAGACTAGATAGAGCATGTTAGATTTCAACTAAAACTTTGCCAAGCAAATTTAATTCTTTTTGTTAACATCAAAACATAGAAACTATTAATCCAAATCACTTTGGTTCCAACATTTAATACTGTGTGTTCTCTGTCTTCGTCTTCAATGACTTCTGTATTTATAGTCTTCAAGCATTTAAGATCCGTTAGAGACATTCCTTCAAAGTATGGCTTTAGGAAGAGCTCCAATAAATGCAATAGAGATGTTCTAGGGAGCAATTAATGCAATAGGAACATTGGTTGTACTCTAACACGGAAGATCAAGGCTTTATGCATTGTGCAACATCCAAATCAGAGTTGTGCAGGTTGCTTATGTACTTTGGAGAGCAAATTTCTCTTTTCATTTAATAACCAGGAGTACTAGGGAATAAAGCATGTTGGAAACATTCTTTAACTGGACTTTACTTTTGAGCTCCTAGGTTGCTTGTGAGTATGCCCTTTTGACTTTCTTGATATGCGTGAGAGAGAAGGCTTTAGAGACTTCTGCATGAGGGGACAGCTCCCAAAAGCTCTTTCTACTCGTGTTCCTCGTCGAAGGACCACATACGAGTGTGGGAGCTTCGCATAGACAAGTTGAATCATCAATGTTGTTAGAACCAAAGTGGTTTTGGCTTAAATAATCTCTTAAGTTTTGATGTTAAAAAAAGGTTAAATTTGTATGGCAAAGTAATGTCGAAGATCTAACTTGTTTATTCTAGATTGCAGGACCGTTTGGATTGAAGTTGACACAGGGAAACACAAGAAAGGGGGGTTGAATTGTGTTTCTTAACAGTTTTTTGAAATAGCATTTTCTCAAATACTTTTACAAGCAAACTAATAAAAGCAACACACGAACAGGAAAACCTTTTTAAAGAGTTAATAAACTCAGATTCAAAAACCCCACAGTTAGTATAATAAAAAACTGTAAAAGATAAAGGTTAGAAGATTCAGACAAGTATTTTATCCCGGTTCACTCTCTTCCAACCAAGAGCTACGTCCAGTCCCTTCTACCTGAAGGTTTTACTCCACTATTATCCAAAATAGATTACAAGTATTCAACACCTCTTCAGGCTACAAGTATTCTTTCTCTACTAAGCCTCTTCAGGCTCTAACTCTATCAAAGAGATTAACAGATTTGATCTAAGAACTCACTATGTGTGAGGATTTGAAAGTTTAAGATCAACAAGTTTTACAAGTAAACTTGTTTTTACAATTTCAACAGAGTTTATGCACTTTGATATCAGAGCTTGTGTATATGTTGTTGTATATGTATATGTATCTGTATATGTATCACCTATTTTGTTGAAGTTCTTCAAGCATTTATAGATGAAGTGTTTCTCTGTCTTGATCTTCTTCAACGGTCTTTAAATGTAACCGTTTAGATATAGCATTAAATGCTTGGATCCGTTGAGATTGATAACTTGATATGCTTCATAGAGAAGTGCTCTTGTTATCAGAGGAATGCTCAAATTAGAGTTGTCACTTCCCTGATGTACCAAAAGTTGCTTTCTAACTTTCCTTCTTTGTACTTGAATTGAGCTTTTCAGCAGTGTAGATGACAGAGTACAAAGCTTTATGTTTTCAATGGTACTATGTTTCTATTCTCGAGAAACAAAGAGTTAACAATAGAAGCATCAAGGGTAAAGACACATATATTCTCTTAAATTAAATAAGCAATCATATGAAATAAATATGCTTAAGTCTAGACGGGTTCACGTTTTAAAACAGCTGGACGCACATGTCTTTGGACGTGCAAGATTAACTTATTAGTGAGACATGCTCGTCTACTGATACTGCGTCTAGAGACTTTTGACTAGTTCCAAGTATTGGACTCGCTATACTCAATAGCTCGTCTACTGACGTGACATCTAGTGAGACTACTCATCTATCAAGTTTTTGGACTTGTTATTTTTCTGAAAATTGTTCTAATGTCTAGTCTACTTGACTTTTCTTTTCAGACTTAGTAACTTGTCTACCTTAGTCTATTTTATGATCTCTTCTAGCATAAAATTAATAGACTCAGAATTTTACCAAGAGTTACAGACTCATCTAGAAGATCAAAAATAGAATCAGATAAGATACTTTATGTTAAGTTCATCTGACTAGTATAATTCAAACAGTTCCTTCAATCTTATAACAAACAAGTTAGATCTTTGACAACACTTTGCCATACAAATTTAACCTTTTTTATTAACATCAAAACTTAAGAGATTATTTAATCCAAAACTACTTTGGTTCTAACAATATCCCCCTTTTTGATGATGACAAAAACTAATTAAATTTGAGTGACCAAAGTCTAAGAGAGCTACAGAGCTCCCCCTAAGACAAAGCATTCAAACTTAAAATAAACAGATAAACAACATCACATATCATATTAGTTAAGCATTGACTCAATCATATTCAAAACATATTTATCAGAACTTAGAATAAATTTAGCATAGAAATATATCAACAACTGTAATAAGCAATACAGTATTAGAACATATCAAACTGAGGTATGTAACAAAACAGTATGCATGTGAAAGGAGATATGTCCAAAAACTGACTTTTTATAAATTTAATTCTCAATTATCCTTTCTCCCCCTTTTTGTCATCAGACAAAAAGTAAACAGGAGTGGACCATCACTGTCAGTTAAAGAAATGAACAAAACTAAGAAGAGGATGGAGGTGGTGGAGGAGGGTTCTGATTTGATGGAGGTGGAGGGGGTTGAACAGGAAGATTATGACTCTGTTGGAAACTTTGAAGAATGCACATCATCTGATTTATCATCACATTTGTTGGAGCTAAAACTTCTGTAACTTGCTCTTTGACCTGTTCCTTGACTTCAACTTTTACTCTCTCGTCTATTATCTTTCTTATAATATCTTCAAAATTTTGTGGCAGAGTAGGTCTTGAGGTTTCAGCACTATCTTGTACATTTGCTTGACCTAGAAAGGTGGTTAGTGCTCTAGAATGTTGAGGTTGATCATTTGGATGAATAACTGCCAGAGCTAGTGGCTGAGATGAATGCTTTTCAGAAGTACTTTGTCTTGGAGCAGACTTAGCAACTTCCTCAAACCTAGTTACTGGTTGAACAATATCAACATTCATATCTGGTCCTTCAATTATGATTTTTTATTCAGTATGCTCAGTGGAAGAAGATGAGTCTTCAAACGGTTGTGGAGAAGAAGCAACAATAAGCACAAGAGGAGGCAAGTCTCGAGCCCAGTGAATAGGGTCTTTTTCATAAACAGAACTTCTGTGAGGAATTCTGAGTGTGTCTTCATGAATGTAAAATCGAATTCTGGAGAGACCACACTTTCCTCTAACTTTTGGAATGGTTTTCTTTTCCTCAGAACTTAGTCCAGAAGAAGAAGCTTTCTTAGAACAAGTTATCATATGATGTCTCCAAAACTCAGCAGCAGTATCTTCAGGTATGTCCTCAACAGGTTGTGATATCCAGAGATATATTAGATTCTAATCAATAGAGGAAACAGAACCTGTAATCATACAGGAGTTGTTAGCTGGCATCTTTGCAGTACTCCTTTGCTTTTTTAGATCCTTATCCTTGTTCAAGTCTATCATAGGTAGTCTTGGACAAATCATGTAAGGTCTTACTCCAATTTTTGTATCCTTTAGAGTATGGAACAACCATGTTGGTGGAACAAAGTTGGCAGCTCTAACATATCTTGGCAGCTCAAACTCAACTTTCAACGAGCATACATGATGTGATCCACAACATCAGTAACTTTGCCATATTCTCTAGGATGAACAAAAGTCTTCCATTTAGTGTCTCTATCCAAGATGAAATGAGGTCTCCCATAGGTTCTTGACCTTCTGTACTTAGTTGACTTAGCTTTGGCTTTGTAAGGATCTTGAATCCAGTCTGGAATAATGTGTCTATTAATACCTTATGTGAAAGTTTTGAAGGGAGGGAATTTGATGAGATTGGGGTAGATCTTTCTTGGTGGGAATTTTTATAGGGGAAGGTGAGTAAGAGCAGGTCCGGTATGATTGTACAGGGTGGATGGAAGTGGATTGGTATGCACATAAGGAATGGGTGCATGCCATGGAGTATATGTAGTTTCAGGTTCATACTCATACTCAGGTAGAGGGTAAAAAGGTATGGTTGACTCTGGTTTTGGTTCATGTTTGTGTTAGAGTATTCTCCAGACTCTTTTGACTTTGGCCCAGCTTTCAGCTTTGCCATTATAGAGAACTGAAGGGTTAGTGTACGGAAAAACAGTCCTTGGTAATTTGGGAAAGGGGGCACCAGGGTTACTCCCTACATCATCTGGTTGATTGAACCAGGGATCATCTGCAGGAATGATAGGTTGAAATTGTGGTGTGCTTGGAGATGTTTGTAGTGGTGAATGGTCAGGTGAGGCTATTTGTGGTGAATTGGTTTGTGGTTCAGTATCAGGTTGTGTTGGTGGAAGTGTGGGAATATAAATATCATGGTGAGGTGAAGGTGGAAACACAGAATCAGCAGGTGCAACAACAACATTATTCCAATTTTCTAAGCTTTCTACCAACGTATCTACTGCTAATTGAACAGGATCATTAGCAAAGATGTTTACCTCAAAGTCACAATGGACTTAGATTTCCTTGTGGGTTGTCTTCTTCTTGTTGGAACAGCAGCAATAGACACCTTTTTCTTCTTGAGCACAGTTCCAATAGGAACATTATCTTCATCATCTTCATCATGAGACATGATTATATTCCTTGTCCTCTTCTGAGATGGGGCAGACTGAGATGCCACAGCAGGTTGTTCCCTGATTACAATTCCAGCAGAAGTTTCCTTATAGCAGTGGTTTTCCTTCTAATTGACTTCTTTTTCAGCCCTAGAATCTCAGCATTGTTCAGTTCAATCTATTCTTCCTTTATCTTGAACATTTCTTCTTCCTTTTCCAAAGAAGCTTGAGCAACTGTGCTCAGTTTCATGTTGGTTAAGTTCATCTTGCCAAACACTACAGCAGACATACCATTCTCAGTTAGAATTGCAGCTTGCTCTTCTGGTGACTTGGCAGCAAGGATGTCATAAATCCCTTGAGCCTTGAGGATTTTTTACAGTAAATGACTGAAGGGAGTGGTGGTTGCTTTTTCCCTGTAAATTATGTACTCCCTGAATCTACTGAAGAGAATCCTAGGCAGATTGATCTTGGTCTCTTATACTAAGTGACAAAGACAGAACTTGTGTAGGGCAGAGAAGTTGTCCTTAGAACCAGTCTTGTGAAGGACAGCCTTATTTAGGATTTGATGGAGGATTCTTACTTCATCCTTCATCTCTACCGCTTTCCATGAGTGAGTCATGACTGTATCTTGCCTCATTAGAAAGGCAGCAACTACCTCAACCTCCAAGATCCTTCTCCTAGCTTTCAGTAAGGAAAACCCGTTCTTGGGCACAGTGAATAGCTTCAGAGATGGTTTTTTCAGAAACCACCACTACCAAGCACCATAGCGAATACCTCAGTATCTATAACTTGAGGGTTTCTCCAGAAGTCCCTGATCAAGTTTGGGTAGACAGAGATCTTCTCCACGAAGAGTCCTCCCCAACCAGCAGCATTGATGTTCTTGCTAACATCCACATTATAGTCCTTCAGAATACCGAAATCAAAGTGGTGTTCCACACCAATGTTCAACTTGTCCACATTGTAGGTTGAAACAGAAGAAGAGGAAGACATGGATGAGGTTTGAAGGTTAGGGTTTGGAGACAAGAAAACAGAGTACACGAAGATTCAAGAAGACTGTGAAAGGTTTTTCAGTGGGAAACAATATAGCTTAAAAAGGTTTCGAATGTGAAGAGTTTTCCCCAAAGAAAATAATTAAAATAAAATAAAATAAATGAAAACGTGTGAAGAAAGAAGTAATAAGTACTGATGCAATGCATGTTTTTGAAACTGTAAAAAGATGTTGATGGGATTGATGGAAATAACTGACTCAGTAAGAGAATATTATTAAATATGTATTGGACATACATTAATGCAAATTTAATAATAGATGGCATAGACGAGTCTGACAATACCATGCAGATAGTCAATGGACGCGATACTTACTGGACGCACATGTAACATACAATGGATGCACATGAGCAATAGACGCGCATGCAATAGACGCGACAAGCATTGGACACACAATCAATCCACACAAATAATATTAAGATATTTTCTAATAAATATAAACCTGTCCTCTGCAAGAGGTTTATTAAAGATATATGTCCATTGATGGTCAGTATCTACAAATTGTATATCAATAATGCCTTTTGCACATAATCTCTAATAAAGTAATGTTTAATCTCTACATGCTTAGCCCTTGAATGCAATATTGGATTCTTAGATAGATTTATTGCAGCAGTATTATCACACATAAGTGGAATACTACTTACAAACACATTGTAGTCCTCCAATTGATGTTTGATCCATAGAAGTTGTGAGCAGCCACTAGCAGTTGAAATATACTCAGCTTCAGCAGTTGATAAGGCAATAGTACTTTGTCTTTTGCTTGACCATGAGACTAGATTAGCTCCAATGAAGTGACATCCTTCACTGGTACTTTTTCTTTCAATTCTATCTCCAGCATAGTCAGCATCACAAAAGCCAACTAATCTGTAATCACTATTTTTCTTAAAGCACAAACCCAGATTAGTAGTACCTTTTAAATATCTAAATATTCTTTTAACTATTGAAAAATGAGATTCTCTTGGATCATATTGAAATCGAGCACATAAGCATACACTGAACATAATATCAGGTCTAGACGCGGTAAGATATAACAGAGATCCTATCAAACCTCTATCATCTTTGTTCAGTATGGATGTGGGATGCATAGGGGTGTTCTTAGCTTTGCAGTCATCCATCTTGAATTTCTTTAACAACTCCTTTGTGTACTTAGTCTGATGGATGTACACCTCGTCCACTGTTTGTTTAACTTGAAGTCCAAGAAAGAACTTGAGTTCTCCCATCATGATCATTTCAAACTCTTTCTGCATAAGCTTAGAGAATTCTTTGCATAGAGATTCATTAGTAGCACCAAAAATTATGTCATCAACATATATTTGAACAACAATAAAACTGGACTTATTGGATTTTATAAATAAGGTTGTATCAACCTTTCCTCTACAAAACCCATTTTCCATTAAGAATGAACTTAACCTTTCATACCAAGCTCTAGGAGCTTGTTTAAGGCCATATAAAGCTTTCTTTAGCTTATATGCGTGTTCAGGTTGGGTTTCACTTTCAAAGCCCGGAGGTTGCATAACATACACTTCCTCACTAATAACACCATTTAGAAAAGCACTTTTTACATCCATTTTATATAGAATTAGACTATGATGTGCAACAAATGATAATAAGATGCGAATAGCTTCTAGTCTAGCAACTGGTGCAAAAGTTTCAGTGTAGTCTATACCTTCTTCCTGTGAATAACCTTGTGCAACAAGTATAGCTTTATTTCTTATCACCTTACCATTTTCATCAAGTTTGTTTCTGTAAACCCATTTGGTTCCAATAACTTATTTGTCTTTTGGTAAAGGCACAAGAGTCCACACTTCACTTCTCTTAAACTGATCCAGTTCTTCCTGCATTGCTAGAATCCAGCCCTCGTCTGTTAGACTCAATGACTTGGAGATTTTGATATATGACAAATACAATTTAATGTGTGTGCAAGTGTTTTAGTGTCAAATTTCAAAGACAGGTATCAAGCAGTGATCAACAAGTTCATTAAGCAAATTCAAGGAAAATATTCAAGTAAGAACTTGAAGGAATCAAGGAGCTGCATGTAGAAATCAAAAGAGCAAAGTCAAAGATCAAAGGATCATCAAGACCAAGCTTAACGGAGAATTTTAGATTTAAGTCTTAGATGATTTGTAAGAGAAAGAAATCTCTTAGTCACAAAATAGCTCAACTAAAAAGATGCATGAAGAAAATAAGTTTTCATAACCTTCATTAAAAGGAATAAGTTTTTGTTAATGAAAATGATTTTTGGAAATAAGAAACGCTCGTCCAACACAATTAATAGAAGCGCTCGTCCAACACTAAAGTAATAGAAGCGCTCGTCCAACACAAGTGATAGAAGCGCTTGTCCAACACAAGTGACAGAAGCGCTCGTCCACTGAAGTGACGGAAGCGCTCGTCCACTGAAGTGATAGAAGCGCTCGTCCACTAAAGTGACAGAAGTGCTCTTCCACTAAAGTGACAGAAGTGCTCGTCCACACAAGTGACAGAAGCGCTCGTCCACACAAGTCTTTGGACTTGCTAAGTCCTTAATGAGAAGCTTCGTCCAATGTCGTGGCATATGGAGCTCGTATACTAGGTTATGTTCAACCAGTTAAAGGAGTATCCGTCCAATGATGTGGCATATGGAGCTCGTCTATTATCAACTATGAGCCCTGAGGATTGAAGACGACGCCGATGTAGAATCTTATTTCAAGAACCAGATTCAAGAAAACAGACTCTGTTATCATATCCAAATCTATTTTAATTGATCCCAACGACTATAACTTGTTTTCTATATAAAGAGGGAACAAAGGAACACTTTCAACGATATCATATCAATACAACTTATCAAAACAGATCAGAAATTTTACGAAATCAATTTGAGAAATCAATTGTGAAAATCATTCATCATCTTTCTTAAGCTTATTGTGAAAAGAGTATTTCATTCTCATAAGTGCTTCAATCTGTATATCTGACTATTGAGAGTTAGGAATCAATTTTTCGTTCTATTTGATTGTAAAGAGTGAGGGAGTCTCTTTGTGTGATTAGGGTGAGGTATCCCTAAGGAAGAACATTGAGGCTCTTCATAAGAGTGTGGTATCTCGAGGTGAAGGAGTGCTCTGTGGTGTAAAGGTTTTTCAAGCTTCCTGGCTAAAGCTTGTTGTGTTAGTGTGTGAAAACCCACAGGTGGAGTGGGAACTGGATGTAGGTCACAGTGGTGGTGACTGAACCAGGATAAATCTAGTTGTGTAGTATCTCTAAACTCAAACTCTTTAATTTCTGTCTTGTGCATATAACTGTGATCTTGATGTTCTAACTTTTCAATTGATATCAGTTCTTAATCTGCATAATCAGTATTGAATCTTGCATCATATACTGAAACCAAAACCTGCAAGTTTGTTCTTGATTTTTAATGCTTGTATCTGAAACTTGCATAACTTGTTCTTAATATTTAAAGGTTTAATTATTTTATGTATTTTGTTATTATTGAGTTTTGAACCTGAACCTATTCAGTGATCTATTAATTATGAATCAATCTTTATTATCCTCATCACCTTCTATTCAAGATTTTATATAAACCCTTCATTGATTTTGTAAAAGATCCTGAGGCCACAAATATGAAAAGTAAAGTTTTGTGAAAAGTTTTTAAGAGGGAAATATTTTAAGAAGACTCAATTCACCCCCCCCTCTTGAGTCATTGAAGCCAAAACAACATCGTCTAGTTGAGCCTCGTCTACTGTCTTTGGTTCTAACTCAGAGACTAATGCAGAATCATCTTGCTCTCTAAATATTGATCTGGTTCTTAGCCTATCATTAGGACTCCCAATTATTTGATTTTGAGGATGATAATTTTTAAAGTACCAAGATTTCTGAACATTTTCCTGTTAAGAAGTTGAAGTTTCTGACTTATGTTGTTGAGGGTCATCCACTTGATCACCGGTTTTGACATTTGCTTGACTTTCAGAATCTTTGAGATTCAAATCTGCAATAGCTGTTGGACGAATATTGGGGCAAGTATACCCAGTCGTACAAGTAATAAAGAGGTAAGAGGGATATCGTTCCCACGAGGACCGAGACAATTACTAGCACGTACCAAATCAACTACTATCTAAGCGAATCTTTGGATGGAAGGGAGCTCAATATTAAATACCAAGCCCAACAAGAGTTAAAATAAACAAAATAAAAGGAAAAAGTTCTTTGAGGATTTTCAGCAAACACTTGGAATGCAGAAAAAAAGATTCTTCAAATATGAAAGATGTTGGGATTAAACTTCACTAAACCTTAGCCTCATGCAATACCAAGAACACCAATCCAGTTTATGCTTCAAATATTAAAATCAACCCATGATAGTGTGATTTTGCATCATATTTCTTGTAAATTTTTTGCATGCATTTTCATATAGTTTAGGCATGATTAGTTTGATTTTTATTAGTTTTTACCTTGGAACGGGTGAGGCGGTTTCTTGGTGTTGTTTTGCAGGAATTTAAGGAAAAATGCTCAAGATTAGCCATGATGGATCTTGGATGAAGACAGAGCTTGAAAAGTGAAGAAAATGACCCAAGCAGAGTCCATCACGGCCTAGCCGTGATGACCATCACGGCCTTGCCGTGATGACCATCACGGCCGTGATCGAGCAATAATTGAGAACAAAGAAGGCAAAAGTCAGAAGCTGTCACGGCCTAGCCGTGATCCCTATCATGACCGTGACAGGATAATTGAGTCAGAACCCTCCTAGGCAGAATCTATCACGGCCTAGTCGTGATGCCTAGCACGGCCGTGGCAGACCAATTGGTGGAGACAGAAGAGATCACGGCCTAGCCGTGACGAGTGTCACGGCCGTGACAAACATATTTTGAAAGCGCGCCCAAGGCAGAAAGCGTCACGGCCTGGCCGTGATGGCCATCACGGCCTGGCCGTGATGGCCATCACGGCCGTGACCCGAATCCTGATTTATAAAAAGGCACAGGCAGAACAGAAGGAACCGGTTTTGAAACCCTCAAACACTCTCTCTGAACCAAGGGCAGCTGCACAAGGATTCCATGGAGCTTCTTCTCCTCTTCATCTCTATTTCTGTAGTTTTGGCTATGATCATGAGTAGCTAAACTCCCATTGCTGGGGTTAGGTGTAGCTAATTCTGAATCATCCATGTATTTGACTTGATTTTGTAATACAGTTTTTTCTCTTTATGAGTGATTGATTTCTATGCCTAATGCTTGTTGTGGCTAGCACCCCCATGACTTGATTATTGTTTTGGTATGCAATTGGAAAATTCGTATTAGAACGAGAACTGAAATCAACCACCTATTAAACCTTGTATCTAGGAATAGATTTAGATTTATTAGCAATCGTGTAATCCCCAATCATCATGCAAAATCATTAATCTAGGCCACCTAAGGAATTAGGGTCTATTAGTGGATTTAGGCTCTTGTCATCCGAGGAATCGGGGCTTGAGTAATCTAGTGGATTGATTGTCATAATTGAAGTAGAAACTGTTTATTAATCATTGCATTGCATGGGGATGAAGTTTAGTGAACCTAATCCCAACATCGGTCATAGATTTGAAGAATTCTTTTACTGCCTTCCAAGTGTTTGACAGAAATTCTCAAAGAACTTTTCTTTTTAATTTGTTTATTTTAGGTTTTGAATCTGATTTGGCTTGGTATTTAGTATAGAGCCCCCTTCAATCCAAATATCCGCTTAGATAGTAATTGATTCGGTACGTGCTAGTACTTGTCACAGTCCTCGTGGGAACGATAATCGGTCTTACCACCGTATTACTTGCACGACTAGGTATACTTGCCCAGATTTTGTCTCAACAAGTTTTTGGGAGACTTGGACCTAGGAGATTTTTCTCTGTGGGGACTTTTTACACAGAACAAAAAATAAAGAGACTTGGAGGTTGCGGCTAGGGGAAGGATTTGCACCTTAAAAAGGTGGTTTTTGTCTGCTCTTGGATCGGAAGAAGAATTGGAGGATTTGTCATGAGTTTCTTCATCTCTTCTCTCTTTCTCTTTTGTAAATTCTATTACTATGAGTAGCTAAATCTCTTTTGTTGGGATTAGATGTAGCCAAACTGAAATAACATGTAATTGCCTTGACTGATTAATCTGTGTTTATGTTTCTCTATTAGTGATTGATTTCCATGCTTAATGCCTGTTGTGGCTAGCACCCCCATGACTTGATTAGTGTTTTGGTATGCAATTGGAAAATTCATATTAGAACCAGAACTGAAATTAATCACCTAGTAACCCTTGCGTCTAGGAATGGAGTTTGGTTTACTAGTAATCGCGTAATCCCTTATCTTAATGCAAATTCATTAATCTAGGTCACCTAAGGAATTAGGGTCTATTAGTGGATTTAGGCTCTTGTCATCTGAGGAATCAGGGCTTGAGTAATCTAGTGGGTTGATTTTAATATTTGAAGCATGAATGGGAGGTATCTAGTCCAGGTAGTGCATGAGGCAGAGGTTTGGTGAAGTCTAGTCCCAACATATCCTTTTCGCATTCCAAGCGCTCAACAAAAATACAAAAATATTTTGATTGTTTTCTTTTATTTATTTTGAATTCTCATCATAGTCGAGATAGTTGCTGAATTTGTGAATTGGTAATTGACATCCAATCCTCGTGGGAACGATAATCGGTCTTACCACCGTATTACTTGCACGACTGGGTATACTTGCGCATATTCGTCCAACAACCCATAAGACTACTCAAGCCCTAATTCCTTAGATGACAAGAGCCTAAATCCCCTAATTAAACCATAATTCCTTAGGTGACCTGATTAGTGAATTTACATTAAGAGTAGGGATTACACGATTACTAATAAACCAAAATCCATTCCTAGATGCAAGGTTTACTAGGTGATTAATTCCAGATCAAGAATTGATAAGAACGTCCCCATTGCAAATAAAATCTCAAAATCGATTCACGGATGATCAGACCACAAAATGCATTAAGCATACGAATCAAACACTAATAAGAAGGCATAAACATAGATTAATACATCAAGGCAATTACATGAAGTTTAGTTTAGCTACATCTAATCCCAACAAAAAGGGAATTTAGCTACTCAAGATAATAGAGAAAGCCAAAACCAGAGAAATAGAAACAAAGGGGAGAAGGAACTCCATGGAGGCTTTCCACAGCAGCCATTGCAGCCCCCTGGCTCAGAGAAGATGTCTTTTTAGGGTAAAAGTCTGGTCTGGTAAAAGTCTATCTGTAACACCCTCCCCTGGGCATTACTTAAGTAACACGTGCGACAATAAAATTAAAATATAATTTGCTGGTGCTTTCTGAAAATAACTTAGATAAGTACATAAGTGTTTGAAATTGGTTATAAAAAAAATTTTGTCATGACTCCACACCTCAACCTTAATTGACACTCAAATTTAATATCATAGCTTGGCAAGCCTATTTAATTTAAAGAATATACTTAAATGCAAGCTATTAGTTTTACAAGAATTTTGACAGAGTCTCCTCTGTAATTTGGACATCTCAAACAAAATAACACCTGTTAAAATATTTGCAATTTCTCTCCAGAATTCCAGTCATACCAATTTCAATCAGGCATCAATACATAAAAATAATAGCTATAGTCAAAAGCTTTACAAAACTAAAAGAAATAGCTTAGATTTTTCATTCAAAAGATACGCTCTCCGAGCTATAGACATTCCATTTTAAAATAAAGGCTCTCTGAGCCAAACTTGTACATACTATCACAATAATCTAAGTCTCAACCCTAAGCTGGTCGTTCTAAAAGTTATTCCGCAAGTAATACCTCATCAAGCAACTACATCTAAGTCTCTGAGTGACTTAGAAAGACTCCTCTGCACCATCTGTGATAGAGTACCCAGGGTACAATATCGAACTTAGAAGAATCCTGAAATGTTTGTAAGGGTGAGATACCGACAAATGGATATATCACACAACAACCATACACATGATACATGCATCACATAATCATGTAAGCATTTTAAATCATGCATATACATAACATAACAGTGTTATAACAAAGGGTTTCAAACCCGAACAGTCGGTTTTATAAAGAGAATGCATGGCACTTCAATATTCAACTCTATTTTGATACCTAATCTCCGGAGATCCCACAACTTTCTGTTTCGTTTCAAGCTGATCAGGCTCGCACATGGCGCATTGTAAAAAGGAATAAAACAATGCCCAAGAAAATAAATGGTGCACATCCCCATTCCCGATAGGATGTTCATGCCAGCACCTAACACAATTGTGCACATCCCCATTCCCGTTAGGATGCTCATGCAAAGCAAGACACAATTGTGCACATCCCCATTCCCGTTAGGATGCTCATGCAAAGCAATGACACTATTCCATAATTAGAAAATAGCGGCACATCACATAACACACTGGTCTCACTCAGATATGCCAGGGTTATAAATCAAAATTTGACTCATTGTTCTCACACATGTACAGAGCCACAATGGTCACTGCGAATTATGGAATTTATTTTCCATAACCTATTGCGTCACTCGGATTGCAATAGTTAACGCATAAAATTGGACACTCAGTCCTATAAAAGATACATTGATCCACTCCGGACCTCAATGATCATCATCTCCTGGCACGTCTGCCATATACATTGATCCACTCTGGATTCAATGCCCATTTACATGACACAATTGCCATTGAATGCATGAGAAAAACTTTTATTCTCGTTTGTTTTCTTTGTCGTAATAATCTTTCCTCGTCGAAGCACAAAGCTTAACGACCTTGCTTAATTCTTTTAATTAAGACTTTTCACTTAAAACAAATACAGGACACACAGTCCAAGTCTTTTAATCTCAACATAGGACACACAGTCCGAATGCTCAATCACGATGCCCTTAAACCGATGCACCAGTTTTAGGCTCGCGGATATGGAACTCACACTGTCCACATCAACTTAGGACACACAGTCCAAAAACAAAACTTTACAGGACACTCCGTCCCCTGACACAGATCCTTGATCTACGTGTCCATACAACACTAGAACCCCGACGTCTCGGTTTCTAGGCTAATTTATCAACTTGTAAAACATTTCGCTCAGTGAAAATCAAAACCAAAACAAAACCTCGGTCACTTATCCAAGTAACCGGAACGTTTCCAAAATTATTTGGGAGAAAATCCTTTTCCTTGGCAAAATCTTTTCTAAAACATCTAGGAAATTCATTTATAATTGAAATTCATTGATGGAATAAAGTTAAATATTTTCAAAAGGTCTTTCCTTCATAATAAATATTTTCAAAGGGTCTTTCATTCATAAAGCACACCGTTCGAAAAGGTTTTCTCTCGTACAAAACTTTTTATCATAAAAATATGGTTTCCTTCAACTCAAAATCACTTTAAAATTTTTCTAAAACAAAAGAATCTTATTCTTCTGAAGTAAGCACTTTAAACAATGAACTTTTATAAGTGAACCCAAAACTTTCAAAATTCTATTCAAGGCTTATTAAGGCTTTTAATCCTTATCATTATTAGGCACAGACTCAAGTCTGGCTTCTCAAACTTCAATCAACAACAATAACATCACAGTCAATCATGTATATATAATTCATATATATCACAGTTAATCACATATATATAATTCACAACACTTTAAAGCAACAAATATTCAATCTCCAAGTAATAACCACAATGGTTCAACATAAACAAGTTATTCAAGTATTGGCTAAACATCACAATAATATTCACAGAAATCAATTACACACATGCATATAGTTATTGAATATCCCTAGGTAACTCCCCTTACCTGTTGAAGACTCGAACTAAAGGTTTCAAATAATCTCCCGATTTGATCCGGTTTCCTCCATCGGCTTTAGATCAAACCAACTCGATCGATTCCTTCATAACGAATTGCAACCAAAATAAATCAAAATCAAACAACAACACACTTAAATCAATGGGGTTAGGGTTCGGCTTCACCAAATTTTCTAGGTTAGGAAACTTAAAATTTGATTAACTTAGGGATTAATGATCCGTAAGTTACTTAAGCATGATTATGAACCAAGAACATGAACTAAAACTCATCTAGTTCCAAGAACTAGGGTTTCGGCCAAGGGCTGAGTTTGGAGTTAGAAATCTCTAAAATTTCTAAACTCTTGGATTTAATCAACATACAAAACCTAGAGTTAGATTCAAGTGTTACAAACAACTTTTGAATCATAAAACCAACAAGTGCTCATACCTAGGGTTTCGGTTTTTGAAGAATTAAATAGGCTCAAGTTTGATTTTTGATCTTCTACATACTTGAATACAAGAACTATCAAGATATAATCATGAATCAAGACATGAAATTGAAACAAAACCTAAGAACACCATATTGACCTAGATTCGGCCCAGTCCAGAAATTAGGGAAAGAAATTTCTCATGATCTTGTGCTTCTAGATGATGAAAATAGAGATGATTATAAGATCATAGCAATTGGTTTCATGTCAAAAGGATTTTTCTAGAATTAGTTATGAATTTTTGAATCTAGTTCCATGAACTTTGAACAAATGAAGAACATATGAATCTTAGTCATGAATCTACAAAAGTTGTGAAAAGAAATGATTCAAATGTCAAGAGAAGAAGTTTATACCTCTTGATGATTCAAGGGAAGCAAGATTTGGATGATGTTCTTCACAAATTTCTCATGGTGTTCTTGAGAAACTTAAGGGAGAAGATGAACATAGTTAGGGTTTAGAACAGTTTTGGTATTTTGGGTGGATCTCTCAACATACTTATCCGTTTTGGATGATCTTTATGTCGTTGGAAATAATAGCGAAAGATGAACAACTTTCATGTTGAAAGTTTTCCGAGATTCAAAATAGAAACTGATAAGAATTGCTATGCAAAATCGGACGAGTTATGAACTTTTTGGAGCAAAGAACATGAAAATGGAAAAATGGCTTAAGGAAGAAGACAACTTATTTAAAGGAAGAAGAATCCAAACTTAAGGAAGAAGAAATCAAAACTTAATGAAGAAGAAATCAAAACTTGGTGAAGAAGAATTCAAAACTTGGTGAAGAAGAATTCAAAACTTGGTGAAGAAGAAATGAATACTTGGTGAAGAAGAAATTAATACTTGGTGAAGAAGAAATGAATACTTGGTGAAGAAGAATTCAAAACTTAAGGAAGAAGGTGTTGGTGCCGTGGGGGTTGGGCAAGAGTTTTGGGTCAATTTGTCAAATGACATTTTGTAGAAATTGTCATAAAAAGACAAGGGTATTTTGGTCATTTCATAACAAAATTAAATGTTGCCATAAATGTGCCATTTATTGCCATTTATGATAGGACAAACTCGTCATAAATGCTTGTCAAGTTGGTCAATCCAATGTCTCTGCTACTTTGCCGACTTCCCGATTCATCTGACTCAGGCTCTGCCTAGAGACATCTCGTCGTATAGGCCCGCAACAAACATAATATTTTAAATTTTTTTCCAAAATTTCCAAAACTTTCAGTATCGTAGTAAATACGATAAAAATATTTTTCATCTCGTTCACGATTCAAAATTAGGTCTTCTGAGCAGTAAACTTTTACTGTCAGTGAAAACACAGAAAACAGCAGACCGGCTTCCGACTGAGTTTTCAACCAAAAACTTCCCTGTAACCTTAAAAAAAATAAGTATAACAAGGAAATGACCTTGGTTTATCCAAAATCATTTTCTAAGTCTCGGATAAAAATATATATTTATATATTTATTACCGATATTACGAAACAGCGAAAATCGGGGTGTTACACTGTCCCTTTTCATTCTGCCCCTGATGCCTTATTTATAGAATTGGATTCAAATAACGCGCGTCACGACCGTGATGGCCATCACGGCCAGGCCGTGACGGGTTCTGCCATGGGCGCGCTTTCAATTTTTGGATTATCACGGCCGTGGTGGTCATCATGGCTAGGCCGTGATCAGTTCTTCCTGTTGAGGGTCTGGCTCAGCTGACCTATCACGGCCGTGATGGGCATCACGGCTAGGTCGTGATGGCTTCTGACTTTTGCCTTCTCTATTTTCAGCTCTGCTTGATCATGGCCGTGATGGGCTCTGTTTGGCTCATTTTCTTTACTTTTCAAGCTCTATCTTCATCCAAGCTCCATCATGGTCAATATTGAGCATTTTACCCTTAATTTCTGCAAAACAACACCACAACACCGCCTTACCCGTTCCAAGATAAAAACTAACTAAAAATCAAATTAAATATGCCTAAACTATATGAAAATGCATGCAAAATGCAAATGAAATATGCGGTGAAATCACACTCATCAAATCACCCCAAGCTTAAGATTTTTGCTTGTCCTCAAGCAATCACCAAGGCCAGAAGATATAAATAATCAGAGCATGGATAGTGAACCAAGAACCCGAGTAACTAATCCAAGTAACAGGCCTTTTCAAATAATTCACCAAGAGACAATCAATTTCAAGTCCAATTAGAAGCTTAGGTTTCCTAGACCCATATTCTCACTGATTCGGGCACTCTTTCTCACCTCACTCAAGTGTTTAAGGATATAATATATGACAATTCGCTCAATTTCCTCAAGGAATGAATTCTACCATAAGCTTGACAATTAACCAAATCTCTACTTTATTAATGAAAACAAATAAGAATCAAGAGGTCTTTTACTTTGGTTGTAACAGGGCCGTGGGATTAATCGTTAGGTGGGGAAATCAAGAAAAGGAAATTTCAAGAAGGCTAAACAAAATATCAAGCATTGCAAAGCATGACACCTTCTAAAATACCTTTTTGGGTTTTGATTCATTTTTCCACCTTTCCTTCTTTCTTTTTATTTTATTTCTCACTTCCTTTTGTCATCCCCTTCTCTATATTCTCTCTTTTCTTTTCTTTTTCTTTTTTTAAGAAGAAGGGGAGATTTTCAACTCAAGAGAAATATTTTCTAACTTTCTCATCCCATACTTTTTCAAACTACCTTTTTACCCTTTCTGTAATACTTTAAAAGGTGCCATACCAAGCATCATTCATCAAAGTAATTCAAGGTACCAAGAAAAGTATTTTATTCTTTTAGGCTCAAAATTGAGCAACTAAGGGGTAGCATTTAGTCATTCAAAGCTCAGAAGGCCGGAAAAATACCTATTGCCTCAATCATTTTCAAAAATGTTTTCAAAAATTTTTAAGCTTCAAAACGGTTTCAAGTCAAGTTCTAGAGAATACAATCCAAGAGGAATTAAAACACTCTATCACAAAGAATGGGGTAGATTTAGTGAGTACCCCTTTTTGGCTCAAAAGTCTCACATTTAGTAGTTCAAAAATCAATGAGAAACACAAATCTACGGAACCACATGCTAATTATCAACTATCAAAGATCATCTCAAGAATTTTTATTTGTAGCCTTATCACAAGAATAAAAAATTGGGTTCAAAAATTCACTATCTCAAGTTAATTGGCACTCAGTTCTCACAGTTGGATGCATAATCTAAGCAAGGGGCAATCTAATCATGTGATCATGTAAAATTATGCCTATATGAATGCAAAATGAAAAATGCAAAAATTTGCAAAAATACCCCTACCCCAAGCTTAAAAACTTAGATTGTCCCCAATGTAAATAATCAAGTCAGAGATAGGAGAAAAATGGAACAACTTACCGAGGTGGTAGCGGGTGTTGGCTCACATGCCTAGGCAAAGGAGGCTGGAAATTGTGTCACGGCCGTGATGCTCATCACGGGCAGGCCGTGATCAATTCTGGTTCATAGGGGCTGGCCTGTCACGGTCGTGACCTGTATCACGGCTAGGTCGTGATACTCTCTGATCTTCAGGGTCCTCTCATCACGCCTGTGATGGGTATCACGGCTGGGCCGTGATCCTTTCTGATCTTCATGGCTGGCTCATCACGGCCGTGACCAGTGTCATGGCCTGGGCGTGATGGTTGCTGACTTCGTTTGTCCTTGCCCTTTTTGCTTCTCCTTCCTTCTTACCCTGAAAACACTTAACAAATCTATTAATTTATGATCTTTTTCCTCTTGATCTTCTCAAATTATTCAACAGTTAAATTCAAAAACAAATGGAAAAGGAAAAGAAAACTTGGGTTGCCTCCCAATAAGCGCTTCTTTAACGTCACTAGCTTGACAGGCCTAGGATCCTCCTCCCAGATCCCATGGCTTGTGGAGTGGCAATTGCAGAAGCAATATGAATCTACCCTCGGTTCCTTCTGGGTCAAATGGCAAGTGATAAACTCCGTTTTTGACCTCTTCAGGCATAAATGTTCCATGAAGCACATGAGGTTGTACTTCTGGAGCCAATTTTGTAGTATCCACACATGCATGCAAACCAATATATTTATTCAAGGCAGCAATAACAGGTTTCTTGGCAAGCATGGTGAAATATAGATCCTCTTTGCTCTCCACCCCATGTTCTTTTTCTTGTGACTCATCTTCCACTACCACCTCATCTACACTTTGATCCATCCCCACAACCATATTTTGCTCAGATAATGCTTCATGTGGGTCTTGTACCAACTGTTTGCAAATTTCCTCAACTTGCCTTTTGAAGTTTTGCATCAGAGCTTCGATACAATCACAATTGGCTCTTGCTTTGGCCTCAGAGATGGATAGCTCTTGGGAATATTGTTCTAGAGCAACTTTCAAAGGTGTTTGCTCATTCCATTTCCATTCCTCCTCGTGCTTCATTATTACACTATAAGCTTGTGCGTGAGGGCATCGATATCCCCAGAGCCTGTAGTCTCCCATGACTACATTAGGCCCAAAGAGATATTTTGTAACACCGTCCAAGGTTGGAAAATAATAAGTCTCCATAGGTTGCATCCACCTTGCACAAACAAAACTCAAAAGAAAAAATCAAATATATACAAAAAAATGAATATAAAAAATGTCTAAAGTAAAAACATAAAATTGTGCTTAAATTAGTAATCGAAATGGGTATGCTAATATTGACACTCAATCCCCGACAACGGCACCAAAAACTTGTTGGACGAATCTTGGGGCAAGTATACCCAGTCGTACAAGTAATAAAGAGGTAAGAGGGATATCGTACCCATGAGGACTGAGACAATTACTAGCACGTACCAAATCAACTACTATCTAAGCAAATCTTTGGATGGAAGGGAGCTCAATACTAAATACCAAGACCAACAAGAGTTAAAATAAACAAAATAAAAGGAAAAAGTTCTTTGAGGATTTTCAGCAAACACTTGGAATGCAGAAAAAGAGATTCTTCAAATATGAAAGATGTTGGGATTAAACTTTACTAAACCTTAGCCTCATGCAATACCAAGAACACCAATCTAGTTTATGCTTCAAATATTAAAATCAGCCCACAAGACTACTGAAGCCCTAATTCCTTGGATGACAAAAGCCTAAATCCCCTAATTAAACCCTAATTCCTTAGGTGGCCTAATTAGTGAATTTGCATTAAGAGTAGGGATTACACGATTACTAATAAACCAAAATCCATTCCTAGATGAAAGGTTTACTAGGTTATTAATTCCAGATTAAGAATTGATAAGAACGTCCCCATTGCAAATCAAATCTCAAAATCGATTCATGGATGATCAGACCACAAAAAGCATTAAGCATAGGAATCAAACACTAATAAGAAGGCATAAACATAGATTAATACATCAAGGCAATTACATGAAGTTCAGTTTAGCTACATCTAATCCCAACAAAAAGGGAATTTAGCTACTCAAGATAATAGAGAAAGCCAAAACCAGAGAAATAGAAACAAAGGGGAGAAGGAACTCCATGGAGGCTTTTCACAGCAGCCACAACAGCCCCCTGACTCAGAAGATGTCTTTTTAGGGTAAAAGTCTGTCCCTTTTCATTCTGCCCCTGATGCCTTATTTATAGAATTGGATTCAAATAACGCGCGTCACGGCCGTGACGGGTTCTGCCATGGGCGCGCTTTAAATTTTTGGATTATCACGACCGTGATGGTCATCACGGCTAGGCCGTGATCAGTTCTACCTGTTGAGGGTCTGGCTCAGCTGACCTATCACGGCCGTGATGGGCATCACGGCTAGGCCATGACGGCTTCTGACTTTTGCCTTCTCTATTTTCAGCTCTGCTTGATCATGGCCGTGATGGTCATCACGGCTAGGCCGTGATGGTCATCACGGCTAGGCCGTGATGGGCTCTGTTTGGCTCATTTTCTTCACTTTTCAAGCTCTATCTTCATCTAAGCTCCATCATGGTCAATCTTGAGCATTTTACCCTTAATTTCTGCAAAACAACACCACAACACCGCCTTACCCGTTCCAAGATAAAAACTAACTAAAAATCAAATTAAATATGCCTAAACTATATGAAAATGCATGCAAAATGCAAATGAAATATGCGGTGAAATCACACTCATCAATAGCTTCATCAAGCTCTGATAATTTCTTATCGGGCTACTTATCATCAAATTTAACTTGTATACATTCTTCTACTACTAAGGTTCTAGAATTGTAAACTCTAAACCATTTTGATGAGTCAGAATACCCTAACAGAATTCCATTATCTACTTTAGCATCAAACTTACCATGTTGATCTTTAGTATTCAATATATAGCATTTACAACCAAAAGGATGAAAGTAAGATATGTTGGGTTTTCGACCTTTCCACAATTCATAAGGAGTCTTATTCAAGATTGGTCTAATGTATATTCTGCTCTGAATATAGCAGGCAGTATTAACAGCTTCAGCCCAGAAGTGCTTGGGGACAGAGTTGTCATTGAGCATTGTTCTAGCCATCTCTTGAAGAGATCTGTTCTTTCTCTCTTCCACACCATTTTGCTGTGGTGTTCTAGGTATTGAGAAGTTGTGAAGTATACCACTTTCTTCACAGAACTTTTGAAATACCTCATTTTCAAACTCTCCCCCATGGTCACTTCTGATTGAAGTGATACACATGCTTTTTTCATTCTGTACCCACTATCACATAATTGACTTATACTTAGTAGATTGTGTTTTAAACCATTAACTAAAAGAACATTATTAATGGAGGGAAAATGATGTTTACCAATTTTACCTTTTCCAAAGATCTTTCCTTTCTGATTACCTCCAATGGTAACCCAGCCACTATATCCGTGTTTAAGGTCTTGGAACATACACCTTTCTCTCGTCATGTATCGTGAGTAACAACTGTCCAAGTACCAGGATGTGTGTTTCTTTCCTGTTGTTAAGCAAGTCTGCAACAGGAACAATCTTATCTTTAGGTACCCAGATTGACTTGGGTCCTTTCTTGTTAGTAGTCACAGGACGAGCATGTTTAATTTGCTTGTGATGTATGCATCTAGATGTTATATGACCGTTTTTTCCACATACTTTACAGTAAGTATTGGACGAGCTAATTCTAGTTTTAACATGTTGTGTTTGACCTTTTGAAGCTCTATTATGTGCATGTGGTTTTGGCTTTTTACGAGATGCTCCAATCTTTTCTTTATCATAACCAAGGCCAGATTTATAATGAGGGGACCTAGAATACCTTAAAATGAAACTTAGTTTATCTGAGCCACCTACAACTTTAGACAGAGTATCTGTAATAAGCCTCAATCTTATCTAGTTTTATAACTAGTAAGACCATGAATTTTTGTGCTAAATGTTTGAGTTTAATCTCGTTTTCGCCTAAATTTGACTTTAATTGTCCTCGAGCAACATTTTGAGTCATTTAAATAGTTTTTAGTAATTTTAGTTATTTTTGAGTCAAATAAAGCATTTAATGCTATTATTTATTTTCAGGTTAAAAATGAAGCTCAAGGAAACTTGGAAAATTGAAGAAAACAAGAAAAATGGAAATTTCAAGGTCTCGCCCCACGAGACAGACACAGGAAATGTGAGAACATTCTGTCTCGCCCCGCGAGACAGTCTTCGCCCCGAGGATATTCAAATCTGCTTGCAACCAAAATCACATGAATTAAAATTATGCATGAGTCCACATGATGGTTTTGAGTCCAAATCAAATTGGACTTGGATTATTATGTTAAAAGATAATTCAAATTGGAATTGAGATAAAAGATTGGAATATTTTGCCATTAAGTGCAAGTTCCACATGAAGATTTGTTGTTGAATTAATATGGAAACTAATCATGTACAGGACCTTGTGATCATATGCAATTTGACCAAATCATCCAATGATATTTGCGCAATATATGTAGAAGAGAGAAAGGAATTCAATGTGGATTTGGTTCCTTTTTGGCAAATTGATGATGACAAAAATCACATGCAGCAACATAAATATCTTTTAGCAATTTGATTACAATTGAAATTTGGTTATTTGCAAGGAAACCTGGGATCCATGCGTCTTCAATTTTGGATTGAATTAGAAGATTAGGAGATTCGAGAATGCAATATATATATATATATATATATATATATATATATATATATATATATATATATAGCACAGCGTGAGTCCAGGAGGAGGAGAAGCGCAGGGATGCAGAACAGTAGCGCGGAGCAATGAGGGGCTAGGACAGTCACAGTAGCACATAGTCCCAGTTTTATAGTTTAGATCTTTTTCTTCTTTTCCTTGTTTCTCTTGGAGCTGTGTCTCCATTAGTTTATGATTATTTTCTGTTCTCTTTTCATTTATTTATGAATGTGATGAGTAGCTAATCCTCTTTTCTGAGGGATCGATGAAGCCGCTCATGACAGCATAGTTTCAATGTGATGTTTTCTTCTCCCTATTTTAATTCTTGTTTCTTAATTCTGATTTGATTGATTTAATCAAAAGTGCACATGGTTAACTAGTCAAGCGTGGTGAGTCCAACCGGAGATTCATGCTTAGGACTTGAATTAGGAACACAAATTGAATATTGCAAGAATTAGAATAGCAGATTTGTGCAATCATTATAGGGAACCAACAACTTAATGAATCTTTCTCTCTCCTCTATGACTTGGTCAAATATTAGTTATCTTCTTCAAATCTAGATAAATTGGTCACCCAATCCTTGTGTTCGATACTCGATAATTTACTTACCGTTTTAATTATTACTTACTTCGATCCGGTACACTTGCCGGAGCCCATCAAGTTTTTGACACCGTTACCGGGGTTTGGCTTAACCAATTTTCTTTATTTGAAGACAATAATTATTTTTGAACAAGTCAAAATTATTCTTTTTACTTTTTGTTGTTATTTTCTATTTAATTTCTTTGTTTTCACTTGGTCTTGTGAGTTTTTGTGTATGCAAGGTACCGTTCTATCCGGGAAATTTGCTATACAACCCAGAAAGTCGTAGGACCCCCCAAAAAAAAGGTGAAGAAACACATGGACCATCATTACTATCCAAGCTGGAAATATCAAATCGATTGGATCGTGTTTGATGGGATTACCAACAAGCATGTGAAGATATACTCCAAGGGGGAATGGAAATCCTACTTATCATTTTTGCAACCACCACCACACTTCGAGTTGAACCCCGATTTACTAGAGATTCTTTGGGATATAGATGCTTATCTTTTGAGCTTGAGCATAGAGCGTAACAAGGAATAAATAAGTGAATTATTTCAGAGTATTGAAAAGCGGGATGGGGAACTTGCTAAAGAGTTTCGGACATCACTAAGCGATAACTTTCAGAAGTTAGAAGAGCAAGCCAGTGAATTTTCCAAATTGCTAACAGCAAGGCCACACAAGACTCAAATTGAAGAGAACGTTTTTTTCTAGCACGAACTTAAATGAAGATGAAGTGGTGGTGGAAGATGATTCGAGATGAGAGGATCATGAAGAGGACTGCAAGAAGGAAATATCTCCTATTGTTCCTTTGCAGGGGACAAATGAGACCAATCATGTGGAAAATACTCTTCTCACCATTCCTATTGTGGAGCCTAGAAATTCTGAATTGGATAAGTATGTTGGTTTGCATACGCGTGTGGAAATAACAAAGTTGGTGCCTTCCATATATCTACCACATTACCTTCTGAAAACACCAACTTTGGAGATCAAGTCATTGCCTAAGAATTTGAAGTTTTCATCAATAGCGGCAAAGACTCTAAGATCGCCCCAAGAAGTTATGGTTCTGGTGCTTCATGGAGAAACTAATTACATAAAGGCCATTCTTGGAGTAGGTGACTTACCATTTGATTTGACTCGGGAGGAAGTAAGCTCATCATGGCAATTAAAGAAGTCAATGGAATCTCTTCACACTTGCTTATTTCATCTCCACTCCACAAGCCATGGGATCCAGGAGGAAGGACTTACATTTTGAGCATCTCTTGGCCTTTGTACCACAGGCTATGGGATCCGGGTGGAAGCGTCTTCAATGAGTTTTTCTAAACCCTCCTCTTTTAATTATTTTCTTTGCTTTGCTTTAAGTTATAAGTGTGTGAGTCTTGTGTTGATAAGTTTGAATGGATTTTTAATTGAATTTAGCATAGATGGATTGCATGATATATGTTGATTTTTGATGATTTCCCCCTGAGTTTTGAAAATTGAAAATTGATCCCCATTTGAAAAATTGAAAAATAAACCTTGAGAAATTTTATTGTGATTGCATGATTTATTACAAGTTTGAGGTGAAGGGGTGCACACATTAAGGATGTATCTCGGTCAAATAATTTACTAAAAATATCTAGGTGAGGAATTTGAGCCTCCAACATTGTTTTTAAATTGTGTGGACACTTTTAATTTGCACTTTCCCGGATTTGGTTGAATCTTTGCATGGTTTGTATATCTATATGTTGCATCAAATGATTTAGGCAATTTTCTTTCCAATAACTACTTGGCCTAAAATAAACCAACCTTGATGCATGTTCCCTAGTTAGCCACATTGAGCCTTAAAGCCTTTTATTTTTAATAACCTTATGTTATAAGCCAAAAATCCGGAAAAACCATGTTAGCCCAATCTTATGATTTAGGAGAGCATGGATGCTTAGAAAGACAAAGGTTGTAGGAAACTAAGTTTGGGGTGGCTACAAGGGTTCGATATGCATTTTTGGTTCAGAAAAAGAAAAATAAAGGTTGAAGCCAAAGGCAAAAAGGCTTAAAGAAGAAAAGAATTGCAAAAATGCCAAAAAGGGCAAAGTGAAAAAAAGATGTCAAAGGAAATAGGTCGTAGCCACCCAAGTATGAAAAAGAAAAAATGGAAAAAGGAATTAGAGTGAAAATATAAATATAAAAAGTTTCACGCTCTCTTAATTCCTAGGGACATAATGCCTAGATCCTTTCTATATCCTACCTTTAGACAGGCCCCATTAAAACCTTTAAAAGACATTTTGATGTTGCATACATGTTTTTGTGGGAACTTTGTTTGAGATGAAAATCAAATTCATGGAAAGTGCTCTAGAAATGTGAAATTGAGTGAAAATTGACAACCTAGATAATTGAGTGAATGAGCGAATTACTAAATGCCCTTGTGAGGAAGGCAATTGTTTGAAATTGGTGATCTCCCTTATGTGTGTAACTTAGATCCTTTGCTTGGATTGATGATTGCATGAATGATGGATTTTTTTTTGTTTGAAGTAAATGAATGTGGGGATTACATTGATGAAAAGGGGGAAACATTGGATTAGAAAATTGAATTGTTAAAATTGCATGAAATTTGTGCGAAAACAATTGAGTCCATTGAGCTTACCCAGTTTTGAGTCTTTTTGAGTTTTAGTTTGCTTTGGGACAAGCAAAGTTTAAGTTTGGGGGTATTTTGATAAGCCTCTCTCTTATCTAGTTTTATAACTAGTAAGACCATGATTTTCGTGCTAAATGTTCGAGTTTAATCTCATTTTCGCCCAAATTTGGCTTTAATTGTCCTCGAGCAACATTTTGAGTCTTTTAAATAATTTTTAGTAATTTTAGTTATTTTTGAGTCAAATAAAGCATTTAATGTTATTCTTTATTTTCAGGTTAAAAGTGAAGCTCAAGGAAACTTGGAAAATTGAAGAAAACAAAAAAAAAGGGAAATTTCAAGGTCTCGCCCTGCGAGACAGTTCTCGCTCTGTGAGCCAAACACTGGAAATCTGAGAGCCTTCTGTCTCGCCCCGCGAGACAGTCTTCGCCCCGTGGATATTCAAATCTGCTTGCAACCAAAGTCACGTGAATTAAAATTATGCAGGACATGATGGTTTTGAGTCCAAATCAAATTGGATTTGGATTATTATTTTAAAAGATAATTCAAATTGGAATTGAGATAAAAGATTGGAATATTTTGCCATTAAGTACGGGTCCCACGTGAAGATTTGTTGTTGAATTAATATGGAAACTAATCATGTACAGGACCTTGTGATCATATGTAATTTGACCAAATCAACTAATGATGTTTGCGCAATATATGTAGAAGAGAGAAAGGAATTCAATGTGGATTTGGTTCATTTTTGGCAAATTGATGATGACAAAAGTCACGTGCAGCAACATACATATCTTTTAGCAATTTGATTACAATTGAAACTTGGTTATTTACAAGGAAACCTGGGACCCACGCGTCTTCAATTTTGGATTGAATTAGAAGATTAGGAGATTCAAGAATGACACACACACACACACGCACGCACACACACACACACACACATATATATATAGGGAGCGTATCAAGTGAGAGCTGATAGTTATTGTGAGAAATGAGAACAATCAATCATAACCATCAAATAAATATTGACGGCACAGATTAGTTTTGTCATTAAAAACGTCACATGCCATCTCAGTTTCATTAAAATTAGTTTTCTCCCTCAGGTGTTCTCTCTTTCTCTCTGATCTATATATATATAGAGAGAGAGCACAGCGTGAGTCCAGGAGGAGTAGCGCAGGGGCACAGAACAGTAGCACCGAGCAGTGGGAGGCTAGCGCTGTCACATTAGCGCATAATCCTAGTTCCATAGTGTAGATCTTCTTCTTCTTTTCCTTGTTTCTCTTGGAGCCGCGTCTCCATTAGTTTAGGATTATTTTCTGTTCTCTTTTCATTTATTTTGTTATGAACGTGATGAAAAGCTAATCCTCTTTTCTGAGGGATCGATGAAGCCGCTCATGACAGCATAGTTTCAATGTGATGTTTTCTTCTCCCTATTTTAATTCTTGATTCTTAATTATGATTTGATTGCGTTAATCAAAAGTGCACGTAGTTAACTAGTCAAGCATGGTGAGTCTGACCGGAGATTCACGCTTAGGACTTGAATTAGGAACACAAATTGAATATTGCTAGAATTAGAATAGGAGATTTGTGCAATCGTTATAGGGAACCAAGAACTTAATGAATCTTGCATGTTTGTCATCATAGAGTTATCGTTGATTTGCATGTTTAGGTATTTTCTCTTGTGCTCAACCGAGGCATTAAGATAATTTCGGGTTCCTGGTTGGTATGTAATTGAACTTAGGTATAAGAAGATAATCACTTATATCTATGGCTTAATTGAGTAGGTGAATTCGTTAACATAGATCTAACTATCATAATCTAGATAATTGCTTTGATAACATCTTTTATTTAATTGATACTTGTTTTAGATAATATATTTTATCCCAACATCTTTCTCTCTCCTCTTTGACTTGGTCAAATATTAGTTATCTTCTTCCAATCTAGATAAATTGGTCACCCAATCCTTGTGTTCGATACTCGATAATTTACTTACTGTTTTAATTATTGCTTGCTTCGATCCGGTACACTTGCCGGAGCCCATCAGTCTGTCGGGTATGTCACATCTTGTTTCAGTCTTGCAACTTCACAAGAAACATTGGGCTCGCACTTGATTTTGTCAGTTAGACTGACATTCTCATATTTAAGGTTATTATTTTCATTTGCAAGACTTAGTTTTTCCATGCAAACCCTATCATATTCTTTAGATAATTTTTAAAATCTCTTTTTGAGACTTATATACACATGAGACAGAATAGATGAGTTGTGTAACAATTCATCAAATGCATGTGACGTATTATTTCGGTGTTTGAATATTTAGGATATTGAGGATGTTCAGTGTCTGTCACGGTCGTGATGGCTATCACGGCCTGGCCGTGACAGCGTCTGACTTTTTTATTTATTTGGTTTGATTATTATGAGTTGGTTATGATAAATTGCTGTATATGATATTGAGATATTTGAATATTCTGTTGATTAATGTGTTATGCATGATCTTCCTGGGTTTAATCCTATGCTTAGATGATTTTAAGCAAAGATATATGTTGTTCGGGAGATAAGTTTTGGGTGAGAGTTTTGAATATGAATTAGAGGTGCCTCGCTATTATTTTATAGAAGTGATGTGATATAGAATGTAAGTGGAGGTTGTGAGGAAAAACTTGAGGTACTAGGTTGCTATTGATAAAAGTCAGTGAGAATCATACCGTGCTTATGCACTATTTCCTATTAGAGATTAGGGAATAGTGGCGCACCGAATTATAAGGTCTTTAATGCTTATGTGCTATGTCAAATGGGGGAAATAGTGACGCATATCATGCTTATGCACTATTTCCTATGAGAGGTAAAGGAATAGGGGCGCACCGAGTTATTATTTATTATGTGCTTATGTGCTATTTCCAATGGGGGCAATAGTGACGCATATTGTGCTGATGCACTATTTCCTATGAGAGATTAGGGAATAGTGGCGCACCGAGTTTTGACCCTAAATAGTTCTGGACTACTGACTAGTGTGACAGGAGTATAGATTGCCATATTAGTATAAGTGTTGAATTATAGGAGTTGAAAGTAGAGGGTGATATCGTAATTTGAGGATGATTGCTAGTTAGGTGTGATGTGTGTGGTTGACGGTTGTTATATTTTATGCTATGATTCCTTTCCGCTTTTGATGATAGAACCGTTTCTTATCCCCTATATCTTTCTGTGTGTTTTATTTTATTTCTGATGTGATCGTACGAGAAGACCCGATGGAGGAACCAATTGCTGAGGAGTTAGATGGAACTCCGTATGAACCGGATGCTGGAGGTCGAGCTGTGATCCATGGCGATTAGAGTATAGATATGATGGCCTGTGTGTCTAAGGAGTATTTATATTTCCGCTAAGTAAGTCTGTAGTGAAGTTTATATCTGTGAGGGATCCTACTGAGAGGGTACGCTTAACAGTGTTTTGGTATTGTCATAAATAAACCGGTGTGTATTTATATGTATTAACGTTGGTGTGTTTTAAATTTGAGGAAGTTATATGATAATTAAATAAGTTTTAATTTTTACGTATTTTCAACGATAAGCACGCGATTAATCAAATAAATATTAAGGTTTTAATGTAATAATACAATGGGGCACAACGGGTGTCTCATTTGGTGGTATCAGAGCAGTTCGATTCTAATCGGACTGTGAGGTCTAGGATATTGTTACTGGCCGTGTCTAGTTGAGTCCACATCGGATATTGACTATGCTTAGAAGATGGGTAGTGTGTCCGAATACGATGCGATAATTAACATTAGTATGACATATGGTATTTATATACTTGTCTATGTGGTATTATATGTCATACTGATAAGAGCGAATGATTTCTTTTACAGAATCATGGCTCGTGGAATAGGACGTCCGATCGACTGTAATGACAGAACTCCTGAAAGAATTGTTGGAGCTAACAATGTGGAAAATAATCATACCGGAAGTGGAGGAGAGTCATCTGAGACTCAAGATACCATGAAAAACATAGTTACTGCTCTGCTATTACAAACACATCAGAATGTTGAGATGCTACAGATGAACAAAGAACAGCAGGAACAACAGAACCAAAGGAGAGCTGCAGCAGCTGAAGATGCCGGAATGGATACTTTCCTGAAAGGGAAGCCACCCCAATTCCGAGGAGATTATGATCCAGAGAAGGCAGAATGGTGGATACAAGAGATCGAGAATATATTTGATACCATGCGCTGCAGAGAGGATAGGAAAGTGACGTATGCTGCCTTCATGCTAACTGGAGGAGCAGAGTCTTGGTGGAGAGGCAAGCGAAGATTGCTGGACGCCGAAGGCAGAATTATCAACTGGAAGCTGTTTAGTGACTGCTTCTTTGAGAAGTATTTTCCGCGTCTAATTCGACGCGAGAAAGAAAGGGAATTCATGAGTCTCAAACAAGGCAACATGACTGTTGGTGATTATGCATCACGATTTGAGGCTCTGATTAAGTATTCTGAATTTTATCAGAGATTACCAGATGAAGATTGGCAATGTAGAAGGTTTGAGGAAGGACTCCGACATGAACTACAGAGGGTTATAGTATCTCTCGATATCCAGAGTTTTCCGGAGCTAGTGGAGAGATGCAGTGCCATAGAAAGCATAGATCTGAGGATGGTTGCTGAACAGAAGCAACAAAGGATTGGAGGTCCTATTTGATCAGATACTCAGCGGAGAGTAGATAGTGGTTCTCAGGGGAGGCGGGAGCCATATCCCAAACCAGTGCAGACAGTAGCACCAACACCAATTGCCACAACACAAGTGGTTGGAACTGGTCAGCAACAGCAAGGCCCAGTTGGTTATAAATGTGGAGGAACACATTATCAACGGAATTGCAGGGATGTACCTTGTTGTTTCCATTGTGGCAAACCGGGACATTTTGCTCGATATTGTAGACAGAAAGGCATGCCGCAGCCGGTTGCTAGGAATAGGGAAGCTGGAGGTTATATAGGTGGAAATCAGGGAGGAGTTCCCGCAACCGGTCAGCAGATGGTTAGGCCTTAAGCTACTGGGAGAGTGTTTACCATAAGGGGAGCTGAATCCTCTCACCTTGCAGATCTCAGAGAAGGTATGTGTAAATTGGATATAATACGTAATTATTGTTTAGAGGATAAATAGAATGATATAAGGATGGATTATGTTATGAAGTACCGCTATCATTTAGAGGAAGACAACGATGAGAAATATATTGTGGGATCTTTAGAATAAGATACGATTACAAGATGATGTCTAGTTGTGAGTTAAGAAATTCCGAGGACGGAATTTTTTTCTAAGAGGGGTAGTAATGTAACACCCCGATTTTCACTCTTTCAAAATAATCGAAATGCGAACGATTATTTTTATATATTTATATGAGTATTAGAAAATTATTTTAAATAAACGGAGTTCATCACTCAATCATACTTGAATGTAGGAAGCTACGATTAAAATTTAGGTTGAAACGACGGGCGAATCCCGGCCCACTATTTTCATTGACAGTATATTTATAATGCTCAAAAGGCCTAATTTTAATTCGTGAATTAAATACTTAATGTTTTTATTTTATTTCCTACAACTCTGTATTTTTAGAATTATTTCAGAAAAAAAATAAAATAATTTACGTTTTTCGGGCGTAATACGTAATCGGGTGAGCGGCAGAATGGATTTCGGAGTTTCCAAGAGCAGATGAAGAGTTTATCTTAGGATTTTGAGATGATTCATGGGGATGAATCATACTTTTAAGCTTAGAAGGTTCTACAGGGTTAAAGTGTCAATTTTTGAATTTTACGCTTAAGTCCCTGAACATTCTGTTAATTACACTTTGGTCCCTAAGTTAGTTTCTAGGTTTTCTAAGTGAGTTAGGCCAGAATCTTTGTTCCGAATCCCTTATTGGACCGTGGACATGAATCCCAAAATCCTAGTCCATGGATTAATTCCATGAAGCCCATTTGAAACCATATAGGTTTCCTATGTCATGCTTATGCTTAAGCTTAAATCTTTTGGTGGGCCCCACAAGAATGAATCCAAGCCCAAATATATTAGGCCCATGCGCAAGCCCATGAGGAGTAGAGGCTGCCCTCATCTTGGATGAGCAAAGAGCATTCTAGAATTTTCTACTACATTCCACACCATTCTACATTTTTCTACTACATTCTACAATCTTCTCAACTCTTCTCAAATGTTCTAGGTTTTTCTTAAAATATCTTATGAAGAAAATCAGTCAAGGATAGTCAAGATAAGACCACATTTAATGTGGCACATGGTCATCATTACAACTTATTGACAATTTGCAAAATAGTCCTTATACTTTTGGCATCTTTGCAAAATGGTCCTTAGGAATTAATTTCACTTTAATCCTTTGAGAAATCACCTCCTTTCTCCTTGGTCCTCAAAAGTGGCACACAACATGCCTATAAATACCTTGATCTCACATTTCATTTAGTTTCTATTGCCTTTTCTTTCAAAAACTCTTAAGTTATAAGTCTTTTAACATCACCTTGTGAAGCAAGTCCTTGAATCTTCACTTGTTTTTGATCTTCAAGAGGTGAATCCTATTCTTCTTCCTTAATCATGTCTATGTTCTTAAATAATTTTCATGATTCAAAGTCTATTTCATCTATGTTCATCACTTTTAAGTTTCTAGATCTAGAACTTTGAAAATTCATAACTAATTCTAGAAAAATCCTTTTGACATGAAACCAATTGCTATGATCTTATAATCATCTCTATTTTCATCATTTAGCAGCATATGGTCATGAGAAATTTCCTTCCTTGATTTCTGGACTGGGCCGAATCTATTAGAATAGGTTTGGTAGAGTTTTGTTCATGTGTTGTCATGTATGATCATGTATTCCATATGACATGTATGTCTACACACTCTAATCCATGATTAGTTTATTAAAATGAAAATCTTTACTCAAAAATCTCTATGTTGGCCGAACCCTAGATGGGTGAGATTTGATGAGTGTTGTTCAAAGTTTTCATAAATGATCTTGGTAATCAAGCTATTAGTATGTATTCTTAATAAATCCAAGTTGGTTTATCAAACTAAAAACCCTAGCCCCATGAACATGTCAAGGCCGAATCTAAGTATATGAGAGTTAGGAAGTTTTGAGTTTAAAATTTAGTTGTTTAGTCACTAATCCATGATCTTGGTTGATTAAGGACCATTAATCTATGACTTAATCATGATTAGAAATTTTAAGGACTTTGAATCCTAAAAGTCAGCCCTTAGCCGAAAACCCTAACCCTAAAGGTTAGAGGATTTTGTTTCAAATTTTAGTCTTGTAATAAGTAATCTATGTTAGTTAAGACTCTAGTAACTAGGATCCAAAAGATGGCATTAAGAAGATAATCCTAAACCTATTTTCTAAGTCTTAGCCGAACCTAGCCCTAAAGTGTCATAGATGGTTGTTAGTTGATTAATTATAGTTATGTTGTTTGGTTGAAGGTGGTTGTGTTAACTCGTGGCGGGATAACGAGGATCGTTGTGTACGTGTTTCCGGTGATAACTCAGGTGGGGGAAAGAATCATCCTATCATCGGAATCGATAAGCAGTATATTCTATAATAATTGTGTAGGGCGACCTAAACCCTACTAGTAGTCGAGTAATCGACAAGACCAAAATCCCATTGGAAACCTTTTCTGTAAAACCAATGGTGATTCGGGGATTGAAGGTTTATCGACATTAAGTCGATTTTAAGTATTTGAGGATGTTTGATTTTATGTTATCAAATTTACTATGATACGCTGGTTGAGGTATTCCATCTGCATATGACGTATTATTTCGGTGTTTGAATATTTAGGATATTGAGGATGTTCAGTGTCTGTCACGGCCGTGATGGCTATCACGGCCTGGCCGTGACAGCGTCTGACTTTGTTATTTATTTGGTTTGATTATTATGAGTTGGTTGTGATAAATTGATGTATATGATATTGAGATATTTGAATATTCTGTTGATTAATGTGTTATGCATGATCTGCCTGGGTTTAATCCTATGCTTAGATGATTTTAAGCAAAGATATATGTTGTTCGGGAGATAAGTTTTGGGTGAGAGTTTTGAATATGAATTAGAGGTGCCTCGCTATTATTTTATAGAAGTGATGTGATATAGAATGTAAGTGGAGGTTGTGAGGAAAAGCTTGAGGTACTAGGGTTCTATTGATAAAAGTCAGTGAGAATCATACCGTGCTTATGCACTATTTCCTATTAGAGATTAGGGAATAGTGGCGCACCGAATTATAAGGTCTTTAATGCTTATGTGCTATGTCAAATGGGGGAAATAGGGACGCATATCATGCTTATGCATTATTTCCTATGAGAGGTAAGGGAATAGGGGCGCACCGAGTTATTATTTATTATGTGCTTATGTGCTATTTCCAATGGGGGAAATAGTGACGCATATTGTGCTGATGCACTATTTCCTATGAGAGATTAGGGAATAGTGGCGCACCGAGTTTTGACCCTAAATAGTTCTGGACTACTGACTAGTGTGACAGGAGTATAGATTTCCATATTAGTATAAATGTTGAATTACATAAGTTGAAAGTAGAGGGTGATATCGTAATTTGAGGATGATTGCTAGTTAGGTGTGATGTGTGTGGTTGACGATTATTATATTTTATGCTATGATTCCTTTCCGCTTTTGATGATAGAACTGTTTCTTATCCCCTATATCTTTCTGTGTGTTGTATTTTATTTCTGATGTGATCGTACGAGAAGACCCGTTGGAGGAACCAATTGTTGAGGAGTTAGATGGAACTCCGTATGAACCGGATGCTGGAGGTCGAGCTGTGATCCATGGCGATTAGAGTATAGACATGATGGCCAGTGTGTCTAAGGAGTATTTATATTTCCGCTAAGTAAGTCTGTAGTGAAGTTTATATCAGTGAGGGATCCTACTGAGAGGGTACCCTTAACAGTGTTTTGGTATTGTCATAAATAAACCGGTGTGCATTTATATGTATTAACGTTGGTGTGTTTTAAATTTGAAGAAGTTATATGATAATTAAATAAGTTTTAATTTTTACGTATTTTCAACGATAAGCGCGCGATTAATCAAATAAATATTAAGGTTTTAATGTAATAATACAATGGGGCACAACGGGGTGTCTCAGAAGTGGTGTCGCGAGAACTCTTGATTTTACGTGTATTATATTAACAATACACGGTGTATTATATTACCAATACACAGAAGTGTTTTACGTGTATTATATTAGCAATACATTGTGTGTTATATTACCAATACACCGAAATGTTTTACGTGTATTATATTACCAATACACGGTGTATTATATTACTAATACACAGAAGTGTTTTACGTGTATTATATTATCAATATACGGTGTATTATATTACCAATACATAGATGTCCTTGTGTATTATATTACCAATACACTTTTGTCTTTGTGTATTATATTACCAATACACTTTTGTCCTTGTGCATTATATTCTCAATACACGGTTGTGGACAACAACACCTATACTTGAATCTCACCAAACCGTTTTAACAACATCCCAGTGCTTTAACCTTCCATTAGAACTTGACACATATTCTATTCCATAACACCTCTTTAACATACATCATCTAGGTTAGGCACTTCTAAATCATCATTATCCTCACACCCAAAACAATCATCTCTTAGATAACATATATATCTTTGCTTAAAAACCATTAAGCATAATAATACAAACCAGACAGATCATGCATAGCACAATATCAATCAAAATATTCCCATATCACAAACATAACACAAAATCAATTCAATAAAGGTAATAAAATCAAATCAACCATCAACAATATAAAATCAACCTAATATCGATAAACTTGCAATCCTCGAATCGCCATTGGTTTTTCAGAAAAGGTTTCCAATGTGATTTTGGTCTTGTCGATTACTTGATTACTAGTAGGGTTTAGGTCGCCCTACACAATTATTATATAATCTACTACTTATCCATTCTGACAATAGGTTGGTTCTTTCCCCCACCTAGGTTATCACCGGACTCCTGAACTCGAAGCTCCTCGTTGTCACACCACTAAGTACTAACTCCATCTTCCGTGAAGGTAAGGAGATTAGATGCTCGAAGAGGTATACCACGAACGTCCTCGTTTCCTCCGCGATGGAAGTCTAAGGTTATGAACACAAAATCACAAGTTAAAATCAAACAAGAACACTAAACCACAAGGTATAGGTTCGGCCAAGACTAGTTCTTAGGGTTAGAGATTCCCAAAAATTATACAACTCACGGATTTATGATCCTTAAGTGTTAGGATTTCATAAACAATGATCACTTAACAAAGTTGAATTAAAATCCCGCTAAGTTATAAACTTAGGGTATTCGGCCAAGGCTAGTAAAATAGGCTAGCATTCACTAAACTTTCCAATCTCTTAGGTTTAGCATCCATATGTATTAAGGAGCTCAAAACCATGATCATTTTGGAAAAATAAGAACAATGTATCCTAGGTCCATAACCTTCTAGGTTTGGCCTTCATAGGATTTATAGGTTAGAAATCTTTAAACTTTCCAATCTCTTAGACTTAGCATCCAAATATCTTATGGAGCTCAAGTCCATGATCATTTTGGAAAACAATGGAAACTTAAACATTCCAATCTCTTAGACTTAGCATCCAAATATCTTATGGAGCTCAAGTCCATGATCATCTTGGAAATATGAAAGTAATACATCCTAGCTTTAATAACATAGAATAAACAAGTTAGAAATCCTTAAACTTTCCAATCTCTTAGACTGAGCATCCAAATATCTTATGTATCTCAAGTCCATGATCATTTTGGAAAACAATGGAAACTTAAACATTCCAATCTCTTAAACTTAGCATCCAAATATCTTATGGAGCTCAAATCCATGATCATCTTGGAAAACAATGGAAACTTAAACATTCCAATCTCTTAGACTTAGCATCCAAATATCTTATGCAGCTCAAGTCCATGATCATCTTGGAAAAAATGAAAGTAATACATCCTAGCTTTAATAACATAGAATAAACAAGTTATAAATTCTTAAACTTTCCAATCTCTTAGACTTAGCATCCAAATATCTTACGGAGCTCAAGTCCATGATCATCTTGGAAAAAATGAAAGTAATACATCCTAGCTTTAATAACATAGAATAAACAAGTTAGAAATTCTTAAACTTTCCAATCTCTTAGACTTAGCATCCAAATATCTTATGGAGCTTAAGTCCATGATCATTTTGGAAAAATAAAAACTCACACATCTTAGCACCTAAACACTAAGTTTCGGCCATCATAGGATGATGAGGAAAATATTTGTTTAATAATAACTTAGGTTTAGAATCACAAGGTATTAAGAGTTCTAAATCCATGATCATACTTGGAAAGTTGAAACATAGTATCCTAGTCTTACTTATTCATTTTTCAGCCATAATAGGAACAAGCTATCAAAACTTCCAAGATTTATAGATTTAAGATCAATGGATAGTTAGAAACTCAAACACATGATCGTATTCCAAAAGTTGAAACAAAAACTTCCTAGGTCACAAATGCAAGCATTCTACCTTCATTGGAAGAGATAGGTAGAGATTTTTGTTTTACACAACCTCTTAGTATGTGAAAAAATAAGTTAATACAATACTATAAAAAGTGGTTTCAACTCAAAAGGAGTTTTCTACCATTTTATAGAGATTTTAGAAGTTTAAAGCATATAAAGAACACATAAAGTAAACTAAGAAATAAAAGATGAAACTTGCAAAAAGATTCATATGAGAGCATTACCCTTAGTATAAGGAAGAACTTTAATGAAGAACTTGAGTAGAAAAGAAGAATAAAAACTAAAGCTTCAAGAGCTTGAACTTTTAGAAGAAAGAAGAAGATGAAGGTTTAATGGAGGTTGAAGGAGGAAAATGATGAAGTGAAAATGAAAGGGGTATATATAGAGGGGAGAGAGTGGCACGAAATTGAGGAGAGAGGAATGATCTTGGAGAGCAAGTTTTGACCTTGTGCCTTGTTTGGTTGAAGATGAAAGAGAAAAATAGGTTTTTAGAATATAATATGGTATATTTCAAAAAGTCCATCATGACCACTTTTTAGGAGGTAGCTTAGGCCATACCTCTAGTGAGTCACCTCACTCCCTCATCTCACCTCAAGCCTTTTATGTCTCCTATTCTACTCCATTTCGTACCCAGTTGCATTTCCGATCGTAATTCTTCTGACGTTTTCGCCCGAATAAAGTATTTTATTTTATTTTTGAACGAAAATTTTCAAAATAACCAAAGTTGAAGAAAACATAATAAAAACACTAACTATCTCGTTCACGGGTCAAAATTAGGTTTTCTGTACAGTAAACTTGTACCGGCAGTGAAAATGCAGATCGGCTTTCGTCTGAATTTTCAACCGAAAATTTTACCGTAACCCTCTACCATAAAGTAGACTATGAATATGATTTTATTTTAATCAAAAACACTTTCTAACTCTCAAATTTAAAATATAATTTAATTATATATTAACCGGTTGAACGGCATCATTAAAATCAGGTTGTTACATTTAACTCTCCCATAATGCTCATCTCAAATCATGCTTGTATTAGCTTGGAAAATTCCTTGAACGGATTTTCATTAGTTGCTCCAAAAATGATATCATCAAAATATATTTGGACTATAATGAAATTTTCTTTTGAGCTTTTCTTAATCATAGTAGTATCTACTTGTCCTCTAGTAAAATCATTATGCATGAGAAAAGAATTAAGTCTATCATACCCTGCTCTAGGTGCTTGTTTCAAACCATATAATGCCTTTTTAAGTTTGAAAACATGATCTGGTTTATCAGGATCTTCAAAACCAGGGGGTTGCTTAACATACACTTCTTCTTCAATTATACCATTTAGAAAAGCACTTTTTACATCCATTTGAAAAATGGTGATTTGGTGTTGTGCAGCATATGACATTAATATGCGTATGGATTCTATCCTAGCTACAAGTGCAAAGGTTTCAGTATAATCAATACATTCCTGTTGGTTATAGCCTTGAGCTACTAACCTTCCCTTATTTCTGACAACTTTGTCATCTTCATCCAATTTGTTTCTGAAAACCCATCTTGTTCCAATGATATATTTGTTTTTTGGTCTGACATCATTTCTAGTGAACTGGTTGAGTTCTTCTTGCATGGCAAGAATCCAGCTTTCATCCTCAAGAGCTTCCTCAATGTGCTTTGGTTCCATTTCTGATAGAAATGTCACATTACTTGATTCTCTTAAAGTAAATCTGGTTTTCACTTCTTCTGAGGGATTTCCAATGATAAGATCCTTAGGATGAAGAGATTTGAACTTCCAATCTCTCTTGAAATCATCATGAAGATCTTGACTTGTCTTCTGACTTGTTGGGTGACTTGTCAGCTAACTAGTCTGCTCTACTTGTCTGTTTAGCTCATTAACGGGTTCTGTCTTGGTCAGATCTGGTTGTTGATTTTCTGACTTGTTTATGTCAAGACCCGCAAGATCATCTTCTGGATCTGATAGTTCCCTATCAGTCTTTAAACCATCATCGAACTTAACATGAACAAATTCTTCAATTACAGAAGTTCTGGAATTATAGACTATAAATGCCTTAGACATTTCAGAATAGCCTACAAAGATACCTTTATCCACTTTGGAATCAAACTTACCAAGTTGATCCTTAGTGTTCAGAATGAAACACCCACATCCAAATGCATGGAAGTAAGATATGTTGGGTCTTTTACCATTCTACAATTCATAAGGAGTATTCTTACCATCCGGGCGCCGCGAAAAGAAATAAAAACAGAGGAGTCGCCACCAATATTTTATTTGGGAAAAACGTTGGAAAAACCATTTATTTTAAGGTAGACTGGTCTTAAAAAAAAAGAGAGTTTTGAGTTTGGGAGTCGGTTACGAGTAGGAAGGTGTTAGCACCTTACATCGCCCGTTTAAAAAAAAGGTACCTCTAGTTAATTGTGCAAAATGATTTTAATAACCTTTTTAAATATTTATTTTACCCCAAAAATTATTTACAACAAAACTATTTTTTATTTTTGATATTTTGTATTTTGTATTTTATGAATTTTCAATTTTAAATTTATTGTTGATAAAACTTAAATGAAGTTGAACATGGCACATAAGTCCACAGGGCAACCTCAAATCTAAGGGGTTGAACATGGCACTGTGTCCATAGAGCATCCCTAAATATCACAAGTTTAATTATTTTAATTAACAATTTGAAAATAAAAAGAGACGCTAAAGTAAGGAAATTTTAAATTTTGGCTTGACAGAATGATTGATTCCGCTCCTACGTATTCCCGGGTGCGGTAGGAAACTCAAAGCCACGTAGTTCTTTAGAAAGAGTTCGATTGATTGGTTGATTTTAAATTTTTTTAGAAAAGATTTGATTTTATGAAAAGATTTTGTTTTTTTATTTGATTTTTCATTTTTTATTGGCTAAATTCTGAATATCGAAAACTTGTAAGAGAGATAGAACCTGGCACATGCGTCCATAAAGCGATCCCGGATTTGAGGAATTGAGTGTGATATATTTCACAAAGCAATCCCAAAATTATTTAAAAGGAACATTCTATTTTCCATTATCCAACTTCATTTTATTTTATTTTTAGCTTAAAACGACAAGAGAAGTAGCCCAAAATAAACAAATTTTAGATTTTTATTATTTTTTTCTTGTGTTCTTCTCAACCTGGTGTTTTTTAGTTTACATGAAGCCCATTTAATTTAGCCCACTATGTAACCCATAAAAAAAACTAATTTCTGCAAGGAAAAGAAAACAAAAATGAATGAAATAAAATAAAATAATATGAAAATAACATAAGTTAAACCTTCACATAGATACAATGTATCTGGACACAAATGTAAGTGAATAAAGGACCCTTGGTATCTAGCCTCTGCACGCACAGACAAAGAAAGAGGTGATCAGCCTCTGGCTCGACTAGTTTTTAACTAGTAAGACCATAGGTTTTATTCGAGTTTAATCTCGTTTTCGCCCAAATTTGGATGTAATTGTCCTCAAGCAACATTTTGAGTCTCTTAAGTATTTTTAGGTTAATTTAGTTGATTTTGAGTCGAATAAAGCACTTACTGCTATTTCTTGTTTTCAGGTTAATAGAGAGAAGCAATTCTGGAATTATTCGCCCCGCGAGAGGCTACTCGCCTCGCGAGCCTGAAGCCTAACTGTGCTAGAAATGTCATCCTCTCTGTCTCGCCGCGCGAATCACCGCCTCGCCTCACGAGAAATCCAAACCCTGAAGGACAGAGATCATCACGGCCTTGCCGTGATAAAGGTCACTACCGTGACAGATTGGAATTTGAAGTCTCGCCCCACGAATCACTGTCTCGCCTCGCGAGAACTCAATTTTGAACTCGCGCCACTCATAAGATTCACCTCGCAAGCGGGCGCAGATCCTGAAGGTTATAAATTGCTGTTCTAAGGCAGAAACGAAAACATCTTCTTTTCTCTTTTCCATTTGACGGCTGCGAATTAGGTTTTTGTCATATTTGTAATGGAGAACTAACTCCCTTGGATTGATCTACTGTAACCGGTTTGCATTACCACGTGAGGTTCTGTGATTCCCAAACTTATAGCTATTCTCTTTCTATATTGTTCTATGTGTTCTGTTTGCTTAATTCAGGATTGTATAGAATAGGTATTGATTTGTTTCGATGATTGTGTGTTCCTATACATAATCGCGTTTGCTTAATTCGTGTGTGTTCAATCGTGTTTGCTTAATTCACGAGTGCTTCACCCCGTTTGTTTAATTCGGGAATTAGGAACATACGTCTCGTAGTGCCGGTTTCGCTTGTTAATTGTCGCTACAATCGAAAAGGGATTAGAATCCGCTTAGGGATATGGATGTATATGAATCAATGATAGTGGGAAACCGAGAGCAGTAGATTAGTCGTTTCAATTATTGACAATCACCTATTTGAAATGTTTTCTTAACTGTTTTCTTAATTGAATTTTTAATCCTAACCCCCCCCCCCCCCCCAACCAAAAAAAAAACTGACTTTTCTGCGAATAACAATCCAAGAGTCCTTGTGAGACGATACTCGAGTTGTCGCTCCCTAGCTACATATTTTTACAGACCACTCGCTATTTGACGCGCGTGCGACAGCGTGTCAAAATTGGCGCCGTTGCCGGTGACTCTTGTTGTTATTAACAGGAAAAAAAAAGATGCATTGCTGAATTGGTTTTGGCTACTAGGTCTGGTTGTGAACTTTAGTATGGATAATATATGCAAAATTATATGCCAAATGTTTACTATGAGCCATCATGCATATATTATCCTGGCTTCACTGGTGGTTTTGAGTTTAGCAGTCATTTTGGCATGTTTGGAGTGAATGATTATTCTGGCCAACATGGTGGAGGACAAGGCAGCCTGGATGAGTTAACTTCTTTGGCTCATCAAATGACAATACGCGAGCATTTGATGCAACAAATGGCACAAGACACTCTTGAATACCAACGGAGGACAGAGGCAAGTCTTCAGGATTTGGCCGTCAAATAGGTCACATTGCCTCCGCCTTGACCACACTGCAAACTCAACGTCTCCTTGAAGAACATACAGATTCACAAATACTTGTTCTTGACAATACTTCTTTTGAACATGATTTTGATAATAATGTCAAGAACACTATTATTGATGAACTGTGTGTTGAATTTCCAGACATTCAAGCCTTTTCTGATTCTGTCTATTGTACTATATGTACTGACTATACTAACACTAACCCTTGTGTGGTGTGTGCTGAGATTTCTGCATGTATAGCAGGTGATGGATTTGAAAATGCAGTGAATGAAAATCGTGTAGAAGTTGAAGCAGCGCCAGAAATCCTCGCTACCTGTTTGACACCTCCCACTGTGGAACAACCAGCGATGGAGTTCAAGCCATTGCCTGAGAGACTGGATTTTGCATCCTTGAATATGAAGGCACTATGGTCGGTCCAAGAGGTTGAATCCCATTTCTATTGGGAGGACTTTGTTGACCGGGAGGTCAACTTTGACCCAAGAGGGAGTGAGAAGTCCGCCGCACTTGGCGAGGTCACCGTGATTGTCAAGCGCTCACTTCCATACTTATGTTGCATGCCATGGGATCCAGGAGGATCATATTGCACTTTGGGCATTCCCTGGCCGCTGTATCACAGACAATGGGATCCCGGTGGAACCGCCTTCATGAGTTTTTCTAAACTTTCTCCTTTTTAATTATCCTTGCTTTGTTTTTGTTTTGTTTTCTTTTAACTCTTGAATAATTTGAGAATATCAAGAGTTTGTGTGTTAGTCTTGTGTTGGCAAGCGTGCTGGAATTTGATTGAATTTTGCATAGATTGATTGCATGATATGTGTTGACTGTTCATGATTTTCCCCTAGATTTTGAAAATTGAAAATTGATCCCCGTGTGAAAAATTGAAAATTAAACTTTGAGATATTCTATTGTGATTGCATGATGTATGATAAGTTTGGGGTGAAGGGATGCACACACTAGGGATTGAATCTCGGTCAAACAATTTGCGAAAATGTCCAGGTGAGGATTTGAGCCTCCAACATGTTTTTAATTGTGTGAATCACTTTCAAGTTGTACTTTCCCGAATTTGCTTAAGTCTCTTCATGGTCTGCATGTTTATGTGCTTGCATCAAATGATTTAGGCAATTTTCTTTGAATTAGCTACTTGGCTTAAATTGAACCAATCCCTAATGCATGTTCCCTGGTTAGCCCCTTTGAGCCTAATTAGCCTATTGTTTCTTGATGACCCTATGTTACAAGCCAAAAATCTGAAAAACCATGTTAACCCGATCTTAGGATTAGGAGAGCATGGAAGCTTAGCAAGAGAAGGGCTGCAAGAAACTAAGTTTGGGGTGGCTACAAGGTGTGATATGTCATTCTGGGTTGAGAAAAAGAAAAAAAAAATGAAGGTTGGAGCCAAAGGCAAAAGAAAAACAGAGAAAGAAGAAAAGAACAAAATGTCAAAAAAAGGATATTAGAAGAAAAAGGCTGTGGTCACCCAAAGCAAAAAGAAAGATGGAAAATGGAATTTGAGTAGAAGTTCAATGTGTCAAAAATGCTCATGCTCTCTTAGTTCCTAGGGACTTAAGCCTAGTACCTTTGAATATCCTACCCTTAGCCAGGCCCCATTACAACCTTTAAATACCTTTTGATGTTGCATGCATGTTTTCGTGGGAACCTTGTTTGAGACGAAAATCAAATTCATGGGAAGTGCTCTTAAAAGTGAAACTGGGTGAAATGTTGATAGTCTAGACAAATTGAGCGAATGAGTGAAACACTAAATGCCCTTGTGAGGTAGGTGATTGTTTGAATTTGGTGATCTCCCTTTTATGTGTAACTTGGATCCCTTGCTTAGATTACCGATTGCATGAATGATGGAATTCTCAATTGTTTAAAGTAAATGAATGTGGGGATTGCATTGTTGAAAGGGGGGGGGGAACATTGAAGAAGGATTGTTTTGTTGAAATTGCATGAAATTTGTGCGAATTTGGTGGATCCTTTAAGCTTGCCAAGTTTGAGTCTTTTTGAGTTTTAGTTTGCTTGGGGACAAGCAAAGTTTAAGTTTGGGGTATTTTGATCAGCCTCTAGCTCGACTAGTTTTTAACTAGTAAGACCATAGGTTTTATACGAGTTTAATCTCGTTTTCGCCCAAATTTGGATGTAATTGTCCTCAAGAAACATTTTGAGTCTCTTAAGTATTTTTAGGTTAATTTAGTTGATTTTGAGTCGAATAAAGCACTTACTGCTATTTCTTGTTTTCAGGTTAATAGAGATAAGCAATTCTGGAATTATTCGCTCCGCGAGAGGCTACTCGCCTCGCGAGCCTGAAGCCTAATTGTGCCAGAAATTTCATCCTCTCTGTCTCGCCACGCGAATCACCACCTCGCCTCGCGATAAATCCAAACCCTGAAGGACAGAGATCATCACGGCCTAGCCGTGATAAAGGTCACGACCGTGACAGATTGGAATTTGAAGTCTCGCCCCGCGAATCACTGTCTCGCCTCGCGAGAACTCAATTTTGAACTCGTGCCACTCATAAGATTCGCCTCGCGAGAGGCTTCTCGCCTCGCGAGCGGGCGCAGATCCTGAAGGTTATAAATTGTTGTTTTAGGGCAAAAACGAAAACATCTTCTTTTCTCTTTTCCATTTGACGGCTGCGAATTAGGTTTTTGTCATATTTGTAATGGAGAACTAACTCCCTTGGATTGATCTACTGTAACCGATTTGCATTACCACTTGAGGTTCTGTGATTCCCAAACTTATAGCTATTCTCTTTCAATATTGTTCTGTGTTCTGTTTGCTTAATTCAGGATTGTATAGAATAGGTATTGATTTGTTTCAATGATTGTGTGTTCCTATACACAATCGTGTTTGCTTAATTAGCGTGTGTTCAATCGTGTTTGCTTAATTCACGAGTGCTTCACCCCGTTTGTTTAATTTGGGAATTAGGAACATACGTCTCGTAGTGCCGGTTCGCTTGTTAATTGTCGCTACAATCGAAAAGGGATTAGAATCCGCTTAGGGCTTGGAATGTATATGAATCAATGATAGTGAGAAACCGAGAGCAGTAGATTAGTCATTTCAATTATTGACAATCACCTATTTGCATTGTTTTCTTAACTGTTTTCTTAATTGAATCTTTAATCCTAAAAACCCCCCCAAAACTGACTTTTCTGCGAATAACAATCCAAGAGTCCTTGTGAGACGATACTCGAGTTGTCGCTCCCTAGCTACATATTTTTACAAACCACTCGCTTTTTGACGCGCGTGCGATAGCGAGTCAAGAGGCAAGGGTGATCGGCGGAGACGGAGCTCGAAGCCGAGGAAGCGGCGGATCTGGATCTACGTTGCGGCGGAGCACGCGACTGAGGAAGGGGAAACACGTGCGGGTCGTGCTCGGGTCGAAGCGGCTGTGTGTTGTGGCTACTTTGGTGTTCCTTTCCTTCACACCTCTGCAAAAACGTGAAACATGGTAGCGGAGCAGAGGGTTGGGCGTTTGGCGAAGGTGGCCGGACGATGGACTTGGGCGGACGACGCGGCTGAGGCGGAGGCGGCACACCAGGATCGACGGTCTCGCGGGGGGAGCGCTGGGATCTGGAAGTGGATCGTGCTCTGGACGAGGCGACGATGTTGTAGCTGAGCCATGTAGGGAATGGGTCGCAGCAGTCGGTGCGAGACTCGGACGACAGTGGATGGATCTGTGTTTTACCATCCGTGGCGGCGCTACAGCGACTGAGAAAACGAAGGCCGATGGTCCGAGGCGGAGTCCGCTGTAGAGATGTAGAGATGGTGGCGGCTAGGTGGTGTTGTCATGGTGGAGGTGGCAGAGAACAGGGGAGTAACAGAGATGACGGTGGCGGAGCGCTCTGTTTTTTTGTGTTTCTGTTGCTTCTTTTTATTTTATTTTATGGTTTTTATGGTGGTAATGGCTCATGGTAGGTAGAAGAGAATGAGATGGTATTTGAGATAGAAGACGAAGATGGAGATGATGGTTATGGATGAGTGGAATATGTTGCCACTGTTATTGATACAGGTTGGGGAGAGGTTTAGTAAATTTTATTCTGATGCTCCTCTTCTTTTTTTCATGCCTCCCTTTAGTATTTTCGTTTTCCCCCACTGTATGCTCTCTGTTGTTGTATTATCATCTTCCTCCTTTCTCCTTCCTCCCTTTTTCTATTTCTGATTTGTATCTATTTATAGAGGGGAAAACTGAACTCTTCTCCTCAACATTGTGACCAGATGATATTGAGTATTATAAAAGTAAAAAATTCTCTAGTCTCCTTTCAGTTTCCATCTATGTATCTATATCTCTTATCAAGGCAAAAACCCATTTTCTAACTCTGAAAATTTGCTATAAAAGGATTATGATTTCTTGATCTTTGTGGGAAAGATTTTGACAGTTGCACTAGCATCCTTGAGCAGCCCCCATCTGAGTGTTGCTTCATTCAAGAATGCTCGGGAGTATGTTGGGTAAAGAGGAAGGCTGAGGGGGAAGGACCAAAATTGAAGAAAAAGCAGGGTATTGGTGATAAGAGACACTATACGTTGCACACTGACGGAGAGGACTCAAGAAACCTTCTTATTCTTATTAATTTTTTTTATTTGACTTTCAAATGTATTATCTTTATTCTATTATTTTATCCTTTTTTGTCTTTGGCAAGTTAGATGTCAGGCCAAAGATGTAGTGGGCTAAGTGATGGACTAAAAAAATAACATTGTAACAAAACAAATTAGGCCAATAACATAAACACATTTTTTTTATTTTTTTTATTGCATTTTTTATTTTTTATTTTTTATTTTTAATTAAAAAGGGAAAATACCCGGACAAAATTAGGTGTTCACAATAAGTATTTTGTTTTGTACATAACATGCAGTGTTTACTGCTTCTGCCCAGAAGTACTTAGCGAGATTATTCTCATTGAGCATAGATCTAGCCATCTCTTTCAAAGATCTGTTCTTTCTCTTAACTAATCCATTTTGTTGTGGAGTTCTAGGTGCAGAGAAATTGTGAGAGATCACATTCTCCTCACAGAACAGTCTAAATTGCTCATTTTTAAATTCTCCCCCATGATCACTTCAAAGGATAGAGATACAGAAACCTTGCTCATTTTGTACTTTCTTACAAAATACAGAGAAAGCCTTAAAAGACTCATCCTTGTGGGTTAAGAAGAGTATCCATGTAAATCTAGAATAGTCATCAACTATGACAAATCCATATTTCCTTCCAGCCAAGCTAGCAACACTAACTGGCCCAAACATATCCATGTGTAACAACTGAAGAGGTCTAGAGGTTGATACTTGGTTTTTAGATTTGAAACTTGATTTTACTTGTTTACCTCTCTGACATGCATCACACAAGACATCTTTCTTAAAACTAATATCAGGCAATCCTCTCACAAGGTTATCCTCTTTCAATTTTGAAATTAGTTTCATGCTAGCATGTCCTAGTTTCTTATGCCACAACTATCTTTCATCATCTTTAGACATTAGACAGGTTACACTTTGATCTAAGAGATCAGTCAGTTCAATCTTATACATATTTTGTTGCCTTCTAGCTGGAAAGAGGGTTTTGCCACTTATGTCTTTAACTATTCATGAATCCTTGGTAAATGAGACATCAAATCCACTGTCACATAATCGACTTATGCTAAGCAAATTGTATCTCAACCCTTCAACCATAAGAACATTTGATATAGAGGGAAAAGGACGTTTACCACTAATAGTACCAATTCCTATAACCTTCCCTTTCTGATTGCCTCCAAAAGCAACATGTTGATATGATCCTAGAAAGGAACATGTAAATTTTAGGATCTATCATTGAGTGACCAACCAAAATTCAAAGAAGAAGAAGAAGAAAATAAGCAAATGGATGAAGGTAAGAGATGAATATGGCACCACAAACCAAGGGTTTTGATAAGCCAATGTGAAGTTCGCTACAAGAATCTTGGATTCTTGATAAGAACAAGGGTGGTTCAACGAAGAACCAAAGAGAGACAATTCCCTCACAAATGGATTCGATCCAAAATGAACTCAAAGTTATCATTCATAATGTTTGGGTGTGTTACATATAGTATTTGTGTCTGCCAACTTTTGGCTTCCAAAAAGATACCATAACCCCCTTTATTAACTCACTTAACTAAGCCACTAAATGGTGTATTAAAATGTTCTCTCTCCAACATTATGTGACTGCAACACTTATCTCTAACTCTTAAACAAATTAAAAGTGTAACCCCACTATTTAAACAAAAACAATAAAATGACTAATAACTTAAAGGAGTTACTTGAGGTATGCAAGACAAAAGATTCCTCCCAACTAAGCTACCAAACTCGTGTAAAATTGAAAACAATATTTTCACCATGATAGAAGCCGAATCTAGTCAAGAGGCTTGAAATACGATTTGTAGATGATTTCCTTAGCTTTCCAACGCACCAAAAAACGTATCCATCGGAGATCTGTAGCTCAAGATACAGTCAAAACAAGAATACGGGTTCATCACAAATGAAAATAAAATTTTCATCAAAACCTAATTTGGCCTTAAATTGGACATCATTCTTGGTTTGCATCATTCCCTCCCTCTTGAAGATAATTCGACCTCGAATTTATTGCCTTCGGGAATCGTCTTCATCCTCCAAGTTCAAACACAACTCTTTTGAATCCATGGGGCACTTCTCTTGGAATTACTTCTTCAACTTCCTTGAAAATAGAATCATCACCTCTAGGAAAACATAGGAACATCACATTGATTTCTTTTATAAAGAGGCTCTCAATTATGTTTTCAACCTTTGCCTCACTCTTTTTCTGTTGCTCTTTGCTTTTTGTGGTTTGGCCTTCATTATTCCTTACTTCGAGACCTAGGGGATAAATTTTAGAGAAAGTAGAAGAATCCCAACATTTGATTCCACAAACTAATCTAGAAGAAGGTATTAGAGTATACTATGGCCATGACTTCCCAACTAAATTTGAAGAGTTATTTTGGGCTTTAGGGGTAGGCAACCTAGTAGACATCTCCTTATCCTCCTCTTGAAATTCAACTCCAATTGATGCTTTGCAATCTTCCTTTGGAACTTCATCCTTGATTTCATTGATTGTCTTGCAAGCTTCTTTTGTTTTCACCTCTTCAATTTTATTGAATGTCTTGCAAGCTTCCTTTGGAGGAAAACCCTTCTCCAAGCTTCTTAGATATCTTTGCATTTCCAAGGATAGCGTGGCCATGATAGGTGGTGGGAAGAAGAAATTTCCGGGGAGAAAAAAAAATTGAAGAACAAGATAAAAAATCACTCAAGGAAGGATGGCTCTAGATACCAAATGATATGTGGTGGGAAGAAGAAAATTTTGGTAAAAAGATCAAAAGTCACTCTAGGAAGGATGGCTCTAGATACCATTCCTTGGCTTATCAAATCCCCTTGGATTTGTGGCGCCTACCTACCATTCCTTATCTTGTCCATTTTTGTATTTCTTCTTCTTGGTATTTTGGTTGGTCACTCAATGATAGATCCGAAAATTTACATGTTCCTTTCAATCCATTTGTTAGGGAATTGTCTCTCTTTGGTTCTTGGTTGAACCACCCTTGTTCTTATCAAGAATCCAAGATTCTTGTGGCGAACTTCACATTGGCTTATCAAACCCCTTGGTTTGTGGCGCTATATCCATCTCTTACCTTCATCCATTTGCTTATTTTCTTCTTCTTCTTCGAATTTTGGTTGGTCACTCAAGGATAGATCCGAAAATTTACATGTTCCTTATTAGGATCATATCACATGTCCTCCTTTCTTAAGTTGGAGGTATAGGAACATAGACCTTTCTCCTATCATGTGTCGCGAGCAGCCACTGTCCAGGTACCAGTAATGGTGTTTTATTTGTCCTATTAAGGACATCTGCAACAGGAATTATTTGGTCTTTATATACCCATAGTTTTCTGGGTCCTTTTCTGTTAGTTCTAGGAGTCTGTGAAGACTTACTTCTCTTCTTGTGGATACACTTAGACATGACATGTCCAGTTTTTCCATAGAAGTTACAGACATGTATGGATTTAATAAATGTTGACTTAACAGACACTTTAGAGGCTTTATTTGATACTTTATGATGTGTCTGATGGACATATCCAATACCTTCTTTGTTAAGGGAGTGTCTCTGACAGCCAAGCAGCTTGGTCAAATTGTCTCTACCATTAACAAATTTGGCAAGATCAGAAGTGAGCTCTTTCACTTTCTGTTGAAGTTTTTCAACTTCATCAGATTGTGATATTTCACTAGAGATCTTAGTTTCATCATAATTTTCAGTCTTCAGCTCAATGTTCTTCTTGACCAGCTTCTCACATTCTGGAGATTTCGGCTTATGCTCACTAAGGAGCTTTACATACTCTCTCTTGAGGGATTTGAAGGCCTTAGATAGGTAGTTAGATTCCTCCAGCAACTCCTCATAGGCATCAAGTAATTCCTCATAGTCAGGGTGTACCTCATCATCTGAATTTGAGTCGGTGTTGGCCATCAGACAGAGATTAACTTCTTCCTGTCTCTTCATCATCAGAGGATTTTGACTCCAGATTCTTAGAAGTAGCCATCATTCCTTTCTTCTTCTTTTTGAAGAACTTCTTGTGAGGGGCCTTCTTGAGTTGAGGACACTCAACTTTGATATGATCAGGCTTCTTACATTCATAGCAGACAATTGGATTCTTGTCTGTTGAAGTGGATTCTTTGAATTTCTTCTCCTTGTTGAACTTTATGAAGGGCTTATCCTTTCTGAACTTCTTTCTTTGTAGGAGAAGCTTTATATTCCTGGTTATGAGAGATAACTCTTCATCACTTTCAGAATCCTCGGGTTCAGATAGGTCAGTATCACTGGATGACTCGTCTGCCTTCAGAGATTTTGAAGCCTTTGATGATTTTTGATCAGCTTTCAGAGCAATGGACTTGCCCTTCTTTGTTGCAACTTCATCAACAAGTTCCTGGTCATGAACAGTGACTGTGCCAAGAAGTTCATCCATAGTCAAGGTAGTGAGATCCTTGGCTTGAGAAATAGCAGTGACTAAAGGTCTCCACTGTTTAGGAAGACTTCTTAGTAACTTTATAACCTTCTCACCATTAGTGTAAGTTTTGCCAAGAGACTTCAGGCCATTGATGATAGTTTGGAAGCTTCCTATCATCTGAGCAACAGATTCTCCTTCCTCCATGAGAAACAGTTCATACTTTCTGACAAGTATGGCAATCTTTGATTCCTTAACTTTGGTTGTTCCTTCATGTGTGACGGCTAAATTATCCCACATTTCTTTGGAAAAATCACAGGCACATACTTTTTCAAATTCTACAGGATTGAGAACACAAATGATGTTGTATCTGGCTTTGTGATTCAGCTCCCATTTTGTCTTTTCTGCAGGGATCCACTGAGCTTTTGGCTTGTCAGTGTTGTCATCATTTTTAAGAATGAATGGACCTTCTGTGATGATATCCCAGAGATCAGAGTTTGTTGACAGGATAAACCACTTTAATCTATATCTCCAATAGTTGTAGTTTTCTCCATTGAAGAATGGAGGTCTGGTTAGGGAGGCTCCTTCAGTCTAGTGGCTCCCACTTGAACTAGCTCCAACAATCATGTCTATTCTTTAGGACCTTTACCTCTACACTGTTAGATGCTCAACCCAGAGGCTAAGCTCTGATACTAACTGAGATAGACAACTATAAACACGAGAAGGGTGTTGAATTGTGTTTATCAGGAATTAAAACAAAGTTAAAAACTTTCCGCACACAGAAGCTAGGTTCAGACAGGTGTGAAAAAAATTGCACAGACAGGTGACCTGTCTGGTGTAATTTTAACAGAAAAACACACAAACACACAACTTGAAAACAAGTTTGATATTCACACTTTAACCCTTTTAGTTAGACAACAGATAATATAATCTAAGCAACTAAAGAGTTTAAGGGAAGAGAGATAAACACAGTGATTTATCCTGGTTCACCCTTTAACAACTAGGGCTGTGTCCAGTCCTTGGCAGCACCATGTTTTCTCCACTATAACTGATCAGGTTACAGACTCCAAGTATTATTTGCACACTTAGCCTCTCCAAGCTCCAAGACAAGTATTCTTTGCTCACCTAGCCTCTTCAGACTCACTAAGGTTTGTTTGAGAGAAGATTGTAATAAATACAATTCGCAAGTCTTTCACTAACACTCAGGAGAGTGAATTAAATGTAAGCTTAGAAAGACTGCGTAATAACTTCAAATGATTGAAGAATACATATTGAAAGAATGAAGTATTGAATGCACAGAGTAATGGCTCTTTAATACTGTGTGTTCTCTATCTTCATCTTCAATGACTTCTGTATTTATAGCCTTCAAGCATCTAAGATTCATTAGTGACATTCCTTCAAAGTTTGGCTTTAGGCAGAGCTCCATTAAATGCAATAAAGACGTTCTGGGCAGCCATTAATGTAATAGGAATGTTGGTTGTACTCTAACACGGAAGATCAAGGCTTTATACATTGTGCAGCAGCCAAATCAGAGTTGCACAGGTTGCTTATGTACTTTGCAGAGCACATTTCCCTTTTCGTGTAATAACCAGGAGTACTAGGGAATAAATCATGTTGGAAACATTATTTAACCGGACTTTGCTTCTGAGCTCCTAGGTTGCTTGTGAGTATGACCTTCTGACTTTCTTGATAAGCGTAAGAGAGAAGGCTTCAGAGACTTCTGCATAAGGGAACAACTCTCAAAAGCTCTTTGTACTTGTGTTCCTCATCGAAGGACCATAGACGAGTGTGAGAGCTTCTCATAGACAAGTTGAATCTTAAATGCAGAGAATCAACAACCAAGTCAGTAGACAGGTTGACTTTTACTTCTCCAGACAGGTGGTCTTCTATGTGGGCAGACAGGTGAGAAAATGAATTCTTACTATTATGATCTGCACACTAGATAGACAGGTTAGCAACCAATATGAAGGTTAATTAATTCATTAACAAATGTTTAGTTTTCATCAAAACTTAGGATAAATGCACATCAGACATTTTAGTGACTTAACAGGGAGCATGTCCGTGCTTCCCTATACAGACCAAAATGAAGAAATAGAGCTGAAACAGGGGTGTTTCACCCCAAACATCTTAAAAGATTTAATAAGACACCAAATGAACATGAAGATAAAAGACAAGTGATAAGATGGTGTACCTTGGTAGCCTAGTGGCCAAGGGGGCCTTGATGCATAATGTGAAATGAACAGATATAAAACACTAGAAGGAGGGTTGAATTGTGTTTTAAATACTTTTTGTAAAACGTTACTATTTAGACTATAAGACACAAGGATTCGTCTGATATTAAAAGGAGATTCACTTTCCAACCCAGTTACCACAGTTAAAGTAAAGCGAACTAAAAAGATTAAGCTAGAGAAATGAGACACATAGATTTATACTGGTTCACCCTAAACCTTGGGCTACGTCCAGTCCTTGGTTTCACCAAGTATTTACACTATAACTGATCAGGTTACAGAAGGTATTGTTTGCACACTTAGCCTCCGCAGGCTCAACTTACAACTATTTTTTGCACACCTAGCCTCTCCAGGTTCAAACAAGTATTCTTTCAGCAAGCCTCTTCAGGCTCTACAAATGGTTAGAGTTTGAATGAAGCAGCAGCTTCACAATTTACAACTTTGCAGATCTAACAAGTAACACTCACATAGTGAATAAGTATTTAAGGTAGGTAAGATCACAATAAAGACTTCTCAATAAATACAAATGATTTGAGCAGAGAAGTTTTCTATGAAAAACTTAAGAGAGCTTTGAATGCTTGAGAATATTGAATGCATGAGTTAATGTATACAGGTGCGTATGTTCAATGGTATTCAAAGTCTTCTATTTATACTCAAGAGAGATAAGTCCGTTGAGGAGAGTTCTCCAGCTGAGTATTCTTTTGTTCTTCATTCATAAATGCCAAAGAGTCATTTTGATCTTGCATTTAATGTTTATGATCGTTGGTGAGCTTCAAGACAAGTTGAACGTATAGGCTGGCATAGCTTTATCAGAGTGCAGTTTGATTCAGAGCAGTGTTTGTTACTTTTCAGATTTGGGCAGCACGACTTTCCTTATTTGTGCTAAGCAGGTCTGCGACCAAGTAAAGTTTACTTTACCTTTTGCAACAAAAATATTCTTCAGGTGCGGAATGGTGCTTTGAGCTTTCTGATATCGAATTTATTTATTCGAAATAATAATATTCTTTGTGTTTGAATATTGTTGAAGCGAGGGACATTCAGTCGCTTAAGCATAATTTGGTAGGGACTGGGTCATTGTTCAGACGCGTCGTTAAGACTTTGTTTCTTTGTCATAAGACTCGTGTATACTGATATGCACACTTAATACACATATTAGAAGATTTCACAAGGTTCACTTAAAATCAGTCTTTATTTGGATTCATCAAAATCAGAGATGTAAAAAGATGTAGTCTTAACAATCTCCCCATTTTTGATGATGACAAACATTATCTTATGATTTTAATGAACTAAGGATAAAAGCAGATTTAAGCACAGAGAATCATATGAAGTTGTTTTAATGTATGACTATATTCAAGCTCCCCCCAAACTAATGCTTTCATAAAGAATTCAGACGAATGATTAAAGTAGTGTCTTATCTTTTGAGTTTCATTATTTAGTTATTTAGTTCAGATATACGAATATATTCTCCCCCTTTGTCATCATCAAAAAGATAAAGCATCAGAAAATAAGTCAACCTAAAAATAAGTTTATTGATTTATCCATCAACGAATATTACATTGCTGATAAAGGAAACGAAAATTAAAGTTGTTGTTTTTAAACAATCTTGGTGAGAAGAGCCACAACAGTTTGCATGGTCTCACGAAGAACGCTGATTTCTGCACGAGCTACTGGATCCATTCCAATAAGGGTGGATGCTGGTGCAGCAGGATCATCAGGTGGAGATGAAGAGGATGGGCCAGGGTCAGACGGAGTGGCAGACGTGGGTAGTTCATATGGAACAATTTCCAGACAGTGCCAGGGGAGAGAATGACCATAGGAGAAAATGAAAGTGAGATAAAAAACAATGGGGAACAAAGAAAGAGTTAGGGGAAAAACTGATTGCAACGAACCAAAGGGTTGCAGACAGGCAATTTTGAAAGAGGGAATTTCAAAATTAGATGAAGAGATGAAAAGAGAGGAAAGATAATTGAAAAACCAAGTCAAATTTTCATCAGAGATTGGTAAATCAAAAGAGTAAACTGAAAAAGGGTTTTCATAAAAAGACAGAGGTAGAATGAAAATAAAAGGAGTAAAGATGAGAGTTGGTTGGAAGGGGTAAAGTTGCCTTGATTCTGCTCTATCTTCATCTGGATATCCGATCTAGGGAATCTGGTAAGAACTAAGTCGGGCACTATCTGTAGGTGTCTTGAGTTTGTCTAATAAAGATAGGCCACAGTGATGAGCTGGGTCTTGAAGAATATGAGGCTCAGGGCGACTCATGAACGAAGTAGACCATCTAGGAAACTTCAATTTCTTATGCTTCCTTTATAGCCAGACAAAAGGCTTCTTGGATTTTGGATTCAACTTTGGCTTTGTACAGACAAAACCACTATCAGGACAGATCTTCAATATTGTATTGGCCTTCGTGCAAGCAGTAGCATTAGGTCTGTGTTTCCAAGAGGCTTGATTCAGCCTTACTGTAGCCTACTCAGCAACAAGATTGCTGATTGCTTTTAGATCATCCGGGCTAAGAAGGTTAGTGTTGATTTTATCTAAAGGTAATGGCTCATAAGGGTTGAAGAGAATAGGTATAGGTCTCTGCGGTGAGGTTTGAGGAGGAGGTGAAGGATGAGAGAGAGGGGATAGAATGGAATCAAAAATTCTTGAAATAGGAATAAGAGTTTGAATTTCCTGAGTTTGTGAGGGAGAGAGTGATGAAGGGTTGGATATGTGATCAGGTGAGTTATGAGGAAAAGGTTGTGGGGAGGGGTCATCTGGAGTAAGATTCAAATTAAAATCTCGAACAGATAAAGCATGCAGATTTTCAGCAATTGAAATCTAATTGTGAAGATGGGAGTTATGAGAGGAAGATGATGATAAATGTGAGGGTGAGGATAACACAATGGATGAAGAGGGTGAGGGTTCATATGACCTAAGAGATGATGCAAAAGGTTGTAAAGTGATCTACACAGGCTCAGCTACCTTCAGCCTTGTAGATCTTCTAACCGGTGTAGCTGCAACTGCAGCTTTCCTCTTGAGTTCCTTTCGAGCGGCAGCAGCAGGTTTTTGAACCATTATCTTCTTCAGAACCTTGAAAATAGGTTGGTCATCATCATCATCATCATCATCATCAGATGCTTCTGAGATGACCAGCTTCCTCTTTACTTGAAGTTTTGATCTGAGATGACCGGCACCCTCTTTACACGAAAGGGTTTCGAAAAGATTCGTTCACCAGAGAGAGAGAGAGAGAGAAGATTTTTGAAACAGTAAAGTGTTTCGGAGAGAAGACTTTTGGTTTTTAAAGAAAGAGAGGTTTCAAAAAGAGCAGTTGAGAGTAACAAAGACAAAAATGTTTTGAATTCAAAAACATTTTAGATAACTGCAATGTAAAGTCTCAGTAAATAAAAGCTGTGAACAATAGCTTGCAGTTGAAATGTATTCTGCTTGAAGTTAAGTACAAGAGAGAACCAATCATTGCTCTGTAAGTAGTTTGATCTACCTTTTTACCTTCTTCATCTTTGCTTAATTTTGCATTTGCTTCCATTAGAGTTTTCATAAGTTTAGAAGTATCCAGCTTGTATTTCTTTAAGATCTCATTGGTATATTTTTGTTGATGAATGTATATTTCATCATCTGTCTATTTGATTTGTAGACCAAGGAAGAACTTCAATTATCCCATCATGTTCATCTCAAATTCATTCTGCATAAGCTTGGAGAACTCTTTGCAAAGTTTTTCATTAGTAGCACCAAATATGATATCATCAACATAGATTTGTACTATAATGAAATCCTTTTCAGAAATTTTTCTAAAGAGATTTGTATCTACTTTTCCTCTAATGAAATCATTTTTCATAAGAAAAGAACTAAGTCTGTCATACCAAGCTCTAGGTGCTTGTTTTAATCCATAGAGAGCTTTCTTAAGCTTATATACATGATTTGGTTTGTCACGATCCTCAAAACAGGTGGTTGTTTAACATATACCCCTTCTTCAATAATTCCATTCAAAAATGCACTTTTAACATCCATTTGATATTAAGTGATTTGATGTTGTGCAGCATATGACATAAGTATACGAATTGCTTCTATTCTAGCTACTGGTGCAAAGGTTTCAGTGCAGTCAATACCTTCTTGTTGATTATAGCCTTGAGCTACTAAACTTGCTTTGTTTTTGACTACCTTTCCATCTTCATCAAGCTTGTTTCTAAATACCCATCTCGTTCCAATAACTGATTTTCCCTTTTCATTCGGAACTAAGAACCAAACATCATTCCTTTTGAACTGATTTAGCTCTTCTTGCATAGCTAAAATCCAACTTTCATCTTCAAGAGCTTCTTTGATGTTCTTTGGTTCAATCTCATATAGGAATGCCATGTTGTTTGAATCTTTAAATATTGACATGGTTCTAACTCCTTGAGAGGGATTACCGATGATCAACTTTTCTGGATGATGAGTCTTGAACCTCTAGTCTCGTCTGGGTTCAGTGCCAGATGATTGTTAAGCAGGTGGATTAGACGCTTGAATATGAGTTTCTGGATCCTCATTTTTCAAGTAATCTTCAGACTGATTACTTTGTCTTCCAAGATCTAATCCTGCAAGATCATCTTCTAGATCTGATAGTTTCCTATCAGTCTTTAAACCATCATTAAACTCAACATGGATAGATTCCTCAACAACTTCTGTTCTAGAGTTGTAAACTCTAAAAGCTTTAGAAGTGTCTGAATATCCGAGAAATATAGCCTTATCTACTTTTGAATCAAATTTTCCAAGTTGAACTATAGTATTCAAAATAAAGCATTCACATCCAAAAGCATGGAAATAAGAAATGTTGGGTTTTCTACCTTTCCACAATTCATAGGGAGTTTTATTCAAGAAGGATCTTATCAATATTCAGTTCTGTACATAACAAGCAGTGTTTACTGCCTCAGTCCAGAAGTACTTTGGGAGTTTTCTTTCATTGAGCATTGTTCGAGCCATCTCTTGTAGAGATATGTTCTTTCTTTCTACTACTCCATTTTTCTGAGGAGTTATAGGAATAGAAAAGTTGTGAGAGATATCATTCTCTTTACAGAATATAGTGAAGTGCTCATTCTCAAGCTCTCCCCCATGGTCACTTCTGATAGCTGAGATACAAAATCCCAGCTCATTCTAAACTTTCTTACAGAATATAGAGAACATCTTGAATGACTCATCCTTGTGGGTTAAGAAGAGTACCCATGTATATCTACAATAATCATCAACTAAGACAAAACCATATTTCTTTCCTGCCTTACTAGCAACACTAATTGAACCAAACAGATCCATATGCAACAATTGTAAAGGTCTAGAGGAAGATACCGGATTCTTGGGTTTAAAGCTAGTTTTAACTTGCTTTCCACATTGGCAAGAATCACATAAGACGTCCTTTTTGAAACTTATATCAGGTAGACCTTTCACAAGTCTATACTTCTGAAGCTTAGTTATCTGTTTCATACTTGTATATCCTAGCTTCTTATGCCATACCCATCTTTCATCTTCTCTTGACACAAAACAAGTCACATTCTGATCAGTTCAGTTAGATCAATCTTATAAAGATTTTGTTGCCTGTTTGTTGAAAAAAGAACTTTGCCGTTAGTGTCTTTGACAATACATGTATTCTTGGTAAAGGAAACATTATATCCATTATGACATAGTTGACTTAAGCTTAGCAGATTATGTCTTAATCATTCAACTAAAAGAACGTTAGAGATAGATGGTAGAGGTGATTTCCTACCAATTTTACCTATCCCGATAACTTTTCCTCTTTGATTTCCACCAAAGGTAACATGTTCACCTTCTTTAGGTTGGAGGTCTAGGTACATAGACTTTTCTCCTGTCATGTGTCGTGAGCAGCCACTGCCCAAGTACCATGATAGGTGTGTTTTTTGTCCTATTAAGGATATCAGCAAAAGGAATAATCAAAGACTTAGGTACCCATATTCTTTTGGGTCCTTTCTTGTTAGTTCTTGAAGTCTGTGACAACTTCTTTCCTGTGTGAATACACTGAGACGTGATATGTCCAGCTTTTCCACAGTTTTTACAACTACTTTTGTATGTAATGACCTTATCATAAAGAGTTTGAGGTTTTTGTCCTAAGACTTTGTTAGATACTTTATGATGTGTCTGGTCAATGAATCCTATACCAGTTTTATCAAGAGAGGGTCTCTAACTTCCTAATAACTTCGTCAGGTTATCTCTTCCATTGACAAAATGAGAAAGATCAGAGATGAGCGCTTATACCTTCTATTGAAGTTCGACAACTTCTTCAGATTGTGGCGTCTCAACTGTGATCTCAGCTTTAAGCTTTTCAACGTTAAGCTTACTATTTTCCTGAGACAGTTTGTCACACTCTTGAGTCTTATGTTCATGCTCTTTTATGAGTTTCACATATTGCCTCTTAAGTGTTCTAAAAGCCTTAGTTAAATAGTTAGATTCCTCAATCAATTCATCATAGGTATCTTGCAAATCCTTAAAATCAGAAATTACCTCAGAGTCTGAGTCGGAGTTAGCATCTGCCATGAGACATAGATTTACCTCTTTGCCTTCTAAATCTTTGTCGGATAAGCTGCCATCAAGATCTTCCCAAGTTGCCATCATCCTTTTCTTTTTATTTTTATATAACTTTTTGAAGGGTTGCTTTTGTAACTGAGGACATTCAGATTTGATGTGTCCTAGCTTCTTACATTCATAGTATACAATAGAACTTTTGTCAGAACTATTTTTCTCTTTGAAGTATTTTTCTTTATTAAACTTCTTGAAAGGTTTATCCTTTATGAAATTCTTCTTTTTCCATAACTTTCTCATTTTTCTAGTCAGTAATGACATTTCATCATCACTGTCTGAGTCTTCTTCAGAGGCATCTGACTCTTGATATGATTCTTCAACCTATAGAGCTTTTGAAGATCCTTTCTCTGCCTTGAATGCAATGGTCTTTCCTTTCTTATTTGAGTCGTCTTCATTCAGCTCCTGTTCATGTACTTGTAAAGTTCTAAGAAGATCACTCATTTGAAGAGTTGTGAGATCTTTGGCTTGAGTTATTGCTGTAACCGGAGGTCTCCACTGTTTAGGCAGACTTCTTAGAATTTTGCCAACTTTCTCAACATTGGTGCAGATATTTCCCGGTGCCTTCAGATTATTTATCATAGTCTGAAACCTTCCTATCATATGAGCAATACTTTCTCCTTCTTCCATAGTAAATAACTCATACTTTCGTCCAAGCATGTTTATCTTTGTTTCTTTCACTTTTGTTGTTCCTTCATGAGTAACTTCTAGAGTATCCCAGATTTCCTTAGTAGATCCACATGCATGCACCTTTTCAAATTCTTCATGACTGAGAGAACACATCAAGGAATACCTTGATTTATGATTTAGCTCCCACTTAGTCTTTTCTGCAGCAGTCCATTGAGCTTTAGGTTTATCGGTGTTATCATTCCTTGGAATGTAGAGACCATTAGTAATGATATCCCATAAATCAGAGTTTCTTGACCTGATGAACCATTGAAATCTTTCTTTTCAATAGATGTAGTTTTCTTCATCAAAGTAGGGAGGTCTAGCCATAAATGCTCCTTCTCCAGCATTGCTTCTGCTTGTGCTAGCTCTAGTCGTCATGATGTCTGTTCAATAGGATCTTTCCTCAACACTGTTAAGTGCTCAACCTAGAGGTTAAGCTCTGATATCAACTGAAATGTACATATATAAAACACTAGAAGGGGGGTTGAATTGTGTTATAAATACTTTTTGTAAAACGTTACTATTTAGACTATAAGACACAAGGATGCGTCTGATATTAAAAGGAGATTCACTTTCCAACTCAGTTAGCACAGTTAAAGTAAAGCAAACTGAAAAGATTAAGCTAGAGAAAGGAGACGCGGATTTATATTGGTTCACCCCAAACCTTGGGCTATGTCCAGTCCTTGGTTTCACCAAGTATTTATACTATAACTGATCAGGTTATAGAAGGTATTGTTTGCACACCCAGCCTCCACAGGCTCAACTAACAAGTATTGTTTGCACACCTAGTCACTCCATGCTCAAACAAGTATTCTTTCAGCCAGCCTCTTCAGGCTCTACAGACGGTTAGAGTTTGAATGAGCAGCTTCACAGTACAACTTTGCAGATCTACCAAGTAACACTCACAGAATGAATAAGTATTTAAGGTAGGTAAGATCGCAATAAAGACTTCTCAATAAATACAAATGATTTGAGCAGAGAAGTTTTCTATGAAGAACTTAAGAGAGCTTTGAATGCTTGAGAATATTGAATGCGTGAGTTCATGTATTCAGGTGTGTATGTTCAATGGTCTTCAAAGTCTTCTATTTATATGATGAGTGTGATTTCACCTCATATTCTTCTATCATATTGCATGCATTTTCATGTAGTTTTTGCATTTTAATTTGATTTTGGTTAATTTTTACCTTGGAACGGGTAAGGCGGTTTTGTGGTGTTGTTTTGCAGGAATTAAGGATTAAATGCTCAGGATTGACCATGATGGAGCTTGCGTGAAGATGGCGCTTGAAAAATGAAGAATATGAACCAAACAGAGCCCATCACGGCCATGATCGAGTAGAGCTAAAAGAAAGAAGGCTAAAGTCAGAACTGGTCACGGCCAGCCCGTGATGCCTATCACGATCGTGACATGTCAGCTGAACCAGACCCTCACAGGCAGAACTGATCACGGCCTAGCCGTGATGGTGGTCACGGCCGTGACAGTAGGGGTTGGTTTAATTGGGCACGGTTTTTGTAACCCGAGAGGGAGCATTAAATATTTGAGGATAAATTCGCCTTCAAAGCAATTTTGATAATTAACAAGGGGGTAATCAATTTAGTAACATAAACGATCTTGTTGGTAACCCAATTCCTAGGGATCCCTTTAGATTTGAAAAACCCCAAATTGATTTACTTTTCTGTTTTAATTGATTGCAATTTTGAATTTGATTGCTACTTGATTCTTATTTCAAAAACCATAACCTTTTCAAAATCCTTTTTATATAGTCCAGTTTAATTGATTTGATAATTAGTTGTGATTTGAGATCACAGTCTCTGTGGGATCGATATCTTTTTATTACTTGGCGACGAATCCGGTACACATGCCGGATCGCACGACATCAAGTTTTTGGCGCTGTTGCCGGGGACTGTGCTTCCTCAAATCTCAATTTAATTTTTAAATTGATTTTTCTGGACATTTTCTTTTTATTTAATTTTTTCATATATAAAAAAAATTTATCTTTTGTTAGCATCTATCTCTCTGTGTTTTCTCTTTTATGCAAAGATCACTAAGTCTTGGAAACCTTAGTGAGGTCGACCCCGAAGTCGAAAGGACCTTTCATAGACGTAGGAGACTACAAAGAGAGAGAGAGAGGTTGATTCTCATTCCACTCATGGCGAATCTACCGGATACGAAACCATTGAAGGACTACGCAGCTCCAAATGCGAGAGGTTTGCGAACTGGGATTGCTAGGCCAGATCGAGGCAGAGAACTACACTATACCGCCTATGCTAATTAACATGATTAGGAAACATCAATTCGGAGGATTGCCCTCGGTGGACCCGACTGATCACGTGGAGACATTCTTGGAGTTCACCGATGCAGTTAGAATTCAAGGCGCCCCGGTTGATGCTATTCGTTTGAGGTTGTTCCCCTCCTCTCTTACTGGAAAGGCAAAAGCTTGGATGAAGCAAGTGCCCGCTAATACATTGTTGACTTGGGACCAACTGGAGCAGGCATTCTTGGAGAAATTCTTCCCTCCATCTAAGACGTCTTACCTACGAACCCAGATCACCGGCTTCTTCCAAAAAGATGGAGAATGCTTATCTGAAGCTTGGGATCGCTACAAGGGATTGCTAGAGTCATGCCCACATCATGGACTCGAGAGGTGGTTATTAGTGCACATCGTTTACAACGGATTGGATTACTCTTCGAAGGTGTCACTTGACTCCGCAGTTGGTGGAGCCTTTATGAATAGGCCTCTGACTGAGGCATTCAACATCATCGAAAACGTGGCCAGCAACTACCATCAATGGGGTTCAGAAAGAGGTAATAACCCGAAAAAGATTTCGGGGGGTCAGTTTGAAATGAATAGCACTGATCTCGTTATGTCCAAAATTGACTCACTGAATAAACGCTTTGATCAGCTTGAAAGGGCTAACGTGAGTTCAATAGGTGCTATAAACATTGTTTGTGAGATTTGTGGAATACAGGGACATGACATAATGGAGTGCCCACGAGGTATTGCTCATGGATCTGGCGCTTCGGGGGAACAAGTGAACTCTTATCACAACTTCTACGACACGAACCCAAAGTTGCCAAACTATGTTCCCCCAAATTCTTACAACCAAGGAAGGAAGAACAACCCTTACCTCTCCTACGGGAACTACAGCAACACGTTGAACCATGAGTTCCAAGAAGGCCAAGGTAATAGGAAACCCGCACCGGGGTATCCTCAGGTACAGAAGTATAAACTTGAGTCTCTATTGGAAAGTTTTGTTGAAACCCAAACAAAACAAAATGAAGAGTTTAGAAAACAAGGTAGGGCAGTTAACGAGGCAATAAAAGAGCTAGCATCTAAGGTAGATATCTTAGCCATCGATAATAAGATGCTAGAAACTCAGATTGCCCAACAAGCTAGTACATACTCTAGACCTAAGGGTACGTTTCCGTGGCAACCCGAAGTTAATCCCAATGAACATTGTAATGTCATATACTTGAGGGATGATAAGCTTGGGGTGGTTTAAAAGGATGTGGAACTAGAGGAGGACGTGAGCAAAGATGAAGAAGTAGAGCCAAAGTATGTCACTCCACCACCTTACCAACCCCCAATACCTTTCCCACAAAGGTTGGTCAAGAGAAAGCAAGTAGAAATAGAGACTAAGAGCTTAATTGAGGAGCACAATGTCACGATAAAAACTCATATGCCTCCTAAACTAAAAGACCCAGTTAGTTTCTCTATTGCTTGCTCAATTGGAGAAGTGAAAGTAGACCAAGCCTTATGTGACATAGGGGCTAGTGCGAGCTTGATGCCACTTACTATCTTGGAGAGGTTGGGAACCAAGGAATTGAGTCCATCCAAATTCTCTTTACAATTTGCAGATGGCTAAACCAAAACACCTCTAGGCATACTAGAGAATGTCCCCGTAAGGGTAGGGTAATTTTTCATTCCCACCGATTTCATGGTGTTGGATATGAACGGGAATTCTAAATTCCCCATCATTCTAGGAAGGCCGTTCTTGGCCACCGCTGGAGCGATAATAGACGTAAAGAATGGCAAACTCTCTCTGAATGTAGAGGAAGGTAGGGTGGATTTTGGTTTGACTAACTCATATGACAACCCTCCTTTTGAGAGTCATGTGTGCAGAATCGATATAATGTCTCCAGAGGTAAAGGAGGAGCTCAACATGGAAGCAACTCCCAAGCTTTCCATGCCAAATGATGCACCGAATGGTGATGAAGTTGGAGTCGCTCATCATGTGGAAACAAAACTTCCGCCGGGAGGGAGTAAGGCCATGAAACTCAGAGTGAAAAGAGCAAAGCGAAAGCGCAATTGGCCATATGAGAAAAATCGTCTCTTTGAAGGACTCCCATGGAAGAGAAGTGTTCTTTCACTTCTAGGACCAGCCGACCCCGGTTGATTGAAAGAAGTATGGTCAAGCTTAAGACCGTAAATAAGCGCTTCTTGGGAGGCAACCCAAGTTTTCTTTCACTTTTCCATTTGTTTTTGAATTTTGTTTTTGAATAATTGAGAAGATTTAGAGAAGAAAGATTGGTGATTGATGGCTTTGCCAAGTGTTTTCAGGTTATGAAAGCAGAAAGAGCAAAAAGGGCAAGGACAAATAAAGTCAGAAGTCATCACGCCCAGGCTGTGACGTTGGTCACAACCGTGATTAGTTAACCAAAGAAGATCATAAAGGATCACGGCCCAGCCGTGATATCCATCACAGGCGTGATAAGAAGGACCCTGAAGATCAGAATGTATCACGGCCTAGCCGTGACGGAAGTCACGGCCGTGACAGACCAGCTCCTATAGACTAGAATTGATCACAGCCGTGACATATTTTCCAGCATCTCTTTGACTGGCATGTGAACCAGCACCCTCCACCACCTCGGTGAGTTGTTCCATTTTTCTCCTATCTCCGACTTGATTATTTACATTGGGGACAATGTAGGTTTTTAAGCTTGGGGTGGGGGTATTTTTGCAATTTTTTGCATTTTTGCATTTTTCATGTTGCATTCATATAGGCATAGTTTTGCATGATCACATGATTAGATTGCCCCCTTGCTTAGAGTTTGCATCCAATTGTGAGAACTTGGTGCCAAATGAATTGAGATAGTGAATTTTTGAACCCAATTTTTTATTCTTGTGATAAGGCTAAAAATAAAAACACTTGAGATGATCTTTCGATAGTTGATGATTAGCATGTGGTTCCTTAGATTTGTGTTTCTCATTGATTTTGAACTACTAAATGTGAGATTTTTGAGCCAAAAAGGGGTACTCACTAAATCTACCCCATTCTTTGTGATAGAGTGTTTTATTCCTCTTGGATTGTATTCTCTAGAACTTGACTTGAAACCGTTTTGAAAATTAAAAATTTTTTAAAACATATTTGAAAATGATTGAGGCATTAGGATTTTTATGGCCTTCTGAGCTTTGATTGATTAAATGCTACCCCTTAGTTGCCCAATTTTGAGCCTAAAAGAATAAAATACTTTTCTTGGTACCTTGATTTGTTTTGATGAATAATGCTTGGTATGGCACCTTTTAAAGTATTGCAAAAAGGGTAAAAAGGTAGTTTGAAAAATAAAATTTTGGGATGAGAAAGTTAGAAAAATATTTCTCTTAAATTGAAAATCTCCCCTTCTCCAAATAAATAAAATTAAATAAATAAATAAATAAAATGGAGGAGGGGATAACAAAAAGAAAGTGAGAAATAAAATAAAAAGAAAGAAAGAAAGGTGGAAAAATGAACTTAAAGCCCAAAAAGGTATTTTAGAAGGTTGTCATGCTCTGCAATGTTTGATATTTTGTTTAGCATTCTTGAAATTTCCTTTTCTTGATTTCCCCGCCTAACGATTAATCCCATGGCCGCATTACAACAAAAATAAAAGACCTCTCGATTCTTATGTGTTTTCATTAATAAAGTAGAGATTTGGTTAATAGTCAAGCTTATGGTAGAATACCTTCCTTGAGGAAATTGAGCGAGTTGTCATATACCCTTAAACAATTGAGTGAGGTGAGAAGAGTGCCCGAATCAGTGAGAATATGAATTTAGGAAACCTAAGCTTCTAATTGGACTTGAAACTGATTATCTCTTGGGTACTTATTTGAATATGCCTGTTACTTGGATTAGTTAATTGGGTTCTTGGTTAACTATCCATGCTCTAATTGTTTATCGTGTCTGGCCTTAGTAATTGCTTGAGAACAAGCAAAATCTTAAGCTTGGGGTGATTTGATGAGTGTGATTTCACCTCATATTCTTCTATCATATTGCATGCATTTTCATGTAGTTTTTGCATTTTTAATTTGATTTTGGTTAATTTTTACCTTGGAACGGGTAAGGCGGTTTTGTGGTGTTGTTTTGAAGGAATTAAGGATTAAATGCTCAGGATTGACCATGATGGAGCTTGCATGAAGATGGGACTTGAAAAGTGAAGAAAATGAGCCAAACAGAGCCCATCACGGCCTAGCCGTGATGCCCATCACGGCCATGATCGAGTAGAGCTAAAAGAAAGAAGGCTAAAGTCAGAACTGGTCACGGTCAGCCCGTGATGCCCATCATGGCCGTGACATGTCAGCTGAACCAGACCCTCACAGGAAGAACTGATCACGGCCTAGCCGTGATGGTGGTCACGGCCGTGACAAACCAATCAGTGAAGCAACGTCCAAGGCAGAATCCATCACGGCCTGGCCGTGATGGCCATCACAGCCTTGACGTGTAATATTTGGATCTGAAGAAACTGATTTGATCTGAATTTGTGTTTGATTGGGATTCAAATTTCCCCTAATCTATAAATATGGCAATCAGGCAGAGACTAAAGGAGGACTTTTTGGGCTGCCAAACATAGACAAAATTAGGATTCTTTTCTCCTTCTTCTTCTCTTCTCTTAGGCTTTATTTTATGTCGTTGTTAACCAAGCTTGTCATCACCATGGCAATGCTTGAGTAGTAGCTTTATTTCTAGGGATTGGGGCTATGCCCAAGATCTGTTTTTATATTATGAATTGATGTTTTACCTTTGTTAATTGTGATTTTGCTTTAGATCTGATTTCTAGTGTTTTAATTACTCGTAAATTCGGTGGCCACTTATTTGCGTGTTGTAGATATTCTAAGAAGGAACCTATCGGTGAACTTAGGTATCGGATCTATAGAATCAGACTTAGGACTTAAATCACAAGAGTTAGAAGCGGTCCTTCGAGGATTAACGAATTGTCACAAAACTTAAAGGGTTCAATCTAAATTCGACTACCACGAGAGTAGGGGTTGGTTTAATTGGGCACGGCTTTTGTAACCCGAGAGGGAGCATTAACTATTTGAGGATAAATTCGCCTTCAAAGCAATTTTGATAATTAACAAGGGGTAATCAATTTAGTAACATAAACGATCTTATTGGTAACCCAATTCCTATGAATCCCTTAAGATTTGAAAAACCCCAAATTGATTTACTTTTCTGTTTTAATTGATTGCAATTTTGAATTTGATTGCTACTTGATTCTTATTTCAAAAACCAAAACCTTTTCAAAATCCTTTTTATATAGTCCAGTTTAATTGATTTGATAATTAGTTGTGATTTGAGATCACGGTCTCTGTGGGATCGATATCTTTTTATTACTTGGCGACGAATCCGGTACACTTGCCGGATCGCACGACATCATTATACTCAAGAGAGATAAGTCCGTTGAGGAGTTCTTCAGCTGAGTATTCTTTTGTTCTTCATTCATAAATACCAAAGAGTTGTTCTGGTCTTGCATTTAATGTTTATAATCGTTGGTGAGATTCAAGACAAGTTGAACGTATAGGTTGGCATAGCTTTATCAGAGTGCAGTTTGACTCAGAGCAGTGTTTGTTGCTTTTCAGACTTGGGCAGCGCGACTTTCCTCAATTGTGCTAAGCGGGTCTGCGACCAAGTAAAGTTTACTTTGCCTTTTGCAACAAAAATATTCTTCGGGCATGGAATGGTGCTTTGAGCTTTCTGATATCGAATTTCTTTATTCGAAATAATCAGGGAATATTTTTTGTGTTTGAATATTATTGAAGCGAGGGACATTCAGTCGCTTTAGCAGAATTTGGTAGGGACTGAGTCATTGTTCAGACGCATCATACCACAGACGCATCATTAAGACTTTGTTTCTTTGTCATGAGACTCTTGTATACTGATCTACACACTTAATACACATATTATAAGATTTCACAGGGTTCACTTAAAATCATTCTTTGTTTGGATTCATCAAAATTAGAGATGTCAAAAGATGTAGTCTTAACATAATGGTCAAGGTGGTAATCTCTGGTGCTTAATGGCCAAAGTGTTAATTAAAGATGATGATGTACCTTGGTAGCCTAGTGGCCAAGGGGGCCTCGATAGCCGAGTGGTCGAGGTGGTAATCTCTGATGCAGAACGGCCAGAAAGTTAAAAGATTAAAACGATGAAATGATAACGATAATCCTCGATGTAACACCCTGTTTTTCGTAAATAAGCTTAATGTATTTATATATGCTATAAATATGTTTGTATATGCTTGTTATGTTTTTTATTTATGTCTAAGTTTATGTTTGGGGAAGTTTAGCCTTAGAAATGTTCAATCCTTTTAGAGTCCTAGTAACATGTTTCACCATTTTAGCCACATCTTGAGTTCTTTTTGTTCGATTGAGGTGATCTTTGACACGTTGGAAAGCTAAGAAAATTATCTACAAGTCCTATTTTATGTGTTTTGGTCAATTCGGTTGTTTAGTAGCCTCACGCTGCAATCTTTGTTCGCCCCATGAACAGTGCAGATCTAGAAACGTGTTTTGGGCTATAATTAAGCCCAATTGTGCATAAACCGTCCTTAATCTCCAAAACCATGACATTAACCTAATGTTATATATCTAAACCACTTTAGACCAGCCTCCATTCCCTCCTCTTTGAATTCCTAACCCTTTTTCTCTCTAAAACTCTTCCTAGAGGATCAACTCGTGCACCGATCTCCACCGTTCTTCGACTGGGAAACATCGTTGCAAGCACGTCATCAATTGGCATTGATGTTTAGACTTTCAAACCAGGTAGAATTCGTGCACCTCGTCCCTCTTGATCGTTTCCTTTTGATTTCTTGATCTTAGAATTGAATCAAGATGTTTCTTGTCGTCCTTGAGGTATTTGACAAGCGTTCGTGAGAAGGGATCTTAGCAGACTTTCTTTTCTTCCTTTGGAATTACAATCTTCATACTAGGTATGGGGAGAAGGAATAGTATTGACATGTAAGCGTTGGTGGTAGCGTTAGATGAAGGAACCCATGACCCTGTCATATGTTGTTTGTATATTCGATGTTAATTGATGTATGTATGATATGATTATAATGTTAATGGCATGCTTTAATTGTTGTATTGTTTGATGTTAATTATTGATGATGTATGATTGGGTGTTACTGGTATACCCAATTGAGTATGATTTTTAATGATACCATGAATGTTCATGATGATGATGTTGTTGTTATGATAATGATGAGACTGTTATGATAATGGTGATGATGTGATGCTCTGGATGAGTGCTGATTGTTGTGTATGTTCATCAGCCTCTTGCTCGACTAGTTTTTGACTAGTAAAGCCAATGGTTTTATTCGAGTTTAATCTCGTTTTCGCCCAAATTTGGATGTATTTGTCGTCAAGCATCATTTTGAGTCTGTAAAGTATTTTTAGGTTAATTTAGTTGATTTGGAGTCGAATAAAGCACTTACTGCTATTTCTTGTTTTCAGGTTAATAAAGAGAAGCAATTCTGGAGTTATTCGCCCCGCGAGAGGCTACTCGCCTCGTGAGCCTGAAGCCTTGCTGTGCCAGAAATGCCATCCTCTTTGTCTCGCCTCGCGAATCCTCGTCTCACCTCGTGAGAAAGCCAAACACTGAAGAGCTGTTCATAATATTCGCCTCGTGAATAATGTCTCACCTCGTGAGCGAGCGTAACCCAGAATCTGTATTTATATCTATTTTAGGGCAGAACTGAGGATCTCTCTTTTATCATCTTCTTTTCTTTTAGATTAGGATGGCTGCGAATTTAGGTTTAGAGTTTTGTGTTCCCTTTGTAATGGAGAGCTAGTCTCCTTTGATCAATCTGCTGTAATCGGATTTCGCCGCCACTTGAGGTTTTGTAATTCCTAAACTTAATGCTTTTCTCTTTCAATATTATTCTATATTCTCTGTTTGCTTAATTCAGTTTGTATCGAATGGGTATTGATTTGTTTCGATGATTGTGTGTTCCTATACTTAATCGCGTTTGCTTAATTCGCGTGTGTTCATTCGTGTTTGCTTAATTCACGAGCGCTTCACCCTGTTTGCTTAATTCGGGAATTAGGAACATAAATCGTGTAGTGCCAAATTCGCTTGTTAATTGTCGCTACGATCGAAAAGGGTTTAGAATCCGCCTAGGGCTTGGAATTATATGAATCAACGATAGTGGGAAACCGAAAGCAGTAGGTTGATCATTTAGCTTATTTGATAATTATTTAGTTTGCATAGTTTTCTGCTTTGTTTTCTTTATTTAATTTCAAATCCAACCCCCCAATGGTTTTATTCGAGTTTAATCTCGTTTTCGCCCAAATTTTGGATGTATTTGTCCTCAAGCATCATTTTGAGTCTGCAAAGTATTTTTAGATTAATTTTGTTGATTTGGAGTCGAATAAAGCACTTACTGCTATTTCTTGTTTTCAGGTTAATAAAGAGAAGCAATTCTGGAGTTATTCGCCCCGCGAGAGGCTACTCGCCTCGCGAGCCTGAAGCCCTGCTGTGCCAGAAATGCCATCCTCTCTGTCTCGCCTCGCGAATCCTCGTCTCGCCTCGCGAGAAAGCCAAACACTGAAGAGCTTTTCATAATATTCGCCTCGCGAATAATGTCTCGCCTCGTGAGCGAGCGTAACCCAGAATCTGTATTTATATCTGTTTTAGGGTAGAACTGAGGATCTCTCTTTTATCATCTTCTTTTCTTTTAGATTAGGACGACTGCGAATTTAGGTTTAGAGTTTTGTGTTCCCTTTGTAATGGAGAGCTAGTCTCCTTTGATCAATCTGCTGTAATTGGATTTCGCCGCCACTTGAGGTTTTGTAATTCCTAAACTTAATGCTTTTCTCTTTCAATACTATTCTATATTCTCTGTTTGCTTAATTCAGTTTGTATCGAATGGGTATTGATTTGTTTCGATGATTGTGTGTTCCTATACTTAATCGCGTTTGCTTAATTCGCGTGTGTTCATTCGTGTTTGCTTAATTCACGAGCGCTTCACCCCGTTTGCTTAATTCGGGAATTAGGAACATAAATCGTGTAGTGCCAATTTCGCTTGTTAATTGTCGCTACGATCGAAAAGGGTTTAGAATCCGCCTAGGGCTTGGAATTATATGAATCAATGATAGTGGGAAACCGAAAGCAGTAGGTTAATCGTTTACCTTATTTGATAATTATTTAGTTTGCATAGTTTTCTGCTTTGTTTTCTTTATCTAATTTCAAATCCAACCCCCCAATGGTTTTATTCGAGATTAATCTCGTTTTCGCCCAAATTTGGATGTATTTGTCCTCAAGCATCATTTTGAGTCTGTAAAGTATTTTTAGGTTAATTTAGTTGATTTGGAGTCGAATAAAGCACTTACTGCTATTTCTTATTTTCAGGTTAATAAAGAGAAGCAATTCTGGAGTTATTCGCCCCGCGAGAGGCTACTCGCCTCGCGAGCCTGAAGCCTTGCTGTGCCAGTAATGCCATCCTCTCTGTCTCGCCTCGCGAATCCTCGTCTTGCCTCGCGAATCCTCGTCTCGCCTCGCGAGAAAGCCAAACACTGAAGAGCTGTTCATAATATTCGCCTCGCGAATAATGTCTCGCCTTGCGAGCGAGCATAACCCAGAATCTGTATTTATATCTGTTTTAGGGCAGAACTGAGGATCTCTCTTTTATCATCTTCTTTTCTTTTAGATTAGGACGGCTGCGAATTTAGGTTTAGAGTTTTTTGTTCCCTTTGTAATGGAGAGCTAGTCTCCTTTGATCAATTTGCTGTAATCGAATTTCGCTGCCACTTGAGGTTTTGTAATTCCTAAACTTAATGCTTTTCTCTTTCAATACTATTCTATATTCTCTGTTTGCTTAATTCAGTTTGTATCGAATGGGTATTGATTTGTTTCGATGATTGTGTGTTCCTATACTTAATCGTGTTTGCTTAATTCGCGTGTGTTCATTCGTGTTTGCTTAATTCACGAGCGCTTCACCCCGTTTGATTAATTCGGGAATTAGGAACATAAATCATGTAGTGCCAATTTCGCTTGTTAATTTTCGCTACGATCGAAAAGGGTTTAGAATCCGCCTAGGGCTTGGAATTATATGAATCAATGATAGTGGGAAACCGAAAGCATTAGGTTGATCGTTTAGCTTATTTGATAATTATTTAGTTTGCATAGTTTTCTGCTTTGTTTTCTTTATTTAATTTCAAATCCAACCCCCCAATGGTTTTATTCGAGTTTAATCTCGTTTTCGCCCAAATTTGAATGTATTTGTCCTCAAGCATCATTTTGAGTCTGTAAAGTATTTTTAGGTTAATTTAGTTGATTTGGAGTCGAATAAAGCACTTACTGTTATTTCTTGTTTTCAGGTTAATAAAGAGAAGCAATTCTGGAGTTATTCGCCCCGCGAGAGGCTACTCGCCTAGCGAGCCTGAAGCCTTGTTGTGCCAGAAATGCCATCCTCTCTGTCTCGCCTCGCGAATCCTCGTCTCGCCTCGCGAGAAAGCCAAACACTGAAGAGCTATTCATAATATTCGCCTCACGAATAATGTCTCGCCTCGCGAGCGAGCGTAACCCAGAATCTGTATTTATATCTGTTTTAGGGCAGAACTGAGGATCTCTCTTTGATCATCTTCTTTTCTTTTAGATTAGGACGGCTGCGAATTTAGGTTCAGAGTTTTGTGTTCCCTTTGTAATGGAGAGCTAGTCTCCTTTGATCAATCTGCTGTAATCGGATTTCGCCGCCACATGAGGTTTTGTAATTCCTAAACTTATTGCTTTTCTCTTTCAATACTATTCTATATTCTCTGTTTGCTTAATTCAGTTTGTATCGAATGGGTATCGATTTGTTTCGATGATTGTGTGTTCCTATACTTAATCGCGTTTGCTTAATTCGTGTGTGTTCATTCATGTTTGCTTAATTCACGAGCGCTTCACCCCGTTTGCTTAATTCGGGAATTAGGAACATAAATCGTGTAGTGCCAATTTCGCTTGTTAATTGTCGCTACGATCGAAAAGGGTTTAGAATCCGCCTAGGGCTTGGAATTATATGAATCAATGATAGTGGGAAACCGAAAGCAGTAGGTTGATCGTTTAGCTTATTTGATAATTATTTAGTTTGCATAGTTTTCTGCTTTGTTTTCTTTATTTAATTTCAAATCCAACCCCCCCCAAAAAACTGACTTTTCTGTTAACAACAATCCAAGAGTCCTTGTGAGACGATACTCGAGTTATCGCTCCCTATCTACATATTTTTACAAACTGCTCGCTTTTTTGGACGCGTACGCGACAGCGTGTCAAAATTGGCGCCGTTGCCGGGGACTCTTGTTGTTGTTAACAGAAAAAAAATAAAAATAAAATAAAATTGGCATTGCTGAATTAGTTATGGTTGCTTTGTCTGGTTATGAATCGTAGTACTTCCCATGGATAACTATATGCAAGATTATGTACCTTATGTTGATTATTAGCCATGCATATATTATCCTAACTTTTCTGGAGGTTATGAGTTTAGCAGTGGTTTTGACATGATTGGAGTGAATGAGGAGCAACCTTGCTATCATAGCCAACATTGAGGAGAACGCGGCAGCTTGGACGAGATTGCCTCTTTGGTGCATCAAATGACACGCGAGCAACAATACCAGCCTAACCCCGCACTACTCCAACTCAGTCTGGAAGAATTGGTGCAACGGATGGCAGAGAACAATCAACAGATGGCAGAGAACAATCAACGGATGATAGAAGCTGGTTTTCAGAAGTTGGCCATTCAAATTGATCACATTGTCTCCACCTCGGCTGCACTACAAACTCAACATCTCCTTGAAGAACATACAGATTCACAAATAGTTGTTCTTGACAATACTTCCTCTGAGGATAATTTTGATAATGATGTCAAGAATACTTCTATTGATGAACTGTGTGTTGAATCTCCAGATATTCACACCTTTCCTGATTCTGTCTATTATACTTCATGTGCTAATTGTACTGAATTTGCTTCGTGCGCAGCATGTTTTGAAAGCTCATCCTTCTTAGGGTATGAGGTAGGGGTGAGCATCGGGAGGGTTCGGGTGGGGTTCGTCGGGTTCGGGCGGGTTCGATGCAAGAAAAATGAAACCCGAACCCACCCATCTATACATCGGGTTGATCGGGTGCGGGTTGGTCGGGTTTCGGGCGGGTTCTGGCGGATTGCAACGGATTCAGGATTTTCAAATTATTTTATTTTATTTCAAGAAAAAAAACAAAAAAACCAGCCCAACAATGTAAAAGGGAGATCTCAGATCTGTGAAACCCTTTCTTCTTCTCCCTTGGTCCCTTGACCCTTCTGCCTTCTCCACGAGACCACGACCCCATCTCCACCAGTCCACCATGACCGTGTGCACGACTGCATCGGACCAGAGGAGTCGAAGGCTCAAAGCTGCACCGGACCAGAGGACTGAGGAGTCGAAGACACCGCATCCGTTGTCGTGTAGATCTGCGAAAGGAGCATACAACACCCACCCAACGTTACCGTTGCCGTCGCCGTCGTGCAAATCTGCGATGGAGAAGACAACACCAACCAACCTTGCCGTCGCCTCATGCAGATCTGCGAACTGCGAAGGAGAAGACAACCCCCCAACCCCACCGTCGTAGTTGTATCTCTGCTTGGCCGGACCTCCACTCGCATGGACGCACCACTTCGCTTGGACGGACGCGCCTCCAACGGCCGATCTGAGTTCATCTGGACAAAGGGGAGATGAGGGAGACGAGTATGAGATGGAGGAAGAGAAACGGAGAGGGAGGGATACGAAGAGAGTCGGAGACGTGTCTGAGATGAAGGAGGGAGACGAGAGAAAATTTTAATGATGTGTGAGAGAAAGGGAGCTATGTGTGAGAGAAGAATGAGCTATGGAGAAAGGGAGCTATGTGTGAGAGAAGAGGGAGAAAGAGAAAGTCAGAAATGGGGTGTGTGGTTCTAGAGAAAGTCAGAAAACGTGAGCAAGCAGAGTGCATAACATAGTCATACGGAAAGTTTTAAAAAAAATTCAGTGTACTCGGTCGGGTTCGGTTACCGAAGGGTTGTATTATGCGGAACCGAACCCGACCGAGTATACCCATACTTATCCAATTTTTTCACCCGATCAGCCCGTCAACCCGACCGAACCCACCCATTTCAAAAAAAGGACAATCGGTTAGTTCGGGTTCGGACGGTTCACGGGTTGATGATCAGCCCTAGTATGAGGAGCAAAACGTCCAAATGGAACATGAGACATATGAGGTTGAGGGCCCTGTTCGGTCAAGAAACATGGGAAATGAGGATCAAGAGGACATCTGCTTCACCATGCTTGGGGATGATGAAGAACCTTTGGAATTAGATGATTCTATTAATTCATATGCATGTGTTGAAAGTGATTGGATGGATGAACTGTGTGTTGAATTTCCAGACATTCAAGCCTTTTCTGATTCAGTTTGTTGTACTATATGTACTGACTGTACTAACACTAACCCTTGTGTGGTGTGTGCTGAGATTTCTGCATATATAGCAGGTAATGGATTTGATAATGCAGTGATTGAGAATCGTGCAGAAGTTGAAGCAGCACAAGAGATCCTCGCTACCTGTTTGCCACCTCCCACTGTGGAACAACCAGCGATGGAGTTCAAACCTCTGCTTGAGAGACTGGATTTTGCACCCTTGAGTATGAAGACACTATGGCCAGTCCAAGAGGTTGAATCCAATTTTTATTGGGAGGACTTTGTTGACCAGGAGGTCAACTTTGACCCGAGAGGGAGTGAGAAGTCCGCCGCACTTGGCGAGGTCACCATAACTGTCAAGTTCTCACTCCCATATCAAGGCTGCAAGTTATGGAAGCATGGAATGAGCTTCCATCCTTTGGCTATCACTTGGGCCTTATGTTACAAGCAATGGGATCCCGGTGGAACCGCCTCCATGAGTTTTCTCTAAACCCTTTCCTTTATAATTATCCTTACTTTGTTTCTGTTTTGTTTTCTTTTAGCTCTTGAATAATTTGAGAAGATCAAGAGCTTGTGTGTTGAGTCTTGTGTCGGCAAGCTTGCACTACAAAAAAAAAGGTTGTTTAACGACCGAAAATAGTGACCGGATTTTTTGGTTGTTTTTGGCGACCGAAATGGCGACCGATTATAGGATCTACATGGAAGACTGATTAGAGTTAATACTGCCACCGAAATAGATCGTGGCAGGGTTATCGGTCGCTATTTCAGTCGCTAAATAAAGGAACTTAAAAGTCAAAAATTTTATGCCTTTTTAGCGACCGAAATGGCGACCGAATTAAATGCAACGGTTAAATTTTATTTACATTTGCGACCGATATTAATTCGGTCGCTAAACGGCGCGTAAAAAAAATTAAAAGAGCGCGTTTTAGCGACCGATTTATAAATCCGTCGCTAAATTTATGAATTTAAATTTTGAAATGGCAACCTTGCGACCGAATTAGCGACCGAAATATTCGGTCGCTAAAAATTAAAATCCCTAAAAATGCAGAAACCCCTTTCTTCTTCCATTTCGCGATCTCTCTTCCTCTCTCTCACTCGATCTCTCTTTCTCTCCTCCGGCCACCACGGTTCGCGACTTCCGCCCCTCCTCCGGTCACCACCATCACGATAAGCTCTCATCTCTCTCTCTCTATCCATCTCTCCATCTCTCTCTCTCTCTCTATCTGTTTCTAACTTTTTCTCTCTCAGTTCCCTCCTTCTCCGCACGGCTGCCACCGTTGCCGGCACCACCAGAGCAGCGCCGCCGTCCTCCTCCTTCTCTGGTATGTTTTCATCTCTCCTCGCCTCTATCTCTCTCTCTATTCCTCTGGTTTGTGCATTCTCTGGTATGTTTTTGGTCTCATTCTGCTACATTTAGTGGTTCTGTTCTTCAGCCAAATTATAATGGTGGTTAAATCCTGACCACAAGTTCTCTGTTGTCTATGTTGTCTATTGTTTGTTCTTTATTCTAAAATTCTATTTGATGTTAAGTTGTTTGTGTGAATTAAGTTGATTATGAAAAATGCACGTGAGTTGTTTGAGAATTTTCTTTGGGGTAATGCCAAGTTTTTCTCTGGGGAATAGTTAGATAACTGAACTTTTCTTCCTAAGTGGATTAAGAAGCCTTTCAGGCTTTCACACTACATTTCTTATTTTTTATTTTTTATTTTTTTATAGGACATTTCTTAAGTTTTATCTCATTCACATAGTTTATCTTGATGTGATTTTTATGTTCATAAACTATTTTCAGAGTTTAAATTGAGACCAGTTATCAGATTGCTAATATATGCATTTTTTTTTGGGTGAATGCTAATATATGCATTTGACCCTTGCTTTTCTACCTATATTTTCAGTTTGCTAATATCAGTTTTTGCTTTAATTTTTGTTTGAATTTAAGAAAGTGATTGCTATTATATTAGTCATATTACTCAAATGCATAAAATAAAAATGGCGAGTATGGCGAGTATGCGACATGGATCTTTCCATCTTTTCTTATTATCACTACTATATATCTTGTTGTTTGTTAGTGGAGAGCTGAGCTCAATAGGAAGGTATCCTGCCTGAAAGGCAAGATGCTGATTGTGTGTTGATAATTTAATATTTATGCATGCATTTGCAATTATGTGTTGTTTGTTAGTGGAGAGCAGAGCTTAATAGGATGTGATCCTGTCAAAAAGGCGGGATGCTTGTTGTGTGTTGCTAATTTAGAAGTTATGCATGTGTTTGACAATTATGTGTTGTCTTGTTAGTGGAGAGCGGAGCTCAATAGGATGTTTGTTACTATATTTTATTTAAGTTTGTATTGAAATATGCTTCAATATATATTTGTTGAAGTATCTTTGCAATCCAAGCTTAGGAGTTGTTGATACATGCTCTAATTAGTTGATTTTCTATTTGTATGTGTATTGTAATTTGGTTTTGATTTTGTGATGGTGTTGATATGCCAATATGTGAGAATAGATATGTTAAAGGATCTTGCTTGACAGGTGTTTGTTATATTGCTTACAAGGAGATGTTATAGCTGCTGTCCTGAAAACCCGTATGGACATAGGTTCAGTGTTTTCCTTTTAACTATTTTTGTAGAACTATTTTGTTTATGATTCTTATTTTTTTAGAAACTAGACTCGATTTGCTACAGTTTAGGCACTGAATTTGATGTTTTTAACTGAGTATTGATGAAGAAAATTCTGTTAAAAGTTAGAGGACAATTGTTGTCCTGTTTTTCGAATGCGGTAGCTTGTTGGTTAAAACTGTACTTTTTGGAATGTTTTTTCCCAAAACTAAATTTAAATTTATAAACTAGACTTGTTTAGCTTTCCATAGAGGGGTCGTTTGTCTAAATCTGACTTCATTTTGGGACCTTAAGGTGTAACTTACATGTTGTTCGTAATACTGTAATTTCAATTGGGAATTACTTGTTAATAGTAGTAATGTATTCTAATTGAGAGATTATAGAATGTTCATGTCAATGGTTTATGTGTTTTGTTTTATGTCATTAGTTGTTAAGCGATAGATTGATTTATGAGTTAAGTTATTCAGTCTTATGATGAAATGATTGTGAAACACCATTTGGCATCCAAAGGTAGTAACCATGCTAATCCTCTCTATGACCATCCTTCAAAATGACGTAAAAGCATCTGCTTTCCTGAAAACTACTATGTTTGCTAATATGTAAAGTTGCATGTGAAGTTGCATTTCTTTGTTCTATTTTAACATGCTAGTATGCTACATGGATCTTTCCATCTTTTATTATTATCACTTGATGAAGTTTAGATATATGACTTGTTTTCCTTATTGTTTTATCAGAAAATGGATCCGACTAAATGTTTTGAGACAGTCATCCATATAGACCAGGTACAATATCTCATCAACTTAAGAATAACGATCGGATTCACGTGATGATAGTTAAGGCATAAACTAATCATTAATAAATTGTTCTTGTGTATTTGCAGGATTTAATTTCAATCCCGCGATCATTCTACTGTCGTTGGGGACAAGAAATACCGCGTGTTGTGACTATTGAAGACAAAAGCGGAAATTTGTTCAATGGGAATATAGTAATCCATGAGGATCGCCCTTATTTTCAAACAGATACAAATGGTATTAGGGAGTTGTATTTGTTGTCCACTGGTGCATTGGTAAAGTTTAAGTATCTTGGGGGTTCTCGCTTCTACATGTTCATCCCTTTGGAAGATTGATGAGTTTTGATATTTTGATTAGTACTTATTGATCATGGTGTGTTTTTTTATAAACAATTATTAAACTTGCGTTAATTAATGTATATGTTTTCTTGATCATATTGACTGTGGTGTTTTGGATCGTTAGTACATCATATTTACGTTTTCTATTTATTCAAAAAAAAATATTGGTGTATTTTGTTTATATCAGAAATTAAAAATCAATGAGGTAATAGTTGAAAAACAATATTTGGTCGGCAGGATTAAGTTACAGGAAAATTTAAAAAAAAAAATCAAAATTTGCGACCGAAATAGCGACCGAATATCGGTCACCAAATTAGGTGAGCTGAGCATGCGACCAACTATACGGCGACCGAAATATATAATTTTGCGACCGAAATATCGGTCGCCAATTTGCGACCGAAATTCAAGTTCGGTCACTAAACATTTAGCCACCAGGGTTTCTGTTACCCCCTTAATTCGGTCGCCAAACTATATAGCAACCGAATTATCATGTTTAGCGACCGAAATCTTTGGTCGCTAAATAGGTTTTTTTTGTAGTCTTGATTGGGTTTTGTTGAATTTGCATAGATGATTGCATGATATTTGTTGATCATTGATGATTTTCCTCTAAGTCTTGAAATTTGAAAATTGATCCCCATTTGAAAAATTGAAAATTGAACTTTGAGATATTTCATTATGACTGCATGATTTATGATAAGTTTGGGGTGAAGGGATGCACACACTAGGGATAGAATCTCGGTCAAACAGTTGCAAAATGTCCAGGTGAGGATTGGAGCCTCCAACATGTTTTTAACTGTGTGAATCACTTTCAAGTTGCACTTTCCTGAATTTGCTTGAATCTCTTCATGGTTTGCATGTCTATGTGTTTACATCAAATGATTTAGGCAATTTTCTTTGAATTAGCTACTTGGCCTAAATTGAACCAGTCCCTAATGCATGTTCCCTAGTTAGCCCCTTTGAGCCTAATTAGCCTATTGTTTCTTGATGATCCTATGTTATAAGCCAAAAATCTGACAAACCATGTTAACCCGATCTTAGGATTAGGAGAGCATGGATGGTTAGCAAGAGAAAGGTTTGCAAGAAACTAAGTTTGGGGTGGCTACAAGGATATGATGTTTCGGTTTGGGATTGAGAAAAAGAAAAGAAAAATAAAGGTTGGAGCCAAAGGCAAGAAAAAAAAAAGAGGAGAAAAGTGCAAAAATTTCAAAAGGTATTAGAAGAGAAAGGCTGTAGTCACCCAAAAGCATAAAGAAAAATGGAAAAAGGAACTTGAGTGGAAATCCAATGTATCAAAATGCTCATACTCTCTTAGTTCCTAGGGATTTAAGCCTAATACCTTTGAATATCCTACCCTTAGCCAGTCCCCATTACAACCTTTAAAGACCTTTTGATGTTGCATGCATATTTTCGTGGGAACCTTGTTCGAGATAAAAATCAAATTCATGGGAAGTGCTCTTAAAAGTGAAATTGAGAGAAATGTTAATAGCCTAGACAAATTGAGCGAATGAGTGAAACACTAAACCCCCTTGTGAGAAGGGCGATTGTTTGAATTTGGTGATTTCCCTTTTGTGTGTAACTTAGATCCCTTGCTTAGATTACTGATTGCATGAATGATGGGATTCTCAATGGTTCAAAGTAAATTAATGTGAGGATTTTATTGTTGCAAAGGGGGGAATCATTGAGGAAAAATTGTTTTGTTGAAATTGCATGAAATTTGTGTGAATTTGATTGAATCTTTTAAGCTTGCCAAGTTTGAGTCTTTTTTGAGTTTTAGTTTGCTTGGGGACAAGCAAAGTTTAAGTTTGGGGTATTTTGATCAGCCTCTGGCTCGACTAGTTTTTGACTAGTAAAGCCAATGGTTTTATTCAAGTTTAATCTCGTTTTCGCCCAAATTTGGATGTATTTGTCCTCAAGCATCATTTTGAGTCTGTAAAGTATTTTTAGGTTAATTTAGTTGATTTGGAGTCGAATAAAGCACTTACTGCTATTTCTTGTTTTCAGGTTAATAAAGAGAAGCAATTTTGGAGTTATTCGCCCCGCGAGAGGCTACTCGCCTCGCAAGCCTGAAGCCTTGTTGTGCCAGAAATGCCATCCTCTTTGTCTCGCCTCGCGAATCCTCGTCTCGCCTCGCGAGAAAGCCAAACACTGAAGAGTTGTTCATAATATTCGCCTCGCGAATAATGTCTCGCCTCACGAGCGAGCGTAACCCAGAATATGTATTTATATCTGTTTTAGGGCAGAACCGAGGATCTCTCTTTTATCATCTTCTTTTCTTTTAGATTAGGACGGCTGTGAATTTAGGTTTAGAGTTTTGTGTTCCCTTTATAATGGAGAGCTAGTCTCCTTTGATCAATCTGCTGTAATCGAATTTCGCCTCCACTTGAGGTTGTGTAATTCCTAAACTTAATGCTTTTCTCTTTCAACACTATTCTATATTCTCTGTTTGCTTAATTCAGTTTGTATCGAATGGGTATTGATTTGTTTCGATGATTGTGTGTTCCTATACTTAATCACGTTTGCTTAATTCGCGTGTGTTCATTCGTGTTTGCTTAATTCACGAGCGCTTCACCCTGTTTGCTTAATTCGGGAATTAGGAACATAAATCGTGTAGTGCCAATTTCGCTTGTTAATTGTCGCTACGATCGAAAAGGGTTTAGAATCCGCCTAGGGCTTGGAATTATATGAATCAATGATAGTGGGAAACCGAAAGCAGTAGGTGATCGTTTAGCTTATTTGATAATTATTTAGGTTGCATAGTTTTCTGCTTTGTTTTCTTTATTTAATTTCAAATCCAACCCCCCCCCCAAAAAAAATTGACTTTTCTGTTAACAACAATCCAAGAGTCCTTGTGAGACGATACTCGAGTTGTCACTCCCTATCTACATATTTTTACAAACCGCTCGCTTTTTTTGACGAGTGCGCGACAGCGTGTCATATGTTAATGCCAACAATGACGTTAATAAGACTTTAACCAATTAATATAGCTTATTAATGATGTTAAGACCTTAGAAGAGATGTTAATAAAGATGAAAGCATTTAAGGGATGTTTTCCCATTATGTTCATAAGACATGAATATAGTATGAGAGGCAAGGTTATGTTCATAGGGCTTAGTCAAAGACCCCAGGAGTGATTAGTGAGTGTTTTAGGACGATAGTATTGAATCTGGAAGTAAAAGACATGGGAACAATTAAAGGTAATGAAACTGATGATTGATGGTGTAGATTAAACCAATAGGTTTGATCTTTGAATGCCCTAGGATACTTAGTAAGGGTTGTTCAACCATTCTTCCCATAAACAGTACGGCCACGCTCCATTGAGCACGGCCATGCTCAACAGTCAAAACGACCATTCTTGACTTAACAATCAACACGCCCGTGCTGAGGGGGAAGCACGCCCGTGGTTCCCTGTACAGATCAGAACACAGAAACGGTAACAAGGGGTGTTTCACCCCAAACACTTATATAATAATGAAAACAATAAACCAAGTAAAGACAAGCTAGATAACTTAAAGATAATAATGTATCTTGGTAGCTGAGTGGCCAAGGGGGCCTTGATGCTTAATGTTCAAGGTGTTGAGCACTGGTGCCTATGGGCCAGAGTGTTAATAACTAAAGTGAAAAGATGTTGTTCTGTACCTTGGTAGCCGAGTGGCCAAGGGGGCCTCGGTAGCCGAGTGGTCGAGGTGTTGAGCTCTGGTGCTTATTGGCCAGAGTGTTGTTGTTCTGTACCTTGGTAGACGAGTGGCCAAGGGGGGCTTGATGCATAATGTCAAGGTGTTGTTACAAGAGACTGGCCCTTGGTAGCAGAGTGGCCAAGGGGGCCTTGATGCTTAATGGTCAAGGCGTTGAGCTCTGGTGCTTTTTGGCCAGAGTGTAAGTGAAAAGATTATGTGATAAAATAGTAAAGACTAAAGATGAAAGATAACGTTGATGACGATGATGAACTTGGGTAGCCGAGTGGCCCAAGCGGAGGTGGTGATTGTTGGTCGTGCGCTGTGTTGCTCATTCATGCATTGGAGTAGTGGAGTAGCGTTGCATCCTATACCATACCTTGTTTGGAATGATATATATATATATATTTATATGATATTGATGTGATGAGATGGTTATGTTTGATATGCTATGTTTTTATGATGCATGTTTATCTTGCTAACTGTTTCCATGTCGTTATGTTGATATATATGTTTCTTGCTCCCCGTCTTTTGTTGTTTCTTGTGCATGTATCTTTTGGTTATGTAGAGGACGGTGAGCAGCTTTGGCGATGAGTGACTCAGGAGCCGCTACTCGTAGTAAGGATTTCCTTAGTTTACGTTGTTTATCCGAGATGTTTCGGACTATGATTATACCAGCTCGTAATGTGACATCGGGGTTGGGTTTCGTTTATGTTTTTAGTTATGTTTCTTTTAAAACATGTTTTATTTTATGCATTTGAGAAGTTATGTTACAATGCGGCAACCTCTGCCCGGTTTTTATTCTTATGATATAATATGTATGTGTTCTCTTTTTTTTTATTTTTATCGCTCTTATGTGTTATGAATACATGCGGGGTAGAGAGTGTCACACTCAATAGCCAAGTGGTCGAGGTGTTGATAGTGATAAAACTTGGGTAGCCTAGTGACCCAGCGGAGGTGGTGGTTGTGCTTGTATGTTGTGTTGATCATGCATTCACCCCTCGGAAATGTTAGTGGGGGATGTTCAACATAGGGGAGCTCGTCCAGAGTAAGACGATCTGGCCGTCCGCGGTGATTCATCCGAGAGTTAGGTGAATTGTGCTCCCCCACGGTGGCACATCCGAGAGTAAGGTGCGTCGGCTATCCAAGGGGTCCACCCAAGATAAGGTGGATTGCCCCGACGTTGGTGCTTATTAGCCAATGTGGATATGTAACTCCAAAGTTGACTTCTTGATGTAGAATGGATCCAAGTGCATAAAGGAATGGTGGAGTAGCACTGCATCGCATAGCATACCTTATTGTATGATGAGAATGTTGATTATGTTAAATTGTTGTTTGTTATAACATGGTTGTTGTAATTCATGCTCGTCTTGCTAACTGCTTCTATGCCATTATATTCATATATATATTTCTTACTCCCCGTTTCTCTGTTTTGTGTTTTGTGGCATGTGTCTTTTATGCGAGAGGACGACGAGCAACCAATTGAGGAGTGACTTTGAGGAGCCGCGACTCGTAATTAGGATTTCCGACTTTTGTTAGTTAGTTTAGTTCAATTTGTTTATCCGAGGATATTTCTATACCAGCTCCGTATGTGACATCAAGGGTTGGGTTTTGTTTTTTCATGTTATGTTTTCCTTTTAGAACCTATGCTATGTTTTGTTTTATTTCTACGTTTGAACTTGATACAATGTGGTATCCTTTACCTGTTGTTTTTAAAAGCAATAAATGATGCATGTTTTTATATTATCCTATCTTTTTATTGCTTATGTATGTATGCGGGGTAGAGGGTGTCACATCTAGCATCCTCGCCCTTTTCCTCCCAAACCTTCAAGTTCCTATGGCGCCAAAAGCTCCAAAGAATCATAGGAAAAGTTTCCCTGCTCACCCAGTTTTGCACAGCACCAAACAGGAATAAAAAGCTGAAAAACTCTCAGCTTCATTCAAAAGTCTGAAAAACTCTCAGCTTCATTCAGCCTATGCGCCATGCTATCAAGTAACCCAGCCTCCCTCCAGCAGCTTTGACTATGCGGACAGGCCAAGAACAAATGTCAACAATTCTCCAGTGCAGAAGAGCGGAGGGGGCAAATAGTGTGTTAGAGAGTTTGTTTCTAGCATTTCTCATATAAATATGTAATGATGGGTCGATAAAAACCGAATCAACATATCCAATCCAAACCACATTTAATCGGATCGGAACGAATTTTTTCAATGATGCAATCCAAACCGAACTGGATCGCATATTCTTTTAATCTTTGGGATCAGATGACTTTTTTTCTCAAAACCGATCCAAATCAATCCGCGAACACCCCTACTTGCTATGATGTATAATTGATTGACGGTATAAATAATTTGAATTAACGGTATGTCACAATTTAATTCAAAGTATAAAATTCATAAAATGTAACTAATAAATAAAATAAGAAAGCTATGTACTAATTACTAAACTCTTATTTTTACGTAATTTTATCCCATATTCTTATTATATTGGAATTGCAACAACCTTGTGTGGAAATCATATTGACTTTTCAAGTAAGAAGAGTGCTAGCAAGACTCTCTAATACTTCTTTTCTAATAAACTCTTTTTTATTGGTTGAAATTCAATACTCTTTCCTATGAATTAGTAAGACTCATTTTCAAAATAGTAAGACCCACATGAATCTCAACCAATAGAAGGGAGAGTGTATTGAAAAAGAGTGTGAGAAAGTGTGTTTAAATGTGTTTTTTTTTAATAAGAGAAGTGATAAGTATAATTAACTCAAATCTTATTGAAGAGTGATAAGTGTATTCAAATCAAATCTCAAAGAAAGGTGACCTCGTATACATTGATTTTAAATATCAATAAATAAATAAATATATATATATATATATAAAATTTGGAGTGTCAAACGTGAGTCATTTTCCATAACTTCTCTCATCCTCGAAGTGTCTACATTAAGCGGTTTTTTTTTTTTTTTTAGTATATTTTTCATTGTTGTTAAAATCGACGATCGGTCGGATTGGGAACCGGTCTATTATCTGGTCCGGAAAACCCTTGAACCCGTTCTACAAGAGAAAATAGAGAGAGAAACCGCTAAATTGGCTTGAAACAAGGTAAATCGACTAAAATTGGTCGATCACCGGTCCGTAAAAGGCAGATCTTCATGTTGCGGCTTCGTCGTCGACGCTGCTGCTCCTGGTTTGCTTCGTCTATGATCGTCAGCACCGTTTTCTAGTTTCAGACACACAACAGAGGAAGATGATGAGCTTCACCACAATAGTAGCATGTTGGCATGTTGCTATTTCCCCTTCTAGTTCACCGCTGTCCTTGTCCTTGTCCTTGTCCTTGTCCATGGGTCCAATACAACACTAGTCACGAATGAAAAGTTAGAAAGGAGGGAGAGAGGGAATGGGGTGGCAGTGCAACAGTAATGAAAAATTAGGGTTGCCTCCTTTAAGTTTTAGTAACCGGGTTTAGGTCCAAGTCCAACCCATTTTTTTGTTTTTTCTATAATTCAGAAAGGGCTGATAGGAAATCAGCCCAAGTGCATTTTTGTTTCCTTTTTTTTAAATTGTTGGACCATAAAGCATATAAGGGACTTTTTGGGCGGATGGGTCTTTGAAATTAATTTTTTACACTATTGGGAGTAAATACAATAATTATTCTTATAAATGGCCTAACTCGTAGCGATGACACATTGGTCTAATGTGAGGCAATGACAAATGACCTTCCTCAAGGAGAAGGCAATGATAACTATTGCAAGGGTATGAGTACCTCTTTCGTAGAGATGACAAATGGCCTAACTCATAGCGACGACAGACTGGTCTAATGCAAGGCCATCAAGGCCTCCTACATGGAGAAGGCAATGTTGGCATTGCAAGGTTGTGGATACTTCCTTCGTAAATATGACAAAGGGCATAACTCGTAACGATAATGATTCGTCTAATGCGAGGCAATGGCAGAGGGCCTCCTACAAAGCGAAGGCAATGAGATGTCATTACACTCATGTGTTTGTTTAGGTGGTATAATTGTATGTTTTGTGATTTATTTATATTATTATATGAAATACTTTGAAATTAAATTATTTTGAAAATGGTGGATTACCATAGTCGTTTTTCCGGTTACCGAGCTGACTGAAAACAACATCTTTTCGAAAACCTTTTAAGAATCGTGTTTACTTACTGAGATTATAAATCTCATTAGTGGTGTTATCTTTTCAGAGTTTCCAGGTGATGACGTAGATGATGCAGCTACTTGAAAAAGTCTCGAAGTTATTAGTTCTAGTTTATTCTTTATTTATTTATTTTGATTTATTAGACGCTCGTGTTTTGAGGTAAAAATAACTGTAAAAGAGCTATGTGGTTTTTATTAATTAATATTTATAATGCTTTATTTTATTTGGATATAATGGTTTATTTAGCACTATTGTTTTATTTAATTATTTTGAATATACGATATACTTTCAGACTTAAATTATGGTGAAAATTTTTATGACTCAATTATTTAATTTAAATATTTTAAAGGTTTGTCTAAAAAATTAATTTAGACTATTGATATAACGAAGGATGTTACACTCCGCGGCTGTTTAAACCCTATAAATCATAGACTTAAACTCAAATCTGCTAGAGTGAAGGAGAACCAGCTAGAACAACAAATTTGATGAAGATGGTGATGGAGGATATTTCATTCTTCACCCTCTACTTCCAAGTCTCTCCGCTCAGATTATCACCACTCCATAGGAAGATTCCTTTTGATTTTAAATTTTTGCACAACAAATGGTAGCAACTCAGAGCCCCGAACTCCAACTTCTTTCATTTTCGTTAATGTTTTGATTTCTGTGGTTGCCTGTGGTTGCCTGCCTTTCCTGTTGTCACTTTCTAAATGGGACGTTGATTTATTGTGCAATTTTTTAGTCTTAAATTTAATCTGGTGCCCCTTCAATTACTACAAATTGTGCTTGACTTCTTTATGGTTTTTCCATTTCGGGCTTATGTTGTGCCTGCTGGCACATTCAGCAGTCTACATGTTTTGATGCGCATTGTGTCCAATGGTTCGAATGCCTTCGCCCTTTTCGGTAGTGCTTTGTCTGAAAGATAGAGCAACGACACTCGAGGGTTTCAAGGAGTTGGCGGAGGCGCGTGGGTAGCTGAAATATCGGTGTTATTATAAGTTAAATGAGAAGATGTCTTGATCTACTAAAAACAAAGTGAAAATATTTTAACTGAGTAGTATCATTAGAGCATCTTTAGTGGTTCTTAAGCATCAGTTCTTAACTATATCTAAAGTAGGTTCAAATATGTCACATGGGATTTAGAAACACCTTCCATTTTTTGCTCCAATGGTAAGAACCACTATATGATTCTTAACTTATTTGGAATGAGTCCCATAATGAACCCCATATCTTTATACTTTTATTTAAGTTTATTTTTATTCCGAATTAAATATAATTTTATATTTCAACCAACAAAATATATAGTTTTGTATATATTTTAAATTAAAAATAAATACCCACAATTTATATATATTTTAAACAAATAAATTTATATATAATTTATACTTTTAAAAATATAAAATGTTTTTTTAAATAAAATGAATAATAAAAATAATAAAAACGACGAGAAATATATTACAATTAGAAATACATTACGATGAGAAATACATAAAAATGAGAAATACATTACGATGAGAAATACATAACAAAAAAAATATAAAAACTAATTATCATTATTCTCATGTTCGAAACGTTCCCAGATATGCTCCACCAAGTCTGCTTGAAGCTGACGGTGACTTTGTTTTTCACGAATTTGTGCTCTCCTTTGCAGGTATGTTGCATGAGTGGGATGAGGACCACTAGAAACTTCAGCTGTTGAGATCTCATCATCTACATGATCGTAATAAAAATTATCACCATAAGTGTGTCGTTCGTCTTCAACAATCATGTTATGCATTATGATGCATGCATACATTATATGTTTCATTATTCATGTGTCAAGCACGCGCTGGACCACGTACAATCGCAAATCGAGATTGAAGCACTCCAAATGCTCGTTCCACATACTTTCTTGATGACTCTTGTCTTTCAGTAAATAATTTCTTCTTTTCTCCTTATGGCATTGGGATGGTCTTCTCACAAATATAGCTCACTCTGGATAAATACCGTCTGCTAGATAGTAACCCATATTACATGGTGTTCTATTCACCGTGTATTGCACCGTGGGAGCTTGTCCATTCAAAACGTCGTTAAACACATTGGATGCATTTAACACATTAATGTCATCGTTTGAACCCGCAGTGCCAAAAAATGCATGCCAAATCCATAAGTCTTGTGACGCCATAGCTGCAAGCATGATCGTGGGTTTACGTGATCACCTCGACTAAATTGGCCCTTCCATACAACTGGACAATTTTTCCATTCCCAATGCATACAATCAATGGAACCTAACATACCTGGAAAGCCACGTGCCTCCCACATTTGTAGTAGACATCTGATGTCTTCATTGTTAGGCCTTCTCAGGTAGTTAGCCCCAAATACCTCATACACGCCAGTTACAAATCTCTCTAGGCACTCCAATGCAGTTCTTTCACCAATTCTAAGGCACTCCATATGACAAAATGCGAAGAGCTGCGGTGTAACATCCCTGGCTGCTTTATGGATTGACGACTGTCCCTGCAAACCAACATGGGTCTTTTCAGCGTGCTTTGTCCTCACTCACACGCTTCCTGGGAAAACTTCCCAGGAGGTCACCCATCCCAAAATTGCTCCAAGTCAAGCACGCTTAACTGTGGAGTTCTTAAGTGATGGGCTACCGAAAAAAAGATGCATCTTGCTAGTATAGGTAGCACCAATCAATTCATATAAGCCTTCCTCAACTGTATAGTCTCATACCTACACAGTCTCAGGATCCCTCTCATTCGGGTGTGTAATCGGTTCATTCATGTGTCCCTCCGCCTAGAAGCCTGTCAGGAGCCGCTCCTTGTCCAGTGCCTTCTTGCACGGCGATCACTCCCCCGCCTCGTCGACACCGGGTGTTACATGCCCACTGACTTCGTTTGGTTCGTCCCCGAACCACACCGTATTGGGAGAGGTGCCGCTCTATAAAATATTTTCGTAAATAGCATTGTTCTCAGCCGGTGCGGTAACCGGAAAAACTGTCCATGGCACCCGCTAATTTTCCAAAATAATATATATAAAAGAAAATACTTTTAATATCAATAATAATCTCATCTCAATACATCACATTCCATATACCAGATAAATTCTAGTTTAATCCAAGCGGTCCGAAGACCTCCTAATTAAATTGGCCTCTTGCCGGCATGCCATATATTCACACATCACATGACAATGGCGTCCCATTGCCCACCCCTACTCACGAGGAGTGTTTCGATGTCACCCTCCTATCGGGGACATTTCCATTTCGATACCTCCCATGTGCACATGGTGGTATTTCTCCTTTTTCGACACCCCAACCTGTGGCGGTGTCACTTTCGATACTCCTTTTTAGGTAGTATTACTCATTTTCGACATCCCAACCACACTGGCGATGTTACTTTCGATACCCCCTTAAGGCGATATTTTTCTTCGATACCCCTATCATAGGTGGTATTGCGGCAAACATCATACAAATCATCATAAGGCACAATTTCATGTCTCATATGTGTAACAATTCATTTACCAAAAATTAAATGTTTGATCTTATCATGCATGTCAAACAAACTCACATGGCATAGCATACACCGATAAGCACGCCATTCAACTAATACAAATACCAATCATGTATTTCATACCATCAGTAACAAGAATAGATACCCAATTTAATAATCTTTTTTTTATTTTAATTCAAAACCCCTAAAAAAATTAGTTTATTAATAGCATGCATCATTCAATTAAAATCCCTCAAAATCATAGGTAAATCGCTCAACACAACAAACACATGTGCCATGGAAAGGGTTATTAAAAGATATTATTGTTCACCTCTCGAAGACCTCCAATATGCTCTAAAAATTATTTATGATAAGGATTTGCACTTCCCTAAAAATCCTTCTCCCGTTTGGTGGCGTTCTTGGATCTGTGTGTTACAACGATCACACTGCCAAGGAATGGAAGTCTCTCCCTCGCTATACTCCCTCACTGTGCAGCGGCGGCCTCCTTTTACCAAGTACAGCGACTAGAGTATATATATATATATATATTGTGCGCTTTTCTAAAGTGTGTGTATATATATATATATATATATATATATATATATATATATATATATATATATATATATCTTGTCTTGCTTCAGGGTTTCACATTTTTTTTGGCAAAAATCCGGAAGTGGGTACAAGGCCACGCACGCCACTATCATATATATATATATATATATATATATATATATATATATATATATATATATATATATATAATATTCTTTTAAAATAATTAAGTAATTTCAATAAATCCTTATACTATTAAATTCTTCACACTAAACATCTTAATTATATTTTATTTGTACTACACATTTTAATAACCAATATATATATATATATATATATATATATATATATATTTATCAACTTGATTATAATAAATTTCTAGGATGTTACATTTTCTCCCCTCCTTAGAGAATTTCGTCCCCGAAATTCGCCTTATACTCACGCACTTATCTTAACATATGACATATTCAAACGTAAAGGTTATCATACCTTAGATAATAAAATCTGGGTATTGACGCACGATGTCCTCCTCCATCTCCCAAGTGACTTCCTCAGGAGTCAATCCGTCCCATAACACTTTCACCAATGGAATTGCCTTGTTCCTTAGAGTCTTAGTGCTCTTGTCCAAGATTTGACTAGGCTTTGGCTTATAGATCAAATTATCCTTCAATTGTACAGACTCAGGAGCTATCACATGAGATTCATCAGGCACATATTTTCTGAGTTGCGACACATGGAAAACATCATGAAGGTTTGTCAACTGTGGCGGAAGAGCCAATTGATAAGCAACAGGCCCGACTCTTTTAAGGATTTGGAAAGGTCCCATGAAACGAGGATTTAGCTTGCAGACTTTCATCGACCTCCCTACCCCCGTCTTAGGAGTGACTCTCAAAAATACATGCTCACTTTCCTGGAATTCTATAGGCTTTCTCCTTTTGTCGGCGTAGCTCTTTTGTCTACTTTGCGCCGTGCGCATCCTCTCCCTAATCATTTTGATTCTCTCAGAGGTTTCCTGGACCAATTCAGGTCCTATCAAGGTTTTCTCACCTACCTCACACCAACATAAAGGGGACCTACACTTTCTCCCATATAGGGCCTCATAGGGTGCCATGCCTATACTAGCGTGATAACTATTGTTATACGCAAACTCAATGAGAGGTAGGAATCTATCCCAACTCCCTCCTTCATCCGGGACACACGCCTCAAGCATGTCCTCAAGGGTCTGAATGGTCCGCTCTAACTGACCATCCATTTGGGGATGATAGGCCATGCTAAGGTTCAACTTAGTCCCAAAGGCTTGCTGAAACGCTCTCCAAAATCTAGAGGTAAACCTCGGGTCTCTATCTGACACTATAGACGTGGGTACCCCATGAAGCTTGACTAATTCCTTGATATAGAGGTATGTCAACTTGTCTAAGCTATAGGTTACCTTAATTGGCAAGAAGTGGGCAGACTTGGTCAACCTATCCACTATCACCCAAATGGCGTCTAAGCCCAAACGTGTCTTAAGTAACCCCATCACAAAGTCCATAGAAATTCCCTCCCACTTCCATTCTGGAATCTCCAAGGACTGCAACAACCCCGAAGGCTTCTAATGTTCTATCTTAACCTTTTGGCAAACTAAACACCTAGTTACGAAGCTAGCCACATCCTTTTTCATTCCTGGCCACCAATACATCCTCTTAAGGTCTTGGTACATCTTAGTTATTCCAGGATGTGTGGTAAACTTTCCTTTATGAGCTTCTTCTAATATCTTCTCTCTAAGGCTCCCCTCCTTAGGGACAACGATCCTATTCTTAAACTTCACTAGCCCATCAACAGACAACTCATAACCCTCTTGTCCCAACCGAGACTGCAACTCTTGGTCTAAAAGTTGTTCCCGCCTAACCTCATCTCTAAGGTCACTATTAATTTCCAACCTATTCAGCTTCAAACTTAAGGCATTTAAGGACACATCCAACACCTCCAGATTCATATCCCTAAACTCTTCCATGAGGTTCAGCTCTTGCACCATCAAGCTTGACACGTGTAGGGACTTCCTACTCAAAGCATCCGCCACCACATTGGTTTTTCCCGGATGGTACTTCAACTCGAAGTCATAGTCCTTAAGGAACTCCATCCACCTTCGTTGTCTCATGTTCAACTCCTTCTGGTCGAACAGATATTTAAGGCTTTTATGGTCACTAAAAACTTCAAACTTCGCCCCGTAAAGGTAATGCCTATAAATCTTAAGGGCAAAAACCACACATCCTTGTAGACCAAGGAAGAACTTCAATTCTCCCATCATGTTCATCTCAAATTCATTCTGCATAAGCTTGGAGAACTCTTTGCAAAGTTTTTCATTAGTAGCACCAAATATGATATCATCAACATAGATTTGTACTATAATGAAATCATTTTTAGAAATTTTTCTAAAGAGAGTTGTATCTACTTTTCCTCTAATGAAATAAATTTTCATAAGAAAAGAACTAAGTCTGTCATACCAAGCTCTAGGTGCTTGTTTTAATCCATAGAGAGCTTTCTTAAGCTTATAGACATGATTTGGTTTGTCACCATCCTCAAAACAGGTGGTTGTTTAACATATACCCCTTCTTCAATAATTCCATTCAAAAATGAACTTTTAACATCCATTTGATATTAAGTGATTTGATGTTGTGCAGCATATGACATAAGTATACGAATTGCTTCTATTCTAGCTACTGGTGCAAAGGTTTCAGTGCAGTCAATACCTTCTTGTTGATTATAGACTTGAGCTACTAAACTTGCTTTGTTTTTTACTACCTTTCCATCTTCATCAAGCTTGTTTCTAAATACCCATCTCGTTCCAATAACTGATTTTCCCTTTTCATTCGGAACTAAGAACCAAACATCATTCCTTTTGAACTGATTTAGCTCTTCTTGCATAGCTAAAATCCAGCTTTCATCTTCAAGAGCTTCTTTGATGTTCTTTGGTTCAATCTCAGATAGGAATGCCATGTTGTTTGAATCTTTAAATATTGACATGGTTCTAACTCCTTGAGAGGGATTACCAATGATCATCTTTTCTGGATGATGAGTCTTGAACCTCTAGTCTCGTCTGGGTTGAGTGCCAGATGATTGTTAAGCAGGTGGATTAGACGCTTGAATATGAGTTTCTGGATCCTCATTTTTAAAGTAATCTTCAGACTGATTACTTTGTCTTCCAAGATCTAATCCTGCAAGATCATCTTCTAGATCTGATAGTTTCCTATCAGTCTTTAAACCATCATTAAACTCAACATGGATAGATTCCTCAACAACTTCTGTTCTAGAGTTGTAAACTATAAAAGCTTTAGAAGTGTCTGAATATCCGAGAAATATAGCCTTATCTACTTTTGAATCAAATTTTCCAAGTTGATCTCTAGTATTCAAAATAAAGCATTCACATCCAAAAGCATGGAAATAAGAAATGTTGGGTTTTCTACCTTTCCACAATTCATAGGGAGTTTTATTCAAGAAGGATCTTATCAATATTCTGTTCTGTACATAACAAGCAGTGTTTACTGCCTCAGTCCAGAAGTACTTTGGGAGTTTTCTTTCATTGAGCATTGTTCGAGCCATCTCTTGTAGAGATATGTTCTTTCTTTCTACTACTCCATTTTTCTGAGGAGTTATAGGAATAGAAAAGTTGTGAGAGATATCATTCTCTTCACAGAATATAGTGAAGTGCTCATTCTCAAGCTCTCCCCCATGGTCACTTCTGATAGCTGAGATACAGAATCCCTGCTCATTCTAAACTTTCTTACAGAATATAGAGAACATCTTGAATGACTCATCCTTGTGGGTTAAGAAGAGTACCCATGTATATCTACAATAATCATCAACTAAGACAAAACCATATTTCTTTCCTGCCTTACTAGCAACACTAATTGGACCAAACAGATCCATATGCAACAATTGTAAAGGTCTAGAGGAAGATACCGGATTCTTGGGTTTAAAGCTAGTTTTAACTTGCTTTCCACATTGGCAAGAATCACATAAGACGTCCTTTTTGAAACTTATATCAGGTAGACCTTTCACAAGTCTATACTTCTGAAGCTTAGTTATCTGTTTCATACTTGTATGTCCTAGCTTCTTATGCCATACCCATCTTTCATCTTCTCTTGACACAAAACAAGTCACATTCTGATCAGTTCAGTTAGATCAATCTTATAAAGATTTTGTTGCCTGTTTGCTGAAAAAAGAACTTTGCCGTTAGTGTCTTTGACAATACGTGTATTCTTGGTAAAGGAAACATTATATCCATTATCACATAGTTGACTTAAGCTTAGCATATTATGTCTTAATCATTTAACTAAAAGAACGTTAGAGATAGATGGTAGAGGTGATTTCCTACCAATTTTACCTATCCCGATAACTTTTCCTCTTTGATTTCCACCAAAGGTAACATGTTCACCTTCTTTAGGTTGGAGGTCTAGGTACATAGACTTTTCTCCTGTCATGTGTCATGAGCAGCCACTGCCCAAGTACCATGATAGGTGTGTTTTTTGTCCTATTAAGGATATCAGCAAAAGGAATAATCAAAGCTTTAGGTACCCATATTCTTTTGGGTCCTTTCTTGTTAGTTCTTGAAGTCTGTGACAACTTCTTTCTTGTGTGAATACACTGAGACGTGATATGTCCAGTTTTTCCACAGTTTTTACAACTACTTTTGTATGCAATGACCTTATCATAAAGAGTTTGAGGTTTTTGTCCTAATACTTTGTTAGATACTTTATGATGTGTCTGGTCAATGAATCCTATACCATTTTTATCAAGAGAGGGTCTCTGACTTCCTAATAACTTCGTCAGGTTATCTCTTCCATTGACAAAACGAGCAAGATCAGAGATGAGCTCTTATACCTTCTATTGAAGTTCGACAACTTCTTCAGATTGTGGCGTCTCAACTGTGATCTCAGCTTTAAGCTTTTCAACGTTAAGCTTACTATTTTCCTGAGACAGTTTGTCACACTTGAGTCTTATGTTCATGCTCTTTTATGAGTTTCACATATTGCCTCGTAAGTGTTCTAAAAGCCTTAGTTAAACAGTTAGATTCCTCAATCAATTCATCATAGGCATCTTGCAAATCCTTAAAATCAGAAATTACCTCAGAGTCTGAGTCAGAGTTAGCATCTGCCATGAGACATAGATTTACCTATTTGCCTTCTAAATCTTTGTCGGATAAGCTGCCATCAATATCTCCCCAAGTTGCCATCATCCTTTTCTTTTTATTTTTATATAACTTTTTGAAGGGTTGCTTTTGTAACTGAGGACATTCAAATTTGATGTGTCCTATCTTCTTACATTCATAGTATACAATAGAACTTTTGTCAGAACTATTTTTCTCTTTGAAGTATTTTTCTTTATTAAACTTCTTGAAAGGTTTATCCTTTATGAAATTCTTCTTTTTCCATAACTTCCTCATTTATCTAGTCAGTAATGACATTTCATCATCACTGTCTGAGTCTTCTTCAGAGGCATCTGACTCTTGATATGATTCTTCAACCTTTAGAGCTTTTGAAGATCCTTTCTCTGCCTTGAATGCAATGGTCTTTCCTTTCTTATTTGAGTCGTCTTCATTCAGCTCCTGTTCATGTACTTGTAAAGTTCTAAGAAGATCACTCATTTGAAGAGTTGTGAGATCTTTGGATTGAGTTATTGCTGTAACCGGAGGTCTCCACTGTTTAGGCAGACTTCTTAGAATTTTGCCAACTTTCTCAACATTGGTGCAGATATTTCCCGGTGCCTTCAGATTATTTGTGATAGTCTGAAACCTTCCTATGATATGAGCAATGCTTTCTCCTTCTTCCATAGTAAATAACTCATACTTTCGTACAAGCATGTTTATCTTTGTTTCTTTCACTTTTGTTGTTCCTTCATGAGTAACTTCTAGAGTATCCCAGATTTCCTTAGTAGATCCACATGCATGGACCTTTTCAAATTCTTCCTAACTGAGAGCACACATCAAGGAATACCTTGCTTTATGATTTAGCTCCCACTTAGTCTTTTCTGCAGTAGTCCATTGAGCTTTAGGTTTATCGGTGTTATCATTCCTTGGAATGTAGGGACCATTAGTAATGATATCCCATAAATCGGAGTTTCTTGACCTGATGAACCATTGAAATCTTTCTTTTCAATAGATGTAGTTTTCTTCATCAAAGTAGGGAGGTCTAGCCATAAATGCTCCTTCTCCAGCGTTGCTTCTGCTTGTGCTAGCTCTAGTCGTCATGATGTCTGTTCAATAGGATCTTTCCTCAACACTGTTAAGTGCTCAACCTAGAGGTTAAGCTCTGATGTCAACTGAAATGTACATATATAAAACACTAGAAGGGGGGTTGAATTGTGTTATAAATACTTTTTGTAAAACGTTACTATTTAGACTATAAGACACAAGGATGCGTCTGATATTAAAAGGAGATTCACTTTCCAACTCAGTTAGCACAGTTAAAGTAAAGCAAACTGAAAAGATTAAGCTAGAGAAAGGAGACACGGATTTATATTGGTTCACCCCAAACCTTGGGCTATGTCCAGTCCTTGGTTTCACCAAGTATTTACACTATAACTGATCAGGTTACAGAAGGTATTGTTTGCACACTCAGCCTCCACAGGCTCAACTAACAATTATTGTTTGCACACCTAGTCACTCCATGCTCAAACAAGTATTCTTTCAGCCAGCCTCTTCAGGCTCTACAGACGGTTAGAGTTTGAATGAGCAGCTTCACAGTTTACAACTTTGCAGATCTACCAAGTAACACTCACAGAATGAATAAGTATTTAAGGTAGGTAAGATCGCAATAAAGACTTCTCAATAAATACAAATGATTTGAGCAGAGAAGTTTTCTATGAAGAACTTAAGAGAGCTTTGAATGCTTGAGAATATTGAATGCGTGAGTTCATGTATTCAGGTGTGTATGTTCAATGGTCTTCAAAGTCTTCTATTTATATGATGAGTGTGATTTCACCTCATATTATTCTATCATATTGCATGCATTTTCATGTAGGTTTTGCATTTTAATTTGATTTTGGTTAATTTTTACCTTGGAACGGGTAAGGCGGTTTTGTGGTGTTGTTTTGCAGGAATTAAGGATTAAATGCTCAGGATTGACCATGATGGAGCTTGCATGAAGATGGGGCTTGAAAAGTGAAGAAAATGAACTAAACAGAGCCCATCATGGCCATCATCGAGTAGAGCTAAAAGAAAGAAGGCTAAAGTCAGAACTGGTCACGGCCATCCCGTGATGCCGATCACGATCGTGACATGTCAGCTGAACCAGACCCTCACAGGCAGAACTGATCACGGCCTAGCCGTGATGGTGGTCACGGCCGTGACAGTAGGGGTTGGTTTAATTGGGCACGGTTTTTGTAACCCGAGAGGGAGCATTAACTATTTGAGGATAAATTCGCCTTCAAAGCAATTTTGATAATTAACAAGGGGGTAATCAATTTAGTAACATAAAAGATCTTGTTGGTAACCCAATTCCTAGGGATCCCTTTAGATTTGAAAAACCCCAAATTGATTTACTTTTCTGTTTTAATTGATTGCAATTTTGAATTTGATTGCTACTTCATTCTTATTTCAAAAACCATAACCTTTTCAAAATCCTTTTTATATAGTCCAGTTTAATTGATTTGATAATTAGTTGTGATTTGAGATCACAGTCTCTGTGGGATCGATATCTTTTTATTACTTGGCGACGAATCCGGTACACATGCCGGATCGCACGACATCAAGTTTTTGGCGCTGTTGCCGGGGACTGTGCTTCCTCAAATCTCAATTTAATTTTTAAATTGATTTTTCTGGACTTTTTCTTTTTATTTAATTTTTACATATATAAAAAAAAATTATCTTTTGTTAGCATCTATCTCTCTGTGTTTTCTCTTTTATGCAAAGATCACTAATTCTTGGAAACCTTAGTGAGGTCGACCCCGAAGTCGAAAGGACCTTTCATAGACGTAGGAGACTACAAAGAGAGAGAGAGAGGTTGATTCCCATTCCACTCATGACGAATCTACCGGATACGAAACCATTGAAGGACTACGCAACTCCAAATGCGAGAGGTTTGCGAACTGGGATTGCTAGGCCAGATCGAGGCAGAGAAGTACACTATACCGCCTATGCTAATTAACATGATTAGGAAACATCAATTCGAAGGATTGCCCTCGGTGGACCCGACTGATCACGTGGAGACATTCTTGGAGTTCACCGATGCAGTTAGAATTCAAGGCGCCCCGGTTGATGCTATTCGTTTGAAGTTGTTCCCCTCCTCTCTTACTGGAAAGGCAAAAGCTTGGATGAAGCAAGTGCCCGCTAATACCTTGTCGACTTAGGACCAACTGGAGCAGGCATTCTTGGAGAAATTCTTCCCTCCATCTAAGACGGCTTACCTACGAACCCAGATCACCGGCTTCTTCCAAAAAGATGGAGAATGCTTATCTGAAGCTTGGGATCGCTACAAGGGATTGCTAGAGTCATGCCCACATCATGGACTCGAGAGGTGGTTATTAGTGCACACCTTTTACAACGGATTGGATTACTCTTCGAAGGTGTCACTTGACTCCGCAGCTGGTGGAGCCTTTATGAATAAGCCTCTGACAGAGGCATTCAACATCATCGAAAACGTGGCCACCAACTACCATCAATAGGGTTCAGAAAGAGGTAATAACCCGAAAAAGATTTCGGGGGGTAAGTTTGAAATGAATAACACTGATCTCGTTATGTCCAAAATTGACTCACTGAATAAACGCTTTGATTAGCTTGAAAGGGCTAACGAGAGTTCAATAGGTGCTACAAACATTGTTTGTGAGATTTGTGGAATACAGGGACATGACATAATGGAGTGCCCACAAGGTATTGCTCATGAATCCGACGCTTCGGGGGAACAAGTGAACTCTTGTCACAACTTCTACGACACGAACCCGAAGTTGCCAAACTATGTTCCCCCAAATTCTTACAACCAAGGAAGGAAGAACAACCCTTACCTCTCCTACGGGAACTACAGCAACACGTTGAACCATGAGTTCCAAGAAGGCCAAGGTAATAGGAAACCCGCACCGGGGTATCCTCAGGTACAGAAGTCTAAACTTGAGTCTCTATTGGAAAGTTTTGTTGAAACCCAAACAAAACAAAATGAAGAGTTTAGACAACAAGGTAGGGCAATTAACGAGGCAATAAAAGAGCTAGCATCTAAGGTAGATAACTTAGCCATCCATAATAAGATGCTAGAAACTCAGATTGCCCAACAAGCTAGTACATACTCTAGACCTAAGGGTACGTTTCCGGGGCAACCCGAAGTTAATCCCAATGAACATTGTAATGCCATATACTTGAGGGATGATAAGCTTGGGGTGGTTTAAAAGGATGTGGAACCAGAGGAGGACATGAGCAAAGATGAAGAAGTAGAGCCAAAGTATGTCACTCCACCACCTTACCAACCCCCAATACCTTTCCCACAAAGGTTGGTCAAGAGAAAGCAAGTAGAAATAGAGACTAAGAGCTTAATTGAGGAGCACAATGTCACGAAAAAAACTCATATGCCTCCTAAACTAAAAGACCCGGGTAGTTTCTCTATTGCTTGCTCAATTGGAGAAGTGAAAGTAGACCAAGCCTTATGTGACTTAGGGGCTAGTGCGAGCTTGATGCCACTTACTATCTTGGAGAGGTTGGGAACCAAGGAATTGGGTCCATCCAAATTCTCTTTACAATTTGCAGATGGCTAAACCAAAACTCCTCTAGGTATACTAGAGAATGTCCCCGTAAGGGTAGGGTAATTTTTCATTCCCACCGATTTCATGGTGTTGGATATGAACGGGAATTCTAAATTCCCCATCATTCTAGGAAGGCTGTTCTTGGCCACCGCTGGAGCGATAATAGACGTAAAGAATGGCAAACTCTCTCTGAATGTAGAGGAAGGTAGGGTAGATTTTGGTTTGACTAACTCATATGACAACCCTCCTTTTGAGAGTCATGTGTGCAGGATCGATATAATGTCTCCAGAGGTAAAGGAGGAGCTCAACATGGAAGTAACTCCCAAGCTTTCCATGCCAAATGATGCACCAAATGGTGATGAAGTTGGAGTCGCTCATCATGTGGAAACAAAACTTCCGCCGGGAGGGAGTAAGGCCATGAAACTCAGAGTGAAAAGAGCAAAGCGAAAGCGCAATTGGCCATATGAGAAAAATCGGCTCTTTGAAGGACTCCCATGGAAGAGAAGTGTTCTTGCACTTCTAGGCCCAGCCGACCCCGGCTGATTGAAAGAATTATGGTCAAGCTTAAGACCGTAAATAAGCGCTTCTTGGGAGGCAACCCAAGTTTTCTTTCCCTTTTCCATTTGTTTTTGAATTTTGTTTTTGAATAATTGAGAAGATTTAGAGAAGAAAGATCGGTGATTGATGGTTTTGCCAAGTGTTTTCAGGTTATGAAAGCAGAAAGAGCAAAAAGGGCAAGGACAAATAAAGTCAGAAGTCATCACGCCCAGGCTGTGACGTTGGTCACAGTCGTGATTAGTTAACCAAAGAAGATCATAAAGGATCACGGCCCAGCCGTGATATCCATCACGGGCGTGATAAGAAGGACCCTTAAGATCAGAATGTATCACGGCCTAGCCGTGATGGAAGTCACGACCGTGACAGACCAGCTCCTATAGACCAGAATTGATCACGGCCGTGACATATTTTCCAGCATCTCTTTGACTGGCATGTGAACCAGCACCATCCACCACCTCGGTGAGTTGTTCCATTTTTCTCCTATCTCCGACTTGATTATTTACATTGGGGACAATGTAGGTTTTTAAGCTTGGGGTAGGGGTATTTTTGCAATTTTTTGCATTTTTGCATTTTTCATGTTGCATTCATATAGGCATAGTTTTGCATGATCACATGATTAGATTGCCCCCTTGCTTAGAGTTTGCATCCAATTGTGAGAACTTGGTGTCAAATGAACTGAGATAGTGAATTTTTTAACCCAATTTTTTATTCTTGTGATAAGGCTAAAAATAAAAACACTTGAGATGATCTTTCGATAGTTGATGATTAGCATGTGGTTCCTTAGATTTGTGTTTCTCATTGATTTTGAACTACTAACTGTGAGATTTTTGAGCCAAAAAGGGGTACTCACTAAATCTACCCCATTCTTTATGATAGAGTGTTTTATTCCTCTTGGATTGTATTCTCTAGAACTTGACTTGAAACCGTTTTGAAACTTAAAAATTTTTTAAAACATATTTGAAAATGATTGAGGCATTAGGATTTTTCTGGCCTTCTGAGCTTTGATTGATTAAATGCTACCCCTTAGTTGCCCAATTTTGAGCCTAAAAGAATAAAATAATTTTCTTGGTACCTTGATTTGTTTTGATGAATAATGCTTGGTATGGCACCTTTTAAAGTATTGCAAAAAGGGTAAAAAGGTAGTTTGAAAAATAAAATTTTGGGATGAGAAAGTTAGAAAAATATTTCTCTTAAATTGAAAATCTCCCCTTCTCCAAATAAATAAAATTAAATAAATAAATAAATAAAAATGGAGGAGGGGATAACAAAAAGAAAGTGAGAAATAAAATAAAAAGAAAGAAAGAAAGGTGGAAAAATGAACTTAAAGCCCAAAAAGGTATTTTAGAAGGTTGTCATGCTCTGCAATGTTTGATATTTTGTTTAGCCTTCTTGAAATTTCCTTTTCTTGATTTCCCCGCCTAACGATTAATCCCATGGCCTCATTACAACCAAAATAAAAGACCTCTTGATTCTTATGTGTTTTCATTAATAAAGTAGAGATTTGGTTAATAGTCAAGCTTATGGTAGAATACCTTCCTTGAGGAAATTGAGCGAGTTGTCATATACCCTTAAACACTTGAGTGAGGTGAGAAGAGTGCCCGAATCAGTGAGAATATGAATTTAGGAAACCTAAGCTTCTAATTGGACTTGAAACTGATTATCTCTTGGGTACTTATTTGAATATGCCTGTTACTTGGATTAGTTACTTGGGTTCTTGGTTAACTATCCATGCTCTAATTGTTTATCGTGTCTGGCCTTAGTAATTGCTTGAGGACAAGCAAAATCTTAAGCTTGGGGTGATTTGATGAGTGTGATTTCACCTCATATTCTTCTATCATATTGCATGCATTTTCATGTAGTTTTTGCATTTTTTTAATTTGATTTTGGTTAATTTTTACCTTGGAACGGGTAAGACGGTTTTGTGGTGTTGTTTTGAAGGAATTAAGGATTAAATGCTCAGGATTGACCATGATGGAGCTTGCATGAAGATGGGACTTGAAAAGTGAAGAAAATGAGCCAAACAGAGCCCATCACGGCCTAGCCGTGATGCCCATCACGGCCATGATCGAGTAGAGCTAAAAGAAAGAAGGCTAAAGTCAGAACTGGTCATGGCCAGCCCGTGATGCCCGTCGTGGCCGTGACATGTCAGCTGAACCAGACCCTCACAGGCAGAACTGATCACTGCCTAGCCGTGATGGTGGTCACGGCCGTGACAAACCAATCAGTGAAGCAACGCCCAAGGCAGAATCCATCACGGCCTGGCCGTGATGGCCATCAAAGCCGTGACGCGTAATATTTGGATATGAAGAAACTGATTTGATCTGAATTTGTGTTTGATTGGGATTCAAATTTCCCCTAATCTATAAATATGGCAATCAGGCAGAGACTAAAGGAGGACTTTTGGGGCTGCCACACATAGGCAAAATTAGGATTCTTTTCTCCTTCTTCTTCTCTTCTCTTAGGCTTTATTTTATGTTGTTGTTAACCAAGCTTGTCATCACCATGGCAATGCTTGAGTAGTAGCTTTATTTCTAGGGATTGGGGCTATGCCCAAGATCTGTTTTTATATTATGAATTGATGTTTTACCTTTGTTAATTGTGATTTTGCTTTAGATCTGATTTCTAGTGTTTTAATTACTCGTAAATTCGGTGGCCACTTATTTGCATGTTGTAGATATTCTAAGAAGGAACCTATCGGTGAACTTAGGTATCGGATCTATAGAATCAGACTTAGGACTTAAATCACAAGAGCTAGAAGCGGTCCTTCGAGGATTAACGAATTGTCACAAAACTTAAAGGGTTCAATCTAAATCCGACTACCACGAGAGTAGGGGTTGGTTTAATTGGGCACGGTTTTTGTAACCCGAGAGGGAGCATTAACTATTTGAGGATAAATTCGCCTTCAAAGCAATTTTGATAATTAACAAGGGGGTAATCAATTTAGTAACATAAACGATCTTGTTGGTAACCCAATTCCTAGGAATCCCTTAAGATTTGAAAAACCCCAAATTGATTTACTTTTCTGTTTTAATTGATTGCAATTTTGAATTTGATTGCTACTTGATTCTTATTTCAAAAACCAAAACATTTTCAAAATCCTTTTTATATAGTCCAGTTTAATTGATTTGATAATTAGTTGTGATTTGAGATCACGGTCTCTGTGGGATCGATATCTTTTTATTACTTGGCGACGAATCTAGTACACTTGCCGGATCGCACGACATCATTATACTCAAGAGAGATAAGTCCGTTGAGGAGTTCTTCAGCTGAGTATTCTTTTGTTCTTCATTCATAAATACCAAAGAGTTGTTCTGGTCTTGCATTTAATGTTTATAATCGTTGGTGAGATCCAAGACAAGTTGAACGTATAGGTTGGCATAGCTTTATCAGAGTGCAGTTTGACTCAGAGCAGTGTTTGTTGCTTTTCAGACTTGGGCAGCGCGACTTTCCTCAATTGTGCTAAGCGGGTCTGCGACCAAGTAAAGTTTACTTTGCCTTTTGCAACAAAAAGATTCTTCAAGCATGGAATGGTGCTTTGAGCTTTCTGATATTGAATTTCTTTATTCGAAATAATCAGGGAATATTTTTTGTGTTTGAATATTATTGAAGCGAGGGACATTCAGTCGCTTTAGCAGAATTTGGTAGGGACTGAGTCATTGTTCAGACGCATCATACCACAGACGCATCATTAAGACTTTGTTTCTTTGTCATGAGACTCTTGTATACTGATCTACACACTTAATACACATATTAGAAGATTTCACAGGGTTCACTTAAAATCATTATTTGTTTGGATTCATCAAAATTAGAGATGTCAAAAGATGTAGTCTTAACATAATGGTCAAGGTGGTAATCTCTGGTGCTTAATGGCCAGAGTGTTAATTAAAGATGATGATGTACCTTGGTAGCCTAGTGGCCAAGGGGGCCTCGATAGCCGAGTGGTCGAGGTGGTAATCTCTGATGCAGAACGGCCAGAAAGTTAAAAGATTAAAACGATGAAATGATAACGATAATCCTCGATGTAACACCCTGTTTTTCGTAAATAAGCTTAATGTATTTATATATGCTATAAATATGTTTGTATATGCTTGTTATGTTTTTTTTTTATGTCTAAGTTTATGTTTGGGGAAGTTTAGCCTTAGAAATGTTCAATCCTTTTAGAGTCCTAGTAACATGTTTCACCATTTTAGCCACATCTTGAGTTCTTTTTGTCCGATTGAGGTGATCTTTGATACGTTGGAAAGCTAAGAAAATTATCTACAAGTCCTATTTTATGTGTTTTGATCAATTCGGTTGTTTAGTAGCCTCACGCTGCAATCTTTGTTCGCCCCATGAACAGTGCAGATCTAGAAACGTGTTTTGGGCTATAATTAAGCCCAATTGTGCATAAACCGTCCTTAATCTCCAAAATCATGACATTAACCTAATGTTATATATCTAAACCACTTTAGACCAGCCTCCATTCCCTCCTCTTTGAATTCCTAACCCTTTTTCTCTCTAAAATTCCTCCTAGAGGATCAACTCGTGCACCGATCTCCACCGTTCTTCGATTGGGGAACATCGTTGCAAGCACGTGATCAATTGTCATTGATGTTTAGACTTTCAAACCAGGTAGAATTCATGCACCTCGTCCCTCTTGATCGTTTCCTTTTGATTTCTTGATCTTAGAATTGAATCAAGATGTTTCTTGTCGTCCTTGAGGTATTTGACAAGCGTTCGTGAGACGGGATCTTAGCAGACTTTCTTTCCTTCCTTTGGAATTTCAATCTTCATACTAGGTATGGGGAGAAGGAATAGTATTGACATGTAAGCGTTGGGGGTAGCGTAAGATGAAGGAACCCATGACCCTGTCATATGTTGTTTGTATATTCGATGTTAATTGATGTATGTATGATATGATTATAATGTTAATGGCATGCTTTAATTGTTGTACTGTTTGATGTTAATTATTGATGATGTATGATTGGGTGTTATTGGTATGCCCAATTGAGTATGATTTTTAATGATACCATGAATGTTCATGATGATGATGTTGTTGTTATGATAATGATGAGACTGTTATGATAATGATGATGATGTGGTGCTCTGGATGAGTGTTGATTGTTGTGTATGTTGATCAGCCTCTGGCTCGACTAGTTTTTGACTAGTAAAGCCAATGGTTTTATTCGAGTTTAATCTCGTTTTCGCCCAAATTTGGATGTATTTGTCCTCAAGCATCATTTTGAGTCTGTAAAGTATTTTTAGGTTAATTTAGTTGATTTGGAGTCGAACAAAGCACTTACTGCTATTTCTTGTTTTCAGGTTAATAAAGAGAAGCAATTCTGGAGTTATTCGCCCCGCGAAAGGCTACTCGCCTCGCGAGCCTGAAGCCTTGCTGTGCCAGAAATGCCATCCTCTCTGTCTTGCCTCGCGAATCCTCGTCTCGCCTCGCGAGAAAGCCAAACACTGAAGATCTGTTCATACTATTCGCCTCGCGAATAATGTCTCGCCTCGCGAGTGAGCGTAACCCAGAATCTGTATTTATATCTGTTTTAGGGGTGAACTGAGGATCTCTCTTTTATCATCTTCTTTTCTTTTAAATTAGGACGGCTGTGAATTTAGGTTTAGAGTTTTGTGTTCCCTTTGTAATGGAGAGCTAGTCTCCTTTGATCAATCTGCTGTAATCGAATTTTGCCGCCACTTGAGGTTTTGTAATTCCTAAACTTAATGCTTTTCTCTTTCAATACTATTCTATATTCTCTGTTTGCTTAATTCAGTTTGTATCGAATGGGTATCGATTTGTTTCGATGATTGTGTGTTCCTATACTTAATCGCGTTTGCTTAATTCACGTGTGTTCATTCGTGTTTGCTTAATTCACGAGCGCTTCAGCCCGTTTGCTTAATTCGGGAATTAGGAACATAAATCGTGTAGTGCCAATTCCGCTTGTTAATTGTCGCTACGATCGAAAAGGGTTTAGAATCCGCCTAGGGCTTGGAATTATATGAATCAATGATAGTGGGAAACCGAAAGCAGTAGGTTGATCGTTTAGCTTATTTGATAATTATTTAGTTTGCATAGTTTTCTGCTTTATTTTCTTTATTTAATTTCAAATCCAACCCCCCAATGGTTTTATTCGAGTTTAATCTCGTTTTCGCCCAAATTTGGATGTATTTGTCCTCAAGCATCATTTTGAGTCTGTAAAGTATTTTTAGGTTAATTTAGTTGATTTGGAGTCGAACAAAGCACTTACTGCTATTTCTTATTTTCAGGTTAATAAAGAGAAGCAATTCTTGAGTTATTCGCCCCGCGAGAGGCTACTCGCCTCGCGAGCCTGAAGCCTTGCTGTGCCAGAAATGCCATCCTCTCTGTCTCGCCTCGCGAATCCTCGTCTCGCCTCGCGAGAAAGCCAAACACTGAAGAGTTGTTCATAATATTCGCCTCGCGAATAATGTCTCGCCTCGCGAGCGAGCGTAACCCAGAATCTGTATTTATATCTGTTTTAGGGGTGAACTGAGGATCTCTCTTTTATCATCTTCTTTTCTTTTAGATTAGGACGGCTGCGAATTTAGGTTTAGAGTTTTGTGTTCCCTTTGTAATGGAGAGCTAGTCTCCTTTGATCAATCTGCTGTAATTGGATTTCGCCGCCACATGAGGTTTTGTAATTCCTAAACTTAATGCTTTTCTCTTTCAATACTATTCTATATTCTCTGTTTGCTTAATTCAGTTTGTATCGAATGGGTATCGATTTGTTTCGATGATTGTGTGTTCCTATACTTAATTGCGTTTGCTTAATTCATGTGTGTTCATTCGTGTTTGCTTAATTCACGAGCGCTTCACCCCGTTTGCTTAATTCGGGAATTAGGAACATAAATCGTGTAGTGTCAATTTAGCTTGTTAATTGTCGCTACGATCGAAAAGGGTTTAGAATCCGCCTAGGGCTTGGAATTATATGAATCAATGATAGTGGGAAACCGAAAGCAGTAGGTTGATCGTTTAGCTTATTTGATAATTATTTAGTTTGCATAGTTTACTGCTTTGTTTTCTTTATTTAATTTAAAATCCAACCCCCCCCCCCCCCCCCCAAAAAAAAAGACTTTTCTGTTAACAACAATCCAAGAGTCCTTGTGAGACGATACTCGATTTGTCGCTCCCTATCTACATATTTTTACAAACCGCTCGCTTTTTTGAACGCTTGCGCGACAGCGTGTCAAAATTGGCGTCGTTGCCGGGGACTCTTGTTATTGTTAACAGAAAATAAAATAAAATAAAATCTGCATTGCTGAATTAGTTATGGCTGCTTTGTCTGGTTATGAATCGTAGTACTTCCCATGGATAACTATATGCAAGATTATGTACTTTATGTTGATTATGAGCCATGCATATATTATCCTAACTTTGCTGGAGGTTATGAGTTTAGCAGTGGTTTTGACATGATTGGAGTGAATGAGGAGCAACCTTGCTATCATAGCCAACATGGAGGAGAACGCGGCAGCTTGGACGAGATTGCCTCTTTGGTGCATCAAATGACACGCGAGCAACAATACCAGGCTAACCCCGCACTACTCCAACTCAGTCTGGAAGAATTGGTGCAACGGATGGCAGAGAACAATCAACAGATGGCAGAGAACAATCAACGGATGATAGAAGTTGGTTTTCAGAAGTTGGCCATTCAAATTGATCACATTGTCTCCACCTCGGCTGCACTGCAAACTCAACATCTCCTTGAAGAACATACAGATTCGAAAATAGTTGTTCTTGACAATACTTCCTCTGAGGATAATTTTGATAATGATGTCAAGAATACTTCTATTGATGAACTGTGTGTTGAATCTCCAGATATTCACACCTTTCCTAATTATGTCTATTATACTTCATGTGCTAATTGTACTGAATTTGCTTCGTGCGCATCATGTTTTGAAAGCTCATCCTTCTTAGGGTATGAGGTAGGGGTGAGCATTGGGCGGGTTCGGGTGGGGTTCGTCGGGTTCGGGCGGGTTCGATGCAAGAAAAATGAAACCTGAACCCACCCATCTATACATCGGGTTGATCGGGTGCGGGTTGGTCGGGTTTCGGGCAGATTGCAACGGATTCAGGATTTTCAAATTATTTTATTTTATTTCAAGAAAAAAAACAAAAAAACCAGCCCAACAATGTAAAAGGGAGATCTCAGATCTGCGAAACCCTTTCTTCTTCTCCCTTGGTCCCTTGACCCTTCTGCCTTCTCCACGAGACCACGACCCCATCTCCACCAGTCCACCATGACCGTGTGCACGACTGCATCGGACCAGAGGAGTCGAAGGCTCGAAGCTGCACCGGACCAGAGGACTGAGGAGTCGAAGACACCGCATCCGTTGTCGTGCAGATCTGCGAAAGGAGCATACAACACCCACCCAACGTTGCCATTGCCGTCGCCGTCGTGCAAATCTGCGAAGGAGAAGACAACACCAACCTTGTCGTCACCTCATGCAGATCTGCGAACTGCGAAGGAGAAGACAACCCCCCAACCCCACCGTCGTAGTTGTATCTCTGCCTGGCCGGACCTCCACTCGCATGGACGCACCACTTCGCTTGGACGGACGTGCCTCCAACGGCCGATCTGAGTTCATCTGGACAAAGGGGAGATGAGGGAGACGAGTATGAGATGGAGGAAGAAAGACTGAGAGGGAGGGAGACGAAGAGAGTCAGAGACGTGTCTGAGATGAAGGAGGGAGACGAGAGAAAATCTTGATGATGTGTGAGAGAAAGGGAGCTATGAGTGAGAGAAGAAGGAGCTATGGAGAAAGGGAGCTATGTGTGAGAGAAGAGGGAGAAAGAGAAAGTCAGAAATGGGGTGGGTGGTTCTAGAGAAAGTCAGAAAACGTGAGCAAGCAGAGTGCATAACATAGTCATACGGAAAGTTTTAAAAAAAAAATTCAGTGTGCTCGGTCGGGTTTGGTTACCGATGGGTTGTATTATGCGGAACCGAACCCGACCGAGTGTACCCATACTTATCCAATTTTTTCACCCGATCAGCCCGTCGACCCGACCGAACCCACCCATTTCAAAAAAATGACAATCGGTTGGTTCGGGTTCGGACGGGTCACGGGTTGATGATCGGCCCTAGTATGAGGAGCAAAACGTCCAAATGGAATATGAGACATATGAGGTTGAGGGCCCTGTTCGGCCAAGAAACATGGAAAATGAGGATCAGGAGGACATCTGCTTCACCATGCTTGGGGATGATGAAGAACCTTTGGAATTAGATGATTCTATTAATTCATATGCATGTGTTGAAAGTGATGGGATGGATGAACTGTGTGTTGAATTTCCAGACATTCAAGCCTTTTCTGATTCAGTTTGTTGTACTATATGTACTGACTGTACTAACACTAACCCTTGTGTGGTGTGTGCTGAGATTTCTGCATATATAGCAGGTAATGGATTTGATAATGCAGTGAGTGAGAATCGTGCAGAAGTTGAAGCAGCACCAGAGATCCTCGCTACCTGTTTGCCACCTCCCACTGTGGATCAACCAGCGATGGAGTTCAAACCTATGCCTGAGAGACTGGATTTTGCACCCTTGAGTATGAAGACACTATGGCCAGTCCAAGAGGTTGAATCCAATTTTTATTGGGAGGACTTTGTTGACCAGGAGGTCAACTTTGACCCGAGAGGGAGTGAGAAGTCTGCCGCACTTGGCGAGGTCACCATAACTGTCAAGTTCTCACTCCCATATCAAGGCTGCAAGTTATGGAAGCATGGAATGAGCTTCCATCCTTTGGCTATCACTTGGGCCTTATGTTACAAGCAATGGGATCCCGGTGGAACCGCCTCCATGAGTTTTCTCTAAACCTGTTCCTTTTTAATTATCCTTGCTTTGTTTCTGTTTTGTTTTCTTTTAGCTCTTGAATAATTTGAGAAGATCAAGAGCTTGTGTGTTGAGTCTTGTGTCGGCAAGCTTGCACTACAAAAAAAAAGGTTGTTTAGCGACCGAAAATAGTGACCGGATTTTTTGGTTGTTTTTGGCGACCGAAATGGCGACCGATTATAGGATCTACATGGAAGACTGATTAGAGTTAATACTGCGGCCGAAATAGCGACCGAAATAGAGCGTAGCAGGGTTATCGGTCGTTATTTCAGTCGCTAAATAAATGAACTTAAAAGTCAGAAATTTTATGCCTTTTTAGCGACCGAAATGGCGACCGAATTAAATGCAACAGTTAAATTTTATTTACATTTGCGACCGATATTAATTCGGCCAAGAACAAATGTCAACAATTCTCCAGTGCAGGAGAGCGGAGGGGGCAAATAGTGTGTTAGAGAGTTTGTTTCTAGCATTTCTCATATAAATATGTAATGATGGGTCGATAAAAACCGAATCAACATATCCAATCCAAACCACATTTAATCGGATCGGAACGAATTTTTTCAATGATGCAATCCAAACCGAACTGGATCGCATATTCTTTTAATCTTTGGGATCAGATGACTTTTTTTTCTCAAAACCGATCCAAATCAATCCGCGAACACCCCTACTTGCTATGATGTATAATTGATTGACAGTATAAAAAATTTGAATTAACGGTATGTCACAATTTAATTCAAAGTATAAAATTCATAAAATGTAACTAATAAATAAAATAAGAAAGCTATGTACTAATTACTAAACTCTTATTTTTACGTAATTTTATCCCATATTCTTATTATATTGGAATTGCAACAACCTTGTGTGGAAATCATATTGACTTTTCAAGTAAGAAGAGTACTAACAAGACACTCTGATACTTCTTTTCTAATAAACTCTTTCCTATTGGTTGAAATTCAATACTCTTTCCTATGAATTAGTGAGACTTATTTCCAAAATAATAAGACCCACATGAATATCAAAGTATATTCAAATCAAATCTCAAAGAAAGGTGACCTCGTATACATTGATTTTAAATATCAATATATATATATATATATATATATATATATATATATATATATATATATATATAATTTGGAGTGTCAAATGTGAGTCATTTTCCATAACTTCTCTCATCCTCGAAGTGTCTACATTAAGCGGTTTTTTGTTTTTTATTTTTTAGTATATTTTTCATTGTTGTTAAAATCGAATCAGACCGATCGGTCGGATTGGGAACCGGTCTATCATCTGGTCCGGAAAACCCTTGAACCCGTTCTACAAGAGAAAATAGAGAGAGAAACCGCTAAATCGGCTTGAAACAAGGTAAATCGACTAAAATGGGTCGATCACCGGTCCGTAAAAGGCAGATCTTTATGTTGCGGCTTCGTCGTCGACGCTGCTGCTCCTGGTTTGCTTCGTCTATGATCGTCAGCACCGTTTTCTAGTTTCAGACACACAACAGAGGAAGATGATGAGCTTCACCACAATAGTAGCATGTTGGCATGTTGCTATTTCCCCTTCTAGTTCACCGCTGTCCTTGTCCTTGTCCTTGTCCTTGTCCATGGGTCCAATACAACACTAGTCACGAATGAAAAGTTAGAAAGGAGGGAGAGAGGGAATGGGGTGGCAGTGCAACAGTAATGAAAAATTAGGGTTGCCTCCTTTAAGTTTTAGTAACCGGGTTTAGGTCCAAGTCCAACCCATTTTTTTGTTTTTTCTTTAATTCAGAAAGGGCTGATAGGAAATCAGCCCAAGTGCATTTTTGTTTCCTTTTTTTTAAATTGTTGGACCATAAAGCATATAAGGGACTTTTTGGGCGGATGGGTCTTTGAAATTAATTTTTTTACACTATTCGGAGTAAATACAAGAATTATTCTTATAAATGGCCTAACTCGTAGCGATGACACATTGGTCTAATGTGAGGCAATGACAAATGATCTTCCTCAAGGAGAAGGCAATGATGACTATTGCAAGGGTATGAGTACCTCTTTCGTAGAGATGGCAAATGGCCTAACTCATAGTGATGACAGACTGGTCTAATGCAAGGCCATCAAGGCCTCCTACATGGAGAAGGCAATGTTGGCATTGCAAGGTTGTGGATACTTCCTTCGTAAATATGACAAAGGGCCTAACTCGTAACGGTGACAGATTGGCCTAATGCGAGGCAATGGCAGAGGGCCTCCTACAAAGCGAAGGCAATGAGATGTCATTACACTCATATGTTTGTTTAGGTGGTATAATTGTATGTTTTGTGATTTATTTATATTATTATATGAAATACTTTGTATTTAAATTATTTTGAAAATGGTGGATTACCATAGTCGTTTTTCCAGTTACCGAGCTGACTGAAAACAACATCATTTCGAAAACCTTTTAAGAACCGTGTTTACTTACTGAGATTATAAATCTCATTAGTGGTGTTATCTTTTCAGAGTTTTCAGGTGATGACATAGATGATGCAGCTACTTGAAAAAGTCTCGAAGTTATTAGTTCTAGTTTATTCTTTATTTATTTATTTTGATTTATTAGACACTCGTGTTTTGAGGTAAAAATAACTGTAAAAGAGCTATGTGGTTTTTATTAATTAATATTTATAATGCTTTATTTTATTTGGATATAATGGTTTATTTAGCACTATTGTTTTATTTAATTATTTTGAATATACGATATACTTTCAGACTTAAATTATTGTGAAAATTTTTATGACTCAATTATTTAATTTAAATGTTTTAAAGATTTATCTAAAAAATTAATTTGGACTACTGATATAACGAAGAATGTTACACTCCGGGCTGCTTGTACCCGCTTTTCTAAAGTGTGTGTGTATATATATATATATATATATATATATATATATATATATAATATTCTTTTAAAATAATTAAGTAATTTCAATAAATCCTTATACTATTAAATTCTTCACACTAAACATCTTAATTATATTTTATTTGTACTACACATTTTAATAACCAATATATATATATATATATATATATATATATATTTATCAACTTAATTATAATAAATTTCTAGGATGTTACATTTTCTCCCCTCCTTAGAGAATTTCGTCCCCGAAATTCGCCTTATACTCACGCACTTATCTTAACATATGACATATTCAAACGTAAAGGTTATCATACCTTAGATAATAAAATCTGGGTATTGACGCACGATGTCCTCCTCCATCTCCCAAGTGGCTTCCTCAGGAGTCAATCCGTCCCATAACACTTTCACCAATGGAATTGCCTTGTTCCTTAGAGTCTTAGTGCTCTTGTCCAAGATTTGACTAGGCTTTGGCTTATAGATCAAATTATCCTTCAATTGTACAGACTCAGGAGCTATCACATGAGATTCATCAGGCACATATTTTCTGAGTTGCGACACATGGAAAACATCATGAAGGTTTGTCAACTGTGGCGAAAGAGCCAATTGATAAGCAACAGGCCCGACTCTTTTAAGGATTTGGAAAGGTCCCATGAAACGAGGATTTAGCTTGCAGACTTTCATCGACCTCCTTACCCCCGTCTTAGGAGTGACTCTCAAAAATACATGCTCACTTTCCTGGAATTCTATAGGCTTTCTCCTTTTGTCGGCGTAGCTCTTTTGTCTACTTTGCGCCGTGCGCATCCTCTCCCTAATCATTTTGATTCTCTCAGAGGTTTCCTGGACCAATTCAGGTCCTATCAAGGTTTTCTCACCTACCTCACACCAACATAAAGGGGACCTACACTTTCTCCCATATAGGGCCTCATAGGGTGCCATGCCTATACTAGCGTGATAACTATTGTTATACGCAAACTCAATGAGAGGTAGGAATCTATCTCAACTCCCTCCTTCATCCGGGACACACGCCTCAAGCATGTCCTCAAGGGTCCAGAATGGTCCGCTCCGGTGACCATCCGTTTGGGGATGATAGGCCGTGCTAAGGTTCAACTTAGTCCCAAAGGCTTGCTGAAACGCTCTCCAAAATCTAGAGATAAACCTCGGGTCTCTATCTGACACTATAGACGTGGGTACCCCATGAAGCTTGACTAATTTCTTGATATAGAGGTATGTCAACTTGTCTAAGCTATAGGTTACCTTAATTGGCAAGAAGTGGGCAGACTTGGTCAACCTATCCACTATCACCCAAATGGCGTCTAAGCCCAAACGTGTCTTAAGTAACCCCATCACAAAGTCCATAGAAATTCCCTCCCACTTCCATTCTGGAATCTCCAAGGACTGCAACAACCCCGAAGGCTTCTGATGTTCTATCTTAACCTTTTGGCAAACTAAACACCTAGTTACGAAGCTAGCCACATCCTTTTTCATTCCTGGCCACCAATACATCCTCTTAAGGTCTTGGTACATCTTAGTTATTCCAGGATGTGTGGTAAACTTTCCTTTATGAGCTTCTTCTAATATCTTCTCTCTAAGGCTCCCCTCCTTAGGGACAACGATCCTATTCTTAAACTTCACTAGCCCATCAACAGACAACTCATAACCCTCTTGTCCCAACCGAGACTGCAACTCTTGGTCTAAAAGTTGTTCCCGCCTAACCTCATCTCTAAGGTCACTATTAATTTCCAACCTATTCAGCTTCAAACTTAAGGCATTTAAGGACACATCCAACACCTCCAGATTCATATCCCTAAACTCTTCCATGAGGTTCAGCTCTTGCACCATCAAGCTTGACACGTGTAGGGACTTCCTACTCAAAGCATCCGCCACCACATTGGTTTTTCCCGGATGGTACTTCAACTCGAAGTCATAGTCCTTAAGGAACTCCATCCACCTTCGTTGTCTCATGTTCAACTCCTTCTGGTCGAACAGATATTTAAGGCTTTTATGGTCACTAAAAACTTCAAACTTCGCCCCGTAAAGAATGGAATGCAGAATTACAACTCTAACAAGCATCCTATGATTTGTGTGTTTCTACTCCTGCTAAAGATAGATTGATTACTTCTTCTATCTGCCTGCAATGTTCCTTATTGTTTCTAGACCTGACTTATATTGTTGATTTGATATGTTTACCTATGTCTGGTCTGGATATTATTTTGGGCATGGACTGGTTGTCTCGTAATAATGTTATTATTGATTGTGCTAGTCAAACTATTTCTTTCATTCCACAGTCCATGTCTGTTGACTCTCCTAGGACAGAACACCTTATCTCTGCTGCCTCATGTCATAAGTGCTTAGTTGAGGGAGCTCAGGGATATATACTTCTCTTTTCTGCTAAGATAGAGGCTGAAAGTGATATAGCGGCGTTGCCTATTGTGTGTGAGTTCCTAGATGTGTTTCCTAAGGATGTCTCTAGTTTACCTCTAGATAGAGAGATTGAGTTTATCATAGATCTAGTACCTGGGAGTGGACCTGTATCAGTAGCACCCTATATGATGGCACCTCTAAAGTTGAGCGAGCTCAAGAAACAGATAGAGGATATGTTACAGAAGGGGTTTATTAGGCCTAGTGTGTCACCTTGGGGAGCACCAGTGCTTTTAGTGAAGAAAAAGGATGGGAGTATGAGGTTGTGTGTTGATTATAGGCAACTGAATAAGGTAACCATCAAGAACAAATATCCTTTTCCTAGGATAGATGATCTCTTAGATCAGTTAAGGGGAACATCAGTGTTTTCCAAAATAGATCTAAGATCGGGATACCATCAAATTAGAGTTAGAAGCGAGGACATCCCTAAGACAGCCTTCAGGACAAGGTATGGGCACTATGAGTATGTGGTGATGCCCTTTGGTGTGACCAACGTGGTCGCGCTGTCGCGCACGCGCCAAAAAGCGAGCGGGTTTATAAAACTATAGTTTAGGAAGCGACAACTCGGATATCGTCTCACAAGGACTCTTGACTTGTTATTTATCACAAAAATCATTTTTTTTTTTTGGGGGGGGGGGGGGAGGGGGTTGGTTTGAAATAAAATAAAGAAACAAAACAGAAAACAATGCAATAACAGAGCAATAAAAACAGAACAGTTTAAAAGATTATCAAATAGCTAAAGACGAATAATCTACTGTTCTCGATTTCCCAACTATCATCGGTTCATGTAAATTCCAAGCCCTAAGCAGATTCTAATCCCATTTCGGTTGTAGCAACAATTAACAAGCTAAATCACTACTACGAGATATATGTTCCTATTCCCGAATTAAGCAAATGGGGTTAAGCCCTTCGTGAACTAAGCGAACACGAATTGTACACACGCGAATTAAGCAAACGTGATTTGATATAGGAACATAACATCACCGAAATAAATCAACACAACACTATACACTCCTGAATTAAGCAAACAGAAATATATAGCATAGCATTGAAAAGGGAAAAGCAAACAAAATAGGAATTACAGAACCTCAAGTGTAGTGGAAATCGATTACAGTAGACTAATCCAAGAAAATTAGTTCTCCATAAAAACGAAATACACCCAGAAAATATGTAAAAACAATGGAGAGTCAAAAGTTGTCCTCTAATCTGCCCAGAACAGCCATTTATATCTTTCAGGAACTGCGCCTACTCGCGAGGCGAACCCTCACTCGCGAGGCGAATATTATGAAGAGTATGCAACGTTTGATCTTCTCGCGGGGCGAAATACTGCTCGCGTGGCGAGGAATTGAAGAGTCTAACCGTGATGCTTTCTGACTTCCAGGCTCGCGTGGCGAAGCGATGGATTTGCGAGGCGAGGTGTTGTTAGCGGGGCGAGGTGTTGTTCGCGGGGCGAGGTGTTGTTCGCTGGCTTTCAGGTTCGCGTGGCGAGAAGACTCTCGCGAGGCGAACACCTCCAGGACTGCTTCTTTTTATTAACCTGAAAACAAGAAATAGCAGTAAGTGCTTTATTTGACTCCAAATCAACTAAATTAACCTAAAAATACTTAAATGACTCAAAATGCTGCTTAAAGACAATCAAGTCTAATTTGAGCGAAAACGATATATAATTAGCACAAAATCACGGTCATACTAGTCATAAAACTAGATGAGCCAGCGGCTGATCAAAATACCCCAAACTTAAACTTCGCTTGTCCCCAAGCAAACTAAAACTCTAAAACTCAAAAATACTCAAGACATGGCAAGCTTAAAGATTTAATCAACTTTGCACAAATTTCAAGCAATTCATCAAAATAATTTTTCCTTCAATGATCCCCCTTTCAAACAAAGCAATCCCCAGATGCAATCACTCTAAACATTTGAGAATTTCATCATTCAAGCAATCATTAATCTAAGCAAGGAATCCAAGTTACACACAAGAGGGAGATCACCAAATTCAAACAATCGCCTTCCTCACAAGGGCATTTAGTGTTTCACTCAATCGCTCAGTTTTTGTCAGGCAATCAACAATTCACTCAATTCACCTTTCAGAAGCACTTCCCATAAATTTGATTTTCATCTCAAAATGATTCCCACAGAAAACATGCTTGCAACATCAAAAGGTCTTTTAAGGTTGTAATGGGGCCTGGCTAAGGGAAGGATATACAAGGGTACTAGGCTTAAGTCCCTAGGAACTAAGAGAGCATGAAACACTTCAAAACATTGAAATTCCACTCAAGTTCCTTTTCTCATTCTTCTTTTTGCCTTGGGTGACTACAACCTCTTTTCTTTCAATATCCTTTTTTGAAATTTTTGTACTTTTTATTCCTTTTCTTTTTTTTTATTTTCTTTAAACAGGAATTACATGTCACATCCTTGTAGCCACCCCAAACTTAGTTTCTTGCAAACATTCTCTTGTCAAGATTCCACGCTCTCCTAATCCTAAGATCGGGTTAACATGGTTTTCCAGATTTTAGCTTATAACATAAGGTCAACAAGAAACAATAGGCTAATTAAGCTCAATGGGGCTAACTAAGGAACATGCATTAGGGATGGTTATTTTAGGCTAAGTAGTTATTTACAAAGAAAATGCCTAAATCATCTGAAGCAAACACATAAACATGCAAACCAAGAAAAGATTCAAGCAAATTCGGGAAAGTGCAACTTAAAAGTGATTTCACACAGTTTAAAACATGTTGGAGGCTCAAATCCTCACCTGGACATTTTTGCAAATTGTTTAACCGAGATTCTATCCCTAGTGTGTGCTTCCTATCACCCCAAACTTATCATAAATCATGCCATCACAACAAAATATCTCAAAGTTCAGTTTTCAATCACATGGGGATCAAATTTTCAATTTCAAAACCTAGGGGAAAATCATCACAGTCAACAATATCATGCAATCAATCTATGCAAAATTCAATTAAAATCCAATAAGCTAGCCGACACAAGACTCAACACACATACTCCTGATCTTCTCAAATTATTCAGGAGCTAAAAGAAAACAAAACAAAAACAAAGCAAAGCAAAAACTAACAAGAAAATGAAAGTAAACTAAAGAGAAAAGGGTTTAAGAAAACTCATTGGAGGCGGTTCCACCGGGATCCCACTGTCTGTGATACAGTGGCCACGGAATGCCCTAATTGCAGTATGATCCTCCCAGATCCCATGGCATGAAGCATAATGCCCACGTGATATACAAGGGACGGAAGCTTGTTCCATAGTTCCCTAACTTGCAGCCTTGATATGGAGGTGAGTGCTTGACAATCATGGTGACTCCGCCAAGTGCGGCGGACTTCTCACTCCCTCTTGGGTCAAGGATGACCTCTTTCTCAATAAAGTCCTCCCAATAAAATCGGGGTTCAACCTCTTGGACTGGCCATGGTGCAAAATCCAGAGGCTTGAACTCCATCACCGGTTGTTCCACAGTGGGAGCAGGCAAACAGGTAGAGAGTGTTACTGGTGCTGCTTCATCTTCTGCATGTTCTTCATTCACTGTACTGACAAATCCATCACCTGTTAAACCTGCAGAATTCTCAGCACACACCACAGAAAGGTTAGAGTTAGTACAGTCAGTACTTATATTACAATAAACTGAATCAGTAAAGGTCTGAATGTCTGGAAATTCAACACACATTTCATCCATCCCATCACTTTCAACACATGCATCTAATTCCAAAGGTTCTTCATTATCCTCAAGCTTATTGCCTTGATTGTAAGGATGGACTGCATAAGCTCGAGGCAAATCAGTAACTGACCCTTCTTTCAGAATGGGGCATGCATCAAACAGGTGCTCAGGAGAGCCGCACATGCCACACAACCTTGCCTGCTGAACCTTATCCATTACCAATTGCATCACCAAGGACGTGAGCTCATCCATTCTATTCTCAAGGTCCTGGATGGAAGAAGAGCTATGGACCTCATTCACACCAATCATGTCAAAACCACTGCGAAACTCATAACTTCCAGCAAAATTAGGATAATTTATGCATGGTGGTGGTTTACTAAAATTAGGATAATATATGCATGGTTCATAATCAACATTAGGCATCAAATCTTGCATATAATTATCCATGGGAAGCACTAAGATTCACAACCAGACAAAGCAGACAAAACTAATTCAGCAGAGAGATTTAAATTTTTATTTTTTTTTAATTTATTTTCTGTTAATAACAACAAGAGTCCCCGGCAACGGCGCCAATTTTTGGTCGCGCTGTCGCGCACGCGTCAAAAAGCGAGTGGGTTTATAAAACTGTAGTTTAGGAAGCGACAACTCGGATATCGTCTCACAAGGACTCTTGACTTGTTATTTATCACAAAAATCGATTTTTTTTTGGGGGGGTGGTTTGAAATAAAATAAAGAAACAAAACAGAAAACAATGCAATAACAAAGCAATAAAAACAGAGCAGTTTAAAAGATTATCAAATAGCTAAAGATGATTAATCTACTGTTCTCGATTTCCCAACTATCATCGGTTCATGTAAATTCCAAGCCCTAAGCAGATTCTAATCCCCTTACGGTTGTAGCAACAATTAACAAGCGAAATCACTACTACGAGATATATGTTCCTATTCCCGAATTAAGCAAACGGGGTTAAGCCCTTCGTGAACTAAGCGAACACGAATTGTACACACGCGAATTAAGCAAATGCGATTTGATATAGGAACATAACATCACCGAAATAAATCAACACAACACTATACACTCCTGAATTAAGCAAACAGAAATATATAGCATAGCATTGAAAAGGGAAAAGTAAACAAAATAGGAATTACATAACCTCAAGTGTAGTGGAAATCGATTACAGTAGACTAATCCAAGAAAATTAGTTCTCCATAAAAACGAAATACACCCAGAAAATATGTAAAAACAATGGAGAATCAAAAGTTATCCTCTAATCTGCCCAGAACAACCATTTATATCTTTCAGGAACTGCGCCTACTCGTGAGGCGAACCCTCACTAGCGAGGCGAATATTATGAAGAGTCTGCAACGTTTGGTCTTCTCGCGGGGTGAAATACTGCTCGCATGGCAAGGAATTAAAGAGTCTAACCGTGATGCTTTCTGACTTCCAGGCTCGTGTGGCGAAGCGATGGATTCGCGAGGCGAGGTGTTGTTAGCGGGGCGTGGTGTTGTTCGTGGGGCGAGGTGTTGTTCACTGGCTTTCAGGTTCGCGTGGCGAGAAGACTCCCGCGAGGCGAACACCTCCAGGACTGCTTCTTTTTATTAACCTGAAAACAAGAAATAGCAGTAAGTTCTTTATTTGACTCCAAATTAACTAAATTAACCTAAAAATACTTAAACGACTCAAAATGCTGCTTAAAGACAATCAAGTCTAATTTGGGCGAAAACGATATATAATTAGCACAAAACCACGGTCATACTAGTCATAAAACTAGATGAGCCAGCGGATGATCACAACGCCCCAGCCGTTTTCATGGACTACATGAACCAGATCTTTAGGACCTTTTTGGACAAGTTTGTGGTGGTGTTCATAGATGATATTTTAATATACTCTAGGACACCAGAAGAACATGGAGAACACTTAAGGTTGGTGTTGCAGACCTTGAGGGATGAGTGTCTTTATGCCAAACCAGAGAAGTGTGAGTTTTGGCTAGACGAGGTAAAGTTTTTAGGACACACCATCTCAAAGGATGGTGTAGCGGTTAATTCCTCTAAAGTTGATGCGGTGTTTGGATGGGAACAACCGAAGATAGTAACCGAAATGAGAAGTTTCTTAGGCTTAGATGGTTACTATAGGAAGTTCATAGAGGGGTTCTCTAGACTAGCCTTACCTTTGACCCAATTGACTAGGAAAGAGAAACCTTTTGTGTGGGACCAGAAGTGCGAGGACAGGTTCCAAGAGCTTAAGAGGAGATTGGTGTCATCACCAGTCTTAACTATACCGGACCCCTTAATGAGTTTTGTGGTATACTGTGACGCATCCAAGAATGGCTTGGGATGTGTCTTAATGCAAGAGGGCAAGGTGGTAGCATATGCCTCTAGGCAACTTAGGCCACATGAAGGGAATTACCCTACCCATGACTTAGAGCTAGCAGCTGTGGTTTTTGCCCTTAAGATTTGGAGGCATTACCTTTACGGGGCGAAGTTTGAAGTTTTTAGTGACCATAAAATCCTTAAATATTTGTTCGACCAGAAGGAGTTGAACATGAGACAACGAAGGTGGATGGAGTTCCTTAAGGACTTTGAATTCGAGTTGAAGTACCATCCGGTAAAAGCCAATGTGGTGGCGGATGCTTTGAGTAGGAAGTCCCTACACGTGTCAAGCTTGATGGTGCAAGAGCTGAACCACATGGAAGAGTTTAGGGACATGAATTTGGAGGTGTTGGATGTGTCCTTAAATGCCTTAAGTTTGAAGCTGAATAGGTTGGAAATTAATAGTGACCTTAGAGATGAGGTTAGGCGGGAACAACTTTTAGACCAAGAGTTGTAGTCTCGGTTGGGACAAGAGGGTTATGAGTTGTCTGTTGATGGGCTGGTGAAGTTTAAGAATAGGATCGTTGTCCCTAAGGAAGGGAGCCTTAGAGAGAAGATATTAGAGGAATCTCATAAAGGAAAGTATACCATACATCCTGGAATAACTAAGATGTACCAAGACCTTAAGAGGATATATTGGTGGCCAGGAATGAAAAAGGATGTGGCTAGCTTCGTAACTAGGTGTTTAGTGTGCCAAAAGGTTAAGATAGAACATCAGAAGCCTTCGGGGTTGTTGCAGTCCTTGGAGATTCCAGAATGGAAGTGGGAGTGAATTTCTATGGACTTTGTGATGGGGTTACCAAAGACACGTTTGGGCTTAGACGCCATTTGGGTGATAGTGGATAGGTTGACCAAGTCTGCCCACTTCTTGCCAATTAAGGCAACCTATAGCTTAGACAAGTTGGCATACCTCTATATCAAGGAAATAGTCAAGCTTCATGGGGTACCCACATCTATAGTGTCAGATAGAGACACGAGGTTTACCTCTAGATTTTGGAGAGCGTTTCAGCAAGCCTTTTGGACTAAGTTGAACCTTAGCACGGCCTATCATCCCCAAACGGATGGTCAGTCAGAGCGGACCACTCAGACCCTTGAGGACATGCTTAGGGCGTGTGTCCTAGATGAAGGAGGGAGTTGGGATAGATTCCTACCTCTCATTGAGTTTGCGTATAACAATAGTTATCACGCTGGTATAGGCATGGCACCCTATAAGGCCCTATATGGGAGAAAGTGTAGGTCCCCTTTATGTTGGTGTGAGGTAGGTGAGAAAACCTTGATAGGACCTGAATTGGTCCAGGAAACCTCTGAGAGAATCAAAATGATTAGGGAGAGGATGCGTACGGCGCAAAGTAGACAAAAGAGCTACGCCGACAAAAGGAGAAAGCCTCTAGAGTTCCAAGAAAGTGAGCATGTATTTTTGAGAGTCACTCCTAAGACGGGGGTAGGGAGGTCGATGAAAGTCCACAAGCTAAATCCTCGTTTCATAGGACCTTTCCAAATCCTTAAAAGAGTCGGGCATGTTGCTTATCAATTGGCTCTTCCGCCACAGTTGGCAAACCTTCATGATGTTTTCCATGTGTCGCAACTCAGAAAATATGTGCCTGATGAATCTCATGTGATAGCTCCTGAGTCTGTACAATTGAAGGATAATTTAATCTATAAGCCAAAGTCTAGTCAAATCTTGGACAAGAGCACTAAGACTCTAAGGAACAAGGCAATTCCATTGGTGAAAGTGTTATGGGACGGATTGACTCCTGAGGAAGCCACTTGGGAGATGGAGGAGGACATCGTACGTCAATACCCATATTTTATTATCTAAGGTATGGTAACCTTTACGTTTGAATATGTCATATGTTAAGATAAGTGCGTGAGTATAAGGCGAATTTCGGGGATGAAATTCTCTAAGGAGGGGAGAAAATGTAACATCCTAGAAATTTATTATAATTAAGTTGATAAATATATATATATATATATTGGTTATTAAAATGTGTAATACAAATAAAATATAATTAAGAGGTTTAGTGTGAAGAATTTAATAGTATAAGGGTTTATTGAAATTACTTCATTATTTTAAAAGAATATTATATATATATATATATATATATATATATATATATATATGTATGTATGTATGATAGTGGCGTGCAGCGCCTTGTACCCACTTCCGGATTTTTGCCAAAAAAAAAATGTGAAACCCTGAAAGCGCGCAGTATATATATATATATATATATATATATATATATATATATATATATATATATATACACACTTTAGAAAAGCGCACAGTATATATATATATACTCTAGTCGCTGTACTTGGAAAAAGGAGGACGCCGCCGCACAGTGAGGGAGTATAGCGAGGGAGAGACTTCCATTCCTTGGCAGTGTGATCGTTGTAACACAGATCCAAGAACGCCGCCAAACGGGAGAAGGATTTTTAGGGAAGCGCAAATCCTTATCATAAATAATTTTTAGAGCACATTGGAGGTCTTCGAGAGGTGAGCAACAGTATCTTTTAATAACCCTTTCCATGACACATGTGTTTGTTGTGTTGAGCGATTTACCTATGATTTTGAGGGATTTTAATTGAATGATGCATGCTATTAATAAACTAATTTTTTTAGGGGTTTTGAATTAAAATAAAAAAAATTATTAAATTGGGTATTTATTCTTGTTACTGATGGTATGAAATACATGATTGGTATTTGTATTAGTTGAATGGCATGCTTATCGGTGTATGCTATGCCATGTGAGTTTGTTTGACATGCATGATAAGATCAAACATTTAATTTTTGGTAAATGAATTGTTACACGTATGAGACATGAAATTGTGCCTTATGATGATTTGTATGATGTTTGTCGCAATACCACCTATGATAGGGGTATCGAAGAGAAATACCGCCTTAAGGGGGTATCGAAAGTAACATCGTCAGTGTGGTTGGGATGTCGAAAATGAGTAATACTACCTAAAAAAGAGTGTCGAAAGTGACACCGCCACAGGTTGGGGTGTCGAAAAAGGAGAAATATCACCATGTGCACATGGGAGGTATCGAAATGGAAATATCCCGATAGGAGGGTGACATCGAAACACTCCTCGTGAGTAGGGGTGGGCAATGAGACGCCATTGTCGTGTGATGTGTGAATATATGGCATGCCGGCAAGAGGCCAATTTAATTAGGAGGTCTTCGGACCGCTTGGATTAAACTAGAATTTATCTGGTATATGGAATGTGATGTATTGAGATGAGATTATTATTGATATTAAAAGTATTTTCTTTTATATATATTATTTTGGAAAATTAGCGGGTGCCATGGACAGTTTTTCCGGTTACCGCGCCGGCTGAGAATAATGTTATTTTCGAAAATATTTTATAAAACTGTATTGTTGACCACTGGGATTTTATATCTCATTATTAAGTATTGTTTTGAGAGCATGAGGAGGACGTCATTGAAACTGAGGATGCGTGAATACTTAGTGGATTTCATTAGTTATTCTTTCTAGTTTGGTTAGTATTTTCTTAAATAAGGAGCCGTATGTGGCTAGACACATTTATTTATCGTTGGGTTTGTTAGTAGACGCCCGGTATTGAGACTTGTGGCTTTCATTTATATTTGTATTCATTACATGGATATTTTTATTACCATATTATTTAATATGAGGTATTTTCAGACTTTAAATATTCTTTTCAATTTTTCTTTATGAGATATTGATGCAAACCAAGAATGATGTCCAATTTAAGGCCAAATTAGTTTTGATGAAAATTTTATTTTCGTTTGTAATGAACCCGTATTCTTGTTTGGGCTGTATCTTGAGCTACAAATCTCCGATTGATACGTTCTTTGATGAGTTGGAAAGCTGAGGAGATTGTCTACAAATCGTATTTCAAGCCTCTTGACCAGATTCGGCTTATATCATGACGAAAATATTGTTTTTATTTTTACACGAATTTGGAAGCTTAGTTGGGAGGAATCTTTTGGCTTGCGTGCCTCAAGTAACTCCTTTAAATTTTTAGCCTTTTTAATGTTTTGTTTTATTAGGGAGGGAATCTTTGGCATTAAATTGTAATTGATTATGGGAGGATTACACTTTTAATATGAGAAGGAAGTGTAATCACCAAATAATTAGGGGGGGAATGAAAAGTCAAGATGAGTGATTTTAGGCCAATTAACGCGTGATCTTAGGCCAGCTCTCTATATGTAAGACGCCCCTAAACACATGAATGATAACTTTGAGTTCAATTTGGATTAAGTCCATTTGTGAGAGAATATTGTTTCTCTTTGGTTCTTGGTTGAACCACCCTTGTTCTTATCAAGAATCCAAGATTCTTGTGGCGAACCTCACCTTGGCTTATCAAATCCCCTTGGATTTGTGGCGCCTACCTTCCATTCCTTACCTTCATCCATTTTTGTATTTCTTCTTCTTCATATTTTGGCAGTCACTCAAGAATATATCCGAAAATTACATGCTCCTTTTTTGGATCATATCAGATATACGTTTTAATTAAATGTTTTGAAGGATTTTTATTGAAATTGATTTGGGTTACTAATGTAACGAAGGGCGTTACATGCGGTACATTTCTGCAACGGTGAGAGGCCATTTCTACGAGCTGCATCAACCCTCACCTGGAAGTACTCATCATGATTGCTAAGGGCTTTTACAATTCGAAGGAACACATGCCTTTGGATTCTGAACCTTCGTCGGAATCGATCCTCTGTGTATACTGGATTTTCAGAGAAGTAGTCGTTGAATAATCGAGCGTGTCCTTCTTCACGATTCCGCTCTATCATCGTTCTTCTTTTCCCGCGCCTAATAGTATTGTTTGCTTCTTCAACCGTCTCGCGTATTACCCTTACGACTTCTTCTTCAGTGTTGTCCTCGAGGCATTCATCACAAATTTGTTCGAAGACTGTATCAAAGTCGGTGTTTGGATCCATTATAAGAATGATATGAGAAACTGAGATAATGAGATAAGCTTGCAAAATGAGAGAATGCCAGAAGCAGCATAATTGTTATGTATATATAGGCTAGTTTTATAATGGCTAGTTTTTCATAACGGCTAGTTTAATAACAGCTAGTTTTTCTTAACGGCTAGTTTTATGACGACTAGTTTTTCATAACGGCTAGTTTTATAACGACTTGTTTTTCTTAACGGCTAGTTTTTCATTACGACTAGTTTTATAACTGCTAGTTTTCCATAACGAATAGTTTTCCATAACAGCTAGTTTTCCTTAAGATACACTAGTGCATAGGGATTAACCATAAAAAACTACAACATCAACCTAAATAAATCCCAACTTAGCCCTAATAAAATTACAACAAAGTTCATGATCCGTGCGTTGATTCTCATCCATCTCAGATGTGTCCTTCATGAGGATTTCATATAACTGAGGTATATTCTCCGCTTCCCTTGCCTTTCCATCTGCGGTTTTTGCCTCGGCAAGACTCTTCAAGGCAACATTTTTTTCATTCACAGCACTTTCCACGCCAGTCAAATCGATGACAACAGAAGGCTCGACTACTTTTCCTTTGGCCTTTCTTTTTGTTGCCTTCTGTCCCATTGGGCGGACCATTGGTGATGCTAGATCGTAGTTCGAACATTTGTTTGGTGTCCCCGGGACTGAAGATGATGAGTACGCCCCGGAAGTATAAACCTTTGTTCTTTTTGAAGAGTTGTCCATTGATTCTCCCTTCCATTTAGGTTCATCTTTCAATAATCGCCATGCATACTCAAATTTGAATTGCTCACGTTCATCTTGAAAAAAAATAGCATGTGCGTCTGCCATAACGTCTTTCTCCGAGCTCTCGGTTTTCTTTTGATTTACTGCTTGTTTGTAACACTCGACGTACTTTTGAACACCAGTATTCAACTTATGCCAACAAGTTTTCAATTGATTTTTTTCCCTCTCTCCTAAATGTTCACGATAGTTGTTATAATTATCTTTGACCTTTAACCAAAAACTATATGCTTTTTGGTCAATGCCCACAATTGGATCCTTTGAAATGTTGAGCCATGCTTGAATAAGATGCGTATCTTCTTCCATTGTGAACCGAACTCGGGATTTTTTCGGACCAGAATTTCCTCCTTCTCCATCGATCGTAATGTCGTCTAGGCCGACTTGTGTAGAAAATTGTGGAACTTGAGAATGAGACATGGATTCGATTGGTGAAAAAAATTGTGGAACTTGAGAATTCAACATGGTGGTGTTGATTGGTGGTGTTGGAAGTGTGGGGAAAAATGGAGGATGTTGAGAATTTTCGGTAGGAGGATGAAGTTGACAATTTTGCATATAATTTAAGAAAGCTTGAAAATTATATTGATTGTGATCCATTTTGAGTGGAGAAGTTGAGTGCAAAAATGTATGACATTTTTTTTTTCAATTTATAGATGAATGAAAAACAATTTTTTTTTATCGAGTGTACCATTTTAATTACAAACACAATGTGAGAAACGGATACTATTTGTCCAATGTGTTAAAAAAAAATTGTGATAACAGACACTTGTTATACAATGGACACTTCACAAACCCATTTCCTTCGCAAACCCCCATTTCTAGGGGTGGGCATCGGGTGAGGTTTGTCGGGTTCGATGTAAGAAAAATGAAATCCGAACCCGCCTATCTATACATCGGGTTGGTCGGGTGGCGGGTTGGTCGGGTGGCGGGCGGGTTGCAACGGATTTAGGATTTTAAATTATTTAATTTTATTCCAAAAAATTAAAAAAAACCCAACGAGCCTAATTAAAATTTAAGGCTTTCAGTCTAATTAAGTACCCAAAAAAATAAATAACAGAAGAGGGGAAAAAAATTTTTAAGATCCAGTCTTGGCAACCCATTCTCTATAAATTTTTTTTTTATTATTTTTTTTTTATTATGAGCGGGTCGGATCGGGTATCGGTGGATGACATAAAACCAGATCCGAACCCGCCCGCTCTTATCCATATTAACCCATTCATTTTTCGGTCGGGTCGTTTGTTAATGATCACCCTACCCATTTCCTTCACAAACACCGTCCATTTTCTTCCCCATGCTCCATCATCGTCACAAACAATTCACAAACCCATTTTCTTCCATGCACGCTCCATCATCATTTTCGTGAACCATTGTCCCCTCCTCTCCCCCGTCGCCTTCAGTGTCTTCAATTCTTCTTCCATCGTAATCATCATCTTCCTCTTCTTGAACCACCGTCCTCAACCCTCTGCCGCCATCCTCAACCATCCAGTACCTCTCATCTCCTCAAACACTGCCACCACCTCCTCAACCCTCTGCCACCGTCCCTTTTCCTCAACAACCGCCACCTCCTCCTCAACCCTCTGCTACCGCCCCCTGTCCTCAACAACCGCCACCCGCTCCTCCGCTCCACCTTGATTTCGATGCATGCAGCGGCCGACTGCCCCGCCTCAATCCGCCGCCTCACTCACCCTCATCAGTCGAGCTTTGGTCAGAGGTGGATCCCGGAAGATTTAGGTGGATCTGGGTTCGATGTTGGATCAACCACCACCCCCTCTCCTCAAGTTTCGATCAGCCCCCAAAACATCATCTTCTTATTCTGATCTTTGTATTTTACTCATGGATTTGGTTTGCAATTGTATAATCTTCCATTATTTTCCATCTTCTTCTTGTTCTGTTTGTGTTTTTTTGTATCATCCAACTGATTGTGTTTTTTTGCTTCTGATTTTTTTTTGTTGAAATTGATCTGGGTTTTTGGTATTATCTTGATTGTGTTTTTTGGTTATGATTTTTTTTTTCTGCCATCTCTGAATCTCTGAACACCTTGTACGATTAGGGGGGGCAAATATTGTCTTTTAGTGTTAAGAACCGTTCCTTATACAAGGAACGGTTGTTGCCTCTCTCCGCCAGGAAGACAAGCTCCAATGGTGAGCAAAGTTAAGAATCGGTTCTTAACATATGAACTCAGTTAAGAACCTACAGCTAAAGTTGCTCTTAGACATCAAATGTAACCGGTCATTTTGTTTGGAGGATCTTCACCTTCTCCTGTTGTATAGTAATTTAGTTTTTCTGATGTATTTTCTGGATAATTCTATAATACTCCATCATCAAAGTTGAGTTTGGATCCTCCATCATTTTTACCGGCTACTCCCAGCAAACTTAAATCACTTATAATTTTTTTAAATTTTTTTTATTGAAAAATAATCTACTGGACATTACAGCAAAGCCAAAGCTTTTGTCGCCATTGTTCTATTATTCTATATGCTTGCAACACTGAATTCGACGGCCACATATCAGATTCAGAAATCTGAAACCAAACTTGTTCTGTTCAGATCACCCTTACCAAACCATTACCTAGGTTCTTATTTTCACCAACGTTGTTCTTTGTTTCTTTAATTCTTTAATTTTCTTTTTTCATTGAGGGAGGCAGCCTTCCCTTCAAGAAAAAGGAGGGTATCAGACATGCAAGTTTTCAGATTTGTTCTCTTGTTTTCAGATTTGTTCTTGGAGTTCTGATCAAAAAAAGATTTGTTCTGAGCATTAGACATTGTTGTAGTCTTACTGGACACAAAAAAAAAAAAGACCAAATAAATGTTGGGGCAAGAAGTTCACAATCTTTCACACACTCGTACTAACACAATAGAGAAATTGAGAGGGAATAGAGAAAGAGGAATCTAGAGAGAGATTTTATTCACTAATATCACTTCACTATTACACTTTTCTACACATTTACACTATAGCACTAAGTCTATTTATAGACTTACACATACACTATATTCACTAACTAACTCTCCTAATAGCTCTCCAACTAATCACTCTAGTTACAACAAACTAATCACATTTTAACGGACTCCTAACTACTCTATTTGAATTACTTCCAACACTCCCCGTAATTCAAATATTTCACTAAATTGCATTTTTTATAATGCACATTTTATTATCACTAACATACACATATATTTCCACCTGGATCCCATATCAATATTTTGTAGAATTGGGCTTGACCCACAAACACGTGATCCAATTTATGAAATTTATATTGATCACTTCTGGATCCTTGGGCCTGTTGAACATGAAGCCATTTCTGAGCCCATATGCTGCCATCATAACTCGGTTGGACTTGGCCCATTAGGTCACAAAGGTGACTCAAAATTCGAAATTCCATCACTGTCCCTGCAGTCATCATCTCCCTCTCGACAACAACCTGTAGCTGCCTCACCTCTCCAACACTACACCACGACAGCTCATCGGAAAACACCTTTCCGACTACCATAAGCGGATGCGTTTTCAGAGGCTGTGTCCTCACTGATTTTGCGTCTCTGACTGCCGCAAACGGGTGCATTTTCGGAGGCTTCGCCCTCTCTGATGTCGCCGCTGCAAGTGCTTCGTCAACCTTCGCTTGAGCTTCCTGGTCCGGTGGTTCACTTGCCCTGTTCGAGCTTCTTGTTTTCTTCTTCGCAACGGCGGCCCTCATTGGGTTCGAGTCAGGTAGCTCCATTCGAAATGCCTTGTCTTCTACGTGCGACGCCACCACCACTGCTCTTGTGGCCGCCGCGTGACTGTCTCGCTCAGGTGGTTTAACTGGCGATTCCGACGGATTGGATGGTGGCGAATTCGGTGGTTCTGGCGGCATCTCCGCCTTCGTCTCCCACTCTCGGCGCTCCAACTCCTCCCTACACGCAAGGGTTCCTTCGACTTCGACCACTCTATAAGACTCTCTGTTCATGGAGGAACTCAACGCCGCCGACCCTGTCCTTTCTAGTGTGCCATCTCCTATCTTGACCGCAAGAAGCACCTCCGATTGCTCCTTCGAACGCAACACCACATTGTCATCGTACTCATCGAAACTTGGTTTAAGCCGATCAGCCCAAGATTGGGTCTTTTCTGCAGCAAGCTGTTTGGCATCCTCTGCTTTGGACTTGGCATCTTCAACAACATCAGATTCTTCACTGCCATCTTCACAAATTGGAACCCCATCATCTAACAACTCACCTACATCAACAGCAGAAAACCCAGCGCCCTTCTCTGTTTCCTTCTGCACAGACTTCTCTGCCTCTTTGTTGCACTCTCCTGCAGCTTTTCTTTCTTTCTTTTGCTTATGCTTTTCCTCCTCTTGTGAACTTTGATCACTCTCCACTCCACTTTCACCTTCGCCTATCCTTCCTGTGCAAGAAACCCTTTGTCTCTCGGCTGCTGCTACTGCCTTGTTTGTTCTCTGCTTCTCTTTTCTCCCAGTGTCCTCTTCTTTATTCTTTTTTACACTTTTGATCTCCTTCTTGCTTGCAACACCTTTCTTCACATTTTCAGCATCTCCATAGGTTTGTTGCAAGATTTTCCATGCTTCTCTTGTATTTTTGGCTGAAGCAATCTTCCCAAGATTCACATCATCCACACATTGATGAAGGATGATGAGAGCCTTGTAATCTCTGTTCTTGGATTCCTTGTAGGAGGCACTATCCTCCTCTTCTTGGATCCCATCCTTCACTGTTTCCAACACTTCATGGAAACCAGAGATTGCTTCCATTTTCACAACCCAATGATTGAAGTTCTTGCTATCAAGAACTGGTAATGGGATTGAAAAATCCTCACCCATAATCTCTTCAATCTCTGCAGCCATGGATAGACCCTCACAAGTCCCTAATCTTGTAGCTCTAGATACCATTTGTTGGGGCAAGGAGCTCACAATGCTTCACGCACTCATACTAACACAATAGAGAAATTGAGAGAGAATAAAGAAAGAGGAATTTAGAGAGAGATTTTATTCACTAATATCACTTCACTATTGCACTTTTCTACACATTTACACTATAGCACTAAGTCTATTTATAGACTTACACATACACTATATTCATTAACTAACTCTTCTAATAACTCTTTAACTAATCACTCTAGTTACAACAAACTAATCACATTTTAACGGACTCCTAAGTACTCTATTTGAATTACTTCGAACGATAAATTGGATTGATTTCTGATATAACAGCACAAATTTACAGAGATAAACACACCACAATTTCACAAAATTCCAGATCAATATTCGCACAAATACATGAAATCTTAAGTCTTAAAATGCTCAAAACATTGATAAACAAGAATGCTTTTTTCAGATCTATATTGGAGACACACTCCTCCGCCGCTGATCTCTTCATCGGACTCGCCATGGTTGTCGGGATATGAATCGGAAAAATCAAGATCTGTCATAGGGATGGTGTTTGGGTATTTTATATTTTGTTTTCTGGAAGGAAGAATGAAAGCTCTCCAGTGGTTCTGGACAAAGCACAGTGGGTGGCGGCAGGGATGGGGAGCGACGAGGACATTGTAGCGGCAAGAATGGCAGCAATTAACGGCTATGTGGCAGAAGGAGCAGAGCGGCTTAGCGGAGGAACGCGGTGGTCGTCGAGTGGCTGGGCAAAGGAGAAGATGCCAGCGCCAGTGTTGGTGCGATGGAGAGAAGAAAAGATGATAAACCAGAGTGTAAAAAATGGATCTTGGATAAAATAAATAATTCATGTTCCCTTCTAAGTTCTAACCGGTTGCCCGTGTTAAATGCCATCCAATCTCATCCGTCAATTATAAAAAAAATAAAATAAATCAACAGAGTCATTTCACGTGGTGGATCGAAACTACCGAGTTTGCAATGGAGTTTTTTAGACAACGCCGTCTTTTCTAAACTATGCTCTTCCGTAAAGTAAAAATAAATCAAAAATCTATGGAAAAAAGAACAACTTCTTTCACATAAGACCAATTTCTACGGGCAAGTCTACAATACTCTATTGGGGAAGTTGAGTTTTGATACTCAAGGTTAGTTTGGGTATTTTAGTATTATTTTAAAAAAAAATTACAAAAATCCAAAGTCATTCTCGTGTCCCCACTCCCTGTCTTCTCTGCAAACTACTTCGTCCGCCTACAACACCGCCATGTGACTACCATCTTCGACGTAGGCGACGACGGCCATGGGGCTAATTCGCCTCCACCGCGCGTGAGTACCATCTCGCCGCCGTGACACGAACGCCCAGAACCGTCGGACGAAGTAGATCTGGTTTTGGTGACACGACACAACGGCGGCCATGGGGCTGATTCAGATCTGGTTTTTGTGCCCATGAACTATGAATCTGGGTTCCTCCATGCCCATCGAATGTTCCTCAACAATCAGAAAAATCAAAAATCCAAAGTTTAATTCAATGACCATTTTTCAAAATTGTCTCAAATTATCAATGCATACAACACGGTATAGTGACCGAAAAATAGAAACAGAAAAACAAGTATGATTCAAAACTTCAAAAGCCCTTTCTACCTTCCTCTCTTGTTTTTGTGACCCGATGAGAAGAACGAAGAAGATGAACAAGGCGTTCGCCGGAGATAACGCCAGCAAGATTTGCTTCTTTGCTGCTCCTGGGCGAAGGCAGAGGAGACCGCTTTGGGCAGTAGCGGTGGCGCTGCTCCTCTCTCTGTCGTAGGGTTTTTCATTTTTAGAATTTAAAATAATAATTTTAAATTAAATTAATTAATATTTTCATAATACCTATTTTACCCTTTTAATCTCAACCGTTGAAATATTATAATATCAAATCCAGGGTTCAAATTCAAGGAGGATGCAAACTCACACTTTTCAGTGGAGTATTGAAGACGTTGCCAATTTGTTGTACCTAAACAAAACGGCTCTGTCTTCAATACTCCTTAATGAACTTGGAGGATGTGTCCTCCTTTATCATCAACCGTAGATATATTAATTAAATAAAGCAACGGTTTAGATCTTTTACCTATTACTTGTTTGGGCGGTTCTTTTATTTGGAACTTGCTGCTCAGCTGCCTTCAATATGGAGGTGTAGCTTTGTAGCTCTCGTTGGATGCCATGGTCAATATTCTGAGAGTAGAGTTTCAGTTTCCGAAAATGTCAATTTTTATGATTCTTGTGATATTATTTATTACTTATTATTAGGGGATTTTTTATTGCCTCTTATTATTTTAAATAGATACTTTATCATTAATGTTATCGTTACTCCCTATACTTATAGTATAATATTTTTTAACAGTGTTCCATTAAAGTTGTTGGTAACTTTCTTTTAATTCTTACAAGGTAATTTTTTTTAGTACGGTAATAATTGATGAATATTTATTGGTATAAATTGTTAATGCTATTATTTTTTTATGATTCTTGTGATATTATTTGCTACTTTTTATTATGAGATTTTTTTTATTGCCTCTTGTTGTTTTAAATGGCTTTTTGACCAAAATGGGTTTCTTTTAGAAACTATTTATCAGTAGCAAGTAGCAAATAACAATGACAAGTAGCAAATAATACTGCTACTTGTCATTGTTATTAGAAGGAACACTGCTACAAAAAAAATAATACTATAAGTATAGGGAGTAACAATGACATTAATGATAAAGTATCTATTTAAAACAACAAGAGGCAATAAAATATGCCACGTGTCCAAAATGACCTCCCATTGGTAAATAGTTTCAGAACAACCATAAACTGGTAAATAGTTTCTAAAAGGAACCCAGTTTAGTCAAAAAGCCGATTTAATCAAATGTGGTTCATTCCGGTACTGATTGTTATGTAACGTAAAAACCTATCGTATTTTTATTCGTAAAATTTCAGTCGAAAAATTTATATAAAAATAAATAATTTATAAAATCATAAAAATAAATATAACTGGGTTAGAAAATAAAATTTTGAATTTTCAAAATTTTAAAATTATTTTCGGGTCAGTAGAGCTTAAATCGACAGTGAAAACTCAAACCGTAAACGTCTGAAATTTTCTATCGAAAATTCAACTGTACATTTCTAATATAAAATAAATAAAAATTGACTTAATTTGGTCTATCAAAATAATTCATCACCATTTATGAAAATAAAATCTTAAATATTCATATAATCATAATTTACAGACAAGCAGAAAGATCGGGGTGTTACAAACTGTACTTTAGAGAATTTTATTTCTCTCATATTCATTTTTTATCATTTTATTATTATGTCAAATAATAATAATTTTCTAAATTTTATCATCTATCATTTTTTTATACAGTCACTTTCTACTTTACGGATCAAATTAATATTTTTTATATAAGTTCAGGGACCCAATTATAAATTTTTTTAGTTTATGGACCCAATTGAAATTTTATATAAGTTCAATGACCTAATTAAAAATTTTTTAGTTTAGGGACCTACTTGAAAATTCTCAAATAGTTCAGAGATCCACTCAATAATTAAACTTTTTTTATTTATGATACTTCCGTTTGATTTTGATTAAACTATTATTTTGCCTTTTTAAAAATTCAATGTAACATGTGTCAAATTTTTTTTTTTACTCAAATAACGTTAATTTATCGGGGAACTTACTGTAAGATGAATAGTTCTAAAAGAAATAATTTTAATTTCAAATTATAGTATAACCAGCTAGGGGCGGTCATTCTACACGGAGGACGGATCCTCAACTCCAACGGTGGAGTATGTTAGACTTGCCCAAACAAAAGGCAATCATTGAGTTTTGTTGACAAAAAATGTTCCAATCGGCTAGGACCAAAACTACCAAATCTATCCTGGACCTTATCCAATAACCCAAAAAAAAAGAAAAAAGAAGGAAACTCATCATAGGAGTGTCCATGTGTTGTGTCGGTTTGAGTTGGGTTTGCAAAAAAAATCTTGAAACCCAATCCAACCCAATCCAACTCGATCACTCATGGGTTGTGTTGGGTGGGTCGTTAGATTTGGCAATTAACACACATTTTTTACCATTGGGTCATGTTGGTTAGGGTCCGCATGTTTGTCAAGATAAAAAAGTGCCGAAAATCATAAATAAACTTATTTAAAATTTTAAATTACATCAACAAATTATGATAATATGATATAAAAGTCTAGATCATCAATTATTCACAACAAAAAAGAAGATCACGTTATGATAAAAGTAATTGAAACTAAAAATATAAACTATAAATTATCAACTAAAAGTCTAAAAGCCTAAAATCATTAACAACCATCAATTAAAAGTCTAAAGTATTATAATGAGAAAGTAAAAGTCATCAACACAAAGCTATTCTATGAGTTGGGTTAGGTTGAGTGAGTTTGTAATTTTGAAACCCACTACCCAACCCATACTCCATGGGTCCTATTTGTTTTTACCCAACCCAACCCAATCACTCAAACAAACCAGCAAAATCAGGGTTGGGTTGGGTTGATCGGGTTCGTGGGTCTACCTGGATCCATGGACACCCCTAATCACAGTACATAGTCTCCCTTCGCCGCTAGTTTCCCGAGTAGCCTGTTGGTTTGGAACTCGTCTTTCAACCAGCAGGTACTCGGTTCGAGACTGGCACCCAGCATCAAATAAAAGAGAAATGTTTTTTGAACACCCATTTGGGACACCTCCAGCGACACATTGATTAATCACGTGTAAATATTTGATTAATTCAATTCATTATATGGTTAATCACGTGCAAATATTTGAGTAATTCATGATGATCCATTAATCATATAAAAAACTGAATTAACCAGATATTTACATGTGATTAATTAAACATTTACATAATTAGGGAAAATAAGCTTCATATGACTCATTAATTATATAATGAAATAAATTAACCAAATATTTGTACGTGATTAATTAATGTATCTCATCCAGGTTTGCAAATAACACACAGCAAATAATATACTCTCCCTTCGTGCAAGGTGTCTAATTTTTATTCAAACCCCGCGAACCACTAGATCACCCTTGAACCACACGTCTACTTCAAGTTAATTAACTTTTTTAACTCGACTCCAACACCAACTTGAAGCCATTTTCTTTCTAGCCTCTCTAGGGCACACTCACAAGAGGAACAAAGGAAATAGCCATCAAAATCAAATCAAATCCATCGAAGATTCAACATCAAACTCAAATTCAATTCACCAAATTCCTCTCACTCTCTTCTTATTATTCTTCCAACATGGCAGATTCCGCTTCTTCTCCCGCAACCCTAGAACCCAAACCCGAATCAATCGCTCCGAGTTCTCAACCCGCACAACCCGATCCGGTTCCACACTCCGTATCGCCATCGCCTTCGCCTGCTCCCGTTGCGGCTCAAAACCCTAATCCATCGTTGCTATCCACACCGCTGCCGCCGCCGCCTCAGCTGCACCCTACCGTATCATATGCGGTGGCGCCACCGCAAATTCTCCCTCCTGCTCCGGCATCCTTCAGGCCGCTTCATCCGCAGGCGCCTCAATTCTCTCCTTTGCCGCTTCACAGCGGCGCGCCGAACCTGAGCTATCAGAATCCTTCCGTTCAGCCACCCGGCGTGAGTTCTACATCCGCGGTGGCTGCTGGTGCACCCGGCGGTAGCGTCGCCGTTCCCATGTCAGTGCCGCCGCCGATGCAGCCCATGATGTCATATCAGGCTCAACCTGGCCAGCCTGCGATCCCGTCTTTCAGAGCGTATGCACCGCCGATGCCGAACGGTTACGCGGCCGTTCCGGCTCCACAAGGGACTGTGCCTCCTGCGGGTGGGTTATGTGATCTCCATCATGAATTATTGTTGTTATTGTGATTATCGCTATTGTTATTATTATTGTTATTGTTATTATTTGTGTTTGTGCATTTAATGTTTCTTCGGAATCATTGGTATCGATGTGTTAGATTATTGCTAGCGTCATGACTTTCCGTGTGAATGTGTGAGGACTGTTGAGTGTGTATGTATATTAGCAAAATGACAACAAATATATAAGAAGGAAAAGAAAACCGTCATAGGGCGTGTTTGTTTCAAGGATTGTAAATTAGTTCCAGCCCAAGTGAACTTGGAAGTATGACTGATTCAAGCTTTAAAAGTATATTCTTTGGCAATTGGCATTATTGATTCCCTGGGAAGTAAGGTTCCCAACGATTTGCTTGACTTTTATTCTCACTACTAGGGTTGGGAATGTTGTTTTGCCATTGCCTGGGAATGAAAATTATCTTTTAGAAGACTAAAATACCCAACCAATGATTTTCCACACCCACTTGTTTCCCTTATGTTCTTTCTCCCACAGTTTGACTTTCAAGTTTTTGATCTCAAGTGCAGCACTGAAAAATTTATATTGCCAACCAAATAAACTAAGAAAAACATCCCCAAAAACATTAAAGGCTAACCAAACATATTTTTAAAGTTACCCAGGAATAACATTTACTAGTCGTAGTATTTAACTATTTATGGGGGTGTCATTCCTAGGAATATAATTGCATGCTTTGAAACAAATGGCACCCATTATAATAATTCAAGGTTTATGTTTTATAGTAGAGAGAAGTTTGTTTCAGATGAATTGGGAGAGATTTAGAAAAATGTTGTTGGTTAGACAAGGGATATCGATGACGGGATGTTTTCTCCTACAGTGTCTTGACCCTTGATTGAATACGGTGAGAAAAGTTGGAAGGCTTCATATTGCTTACAGACCTACCTCTACAACTCGTTTTTTTGGTATGCACATATTTGCCCAGGTTTCTTGCTTGTCTTTTACTAAAATAAAATTGGAAATGAAGCTTACAGAGTGATATTGACGATGGAAAAAAATATTTGTTCATTTGATCTAAATAATGTATGGTTGTGTCATGTCATGCTCATTTTAGTAGGCTAATTTGTGCTAGATATAAGAGTACTTTCCCTTCAATGGTTTTATGAATTCCAGAAGTCGACCACGTTTGCAACTGAATGCACGTTGGCCTTAAGTCCTAAGGTATTGCAATCTTTTCAATTCTCTTTTTTTCTCTATTGCAGTTTCTTTTCCCCCCTTTTTTTAATGTTGCGAAACTGGCTGCTATTGCTATTTAAAAGAAACATAGAATTCAACTAGAATTTCTTCTTATTAAACCAAGCATGCATGAGATGAAGAAAGTCTTGTGTTACTTATTTGCAATTGGTTGATGGGATAGTTTGAGAAGACTGCTATGTTGCAAGTGGTCAGACAAAGGTAAGCTCTTTTACATAACCATAAATTTCAAACACGATGGTATTTCTTATTGTTTTCTTCAGGTTGTCATTTCAGCTGGTGATTGTTGGCTGTGCTGCCATCTCTATTATGCTTTTGAATGATGTGTGGTAACATCATTCCATTGTTCTTGTTGCATTTTTCTTTCACATGTATCTTTAGTGTTGTATTGATTAGTTTACGATGTATATTCACTTGTGACCAGTTCTAATATATTTGCATAGATATTTTTCTACATCTGTACAGGAATGCCTCGTTATCCTCCTCCATATGGAGCTATGGTTCGACCTATATATCCTCTGCGTCCGCCTGGATCAGTTAATGTTCTTCCGGTGTCACGTCCACCTGTTGCAGGGGTCCCTCCAGTTCGCCCTATTATTCCTCCTGTTGTCAGACCTGTGGTTGCACCTAGTGTTACCCCAGCTGAGAAGCCACAAATCACGGTTTATGTTGGCAAGATTGCACCAACTGTGGAAAATGATTTTATGCTCAACCTCCTTCAGGTAAAGGTCTGACTATTTTGGGCCTCTTGTCTGGAGAGAGGGAGTGTCCTGGTTTAGTTCTTTTATTCTCTTTCCAACTTTTCAAAATATGCACTAGAAGACATGTTTGTTTCTGTGAAGTTCTGTGGGCCGGTCAAGAGCTGGAAACGTCCTCAAGATTTATCAAATGGAACTCCTAAAGGCTTTGGGTTTTGTGAGTTTGAGTCTGATGAAGGGGTTCTTCGTGCCTTGCGGCTGCTTACTAAATTGAATATTGATGGGCAAGAGATAATGGTATGCCTTCATTTTTAATTACTTTCTCTTTGTATCTGTGTTGTATTTGCATTTTAATCTTCAGTTAATTATTTTTCTGTGAGATTGAAGGTGTCAGCATGATGTTTAACCATTGGGCATGAGAAACTATAGTTAGGAATGTACGAGTCATTTAATGACTCTGAAAATCGATGTAATTAAATTACTTGATAACTTCTGTCACTAATGATAAAAAGTGGAATGCTTCTTGAAATCCTTTTGACGTGATGTAACGTATTTTGTAAAATCTCCTTTGGAGTTTGCTTTTTGTCCCTGAATATTTTTCAAGAGGGGAAGTGTTTAGGTGTATAGGATATGTAAAATCTGAAAGTAACGTAAGTGTTTTCTTTCAATGAAATTTGGAGCTAAAATGGTCATCATTATTTTCTACAGTTGTTTCAACTCAATTTATAGTTGTCTTCATTCGTTAATTCTTACAATTTTGAACCTAGTTTGCGTTATGAATGAGAATACAAATGAATATACAGTCTCTAATTTACTCTTCTCTTAGTATTTTCTTTTTTTGGAAAAACTTTCTGAAGGTGGATGGGATGATTTTTTCCCTCTATTTTAGGAGGGGATCAGTTTTTCAATAAGGTTTTTGTGAAGCTAAGAATGAAGTTTCTCCATAACATCGATCTTAAAAATTTGCTGTTATCAATATTTTAATGCCTCTCTCTCTCTCTCTCATATTTAGGACATTGCTTAGTGAGAAGAATGAAATATCTGTTAGTCATACACTATGGATGTGAATGGAGGTCATAAACTATAGGGGTGAATGCCTCCATCTCTTCAGCAACTTCTCTAAAAATATCTTTGAACAAGGCACATGATTAATTTTAAAGTTAGATTGACATTAATTAATTAATTTTTTTTCTGGTTTTTTATACGAGCCACGTAACTTTCTATTTTGTCAACAGCTCAATGTCAATTCAACTATGAAAGAATATCTGCAGCGGTATGTTGAGAAGAAAACCGAGAACTCAAAGAAAAATGAAACTCAGGCAGTAGGAGCTGAAAAAGATGATGGAAGCGCACAACCTCCTGATGCAAATGGGGATGGAAAACCCGATGTAGAGCACTCAAAGAAAGAGGATAATGATTCAGGCAACAAGGAATCCCATGATATGGCAACCTTTGGCATTGTCACTGATGAAGATAGGAAAGCTGATCAAGAGGCTTTAGAAAAGATTACAAACATGATAGAGGAGAGGTTGAAAACCAGGCCTTTGCCTGCAGCTCCTGCACAGGCAGCTGGCGATGGCGCTGCAATAACTGCAGAACAACTAGCTAAAACAAGAGATGGAGACACCGATGTGGATATGGGGAGGAATGGTAAGATTTATTGAAGGCAAAAGACACTTCCAGTACTATATCTATCTATTGAGACAACAGGGCTATATTTAATCATTGGAATACATACTGTCTTCTGGAAGTTCTTTTATTTTGTTTTATTTTTTCCATTTGTGATAATGTATTTAGTAGCTTTACTTTTCAAATTATGTAGAAGCAACTGAAGATAAGAATGAGAAAGATACAAACAATGACAGCAAACCAACTAGTGAACATGATAAGGCTGAGACCCCTGATAGAAGGCATGACAGGAGAAGCAGGGAGAGAGACCACCGAGATAGGGAACTCAAACGGGAAAAGGAAAGGGAACTTGAAAGATATGAAAGAGAAGCAGAGCGGGAACGTGTAAGAAAAGAGAGGGAACAAAGAAGGAGGATTGAGGAGGCTGAGCGTCAGTATGAAGCATGTTTGAAGGAGTGGGAATATAGAGAAAGAGAGAGAGAGAAAGAACGCCAGTATGAAAAGGAGAAGGAGAAAGAAAGGGAACGCAAACGTAGAAAGGAGATACTTTATGATGAAGAAGATGAGGATGATGATTCAAGGAAGAGGTGGCGTAGAAGTGTATTAGAAGAGAAGAGAAAGAAGAGGCTGCGTGAAAAGGAAGATGACCTGGCTGACAGACAAAATGAAGAGGAAGAAATTACTGAGGCCAAGAAGAGGGCTGAGGATGATCATCAACAGAAACAGCAGAGAGATGCATTGAGGCTATTATCTGACCATGTAAATGGTGGTGAAAAAGTTATGGCTACTGAAGAGATTACTAATGAAGTCAAAATTATTGTTACTGAACAAAATACTGCAGCTGATTATAGTCGTGAACATCATATAGGTATTTTTCATAAAACTTATTATCAATATATACCTTTTTCTTTCTTTTCTTGCTCTTTCATTTTATTAATGATTGGGATACCTTTACTTGATAGGTGATGATAATTCACCTAAAGGCATCAATGATGAATCAGCCATGGGATCTGTTGCTGAAACTGATATACGGTCAAGTGCGAATGCTCCTGCAAAGAAGTTGGGATTTGGTCTAGTTGGGTCTGGAAAAAGAACAGCTGTTGCTTCCGTTTTCCATGAGGAGGAGGATGACGATGCGCACAAGGACAAAAAATTGAGGCCTTTGGTTCCAATTGATTACTCAACTGAGGAGCTTCAGGCTGTTCAACCTACTGCATCTGGGCCAACACCGCCAAATTTGGCTGCAGCTGCAGAATTTGCGAAGCGTATATCCAGTGCCAGTCTCAAGGAAGAGAAGCTGGATGGAGAACGGGATAGAAGCAGGCGTTCAAATGAGAAGTCTAATCACCGAGACAGGGACAGGAGTGATCAAGATGGCATTCACAACAGAGATGAAAACAAGGAGAAAATTCCTGACCGTGACAGAGATCGAGATCATGGGTCGGAGAAACTCAAGACTTCAGGTAATAAGAGGCTCTTGGATGCAAAGCAGTTAATTGATATGATACCAAAGACCAAGGAGGAGTTGTTCTCGTATGAGATAAATTGGGCCGTGTATGACAAGGTATGTGATCCTTATTTGTCTGATTTTGACATGTGTTATTATTTGCTCCTGATATTTCCAGAAGAGATTTTCTATCTCTTTTCCATTTGGGTTGAGGATATGGTGCTAGATGGGAGATGGGCATACCTTCCTTTATCAGAGTATTGTGGGGCCATTTGTTTAGGAAAGAAAGGTTGAGGAAACTCTGTTCTCTGTCAGAATATATTTTGGGTATTCTTTTAACTTTGGATGTAGAGGCTGCTGTTTTTGTAGTCCACAGAACAACAATATTGGAAATTAATCTAGAACTTTCAATGAAGACCTAACCTTAAAATGATGGGGAAAGTTTTATGGTTTTCTTGAGAATTACAAATTTAAAAATTGGATAAAAAAATGAGAAATGAATATAGACACTGGAGAGGAGCCTTGTAAGTTGTTTTCTAATCCTTTTTGGGGGAGAAATTCTTAAATAGACATGGTCTACCGCATCATATCTTTGGCACTCAAATCATTATTTGAAAAGGAATTTTTAAAGATAGGTGTATTCCTAACATGGCCTCTACAACTTTACAATTAGAGTGCCTGTGATAGACTTTGTCTGAGAAAGAGTAACTCCTTACTGTGTAGTCAATAGCGGCCGCTATCGCAGCAGAGCGTGGCGTAGCGGCCCCTAGGCGCTACACGAAACATGGTAGCGTTGCATTTTTGAGGAGCGGCTGTAGCGCCGAAAATAGCGGCCAAAAAGCGGTCGTAGCGGCCGCTACTGTGATTTTCAGAGCAGCCCACCATATTTTCCGGCAAACCCACCCCATTTCTGGTCCTTTTCCGGCAGACCCAGCCCTTATCCGGCACACCCACCTCATTTCTGGTCGTTTTCCGGCAGCCCCAGCCTCCTTGCACTTGATAAGTCTTGTTGCGCCGTTTCCAAAGGCTGATCGTTGAAGAAAGGAACTTATCTAAGCATTTATTTTTAGGGTTGTAGTGTAAGGGGCCTTTTGGGCCATTTTGTAAATGGAACGAACTTTACATGTATTTTTAGGGAGCCAACAGTAATGGAATGAACTATACATGCATTTATTTTTAGGGAGCCAGAACTTTACATGTAATTAAGAGTGTTTTGAGCTTTGACAATTTTCCTAATTCTATAAGTGTTACTTTTTTTTTACTAGTTAAAGTTATTCTTCAAATAATCAAAATGCATAATTTTATTATTTTGAGCATAACTTAAACTAATGCAAAAACTGTGTATGAGTTTAATTATTTATTTAATTATGTTAGCTTATATTATGAATTGCACTTCATATTTATCATCATTGTAATCTTCATTTATATAAATTAAAATATTTTACTGGCTATTTACTCACTCAAGATATTAATGTGATTCTATTCCCAACACACACACGTTTATAATTTCAAAATATTTTTATTATATTTGTTGTTTGTTGTTAGTGACTATGAATATGTGTTTAATTTTGTGTATTATTTTATTTTTTAGCTTTCATATGTGTATAGTATAAATATCTTGTATAGTTTCCCTATACTTCAGCGTAGCGGCCATACCACTACCCGCTACACCGCTATTGCGTTTCAGGGGTCGGCCGCTACGCTACGCATTGACTACATAGACTCCTTACTGGGAGCTTAATCGATCTTCTGTTTAAATATTGCTTGAAATTTTTACGCATTAATAACAGCCTTTATTCTCTCAATTACTGCATCACTCCTATTTATTTGAGTTCAAGAGCTCTTGCATGTTAATTTTTTTTTTATTTAAATAGCTTTTGTTTGAAGTTTTCTTATGATTTTGATTTGTGTAGCCTCAGAAATAGAGGTTTTAGTTCAATTTGATCTAAATTGCTGGTTTTATATATATATATATATATATATATATTTTTTTTTTGACAGAATCAATTGCATGAAAGAATGAGACCATGGATTTCAAAGAAAATCCAAGAGTTCTTAGGGGAAGAGGAGAATACGTTGATAGATTACATTGTTTCTAGTACACAAGAACATGTGAAAGCTTCCCAGATGCTAGAGCGTCTTCAGATGATTTTAGATGAAGAAGCTGAAATGTTCGTTCTCAAGATGTGGAGGATGCTTATATTTGAAATAAAGAAGGTAGAGACAGGGCTTGCTTTGAGGCCAAAATAATGGTTTTTATTGGGATGGTAAGTTCCACCTTTCCTGCAGGATTGAAGTTTTCATCACCACCCCCTTTATCTTATCTTCAGCCAAGTGTAAATTGACTGCAAAATCATAAAGTCATAAACGCTGTGATGTAATTCTTTCAGTCTGTATTGCTTAAAGACTAAATTAGGTGTTTGGATAAACCCAAATTTTCTTTATCCATGAGAATCCGGCGGCACTTTGTCATGCTGTGAATAGTTGGAACTTTGATATTGGTGGTGATAGTCCTGATTTTTACTTTCTGTTTTTTTCTTCTTATTTAAAGTTAACAGTCCTCAGTTTTACATTATGGAAGTGCTTTGCCACCCTACCATTCAACGTGCGGAAATGACAAGATGTTATTCAAATCTGCCAAACATGATTTCAAATAGATAAACACCTGGAGGCAAATATATTCACTGAATATATTACCTCTGTTAATATAATTTGTCACTTGAAAATGTCGGGTGGATTATTTTTAAAAAAATTTAATATACCACAATTATATTCATGGTATTAGATTTGACTTTGTTCCATAGAGTAGATGGTTACTTAGCAACTTTTTTCTTACAATAGTCATTCATCATTTTTTTATAATATCTTGACAAAATGAGACATGAAAAAATGAATAAATAAATATATATATATATAAAATATTTTCTTCTAAAATAGTGAAGGGCCTACTCAATTTAAAAATGGTTCTTAGAACGGATGATTAGAATGGACAATGTAGGATGGTAATATCTTTCCTATTCATAGTAAATTCTCCAATTCAAATTCTGAAATGCTGGTCACTTTTAAGGTGTTCAACTGTACAAATCCATTTTATGGATTAAGTGATCGGTGGTGCTTCCAAAATCTTTTTCTTCTCACTTTTGTTTTTGCAGCGCCCTTTTGTGTATGTTGCAATGATGTATGAATTTTAAATTAGATGGATGCTGTTGGCATTGTTCTCTCGATGTACATTTGGGTATTTTTTCAAATCTTACCATTTATTTAAATTCAATTGTCTTTGTTAAGCCATTCTCCTTTTTTTTAACACGTATATTTATTTTACATTAATATAATATACGATTGAACATGTATATTTATTTTATGTTAATATTTATGCTTTCGCTTTAATAAGCTAATATTTCATGTTAATATAATATTTATACTTGCTTATAAAAAAAAATATTTATACGTTAATCACGTATGATTATGTTTATTAAAAAATAAAATAGTATCGGAATTTACACGTACCATTGAATTTGAGCTATGAAATTTTTTCAGTAACTAGTAACTTAATGTTTCAATAGTTTTATTAAAACGATAAATGTATTTATTATTAAAAAAATTTAATCAACAATTTCATATTCTCTTTCTTCATTAAATGGATTGTATCTCCTCGTTAATATAGGATTTTACCATACTTTCTCCTTAAATGGATTATATTACTTTACTAATATATTCTTAAGTTAAAATTGTTTTAAATAGAAAGAATGTGAGTATAAAACCCAAAAAAGAAAAAGAAAGGATGTGTGTATTTTTGTCCAAAAAATATAGTTTAGCAAGAACATACCGATTTTAGTCAAAAAAAGAAAGAAAGCAAGAATATACCGATTCTAAAAAATAAATGGGAGAGTATTAACAATCTCCATTTAAACTGATTTTTTTTCTTGGGGTGTATCAAGAATATTACAATTGAATTTCTAATAACGTGTTTAAGAAATACATTTGTCTATTAACCAGGCGGGTTTTTTTTTTTTTTTTTACAGATCGGCATGGTCGGTAATTGTTTATTTTATATCTTTTTTTGATCATTTGTTTATTTTATATCTAATGCTTAAGGGTTCCTTCAGAAGAGGTTTATGCTTAGGATATGCATACTATGTTATTTAGATTCAGACGCATTAAATTACCATAATTGTTTTTTTTATTACAAAAAATGACCACAATTGTTGTTACTTTTGAAAGTTATATACATAATACATACTCCCTCTAAAAATAACTAATTTTACACTTATTAAGAAAGTTAGTTAATCTTATTTAAAGAGTCATTGGGAATAAAAAATTGAGTTTGTTACATAAATTGCCCTTCCTCTTATGTGTTAGGCTTCTGTTATTGAGAATAAAAGGAGTCATTGGAAAACAAAATTTACATTAAATGATGGGTATTTTGAGAATAATTTGATTAAATATGATGGAAGTAATTGAAATTTGCTTATATTTTGGACAAAAAAATTGGGAAATTTTTGCTTATATTATGGACGAGAGGGAGTATACGAGAAAACTGACAAGTATCCTTAAGGCATTGTTTAAGGAATCAAGAAAGAAAAATTTGTATGAAAAATTGTGTATTTAATATGTTGAAAAATATGACGCTTAATTTTCTAATACAAAATTTTTATTGGCGGGCAAATGCATATATTCCAAAGGTACGGCAATTCATTTGAGGCGGCTGGGTTGGAAACAACATTTTTTTTTTAAAAGAGTACTAAATAAAATAAAATAAAAACCACAGCTAAATTGTGGAACAACCACTCTTCAGCCATTTGCTTAACGCTTATATTCCAAAGGAGTACCACTTCGGCACTTCCTACCTACTCCGAAGTTTGTCTGCTTGTATTAAAATTGCCATATAATCTTCGTAACAGCATCAGCATATTTCCAGCAAACTTAATTACTGCTACTATAAATAACTTACCTATAGTTTCTTATTATTTAATACTCCATCCGATCCACGATATAAGAAACAAAACCCTAAAACATACGGACCAAGAAAATATGTTAGAATGAGTTAATTGTAATTAATGTTCATATGAATTTCCAAAAACATCCTTTCTAATTTTAATTAATATTCTAGTGGCCTATAATTAATGACAGTAATTAATAAGGGTAACATTGGAAATTAGTATTTAATATGTGTGAAAATTGATATATGTTTATTATATTTTGGACCAAAGAAAATGACCTATTTGTTTCTTATATCGTGGATCAGAGGAATTAATTAATAATTATTTCATTCATAAAAAAAATTATTTTAAGTTTTTATTTTATAAAATTATCATTAGTCAATGAGAAGTATGAATAGTACCAATAACTTGTCCCCTCACCATATTATTCACCAATTTTTTTCTTCCTGAAGATTCTTCTTGACAACAAAAATAATTAGTCATCATGTTTCCCTTATATTGGTTTCATCTAAAGTGGAACAATGTTGGCATGTTCATATTAACCAATTTGTTTTTTTAATGTCAAAATCGCCTGCAGACCATGGTAAATTTCTGTAGTTCCAATGCAATGAACTTTCAAGGGAAAAGCTGCATGCTATTACTTCCCCTTTTGTTCAGTACCCTTCATATTGTGTATTCTCAAACTTCTCTTCATGATTGTCCCCTTGATATTCAATTTTCTTCAACCTTGAATAGCTCAAATTGTGGACTAGTTTTTGATGATTACCTATATGCCTTGGGGTTGCAGGCCAACCAAACAGGAAAATTATTCTTGAATTCCTCAGATGAAGAAAATTGTTTAGGATCAATGGAAGTGTTCAAGGAAAATTTTAGTGTGTGTGGGATAGAGAAGCTAACTAGTGGAGCTGGTGGTTGTTCTGATTACACTGTTACAGATGTTATCAACAAGCTTGGAGACAAATTGAGAAGATTAGATGGAGATTGTATGCCTTTAAGTTTAAATGGAAGGCCAAATGAAACTTGCACTGCATGTTTGAAAGCATGGGAGGATATAAGTGCAAGATCAGACAATACAATGAAATTAAACTCAGTAAATGTCAATGCTGATCTTTGTAGGTTTGCTGTACTAGTCTCACTTACAAGCATCAGACTTTCTGATAGAGAATCAATTCAAGCAGTTTATAAATGCCTTGGGGGGCACATCCTTTCTGCAGGTAAGACCTTAAAACTAGATTTAATTTCAGTTTTACTTGGATATGCACAAAAATTTCAGTTCACTTCTTAATGATCATAGCATTTTGGCATCCTTAATGAATTTTGATGAACTTGAGGTACTGTATTAATTTATTTTTCTGTTGGTCACAGTTGAGCAAGAGATCAAAGCTAGGGGCAATGCTAATATCAGCCCAGGTAGTTAGCTACCAAATATAATTTCAGCCTATAACATATTTATAACTTCAAACTTATCATGTGATTTATACCAATCACTATATGAGTCATAACAATTAGTTTAGGCTATGTTTGGATATTTAAAGAATATGATGACTACAGGTCTTTGGATTCTAATCTTTGGCTTAACTGGAACTGCTGTAGCAGTACTTGTTGCTGCACTTGCCTTGTTTGTCAAAAGAATTAGAAGTCTTCCAACATTACAAGATGGTACACATTTAAAAAGCGCCTCTGTAAATTTTATGGTCCTGAATCATCTATTTCTTTTTTTTATCTGACTTGACAACATCTAATTATTCAGGGTCTGAGGATTCAACATCGCTTAAGATTACTTCAAGGGATGTTTATGTAGTAACTAAAAAATATCAGCGCATTAAATTTCATTGGCCAAGGCATAGCTGGTAAGAATATGCCTTAACTTTCTAGCACTAGTAATATTTGAATTGATACAGGAAAAGTGAAGTAGCATGAAAAAAATCAAGGAAAAGGACTAAATGTATCCCAGTAATTAAGAAAGCAAAGTGAAGCAGCACGAAAAGAAATTAAACTGTGATAACTAAATGAATTAGAATGAAGTACAACATTCATAATGGAAAACCTCTAAACTGAATAGACAACTTTTCTATTATATTGAATATTCCAGGAAAAGTATACAAAGGTATACTCTCCAATGGTCATTATGTTGCAGTGAAGCATATCACTGATGAAGGTTACATGGAGACATTTGTTAGAGAAGTGAGAAGTCTTTCCCACGTTAGACATCCAAATCTAGTAGCTTTGATCGGATACCGTGGAAACGAAACTGGATGCTTCCTAGTGTATGAACTATGTCACAATGGAAACCTCTCAGAGTGGCTATTTGGTATATGATTTTCCTGTTATTTGTTCAAAATTTCTTAAGCTTCTTTCAACAAAAGTTCTTGAATACATAATTACCATGACAGGCAATAATAAAGTCCTTTCATGGATTCAAAGATTAAAGATTGCCATTGATAGTGCAAGAGGTCTTGAGTTTCTCCACACCTACCCAGGTGGCTGCATTGTCCACCGTGATATTAAGGTATGCACATAATATTTAGTTCCTCCTCTATCTTTCTGTTATTCAGTTTCCTTCTTTAATCTCTTGTTGTTTATGGTGTTTATCAGCCATCAAACATTCTTATTGATGCCAACTTTCAAGCAAAACTTTCAGACTTTGGGTTGTCCAGGGTTATGGACCTGGGTCAATCCTATGTGAGCTCTGAAGTGAGAGGAACATTTGGTTATATTGATCCTGAATATCGGACAAACCACCATGTAAATGCCTCAGGAGATGTCTACAGCTTTGGAATAGTGTTATTGCAACTTCTATCAGGACAAAGGGTCCTTAACATCAATCTCCAGAGGCCAATGCCCTTAGGCAAAATGGTGAGAATTGACTCTCTATGAACCATGGTTTTAAAATGAGGACCACAACCACAGTTGCGGCTCCGATATTATGGTTTTGGTAGTCTTTATAACAGCGTTGTGATCCCAATTGAGGCTGCTTTTTTCCATAATTGTCTTCAATTGTGATGACCGCAACTGCAATTTAAATTACAAACTTCATCAATAACCACCGCCTAACATTCCCCTTATTCCATCCATGTCTTTGCTTTTGTAGGCCAGAGATTTTGCCAGAGGTGGTGATATTTCAGAATTCGCTGACCCTAAACTGAAAGGGGAGTACTCTGTGGAAGCATTTAACATCATACTAAAGCTAGCCTTGTCTTGTATAGGGCTCAAGAAGGGAAGGCCCTCTATAGAGCAAGTGTTATATAGCCTAGAAAAGGCACTTGATATCTCATTATAAGCAACATCTTTTACATCTTGTAGAATATAAATAAGGGCTAAAAAATGCTGTGGCTTAGACAAGAAAAGAAGAGAAAAATTATGTAATATGAATCAGAATTACAAGGCATGATACAATCTTATATGATAAATACAGAGAGATGAATTACAATACTCTATACAAGCTTCTTCACTAAAACAGAAGCTGATACAGTTATTAGCTCTTCAAAACACGAGCTATTATCATAATACAAACTAAGAAAAATCAAGCACCTTTACACTATCTACATTTTATATATATGAAACAAATAAAAGAATACCCAGGTGAAAAAAAGTACTGGGTTACCATACGTGAATAAATTGTTCTTGTGGAAGAACTGAAGTCTTGAAGCCATAGGATCCCCTTTCATAAAAATCATGGAGGATCCTAAGGAGAGCACTGGCCTTCTTGCTTGCTCGAGATGTGCCTTCACTGAGTTGGGAATATAAGGATCCCATAAGAGAAGGGCTCTTCACTAAATGAGCAACCACATCTACTCCTCTTTTTATTGACAGAGAAAGCAATAAAGACACACAATGCTCCTTTCCAACCCTTGAAGTTGAAGAACTCAAAATTTCAACAGCCACATGCAAAACTCCACAATGAAGAATTGCAATTGATCCATCACTTTTCTCTGCCAGGGTTGCTAGAACTGCTAGCAAATAGGTGACAAGATCTTCTTTTTCACATGTTTTCAAGATGTCAACTAGAAAAGGAACTGCCTTAGCTGCAAGCATCCTCCTATGATTTTCAGGGTGCAAAAGGAGCCCAGACATTGCAACCAGTCCAATCTTCTTGCTACGATCGGATCCATCTTTGATTAGCCTAATCAAAGATGGAATTGCTTCTGGCTCCTCCCCTATCATTTTCCCGTACTCCTCGTTTGAAGCAAGGTAAAACAAGGTAGCAGCAGCATGCTGGCGAGCTTCAATCTTAAGCCCCTTATTTAAGACATCCACGATCGATTCTATTCCGCAATTTTCAACCATCACAACCCTGCTATTGGGGTATTTTGAGAGGTACAGAAGGGCTGCAATGGCATTCTCTTGTGCTGATGAATCCCTCCATGATAATAACTTCAACAAAAGAGGGATTGAGCCAGCTTCCACCAAACAAGACCTGTTGAAAATGCTTGTTTTGGAAAGAAGCCTGATCTCATAAGCAGCTCTATTCTTCTCTTGCCTTGTTCCATTCTCCAGCTTGCCACTGAGAAAACTAGCCAGCATTTTCATGGCTTCCTCTGCTGCCAAACTTCCAGGCTGCACCGTCCTTGAGATGTCGCGATTCCGGTGGCCCGGATCAGCAACAGGAATGCCATTCTCAGAGCAATACTGATGAATCAGCCTGTGGAGCACCAAATTGGGAACCAATTCAATGCTGCTAAGTCTCTCACCAGTCTTGGGACAAATGTGATTTCCACTTCTGAACCATTTGAGAATAGAAGCACGATCATAAGTATGACCTGTCTCTATTGTCACCGGGTCAGTCATCAACTCTAAAGAAATGGGACATCGAAAATCATCAAATTTAAGGCAACTCATGTAGCTACTTCCACTTCGTGTATCAGATTTTGGGTTACTCTCTTCAGCATCAACAAGTTCCACAACCACACATCTGCAATAGCTCATGAACCCAATCAAACTACATAAAAACCCCGCCTTTCCTCTTTCCTCATTGAACCACTCAAACCCAATTTCACCATCCAAAAACTCCACCTCTTTGTTACACTCACTACATCCCTTAACCCCAATATAATCAAGAAACCATTTTAAATCGCCCTCACTTGGAACAACCCTTTTCTCAAATTGCTTCAAAATCGATAGAACACACATCATGGTTCTTTCATCATCTGGCTCAACTTCAAACCTTGCTTTTCTGGCTTGCTTCATCACCAGCTCCACCTGCTCCTTAGTCTCCACTGAAACTTCAACAGAGCTGAAAGGGAAAACATCAAGAGCAGTGGCCACGGATCTTGACACGACCCAGAACAAGGTAGCCACCCGACCCGTTTCCATCAACATCCACAGCCTCGCACCTTCGCGAGAAGAGTCATCCAAAAGGAAAAGAAGCTTCTGGAAGGTGAAATGGAGCTCCGTTAAGCTGAGAAGAACCGGACCCGGTAGGACCCGTTTCTGCTCTCGGATCTCTTCGAGAAAAAGTTGAAGGACCTGAACGAAACGAATCACTGTTATGGCGTTTCGCTTGTTGCATGGGAAGAATCTGCATTTGGAACTGAAACTGCATATTTTGTGAGAGAATGTGATGAGAGAAGAGAGAAGGGTGGAGAGAGCAATGTCCACGCAGGGCTGAACCGCCGGTAACGTTAGGATCCGGAGACCCGACCCATTTGTATTTCGGATCATGAAACGGTTTTAACCGACTTGGAATGAAAAAAGGTTGTTGGATATTGTGTTTGGTTTTGTTTGATGATGAGGAGGTTGGCTTTTCGGGTATAAATAGGAAGAGGAGAAGGAGGACACGTGTCGGATGGTTATTTGTTGTTTGTGGAAGTTGATGGGGACACGTGTTAGTTTGTGATGGGATGTGAAATGCGGCTTCGGAGTTCGGATACTGTTTCGGGGTTTGGGTTGAAAGTGACAAGAGAGTGACACGTGTGACGGGAAATGTGGAAAGGTCTCGTGCTTTATAAAGGTGCATGGACAGAGGAATCCTACACCGACTGAGATCACACGACGTGGAATTATTTGAGACTAGATTTAACCTTGTATTAATACTCGTTACTTTTTTTTTTTTTTCTATGATAAATTTAGTTATTATTTTTTTTTTAAATAATGGATCTTTTATAAATCTAAGATATATTTGATAATTTTTTTCATATATATTATTATTATAGAATTAAATTGAATTGTCTTGAAAATACAGTAAACCTTCCCAACTTAAATTCAATCATAAATATTACATGTTTCAAAACAAAAATGACACATATCAATATACCTTGTATTTGACCAAATAAAATGTTCCTGATGCTTATATATACCCTTATTCACAGTTTACAAAATAAATTTTGAAACACAAAATTACAGTTGCAATGAGGCGGTTCAATTCAGTGAAATGCAACAGGAAACAGGGAGTAGTAAAAGCTGGAATAGTTTTATTTTTTCCCTGATGAACAAAGCATGCGCATATATATATTTAAAAGCATCAGAGGTGATGAAGAATTTACACCAAAGATGGACCAAACTGCCATAAAAACCGCAAGAGACAGCCAAAAAATAGCCACCTGTGTTACAAATGAAAGAGTCTCACACACCTAAATCATTTATTTTCTCTAATTATAAATGTTTTTTTTATTTAATGTTATAAATGCTTATTTTCAAAATACATAAATGACCAGTGGAGTAAATATGGTTAGAATTTGTAAATAATTAATAATACTATGAATAAGGATATTTTGGTGCAAATGTAAACAAATTAGTGATTTATTAATCTGTGTGTAGAAACCTTAAATTATTACAGAAAAAGAACGAAAGCAGTAAATTCTTGCGTTGTTTTACTCAGTGTTATAAAACTTGGACCGGACTGGTCGGTTCGACCGGTTACCGATCACCAGGCCGGTCCGATTAGGATGTTGGACCTCTTAGCACATCAGCCCCGTCAGAAACCGGTCCAACCGTCCGGGTTTGATGAAACTCGGTGATGCGGTCGGGTTGCATTGAACCGGACGGGTCTTTGCCATTTTAAAAAAAATCTAGTGCTAAAACAACGTTGGCTTGCACTGGTTTTTTCGGGGGAAAAAAAATAGGGTGGGAGGTTTTCATTCGCATTTCGCAGCAGATTAGGGATTTAGGGATCTGCGAAGAGGACGTGCAGAGGAGGGGATCTGCGAAAAAACCAGACAGAGACGAAGAAGAAGGCGACGAAGAGGGCGGCGAAGTGGAGATCCGGCCTCTGGTTCTGCTTCTTGCGCAAAGCAGATGAGAAGTATTTGCATAGAAGAATTTGCTCCTAGATGTTGAGTTTGTTAATTCAGTTAGTTAGTTAGTTAGTTTAAGAGTTAGTTAGTTTGTTGAGATTTGTAAGCTTGTGTTAGTTAGAGAAAGTGATGTGTAGAAGTCTATAAATAGACTTGGTGATAGTGTTCAAAAAGAAGTGTGTGCAAAGGTGTAAAGTTGTGTAATGTGATCAATAAGAAAGTACCAAGAACAAAGAAATATCATTCTGTTCACATAGATTCTCGTTCTTTCCCTTCCATCCCCTTTTGATCATTTTCTTTCTTTCATTGCTGTGTTTTTTTCAAGAGTGTGTGTGTATGCCTTAGTTCCAACATTTGGTATCTAGAGCTTTGTGAGATCCTGAGAGAAATTGTGTTCTTGGTTGAGGGATCTTGTTGCAAATCATGGCAACGATCATGGCTGCATCAAGTGGCCATTTTCCAGCAAATCTTCCCATTCTTGATGGGAAGAACTATGACAAATGGTGCACTCAAGTAAGGGCAATCTGTGGCTTCCAAGACGTGTGGGAGGTGATGACAGTAGGTGGAGTGAAGGAACCAGGCAGAAACGCAACCAAGGAAGAAAGAAACGAGTTCAAGGAGCTGAAAAAGAAAGATTACAAGGCTCAGTTCATACTGCATCAGTGTGTGGATCCTGCACACTTTGAAAAGATATCCATGGCTCCTACTGCAAAAGAGGCATGGGATATTCTTGAAAGGGCTTGTGCTGGAGTTGACAAAACCAAGAAGGTGAAGCTTCAGACATACAGAAGGCAATATGAGTTGATAGAGATGGAAAGCGGTGAAGGGGTTGGAGCCTTTTTCAACCGGATTCTAACCCTGACCAACCAAATGAAGAATTATGGAGAAACACTATCAAATCAACAGATAGTGGAGAAGATTCTAAGACCAATGCCCTCCAAATTTGATCATATTGTTGTCTCTATTGAGGCATCAAAAAGATCTTGAGAGCCTAAAGATTGAGGACCTACAGGCTGCATTCGAGGCTCAAGAACAAAGGGAGCAAGAAAGGAATGCAAGAACTAGAGTCAAGATTACCGAGCAAGCCTTGCAGGCTCAGTCAAGCTCAAAAGAATCCAGAGAAGAAAACAAAAACAAGAAAGGGAGGAGCAGATGGAGGGCTAATAGGGGAAGGCACCAGAACAACTTTGAATCAAACAAAGGTCACTCAGATCAGAGAAGCGGTGATCAGCAAAACAGAAGAGGTGGAGGTGGCCCTCGAGGTAGAGGTGGCAGAAGGAAGGGTGAGAAGTTTGATAAGAGCAACGTGCAATGTTATAATTGCTCAAAATGGGGCCATTTTGCTGATGAATGTTGGAGCATCAACAAAAGGGAACCGAGGGGAGACGAAGCACAACTTGCACAGGAAGATGGTGATGACTCAGAACAAGTGATGCTTCTGGATACTACCAAGAATGAAGGTGATAGCACTGGTTCTTGGTACCTAGATACTGGTTGTTCCACTCATATGACAGGAAGGAAAGATTGGTTTGTAAAACTTGATGCTTCATTGAAAAGCAAAGTCAAATTTGCTGATGACAGAACTCTCACATCAAAAGGGTGTGGTTCAGTGTTGATAAAAAGAAAGGATGGAAAGCATGCTCTCATTACAGATATGCTATATGTTCCAGGTATGAAAAAAAACCTTCTAAGCCTTGGTCAATTATTAGGGAAAGGCTTTACTATGAGAATGGAGGACAGTGCCTTAAAGGTGTATGATGATAGTAAGAGGTTGATTCTAATAGCTCCATTAACTAAGAACAGAATCTTCAAAGTGGAGATTAGCATAATGGAACATAAATGCCTAGCTACTGCTGTGAATAGAGATGAATGGCTATGGAACTTTCGACTTGGACATCTAAACTTCATGGACTTGAATCTTTTGAGAAGATTCAATATGGTTCATGGCCTTCCTCATATACAAGTACCTAATGAATTGTGTGAAGAATGCTTGGAGAGTAAGCAGCCAAGAAATGCATTCAACCAGCAAGTGCCAACCAGATCCTCACAGAAGCTTGAGGTGATTTTCTCTGATGTCTGTGGACCATTTCAGATTGAATCACTCGGAGGAAACAGGTATTTTGTATCTTTTATAGATGACAAAACCAGGAAGTTGTGGTTATATTTGATTGAAAAGAAAAGTGATGTTTTTAAAACTTTCAAGAAGTTTAAATTGCTTGTTGAAAAACAAAGTGGTAGCTTTATTAAATGCTTAAGAACTGATGGAGGTGGTGAGTATGTGGCTGAGGAATTCAACAGGTTTTGTGAAGCTAAAGGCTTAGTGCATGAGATCACTCCTCCATACACTCCTCAGCACAATGGCACTGCAGAGAGGAAGAACAGAACCATAGTCAACATGATCAGAAGCATGTTGAAGTCCAAAAGCCTGCCAAACCAGTTTTGGGGTGAAGCAGCAGCCACTGCTGCATACATATTGAACAGATGTCCAACCAAAAGACTCAATGGAGTAACACCTGAAGAAGCCTGGAGTGGGAACAAGCCAAGTGTGACTCACTTTAGAGTCTTTGGCTCAGTTTGCTACAGGCACATTCCAGACCAGCTGAGAAGAAAACTGGATGACAAAGGAGAGCAGTTGATACTTGTAGGGTATCATTCAACTGGTGGATACAAACTATACAATCCAAAGAACAAACAAATTGTTATCAGCAGAGATGTGATCACTGATGAACACAGATGCTGGAATTGGGAAACAGAAGCCATTGAACTACAATCAAAGACACTAGTAGATCTCAATGTTGATGAAGAAGTGATAATTCCTACAACAGTCTCTCAAAGCAACAGGCCACAAAGACCGAGACAAGTTCCCTTAAGGCTACAAGACTATGAGATGTTGTCTGACTCCAATATAACAACAGAAGGTGACTTAGTGCAATTTGCACTATTCTGTGATGCAGAACCAGTAACACTCGAAGAAGCTATGAAGGATCCAAAATGGATTAATGCCATGGAGGATGAACTGAGTTCAATTGAGAGGAATCAAACCTGGGAACTTGTCCCATTTCCATCAAAGAAACAGCCAATTGCAGTCAAATGGATTTACAAGGTCAAAGTAGGTCCAAATGGAGAGGTGATCAAGTATAAAGCCAGACTTATGGCAAAGGGTTTTCACCAAAGGGTATGGATAGACTATGATTAAGTCTATGCACCTGTTGCAAGAATTGAGACAGTGAGATTGATTGTAGCAATTGCAAGTATGAGAAACTGGACCTTGCATTAATTGGATGTGAAGTCAGCTTTTCTAAATGAACCAATTGATGAGGAGGTGTATGTATCACAACCCCCAGGCTTTGCAATAACTAGTCATGAAAGTAAAGTGCTGAAACTGAGAATGGTCTTATAAGGCTTAAAGCAAGCTCCAAGAGCTTGGAACAAGAGGATCAACAGCTTCATGATATAAAGTGGTTTTAAAAAATGCAATTCAGAGCATGGTGTTAATGTTAAAACAACCAATGCTACTGACTTGCTACTTGTGTGCTTGTATGTTGATGATCTACTGGTCACAAGAAGCAATGAGGCTGAGATAGCTGAGTTCAAAGTGCAGATGATGAAAGAGTGTGAAATGACAGACTTAGGGCTGTTATCTTACTTCTTAGGAATTGAATTCATAAGGACTGGAAGAGGTATTGTCATGCATCAACACAAGTATGCTAATGACCTCTTAAAGAGGTTTAGTATGCTGCAATGCAACCCTGCATCAACCCCTGCAGAAACTGGCATAAACCTCGAGAAGGATGGAAGTGAAGAGTTGATAAATCCTATCTACTACAGACAGATAGTTAGATCACTAAGGTATCTTTGTCATTCCAGACCTGACATAGCATTTAGTGTTGGCTTGATTAGCAGGTTCATGGAAAGGCCTAGGACACCACACTTGCTAGCTGCCAAGAGGGTACTGAGATATGTAAAAGGCACTGCTGATTTTGGAATTTTATTTCCAAATGGAGATGAAAGGAGAGAATAGGAGCTAATGGGATACTCTGATGCAGATTGGTGTGGTGATAAAAATGATAGAAAGAGCACTGCAGGCTATGTTTTCTTATGTGGAAAAGCCCTGATTTCCTGGAGCTCAAAGAAGGAGTCAATTGTGGCATTGTCTTCATGTGAAGCTGAGTATGTGGCAGCTTCAATGAGTGCCTGTCAAGCATTTTGGTTGGACACACTGATGCAGGAAATTCAGATAAAAGACTCTAGTGCAGTAAAGCTGTTAGTAGATAACAAGTCTGCAATTAACCTTGAAAAACACCCGATAGCACATGGAAGAAGCAAACATATAGAGACAAGGTTCCACTTCCTTAGAGATCAAGTAACCAAAGGAAGATTGAAGTTGGAGTACTGCAGAACTGAAGAACAATTGGTAGACATATTGACAAAACCACTGAAGCCAGAAAAGTTCAGAGACTTAAGAACCAAGCTTACGGTTGTATCACTAGCTGATTTGACACACGGATGATATGTTGCAAGTGATAGATGGAGGCTAGGGTGCCAACATAGTTGGGATGTTAGTCTCCATAGTGATGCAATTAGCATATCATTGTTTTCTCCCAAACTGAATTAGGGAGGTGTGTTGAGTTTGTTAATTCAGTTAGTTAGTTAGTTTAAGAGTTAGTTAGTTTGTTGAGATTTGTAAGCTTGTGTTAGTTAGAGAAAGTGATGTGTAGAAGTCTATAAATAGACTTGGTGATAGTGTTCAAAAAGAAGTGTGTGCAAAGGTGTAAAGTTGTGTAATGTGATCAATAAGAAAGTACCAAGAACAGAGAAATATCATTCTGTTCACATAGATTCTCGTTCTTTCCCTTCCATCCCCTTTTGATCATTTTCTTTCTTTCATTGCTATGTTTTTTTTCAAGAGTGCGTGTGTATGCCTTAGTTCCAACACTAGAGGCACCGTTTCTAGACATTAAAGAAAGGAACTCTTCTATGTTTGCTACTTTGCTTTTATTTCTAGGGTTGTAGTGCATTGGGCCTTTTGGTCCATTTAGGAGCATGCACACATGACACAACACATTGCACGGTTAAAACTTAAAACTTAACAGTATCATCTGTTACCAAAAAATAACAATTTAAAAGCATCAAATGCACTACACTCATTTAAGGCTAATAGTAATGTTAGGAAGGGTATGTATAATTGAGACTTTATAGTCTTTTGGACTTGACAATTTTTCTAATTCTATAAATAACTATTACTTTATTTCTTTTAATAGCTAAAGTTATTTTATAAATAATCAAAATGTTTATTATTTTGAGCATAACATAAACTAATGATACCTTGATTGGTATTTGTTTAATTAAATACTTTTTTTATGGTAATGATTTTGAATTTGGAGTATGGACATGTTGAATTATATTGTCATATATATAAATATTTTAGAATTTTTTAATGTATACCGATTCAAACCTAGTCAACCAATGATCCCCGACTGAACCTGTGACCCATTAACCCAGTGCCCTAACCGAGTCGATCACCGGTTCTATTTTAATAACATTGGTTTTACTCAGCCAGATTGAGATTACAATGTGAAATTATTAGGAAAAAAAATCTTTCAAAGTGAGATAAATTGTAAAATAAGAAAGAAAAGGTATATTTATCTTTAATTAATTAAAGTGTGTCCTTTTCAAATTACAATTCTTATTACTTTAGAGCAGTCTTATCCAATTATTAGACACAAGATCCAACGGTATATTTTATATTATTTCCATACTTAAAATATAATATTTATATTTGAATACAGTACATTTATTAAAATTTTATATATGATATATGATAACATTTAATTATATTTATATTAAGTATAATAATTTACATAGATGTCATATCTGAGATATAAAAAAAAATAACTTCCTAAACTTTGCCTCTCTCTCAACCTTCCCTCAACTCCTCTTTTCCTTCTTCATCATCCATCGGAAGGGGTTGGTTTTGAGCCATTTTTTGATCTTGAATCACCCATCTACATCGTTTTTTCTCTCATTTTATCTAAATAAGTGATTGTTCCACGTAGATCTGATTTTTCTTTCGTGTTTTTCCGTGTTTTCGTCGTCTGCGTGCTGTGGTGTTTTGTTCGTCGTCTTGTTGCGATGTTTGGTTTTCCGTCTTGTTGCGGTGTTCGTTTGGTTCAAATTGGCAGATCAGCTTCGATCCATTACAAATTCAATCAAGGTTTGGGTGTCAACGTTACAGATCCGGAGGCATGAGTATTCCAGTCACTTTGATTTTGTCACATTTGTAGGTTTTTTGTCTTGTTATGCTATTAACCTGGTCATGTGTGCCGTGAGTTTGTTTGCAGATTCATCATTTTCGGTTTTTAACGATGTTGAATTTGTGTTGTTTTCGATGTATTTTATCAATTTGAATGAATGAATATATTTTTTAGTAAAAATAAAAAAAACTCAGGAGGAAGGGGGGAGGAATTGGCCAATTGGGTATTTGAATTTTTGATGGGAAATAGAGTTGTCCGCCCACGGTATTTTAGGTATGTGAATTATTAATAGGAACTTGGAAAAGTCAATTATTTTAAATTAATTTATGAAAAATATATCAAAATTAAACTTATTATGTTCATTCATTCATGTTTTGGTCAAGACTGAAAAGTTTTTGTTTGAATTTGTTCAGGGTTCATGGAAGTGGGTTGTTGGGCCATGCACCTTGGTCACCTATAATGCCAAATTTGGGATAACGATTATCCAACCACAACAAAAGTGTGGCCCGTCCTCTATAAGCCTGTTTTTAAAAAGAGGGCAGGTCACACTGAATGGCCCACCAAGCCCGCAATCATGTATCATTATTAGAATAATAAGTCACTTAAATAGGGAAAAAAAAGTTAATTAAAATTAAGGAAAATGCTAAAAAGGACACTCATTAAGGAACCAAGAAAAGAAAAATTACATAGAGAATTGATATAATTAACATTTGAAAAAGTGAAATACTTGATTTTTCAATAAAAAGTTTTTTTTTATTTCTTAAAGAGTATCTTAAAGACACTCGTTAGCATGACCTTAAATTAAATAGTGATTCCAATTCCAAAGTACAGAGTTAGAGGCATTGGTAGTTAAGAGAATGGACCTAGATTTTGCCCCTTCACAAATTCGATACCCCACCTCATTTCTCTCTTTTTTTTTTTTGGTTTATTTCCTGAATACCCCTTTCTTGATCCTCCGCCTATTGCCCTAACCTACACCCAAGCACACAATTATTTTCAATTGCACACACAGCTTGCTACTGTTAGTATAGAATTATGTTCTTACTTTTTCTATTACCTTTTTTATTTTTAATTTGATTTAATAGTAAATATATTTTGACCATTTTCGATGTTATGGAGAATATGTATTTATCTCATGCTAAGGCTGAATCTTCACTAAAAAAAAGGCTAATAGCAACCGAAAATAGTAGTCGCTATTAGCGATGGATTATAGGATCTTTGAGAAAGTTAGTTATAATATAATCAGCGACCGAATTCAGTGGTAGCAACTCATTCGGTCGCTAATTCGATCGCTATATAAAGAATTTTAAAAGTCAAAATTTGTTTAGTATTTTGCGACCAAATTGGCGACCGAGGTATAGCCAACAGGAAAATTTTAATTATTTAGCGACCAAAATGTATGTCGGTCTATAAAGAGGGCTAAAAAAACTTATGGTGGCGCCTTATAGCGACCGAATTCAAATTTTAAGTTGAGACCGAAATAGTGACTGATTATTTCGGCCGCTAAAAGTAAAACCCCTTAATTCAGCAGAACCCCATTTCTTCCTCACTTTTGCTCAAAACTCTTTCTCTCTCTCTCTCTCACCTCTCTCTTCCTCGCGGGCACTCCGGCCGCCACAGGACGCCTCGGGCCACCACCGTCATCCCCTCTCCTCAAGTAAGCTCCCCCCCCCCCCCCCCCCACTCTGTTTCTCTCTCTATCTTTTTCTAAGGTCCTCCCATCCTCCTCTGGCCACCAGCACCTCTGTAGTCATGCGGCCCAACAAGCTCCTCTCTCAGTTCTTACTCATCTCAGGTATGTATTTCTCACAATTCTTGTGCGCAAAATCTTAGATTATAGTTCTTCTCATAGTGGAGTGCCTCTTTCTTCGCATTTTTGATTTTTTTGCACTATTGGATATCCCTATAATTATCACTATAGAATGTAGTTTTGTAGTTCAATTTTTGCCTGAATAGGTAGTCTGCTGTATAAAATTTCCCCTTGATTCATGTTTCTGCCGAGATCTGACTTGTCGAAATCTCGCCGTAGAACGTTAAACCAAGAGTGAACAGTGGGGGTTGTTTTAGATTATGGCTTGACAGAATATTGTATTCCGGTCCTACGTATCTCGATGAGAATCAAAGCCAAACGTAGTTCTTAGTTCAACCCTTGGCCATACGGTAATCTCAATCCCTTAATCTTGTATCTGATGATTACCAGCGAGCAAGGACTCTTCAATAGTATCTTGGTCGAGCTAGTTTCTCTAATACACTTAAGGGAGAGTCACCGGGGTTCGTGAAAAGTGAGTCTCCCTCTTGGGTTCTCCTCCTTTTATAATAGGATCCCCATCCCTTTAAGAGATCTGGATATATTTCCTTTTATCTCTTAAATCTTCTTTGAGATATGATTTCCTTAATTTAAGGGATATTATCTCTTTTAACCGGATAAGGTTGTGTGAGATAATATCAGGATTGATTAAGATAATATCTTAAATTGATCTCTTAACCGTATAAGGTTATTTGAGATAATATCAGGATTATTAAAGGTAATATCAATATCCTATCCTTAATTTAAGGGATATTATCTCTTGTAACCGGATAAGGTTATTTAAGATAATATCAGGATTAATAATATCGATATTTTATCCTTCCCGCCTTGGTTGGATCGGGTATCCAAGCTCGGTGACCGGGTTTTATTCCTCGGCCAGTACACAAGCCCCCCAAGCTTCGAGCTCAATGGAGCGTAGAAGTTTTCGTGACAGGAGCCGAGCTTGGATTTAAAATTATCCGAGTTCAGGATTTATTGAGTAAGACTTCTCCCCTTTTTGCCACAGTTCGATGGTCAATCTTCATACATCGGCTAACATTCGAGTTTAGCGGCTTTGGAAAGTGGGCCTAATAATCCTTTCTTTTGATTTCCCTGGTGGCCGAGCTTGATACCTCGGCCTTACGAGGTTAGAAACTTGGTCTCTTTAGCCTTTCAAGTTGGCAAGGTAAGTGGCCGAGCTTTACACCTCGGCCAATATACAAGTCCCGCGAGTAACCGGAGCTCAAACGATAAGTCGAGAGCCGGAGCTCAACCGAGTGGTCGGGAGCCGGAGCTCAACCTAGTAGTCGGGAGCCGGAGCTCAACCGAGTGGGGAGCCGGAGCTCAACCCAGTAGGGAGCTTGAGCTCGAACCAGTAGTCGGGAGCCGGAGCTCAACCGAGTAGTCGGGAGCCGGAGCTCAACCGAGTAGTCGGGAGCCGGAGCTCAACCGAGTAGGGAGCCGGAGCTCCACGTTTCAAGTTGTTGAGCTTTACATTTCGGTCAATTCTTAAGTTCAGCGGGCTCAGTGGGCGAGTCTAGTAATAATTTCCCTTTGATTGTTTGGGTTTGGTGATCTAGCTTTATTTCTCGTCCAATATTTTAGTTTGGTAGGCTCGGTGACTGAGTTTAACATCTCGACCTGTATATAAGCTCCCCAAGCTTTGAGCTCAGAAGAGCGCAAAAGCTTTATGAAAGAAGCTGAGCTTGTCCTTAGTGTCGATAAAGTACTGGATTTGCATAGATCCTCTTACTTCGACTAATCAAGCTCGGTGGCCGAGTTTCAAATCTCGGGCAGTACTCGAGTTTAGTGGTTGAGGTTCACATCTCGGCCAGTAACATGTTCTGAACAGAAGATACTTCAATCTTACCTTTGTTAAGACAAGTTTAGAAGCTGGTAGCCGAGATTCAACTTATCAATGATTCAGGCTCGAACCGATCTTTTGGAAAGTCAAGCTCAAACTCGGTCATTAGGAATTTACCTCAGGCTTGTATTTCAACTGAATTTTTTGATGCTTTCAAGATGCTTATCTTGAGAGTTTGAACTTGACTCACCTTTTTCCGAATGTAGCTCGGTCTTTGAAGCTTTTGAAAGCTCTTAACAATTTCTTCGATTAGCTCTTAACCCTTTCATCTGGTGGATTTTGAAATATTCACTAACTTGACACTTGACCTTGAATGTCATTATTTTTACCCATCTTGAAGGTGTATCTCAGAATAAACTTTCCTAATATCTTTTCCAATTTGTATGAGAAAATAGTTTGCATACAAGTTCTTCATAATAACAATCGAGCTGTAGGCTAAGAGATATCCTTTCTCTGTGATTTTCGAGAATATCCTTCCTTTATCCCCATAAGCCCCCCAAGCTCCGAGCTTGAAATAAGAGAAAGAGCTTAAATGTCAACCCGCATATCTTAACACGCTTTTTGGTGCCGAGGACTTTGGATTATGATTTGGGAGCATTGCTCGGAATTTTGTTTTTTTGTAGAATCAAGTCTTTCTTGGGTTGTTGACTTACTTGGCCGAGCACTGCTCGGATTTTCGTCCGGAGCCAAGTCTTACTTGGGATTCCAGCTTATTGGGTCGAACACTACCAGGATTTCCTTCAAATCTCGGGTCTCTAATATGCATGATCTGCTGTGGACATTACCTTGGTGCGAAGGTGTTTTGCTCGGTCTAGGATTTTTAGTGCAAGGGAGGAAGCATTGCTCGACCTCGACTTTTTTCAGTGCGTAGTGCGAGGGAGCATAGCTCGACCTCGGCTTTTTGGTGCGAGGGAGTAATGCTTCGCCTCGGCTTTTTGGGCTTCTGCCCTTTGTTCTTGGCTAGAAAATTTTAGCTCGGGCCCTTTAGTGGATTCTCAAGTTATCAAGCCAGCATATGCTCGACTTTTACTAGAATAGGGCCCTGACACGAGCATGAAATCCGCGACCACTTATGTTCTCCGAGTCTCCTCCATTGCCCGTGTTTCGAGCCACGAGCTTTCTAATAATGAAAAGCATGAAGGCGGAAGCTGCCCGAACTTTCCGCACTGGGGATGAGCTTGAAAAAGCCGTGGCAAAGTGTGAAGAGCAAGCTTGGCTAATTGGACAATTGAAAAGTCGAAATGTCGAGCTTGAGAAGACCAACTCCTCTCCTCAATCCGAGCTCTCTAAAATGAAAGGATTGACTTTCAGAGGGATGCCAAGGCTTTAAAGCTTTCCCTTGACAATCTTCAGCAGTTTCTTGCTACTAAGAAAAAGGCTAATTGCAAGCTTCAGTTCGAGTTGAAGGAAGCTAAAGCCCAGATTATAAGGGAACGCGTTTCTGGGTTCTCGCGTGCTATAAAACAAATCCAGCGCTTTCTTCCTGATTCTGATCTTTCGAGAGCCGGTGTGGACAAGGATTTTAACAACGATGGCATAATGGTTCCTTTGTCCGAGCTCGATGATGAGGAAGAGGAGAATAATGAAGAGCAGGTTGTGGGAGAGGATGAGAACAGACGAACTGAAGTGGTCGTGCTCGAGCCATCCTCGGTTGGTCTTTCGCAAGCTGAAGACACTATTGGTTCCAACCTTCATGGGGTCTTTGCTTATGGGAATGCCCATGAGTAACTCAGCAAATTTTTAAGATATTTTGTACTCTTGGCTATGCCCTATGTACTTTTGCTTTATGAATGATAAAGACTTCATACTTATGGTATTTAACCCAGCATTTGGATTTACTCGGTTCACTTTCCTAAGTTCTTACTCGCCTTTTATGCTTGGCGTTTTAATTTGACCTCGTGAGCTTTTTGAGCTCGGCCCTATCATAGTTAACTATTTCATGTTTTTCTTGCTTACCTTTTTAGGTTCGACCTTTCGATTTTAGTTTGGTAGGCCACTTCGATCTGGCATTTCGACTTTAGCTCGGTCAATTTTAGCTCTGTCACCTTTTTAGGCTATTACCTCTTTAGGTTCGGTGTTTCGACAACAGCTCGAACGGTTTTAGCTCGGTCACCTTTTTAGGTTTTTGCCTCTTTAGGTTCGGCGTTTCGACAACAGCTCGGTCGATTTTAGCTCGGTCACCTTTTTAGGCTCTTGCCTCTTTAGGTTCGGCGTTTCAACAACAGCTCGGTTGATTTTAGCTCGAACAACCTTTTTAGGTTCTTTGTTTACCTTTTTAGGCCCGGCATTCCGACTTTAGCTTGGTCGATTTTAGCTAGAACAACCTTTTAAGGTTCTCTGTTTACCTTTTTAGGTCCAGCGTTTCGACTTTTGCTCAGTCGATTTTAGCGCGGTCAACCTCTTTAGGACTTTCTCCTTTTTAGGTTCGGCATTTCGGTTTCAGGTCTGTCAACCTCTTTAGGTATTAGTTTCGTCTTTTTAGGCCCGACATTTCGACTTTGAGCTCGGTCGAATTTCAGCTCGGTCAACCTTTTTAGGCTTTTGCCTCTTTAGGTTCGGCGTTTCGACAACAGCTCGGTCGATTTTAGCTCGGTCACCTTTTTAGGTTATTGCCTCTTTAGGTTCGGCGTTTCGACAATAGCTCGGTCTATTTTAGCTCGGTCACCTTTTTAGGCTCTTGACTTTTTAGGTTCGGCGTTTCAACCGAAGCTCGGTCGATTTTAGATCGGTCACCTTTTTAGGCTATTGCCTCTTTAGGTTCGGTGTTTCGACAACAGCTCGGTCGATTTTAGCTCAGTCACCTTTTTAGGCTTTTGTTTTTTGTGACTTGGCACGGTGTTTGAGTGATCGAGTTGTTGGAACTTTTATTCTCCAAGGGAGGTGTTTTCCCTTATACTATTTTATTTAGAAGGCTCGACCTCTTTGTTTTTATAGAGGGAGTCCGAGCTCGACCTCTTTATTTTTAATAGAGAGTAGTCCGAGCTAGACCTCTTTGTTTTAATAGAGGGAGTCTGAGCTCGACCTCCTTTTAATTAGCTTGAGAAGGGTCGGAGTTCGATCTTTGGTCTTTAAGGGAGCTGGAGCTCGACCTTTCACTTTTGAGGGAGCCGGAGCTCTACTTGTGTCTTCAAGGGAGCCGGAGGTCGACCTGTGAGTTTTGAGAGAGCGAGAGTTCCATCTTTGGTCTTTAAGGGAGCCGGAGCTCGAACTTTGATTTCAAGGGAGCCGGAGCTCGACCTGTGAGTTTTGAGGGATCCAGAGGTTGACCTGTGAGTTTTGAGAGAGCGAGAGTTCGATCTATGGTCTTTAAGGGAGCCGGAGCTCGAACTTTGATTTCAAAGGAGCCGGAGCTTGACCTGTGAGTTTTGAGGGAGCCAGAGGTTGACCTGTGAGTTTGGAGAGAGCGAGAGTTCGATCTATGGTCTTCAAGGGAGCCGGAGCTCGAACTTTGATTTCAAGGGAGCCGGAGCTCGACCTGTGAGTTTTGAGGGAGCCAGAGGTTGACCTTGTGGATAGGGAAGCGGGGAGCTTCGACCTTGTTGAGAAGGAAGCGCGAAGCTCCTTCGACCCCTAGTCCTTTTTGCAAGCCCTAGCTGGCTGCCTTCTCTCGCATCCTCCTCGGATTCAATTGAACCCGAGATTAGTGGGTTTTGCGGTGTCTTATATGATATCACTAGCTTTCATTTTCTAAGTGAGGTGTATCCGATTTTCTTGGAAAAAATCTTTTTCCACTTCACCCATAAAAATTTGATAATCCTTATCTGACGCAAAAACTTCAACAAATTGTTACAACAAACTTAAGCTTTGAAAAGTCAAAGCCTATCTAAATACTTGAAGTTGAAATTCTTGGCAATGTCATATCAAGTAGCAATCTGTTAATAACAAATTCAGCAGTTGTGTAATTTTTATTTCAATAAAACTTGAAAATGATTATTCATTAATTGGTAATCTGTGTAGTAGATTAATGAAAATCAATTGAGCACTTATCTGATGCATATCCCAAGAATCAAGAATCAAGATCAAGCCTTTCTTTGCCGACGCGGTGGGACAACATCCTCATCTCCAGTGCCTCCCTATTGCAGGGAACTTTGCCATATAGTATAATAGCATGCCCAAGGCCCCGAGTACTGCGCGACAAAATATTCCATAGGTGAATTACTTTGAAGCTATCCATAAGATCTCGTGGAGAGCATATCACATTTGTAATCAAATGTTTGCCACCTATTCAGTGTAAGTTGGTAGAAGAAATACGTGAAATCAAGTGGTGGAATAAAAGCCAAACATGGCTCTTATTCATGTTAACGAATTGCCTGCCATTAATGGCAATTTTATGTTTGATTTCAATTAGTACCATAAGCATGTAATTTGTACCATATTACATGCAAACAATAATTTTGATAATATATCGAAATAGAGAGGGAAAAAGTATTTCTTCCCTGAATTCCTCTGTGATGACAGTAGATGATAATGAACGAGTGATCGGGGAAAGTTTGCCTCGGCCCCACGGTGGGTGCCAAATGTTTCTGCCGAGATCTGACTTGTCGGAATCTCGCCGTAGAACGTTAAACCAAGAGTGAACAATGGGGGTTGTTTTAGATTATGGCTTGACAGAATATTGTATTCCGGTCCTACGTATCCCGATGGGAATCAAAGCCAAATGTAATTCTTAGTTCAACCATTGGCCATACGGTAATCTCAATCCCTTAATCTTGTATCTGATGAATACCAGCGAGCAAGGACTCTTCAATAGTCTCTTGGTCGAGCTAGTTTCTCTAATACGCTTAAGGGAGAGTCACCGGGGTTCGTGAAAAGTGAGTCTCCCTCTTGGGTTCTCCTCCTTTTATAATAGGATCCCCATCCCTTTAAGAGATCTGGATATATTTTGTTTTATCTCTTAAATCTTCTTTGAGATGTGATTTTCTTAATTTAAGGGATATTATCTCTTTTAACCAGATAAGGTTGTGTGAGATAATATCAGGATTGATTAAGATAATATCTTAAATTGATCTCTTAACTGTATAAGGTTATTTGAGATAATATCAGGATTATTAAAGGTAATATCAATATCCTATCCTTAATTTAAGGGATATTATCTCTTGTAACCGGATAATGTTATTTAAGATAATATCATGATTAATAATATCGATATTTTATTCTTCCCGCCTTGGTTGGATCGGGTATCCAGGCTCGGTGGCCGGGTTTTATTCCTCCGCCAGTACAATTCCTTTTAAGTTAAATACTCTATGATTTTTGTACAAAAGTAAGAGCCATATATAAATTTTAGCAAGAACATTTCATACCAATGACATGCATATAGACAGTTCTGTCATTAGGCACCATGTTCTCGTTGCCAAACTTCCTTCCAGTTATTAGAATAAGTTTCTATATAGGTTGTTACTGTTATAGGGTCATATGAAAGTATATGGATCCAAGGTCCATGAAGTCCTTTTACTGTATAATAATGCATAAGATGCTCCCTTGAAATCATGAATTTCTGGCCTTGGCCATTACCTTGAACCTTCAGGATCGTGTAGGATGATAAATCTTGTAGTTTGATAGAGTAATTCAAGGTATAGTAGTATTCATTTTTGCTTTAGAATAAAAGGCTTCCTTGCACGATTTGACTTCTTAGTTCTTACATGCATCACATGCATATAAGGCTTTAAAAATATATAATAACCATCGCTCTTGCAGCCACGATGCTCTTGTGCAGTCTCATTCAAATTCATTAGCTATATCTATATATAGAAGTAATAATTCTCACAAGTTACTTGCATTCTATGTGAGGTTAATCATGAAATCAAAACGATTTTTGAATACACGGATATGAAATCAAAAAGTTTATTAATCCCTTTATCATTCTTTGTATGGCATCTATAATATGTTATGTGAATATTTGTGTTTATCTAAGTTTGTATTGAATTACGCTTCAATATATATTTACTCAAGTATGCTGCAATCCTTATAAAGTTAATGGTTATATTTCTGTTAGAGTTAATGATTTATTTCTCAACTTGAGTTATTTGGCTTGTTTGATTTCCTAATCATCATATTGTTTATACCATTGGTTGTTTGTTTTCCTAATCGTGTTTGTTTGTTTTCCTTATCGTTTTATCAGAAAATGGATCCGAGTAAATGTTTTGAGACTGCCATCCATTTGGACCAGGTACAGTATCTCATCGAGTGAAGAATAACGATCAAAGAAAAATTAAGATGATTAAGGCATAAACTAATCGTTACTAAATTGTTCGTGTGTATTTGCAAGATTTAATTTCAATTCCGCGATCATTCAATCGTCGTTGGGGAAAAGGAATACCACGTGCAGTGACTATTGAAGACCTATGCGAAAATATGTTCAATGGGATGATAGTAATCCATGAGGATCACCCATATTTTGCAACGAACACACAGGGTATCAGGGAGTTGTATTTGCTGTCCACTGGTGCATTGACAAAGTTTAAGTACCTTGGGTGTTCTCCCTTCTACATGTTCATCCCAATGGACGATTGATGAACGAAGAAGATGAACTGGTTCTCGCTTCTATATGTTGTTTTGATGTTTTCTTGGGCATTAGTAGTAGTTTTAGTACATTATTATATTTATGTATTGATTGTGGTGTTTTGGATTACTAATTAATCTATGTTTTGGATCGTTAGTACATTATTATATTTATGTATTGACTGTGATGTTTTGGCTCGTTAATTAATATATGTTCTAGATCCCATATTAATTGTGGTGTTTTGGATCGTTAGTACGTTATTATATTTATGTATTCTATTTATCTCGAAAAAAAATATATTGATGTACTCTGTTTAAATCAGAAATTAAAAATCAATGGTGTTATTTTTTTGAAAAACAAAATTCGGTCGCTAGGCACAAGTTAACGGGAAAAAAAAATGTATTTCTTGAATAACGACCGAAACAGCGGTCGCTAATTTGGTTGAGATAACCAACATTAGCGACCAAATATCAGTCACCAAATTCGGTTATCTGATGATGTGACCAACTCATCGACGATCGAAATATATATTTTAGCGACCGAGTTTCCGGTCGCTATTTTGTGACCGAATTACAATCTCTGTCTCTAAACCTTTAGCGACCAGAGTTTCTGCTACCTACTTGATACGGTCGCTAAACATGATAGCGATCAAATTAGCATGTTTAACGACCGACTGTCACCAAACTGTTGTTTTTTTTTGTTGTGCATTCAATTTCTCCAGTGCAGTGCATGATGCAGGGTCTTGGTGTCAATTTTCAGTCTCCACATGTTCCAGTCTCAACGTATGCCTCTTCTCAAGTTATTCTGTCAAGATTGTTGGACTCGGTCCATTTTGACGACTCCATCACTAGTATTGTTGCTTATCAAACTTGACTCCATCACCAGTGGGTTAGGCGGAGGGTGAAGAAAGGAAAAAAAGGTGAGGGGCGGGGAGGAAAAATAGAGGAGGGAGGTGAGGGGTATATAGGGAATAAACAAAAAAGGCGGGAATGGAGGCGGGGTACCGAATTCGTGAGGTGCCAAAATCAAGGCCCTTAGAAAATTGGCATGTATGCTAAATTAGTTGGATGAAGACATTTGTTAACGGTGTGTGTTCTGGACTTGAATATTGGCTCACAACTAACAAAGGTTGTCCAACATCAGGGACCCAATTCAATGTAATAGCTGCCTGAGGCATTTGTGTCCGAGATATTTGGACAGCGTTTGCTACTTCTGTTCATTACCAAGAATTTGGATTCTTGCAGCTGATCTCTCTCAAGCCTCACTTCGAATGTCCATGGGTTACCACACGCGGTACTATGTACAAATTTTGGCTGCATTGCTGTACCGCCGGAGAGAATCCAAATCCTATTAGTAATTGTTCTTATTTTTGGATGCAAATCTTCTTTCACAAGTTTCATGTCTCGCTCCTTGTTACACCAATGAAAATATGCCACATGTAAGTCTATGGTAACACCGTTAAGTCCTTTAACCCTATATGTGATTTCCCTTTTACAATTTTTTCCCTCTCCACCTGCCACATTCTATCAAATGTCCCGTTGCTGCTTCCCATTGGCCACCGTTTCAAAAGGATGCAAATTATGGTTAGCAATCTTTCTCTACCCGCCACATTGATTACATACTTAAAAGGCAAATCCTAGTCTGCAAATTCTGGCCATTGTGTTAAAAGGTTACGTTGCTTACATACTTAAAAGGCCGGGTACCTATCTTTTTCTTTGAAGGTTACATTGCTCGTAGGATCTTTTCCAAGGTTGGGATCGATAACACTTGGCTACTAAAAGCTACTAATAAGTACATTCAGAGGCAGCCCAAGGCGATTCACCAATTCAAACAATTTTGTAGACATTTGTTTCAAGAGAATTGCGAGCATAAATCCTCTCCTTGACTTTCTTGTCTTCTTCATTCAATTCTTATGCTTCACGAACCACCCGCTCAATTTCCTCTTACCATAATTGCTTTAGGAGTAGTCAAGAGGAAGAAGATGGGATTGGTTGGAGAGGTGTCCAGGATGAGAATTTTTTAATTGACATGGCATATTTTTATTGGTGTGATAAGAAGCGGGGCAGAAAATGGAGACAAAAGATTTGCATCCCTTATTTTCTTAGAAAAGTTCATTCTTTTTCGACCATGTTATATTATACGATTCTCATATCATATCAATAATATCTTTTTTTGTCTTTAATTGAGTATCCCACAGATAAAATTGTGAGACTAATCATTCATCTGAGGTTGTGGTTAGACAAAGTCCTTCCCTTAGTAGCAGCTCCTTGATTCGAACCACCGACCTTGGAAATATAGTTCGCCTGGAGGTACGGTCTACTGTCATTACCAGCGACCGCTTTTAGGTCTATAATTTCCTACTATTAAGCATGATCTCTTGATATATTATCATCTGGTACACTTATTGCCTTATAAAATACCAAGTAGTGGTACTCAAACCAAAATCAATCATAATAAAACCAATCACATCTCGTATTAACACATTATAACAATAGAATCGAGTAACTATATATATCAAGAGATTTAATGGATTTTCATCACCTAAATCATCAATCCCAATTTTTATAAATGAAGAACCCCAGAGTAAACATTGTGACCTGAATATATGCAAACTCAAAAGTTAACATGAAATACATCATAACATAAGGAATATAAAGCAGACCAAATAAACTCGATTTAATTAAACACACAACACTCACCTTTTGAGATGTTATCCTACCAAAATTGCTCAAGAAAAGGGGAAGGAGAAGATGTGAACGACAACTGATGTTGGTTTCCTTGGAGAGCTAGTGGTTAGCCCTTTAATCTCCCTTTCTAAGCTCAAGGGTTAAGAACTCTAGGATTACCAAGCTTGCTTCTTTCTCCCATCAAACCCTCAAGAATATGGAGAGGTACTTGCAAAGGCACTCTCATACTTAAGTCATTTTTGGGAATATGAAGGGTCCAAGCAAGGAAAGTGAATGGAGAGAATGATGATTGAACACTCCCTAATTTTGTAGTATTTATAGGTCATTGGTGACACAATTTCCTCCCAAAAGGGTAAGTAAACCGTAACTCATCAGCCACTAGCTTGGCCACTAACGCTAAGGGGGATGTTTTGCCATGCAGGTTTCAGTGCCAGGATCTACTGAAGTATAGCAGCAACCCTATAGCAGCCTTCCTCCGTAAGAGGCTTCAGGTTGGGCTGCTACTCGATCCAAGAGACATGGTAGGTCCAATGGGTCATGGGTCCAATAACACAGCCTAGAACATTAATTATAAAAATAATAATTATTATAATCTACATTATTTCTTCTTTTAATATAATCTCATCCATCTAGTAATTTAATACAAATACAAAAATTGAAGTGTTATCTAAGATAATTTTAATATATAATCTAGTAAATTAAATTTTTTTTGAAAATATATAACTTAATAATATAATTTCAAAAATTAAAATTGAGCTAGAGCTCAAACTTAATTATTCAAATTGGATGAGGCTCAACTTGAGCTACAGCCCAATACCAGTAAATTCCAATAAAGGAACACCAGATGATGGAGACATGGCTTGGTTCTCTATCCTTTCCAACGTCAGCTAGCTGGGCCAACTTGCATATATTTGTCCATGCTATCTCCATACGGCATATTTCACCTATTTAAGATTCAGTCAGCAATTGAGGGCTTCAGCCTTCAGCCTTCAGGGTCAAGTAATTCAGCGCCATAAATCTGTGTGTGACCACCACCACCACCTGCAGGTCCTTTTTTCTCAATGCAATGCATGCAACCTTTTTCGCTACTAGCAAAACAAAATTACAAAAGCAACATGTATCTAATGTGTCCTGTGTTGTGTTTCAGACGTATCAGATTCCTCTGCATGCCAGCTAAGTCACTCCTGTCAGATTTGGTCATTTTCACACACACACACATGTGGGCATTTTCCCTTCCCTACCATTTAGATTGTCGGTATCTAAAAATCATATTAGGTTCCAACTAATTCGAGTTGTGTCGGAAAGATTCATTTATGAAGGTAAAGTATACCTATTTTTTTTTCCATACATAAGATTCAAACTTCAGACTTTGTTTAAGGAGAACTAAACTCCCTATCACTTGAACCAATAGGTGTTGATGCATTTTTAATTATTATATCATTAATCATAGCTTGTAGCTCCCTCATTGATTTTCTTGATTAATCTATTTAACTATGATTTACCTACCAACTAACCTTTTTCAGCATAGCAATTTAAGTTGAAATGAACCAGACACTTCAATATTGCCGAATCTATGAAAGGAAATTTCTTTGCCAATTCAACTCAATTATCCAATTTTGGTTACACTATATATAGGATGGTACAGTCCATCCTCTCCCATAAACCACGCTTTATTTTCTCCTAATAGCATGAACATTTAAAGCCTCTAAATTAGAGTATCTAATGTGAAAATTATGAGGTATTTGGATACCCACAAAAATATTTACTCAAACCCATTTGTAATGATCCCAAATATCGCTGTCTACGAGAAAATGAATATTGTTCATGAAGGAAATGTTTATGTGGTGATATGAGGTCTCCATCTTTGATTATGCAAGGTTGAGACCAATCCCAATCAAAGAGTACGCGTTCTTAACCAAATCAATTGCTTCCAATCGGATCACAGCTATAATTAGAAGTGACATTTCTGTTATTTGTACAACATATTTAACTAACATCTTGCATAATAACTCATATATACATAAATCTCTCTACTCTATTTTGAAACAAGCATGTTTACTCACACTCAAATAAAATGTTGTTCCAATGTAATTTTAAAATGGATAGAAAATATTTCTCTGGAAAAGAATAAGACTTGTAATGGATGTTTAGGCGTATGAAGATCACGTGTCATAAAATAATGTGTCACTTCTGGTCTCACCCAATTAAATTATACCATGTTATTTAAAAAGAATACATTTATAATAAATAATATAATTAATTTTTCAACTAACATAATTTAATTGGATAAGACATAAAGTTACCCACTATTTTGATATAGATAATCTCCGTCCGTTTACAGCCATGCAGGTGAGACTGAGACAGCCCATCAAACATTAAATAATTATACATTCCATTTCATGCCCCTAACTTAATGCCAGCCCCACAACACAAACCCTGCCAAACCTGAAGAAATCACCCCCCACATGACTCTTTGGATTATTGCCTTTAAGATCCAAGACACCCCACCAATAAAGATACTAAGAAAGACTGAAAGAGATAGGCAATTAGCCACAACTATCCAGCTAGAAAACAACTAAGCAAAGATTATGAACCCAATTAATTAAACCACCCTCAATATATACCCAACTGCCATATTTTCTCCTCATATGTCCACTAAACATGGCACTTTGGCAACAAAAGCTACTCTTCTCACCTCTCCTAATCCTTTGCTTAGCAACTGCTGTTTCTTCACACAGCAGGCCTTATTCAACTCCAAGTGTCACACGCTTGACGGATTCTTTTCCTCATGTCCCAGTTGATCGTACATTTTCTAATGCTTTTGGGTCCTCAAATGTCAAGTTTCTTAGTAATGGGTCCATGGCCACTCTTGCTCTTGACAAAATCTCAGGTTAATATGAAACTCTTCAATTAAACAAGTTACAAAAATCATGCATTTTCTTTTTTTCTCACCTTTTTCATTTCAAAATATGTCCTATTATTCAACAGGTTCTGGCTTAGTCTCCCAAAGCAGATACTACTATGGATTCTTCAGTGCTGCAATCAAATTACCAGCTGGTTTGTCATCTGGAGTTGTAGTTGCCTTTTATGTAAGCAATCTTCTTCTTTGGTTATTAATCTTTCAAAATCAATGATATGGTAGGCTGGTAGCACACAAACACTTTCTTTATTGACAAGATACTTTAATATTCTGTAATGACTATGCTATTAAATATAACTTTTGAATAAAGAAAAATATACTTTAACAATGTTTTGAGGTTATGAGTCCTTTGAAGTTAACTAGAGAAAAATATCAGTTGTCAAATGCAGATAAGTTCCCTCACAACCATGATGAGATAGATATTGAGCTGCTTGGTCATGATAAGAGAAATGATTGGGTTATTCAAACAAATATCTATGCCAATGGAAGTGTCAGCACAGGAAGAGAAGAGAAATTCTATTTCTGGTTTGACCCAACACAGCAGTACCATTACTATAGCATCTTATGGAACAGTTATCACACAGTGTAAGACAAATGATATTTCAATATTCCAATTCTGTTTGATTAATATATAGATTATCCAATTAAAGGTATTTGGATATTGCAGGTTCTTGGTGGACAATATTCCAGTGAGGGAATTCATACATAGCACCAAATATCCTTCAATTTATCCATCAAAGCCAATGTCAGTGTATGCCACAATATGGGATGGTTCAGAATGGGCTACACATGGAGGAAAATATGGGGTTAACTATAAGTATGCACCATTTGTTGTTTCATTTTCAGAAATGGAATTGAGTGGTTGCATATCTGATCCAACAGCACCAGTTTCTTCATGTGCTAAGGCTAGTCCTTCAGGCCTAGACCCTGTTAATGGACCAGAGTTTACTAAGCTATCACAGCAGCAGATAGCAGCCATGGATTGGGCTAGAAGAAAACTCATGTTTTACTCCTATTGCAATGACAAACCCAGATTCAAAGTCTTACCACCAGAATGCAACTAACCTATAAAAAGTTAATTGAGAAAAGTTACCAAAAAAGAATTCCTGAAGAATTATTTATCAATTATCATGAAGGATGAAATAGTCATAGTTTTATAAATATTCAATTATTCATTACTTTTGTTGCTTCGTGATAAATATATTTTTAGGAATTCTTTTTTTCATAATTTTTCTAACAAATTATAATTCTTTTTTTTGGTTACCTGAGTGGGAAACAATAATATTGTTGTAAGTTCAAGTCTTTGGCTCAAGAATTACACAAAAGTCAGAAAGGTCAATAGGACCATATGTGAAATCAATATATGTACTTATATGTATCTACACCAGTTCACATCCCCGGGCATGCAAGTGCTGGAAAGCATTCAAGTGTTTATAGTTGTGAATTGTTAACATCATAAAGACACCAAACACACCATAGAATTGCAAATACTAATGCGACAATGGTATAATTTTGAAATTTGATACAATCAAGTCGGCAGTCCTCAAATGGCAAGAAAAAATAATTGTGGCAATGGCACAAATATGTGGTTGTGAGCATGTGACTATTTGAGAAAATAGTATGATTGTAATTTCTAAGTTGTTGTTTGTTTAATAAAATATACAGGCCGTGAGACTCATCTGAATGTGGCTATTTGGCTATGTGAAAGGTAAGAATGGTGTTAATTTTGATACATTGTTAATATAATGATTTTTACACTGTCAAGTGTCAATTAACATATATATCATCTCATGTATAACTTTTTTAGGTGGTTATTATAAATGTTCCTGCCGAGATCCGACTTGTCAGAATCTCACCGTAGAACGTCAAACCATGAGTGAACAATGGGGATTGTTTTAGATTATGACTTGACAGAATATTGTATTCCGGTCCTACGTATCCCAATGTGAATCAAAGCCAGACGTAGTTCTAGATTCAACCATTGGCCATACGATAATCTCAATCCCTTAATCTTGTATCTGATGAATACCAGCGAGCAAGGACTCTTCAAAAAAACACATTTTAAGAGAAACATCCCAGATAAAATAGTTTCACGCATAAAATGCAGGGGAAAAAAAAGATGGGAACAAAGACAGGCCTTGCTAAAATTACAAGACATATTATTGAAGCATTCAACCAAAAAACAAAAAATAAAAAACCACCAATGTCGTGTGTGTAGATGACAAAGAAAGAGGATTTTATCATCATTATCATTGTTGTCTTATTTTACTGATTTATCATCCAACCAAAAAGACCAGAAAAAAGCTAATGCTGCTCAGAGCCATGCTGGGTCCTTCAAGGGAGTCACAACAGCCTTCACTTGCAAGTAGTTCTTAAGACTGTACTCTCCCTTTTCTCTGCCCTGCCCACTCATCTTGAACCCACCAAAAGGAATTGCGGCATCAAATGTATCAAAGCAGTTTACCCATACTGTTCCAACTCTCAATGCTCGAGTCAAAGTATTCGCGGTGTCTATGTTCTTCGTGAAGACCCCTGCCGCAAGACCATAATGCGTGTTGTTTGCTCTCTGAATTACCTCACCAAGTTCCCTAGGATCAATAGAAAAGTTAGTGCACAAAGCAAAGCGCATAGATAATAACATTCTGAGCAAAATAGAACTCTTTGCTCTCACTTGAATTTTAATATGGATTGCACTGGGCCAAATATCTCATCCTTTGCAATCAGCATGCCATCCTGGTAATTATTACATATACAACTAAAATCATTAGGAATTGTATTTTCAGCCTTGATAAGATGAGAGTGCAACCAAAAGATATACCTTAACATCTGAGAACACAGTAGGTTGAATATAGTAGCCCTTGTTGCCAAGCCTATCTCCTCCAGTTTCAAGGGTAGCTCCACTTTCAACACCAGATCTGATATACTTCAGTATTTTCTCAAATTGGTCTGAATCAATCTGATTGTTTGGACCGGACACGGAACAATCAACATCAGACATTTTAAAAGGCTCAAACACTAAGAAAGGAAAATCAAATTAGTAGCAGTGTTTTCTCTTCTTTCTATGCATTTTAATACTATGAAGCATCAAGTAATGAACATCACAAGTGCAGTAACATATTTCCATTCATCAGCAACCGGTATTCAGTCAGTAAAGCGCATACATCAATGCCATGACAAATAGTCAATATATCACTCCCTCAAACAACTTTGGAAAACAAAGCTCTAAGCTCAAACGTGGGGGCACCCTGCAAAGAATCGATTTATTGTAATTTACCTGAGGACCTTGCTCTATTCCTCCCTTGAATGGATCACCAACAACACGTTTTAAAGCACGAGCCTTTGCTTTCTCAACAAACTCATCATATACACTTTCATGTACAAATGTTCGAGACCCAGCACAGCAACACTGTCCCTGAATGTCACAAAGAATACCTATCAAAATTTTCAAAATTCTATGAAAGATAATTGTTTTACAAGAAGAACTCTATGCTATACATACCTGATTAAAGAATAAGGCAAAGTGTGCTAGCTCAACAGCCTCATCTACATCAGCATCTTCGCATACAATAAAGGGGGATTTCCCACCAAGCTCCAAAGTTACAGCCTTGAGATTGCTTTTTGCCGCCAGTTGAAGGACAATTTTTCCAGTTTCAGTTGAACCAGTAAAAGCAATCTGCGAAAAATTGTCCAAAGTTAAGGCTGTGAGGAAATTATCAGGTTTCCAATAATCCATTAGCGTGAAATAAATATCAAAGTAGAATTTAAAACTTCACTAGGCTAGGAAACTGGAATTTTAATTGTCAATAAAATTTAGTCATAGAATTTCCGGAGACTGCAGGGGCCATGGTCTGAATCTGAATAGTTCTTTTCTAAGCATCTAGTTTGAGTATACAAGCACCTTGTTCAGTCCATGAAACGCTATCATTATTCATTATGGTAACTAAATAAAATATAAAAGGATTTACAAATTTGAGTTAAAAAACAAGCGAACAACCAAATGGCCAAAACGGTGGAGGGGATGAACCATACAGCATTAAGTTAAAATAAATTGAACATTACCGCAGAACTAAACACATCAGTACCTTATCCACGTCCATGTGACTAGCAAGAGCAGCACCAGCAGTTGGACCATAGCCTGATACTATATTTAAAACACCGGGAGGAAGTCCAGCCTGCCACACAGATTATAAATTTGGAATTAAGATACAAGATAGATCTCCAAACAAAGAAATGTGCAAAATTGCTTACGTAGCTGCAACATAGTGGTCTATTCTTTGCAAAGGGAAACAGAAAAGTGTGGAGAATGATTTGGTTCGCTATAGTCTGGTCACTTCATTTTGATTACACCGCAATGATATTGTTTTCAAACAGGCTACTTTGAGCATTGATAAGGTAATTGATCTGATAAAAGTAAGGGTGTGGAGCTGGTCTAAAGCATTGACAAAGAAGAGTAGCTTCTCTTTCATTGATTGGTGCCTTAACCCTGTATATTGTATCAAAGTTATGGGCTAGAACTGTATCTAAGGGGCTACCTTCCTCCTCTCTAGGCTTAGTTTTTCTACTTGGCTATGGTTCCTTTTATCATATCCTACAAAAACTAAGCTTCAGGAGTTGCTTCTTGGTGCATGCTATGCAGCTGCTGCTGTTATTGGGGGGCCTATTTGGCTTGTAATTTAACACTACTTCTATGTATATGGGTTCAGAGTACCACCTTGTACTCTCTATAATATACTTTTTGGCTTACCAAAAAAAAAAAGTGGACATGTAGCCTTAATTAGCATGTGGTATGAGGTATATCAAACTATAATGATTCAGAACCATACCCCATTTTTTTTATATTGAAAACTTGGAAAAACATGAAAACTAAAACCATACTTACAAAAGGAGGTTTGGTGTATCACCCACCTCATGAAATAGCTTTGCTGCATATAAAGCAGATAATGGTGTCTGCTCAGCTGTTTTTAGTACAATAGTGTTGCCACAGGCCAATGCTGGTCCAACCTTCCAAGCAAACATGAGAAGAGGGAAGTTCCATGGAATGATCTGACCAGCAACACCAATGGGTTCATGCAATGTTTGCACATGATATGGCCCATCAGCTGGAACCGTGAGACCATGAATCTTATCTGCCCAGCCTGGGGAATATGAAGATAAAAGTGTTAGCATATTTTCACAAAACAAAGAGGGGAAAAGTAAAGTTCCACATCCCTCATCCCACATACCAGCATAGTATCGGATTAGGCGAACTAGCATTGGAATTTCAATCTGGGCAGATTGTTCATATGGCTTCCCATTATCCCAAGTCTCAAGTGCTGCAATCTCATCATTATGCTTTTCAAGCAGATCAGCAGCACGCAACAATATCCTTTGCCTTTCCTATAAAATCATAGTGACAGGCAAAAATAGTGATTTAACTGCAGGATCATGGGACAAAAGATCATAGCTTTGTGAATTGTAGTAAAAGAAAAATTAGAAAAATAGGTAATGTTCAAATACATAGGCTGTCATCTTAGGCCATGGCCCTTGATCGAATGCTTTTCGTGCAGCTGCAACTGCTCGATCAACATCTTCAGAGTGACCCTCAGCAACATGAGCAATCACTTCCCCTGTCCTGGGATCCAATGTTGGAAAAGTTTTACCTGATGCCAGAGAAATCCCAACAGTAAGATACCACAAAAACTTCAAAACTCCCAATTTTTTTCTTTTGTTTTTCCTCTTCTCTTTTTAGATCAAAGATTCGAAATGTAAACTTCATATCCAAATGGTGAAGGGGATTGGGTGGAAAGAAAAAACAAGATTAAGGCTGTGTTTGGATGTTTAATGACAGATGGAATGAAGTGAATAATAAGTTGGTTCTATCTCATTCCAACACACACCCTCCATAATGGGAGGGAAGAAAAAAAGAGCTACTGGATGGATGGACAGGTTCCATTCCATTCTATCATATTTTAAGTTTTAACCAATCCAAAGAGTGGAACCTGATATTATTACATTCCATTCCACTTCATTCAATCCATTTCCACCAATCCAAACATAGCCTAACAAAAAATGAAAAGAAAAAAAAAACTCACCAGAAGCAGCATCCACGAAGTTTCCATTGATTAAGAGCTGGGTGTGCTCTACTTGAACTGATGGTTTAATTGGTTCTTCAATGGCAGTAGCAGTGCTGTATCTACTGAGCCCTGCACCACCCAGGTAACCTTTTCCACCTGAATTTTATTTTATTTTATTTTCCATTCAAGCATGAGTAACAGAAAGAAAAAAAAAAGGGTCAACTGCCTTAAAAGGCTTAAATAAAACCCCAATAATCACAAATTGAAATCAAGAACATGAGTTGTCCCAGTAAGTAGCTTTCACATTGCTACACCCGAAGTGTAACATTCACAGAGACAGGTGAAGTGAGAGAATCTGAAACTAAAAGTTCAGTTAATGAATCTAAAAGGGACCAAACAATGAATGAACTTGTCTTTTTCACCCCACAAAGTACAGCCCATTGCTAAAGTTTCAAACATTAGATCATATATAATTTTTCCAAGCTCATATCGCTTTCTTTCTTTCTATCTAAAAATTAAAAAATGACAGAGATACCATCATCAACGAAACCAATTTAAAAATAAACCCAGTTAAATCAACTCCAAAAATTATTAAATTAAAAATAAAATTGACGAGAATCATATTTATTGATATAGGAAATGATCAAATCACAACTAGTACCTCGAGAAAAGAAAGAGGTAGAAGAAGCAGAATACAAAGAGCGAGAGAGCAGCCTTGAGATCCTGATTGAAGAAGCCATAATAAGATGTTTAATCTCTATTGAATAATAATCGAGTTTATCAAAGGCCAATTGGCCAGGCTCCTACTTTATTATTTATAATAATATTATATATTATATATGAAGTAAGTATGAACGCGTGACCAACCAAATGTCATATGACAACCGCTCCCCCCACAAGTTGGCAGACATCGTCTTTTGTATTTTTATATTGGAAAAACCTTATCTTGCACTCATTAAAGTATGACTTAATCGTTCCTCGAAAAGGCCAAGATTAATTAGTCTAAAATAGGGATGACAAAGGATTTAGTGGCCCCGCTAACTATCCCATTGGATTGAAATGTGCCTCAAACAGGGTGTTCGTGGAATGAATTAGATTGATTTTGAGTTAAAAAAAATATTATATTCAATTATGAAAATGATGTGTAGTTTGAATTAGATCGGTTTGTTTTCTTAAAAAAAAATCTATCTGATCCGATCCAATCAAATACTATTTGAATTGGATTGGATAATTCGGTTTTTGTCGTACTTTAATTTTTTTATGTCAGTGTCATTTCTACTTATTTAATAATGGACAAAAGATAATATTAATTTAAGTGAACTAATTTAGGATGACTAATACTTATTTTAACATCTTATATTAGAATATAATTAGAAATGTAAGATTTAGAAGGACTGAATTTGTTGCCTACATCCACATTCGAATTATTCCGGTTCTCGTCCTCCTAAATCTTACATTTCTAAATTCCATCCATTAATTTAATATATAATTAGAAATGTAAGATTTAGGAGGACCGGAAGTCGAATAATTTGAATGTGGATGTTAGGGGTGTTCATGAGATTGGGTAGACCCACAAAATTGGCCAATCCGACTCAACCCAACCCAGATTTTGTAGGTTGGTTCGGATGATTGGGTTGGGTTAGGTAAAAAGATAAGACCCATAAAGTATGGGTTGGAATTTGGGTTTGAAAATTTCAAACCCACTGAATCCAAGCCAACCCATATTACTTAGTTTTGTGTTAATGGTTGTTGAATGTTGATGACTTTTACTTTTTCATTGTAATAATTTAGGTTTTTAGTTGACGGTTGTTGATGATATTAGAAATTTAATTCATGGTTGTTGATGTTATTTAATGTTTTAAACATGTTTATTCATCATTTTTGAGATTTTTCCACGTTTTCTACCATGACAGACTCGCAAACACGACTCAAGATTGAACATTTATGTGTTTCTTGTAAGATCCGACGACCCACTCAACCCAATCTATAAATGGTCGAGTTGGGCTGGTTTGGGTTTCATAATTTATTTTGACAAACCCAACCCAACCCACTCACCTTTAATTGAGTTGGGTGTCAAAACTCACTAAACTCAACCCAACACACATGGACACCCCTAGTGGATGCCACTAAGAGTAAAAAAAATAAATATTAACAACATATATTAAGTATAAAGTAAGCCATTAATAAAATAGATGACTGAGAAACTTTAAATCATATTTATATAGATGAAATCTTTTTGTGCAATAAATTTTATTGAAGTCGAATATTTGAGAATTTCAAATAGTAAATTCATTTTTTAATGACAAAAATTTAACATTGGATAAATCTATACCGTTAGAACTTATGAATAATGGACCAGTTTGTATCACTCGGACCAACCACTCAGATAAATCTTAAGGGGCTCGAACCCGTTGTAGTTTCTAGAGGAGTAAGTGAGTAATAACGTTATGAATTTATCCGAGACTAGTCCTCTCACACCAACAAATTCAGGCATTATTCATAAGAAACTTCAAATTAGCCCCACTCACGTCAATACGTGACTAGTCAGAATTGTAACGAGCTCAGGTCCCTTAAAAAAGTGATTAGGAGTTCGATCTCTGATTCTTGGATATGAAGAAAACATAGTTGAAAGAGGTCAACCCTTCAATATCGTCTAGTACCTCGAGGGATTAATCCCACCTAAAAGTCCGTTGTTCCAAGTGGTAAGAAAATTGGTTATCCTTGAGTAATGTCTTATGTTTGAGTCTTATAAATAATAATAATAAAAAGGTACCGAAAGAGTTTTTCCTTTTTCAATTAGTCTTCTCAACTTGACTCGGATTAGTTAAGATGTAGTATATCATCCGAGTACCAAATTGCATATTTGTAAAGAAAAAAGAAAGTCAAGCACAAAAAATATTTTTGAGGGTATTTGTAAAGATTAAATTCGGTATTTATCTTTTAATTTTTTTTATAAGCATTTATCTTTTAATTCAACACACAGTTTTTTTTTTTGACAATTCAACACACAGCTGATGGACTTATTTTTGCTAACCAAATCCAAAACTTCACCTTTAATAGAATTATAAAATATTGTTTTAATTATGGAATTAATTGACATGTCATGTTAAAAAAAATATCATCTAATCATAAATTGTTATATCGTGATTCTTATCATAATTATCTTAATGATCACATATATAATGATTTATGATTGACTGATAGCATAGAGATTTTACACTAACAATATATCAAAATTAAACTATATATTATATTAGTGTATGGACCCGTTATAACATCTTAAAATTTCAATATAATTTTAATATAATCTTTTTAATAAAAAAAATATAGTTGCTATGAGGTTTAGTGTAGAAACTTGTTATTAAAAAATATATATAGGAATTGTTAGTATTTACTAAAGAATAAAAGTTTAAAAATACATATATATAAAATGCAAGTTACAGGCGTGGGACAAAGTAGTGTAAGATTGAAGAATTATTTTCTTATATTAAAATCAAGTGGGGTCTACAAAATTGAATTTTAAAATTATAAAAGTTGTTTTAAAACAATAATAAAAAGAAAAGGAAACAAGAAAACCTAAAAGAAAACCTATATGCTTTTACCGTATGCTATGTGTGTGTATGTATATATACTAGTCGCAGCGTGGTTTAGAGAGGGTAGCCGCCGAACAAGAAAGAGGAAAAAAAAATGGGTTGTTGCGCAAGGCGAGGGAAATTGGTGTTTTACGGTGATAGAACTAGGAATTCTAAAATAAGACAGGAATGGCTTACCTTGAATTGCTTACCTTGGAATTTTTGGAGGTTTACGAGAAGTAAGTAAATATTTTTATTTTTTAAAATTTTTATGGCATAGATGTTAAAGAGTTTGAGTATGAATTCAAAGCATAATTATTTGGGGTTTTGTCTTTAAAATAAAATTAATAATTTATTGGTGATTGATTATTATGAGATTGAATATCTACATATTGAGTGATATGATTATTATTGTTTGGTATGACGTTTTGTGATATGTGATGCCTTATTATTTGTTGTTTAATGCATGTGACATGATATTATGTATTGAGATTATTTTGGAATGACCGTTTGGTAATATGCGTGTGGATACCTCCTTCAAGGAGAAGGCAATGATGATTATTGCAAGAGTATGGATACCTCCTTCGTAGAGATGACAAAGGGCCTAACTCATAGCGATGACAGATTGGCATAATGCGAGGCGAAGGCAAAAGGACGTCCTACATGGAGAAGGCAATGTTGGACATTGCAAAGTTGTGGATACTTCCTTCGTAGAGATGGCAAAGGGTCTAACTCGTAGTGAAGTGATGACAGATTGGCCTAATACGAGGCAATAACAAAGGGACTCATACGAAGAGAAGGCAATGAGATGTCATTGCACTGATGTGTTTGTTTTGTTGTTAATATTATTCGTATAATGGTTTATTTACGTTATTATTTAAGATACTTTGAAATTATATTATTTTGAAAATGGCGGATTGCCATGGTTATCTTTTCGGTTGCTGCACCGGCTGAAAACAACATCTTTTCGAAAACTTTTTAAAAACTGTGTACAGCGTTTTTAGAGAGTTCTGAAGATAGTAGTTATAGTTTATTTATTTCTTGCTTTTGGGTTTATTAGATGTCCGTGTTTTGAGATAAAAACAATTGTAAAAGAGTTGCGGTTTTTATTAATGTATATTTATGAGGCTTTATTTTATTTGGATACAATGTTTTATTTAGCAATAATACTTTACTTATTTATTTTGAATATACGAGACAATTTTAGACTTGATTTTATTGTGAAAAATTTTATGACTCGATTATTTAATTTAAATATTTTAAAGGTTTTTATAGAAAATTTAATTTAGGTTACTAATGTAACGAAGAGCGTTACACCCGTGCCCTACACGGAGAATATGCTAATTTTTAGAATTTCATAAGAAACATATAATTGTTGATTTTAAGTTTTTGGTTTAAATTTTTGTGTGGGAAATATTAAAAATTGTTAAAAATATTTTTGTTTGAACTTTTGGTCAAAAAATATAACAAATATTAACTTAATAAATATTATTGATATTATAATACAAAGAATGGTTCATAAGTCATAAGGGTTAATAGTAAGTATCTATAAAAAAAGTGTTAATAATAAGTACATGCAGTTTTGTAAATATACACTCTAGCCTATTACAGGTGCGATACTGATGAAATATTACAATATTTGTGCAATATTAAAAGGTATATATGTAAAATGTTTGCATCTTTTTGAAACAAAATAATAGAATGATATTGTTATTTTAAAAAGTTATTAGTTGAAAAGAAAATTTAATGATAATATAAAAATATTATGTATATAAACACAACAAAAAAATTTGAATAGTCAAAAAAATATCGTCTCTTTCTTCCATTACCTATGTAGTGTACTTTTTTAGATATTTAATAGTAAATATATATTTCCAAATTAACAATTGTATTTCAAGCTTATTAATCATTTTTCTATGTAATTTATTTAAACAATAATACTCAACACGGTATTGGTCAAATGGAAGCAACTTGCCCTCATAAGTAGGTAGACTTGAGAAACCCGGGTTCGAATTTTTGTGGAGTTATCCCCATTGGAAGATTGAGAACCCATGAAATCCTCCTCAATCAGACGAATCAGATATTAGTACCACAGCGGACCCGAATGGCCTAAGTCGTGGGGATACTCATGTGGACCCGCTCGACCCGAAGAGCTAATTAGGGTGTGTTTCGAAAAAAGAAATTATATCATAGTCAATTGACTATATACTTTTTTTTTGATGATTTTTTTTTGATGAGTTCAATAGACTAATAGGTACATTTATTTTAGATTTTGATAGAATTGATTTTTTTTAAAAAAAATGGAAGTTAAAAAAATTAATTTGTGATTAGTAAACGTGATTTTAAAATAGTTGATTTGGTTTTGGATGATAAAGTAAAATGAGTTTAAATATAAAGAATTTTGTGAGTCTTATACCTAAAGTTAATTTTATTCAAAATAAAATAGAAATTCTTGTTTATCTTAAAATTAATTCCTAACTCAAAATTAACTTTTAAAAAAAAAAGAAATTTTCAAACAAAAAACTTCAAAATCCTCAAAATCAATTTTATTTCACCTAAATTTAAATTTGGGTTTTCCAAAATCTTAAACAAACATTAACATGGTGGGACTTTGATCTCACAGGCACACATCTTGATGGTTACGACAACATCACATATAACAGGAGGACTAAGGAAAATGTTATCATAAACATTTTTTTAAAAAAATATTTTTATTTTAAAAATAAGTATTTTATTTAAAAAAAATCCATCCAAACGGGTTCTATATAACATTCCTATAAGCTCTTTTTAGCTTTTTTTTGGGCTTATTTGCATGTATTGCCGATATTGGTTTAATAATCAGTTCTTCAATAGCTAAATAATAATTAAAAAAAGTAATTGGTTTCAAAATAATGAAAAATCATTTTAAATAAGTTTCAAATTTCTAATTATTTTCCAGTAAAAGAATTTAGAATTATTTTGAGAATTGTTTTTATATAAAAAAGTTAATTATATTTTAATCAGGTTCTTCACAAACAAACAAAAAGCAACTTCCGAGAGTCATTCTCAAACAAGCAGAAAAACTCATTTTTGTTTCTAAAACTGTAACTGACTACTACTAGATAGAATAGTCGTTGAATTTAAGAAATTGATTAAATAAATATTTGACTTTAGTAACCCTCATTCAATTTGGTTAAACATTACTTGCCATCATTTATAATTAACAGACTTGCTCACATGCTTATACGTGTTGAATATTTTATTATTTTAAAAAATTCTATATATTTGAAATCCTTTTTTTTTTTTTGCTAACCTAAATATTTGAATTCTTAAACCTTCCTTTTATTACAATTTATTATTACATTCAATTATTTGGTTTCAAATTTTTTTTATGAACAAATTGGTTTCAATTTAAACAAGTATAATTAAATATTTCTATTATTTGTCTGTGTTTTTCAAAATTTTCACATATGATTGAATTGCTTTTAAGAGCTTTTATTTCTATTAATTAATCCTAACGTTTATTTGAAAAAGAAACCATGGTGATAGAAGCCATTTATTTTGAGGCTTCCATCCATATTTTACACAGAGCTTTTAAGGGGCTTTTATTTCAGAGTGAGAAAAATAAAATATTGTCAGAAGAAAATTAAATCAAGCCACGATTGTTGAATGTCCACCGTCTTTAGCCATAGATTTTTTGTTGCACAGTATGTGAAAATTATGACAAGCAAACTTAACAGCTTGCGTACGGCAGCCGTTTTCTTCATGAAAGGTTTTGCTTATTGTATTATTTTAATTGTAATCTTCATCCTTAAAAGGCCCCCTCCCTGGTCACGCATTTTACAAAATTGAGTGAATGAGAAATTGACGTTGAGAAGTTCTTTTCCTCCCCTGTGTTTGTCACTTTGTCGTGAGTACGAGTGAAATAAAATAGAGTCAGACCCAAAAAAGTCCATAAAATTTTTTGGAATTTATTTTAATCTTTTAAAAAAATAAATTAACCATTTAGAACTTGTTTGAAAAAGATAAATTATCCTACTTTTCAACTGTTTTTACCGTGTGTTTAGTAAAACTGAAAAAAAAGATTATGCTGATAATCTGTTTTAAAATAATCGATTATTGTGATAATCGATTATAGTCATAATCTGTTTTTGTTTGAATATATCTATTAAAAATAGATTTTAAGATGATATATTTTATTTAGATGATAAAAAAAATCACTTTTATATAATAAATTATAAAAAATAATATCAAAATATTTGTTTATAGTTTTTTATTTTAATATCACACATGCAGTGAAAAATTATGTTGGTCAAATGGCATTGTGTTGATCAACACAGGGACACAACAGGAATACTGCTCATCAACTTGTGCACAGGGAAGGAAAAAAGCTTTTCCAGTAAACAGAGCCATCTATCAGCTTGTATCAAAACAGCGTTTTTAACAAGGTTTTTTTTTTTTTTTTGAAGATTAAGCTATTGACCCCAACAAACAGCTTTTTATCAAAACAACTTTTTATCAACAAAACAGTTGAAACTCCCAAAAAGTATCTTTTTCAGGAAAGCTGGAAAAAAAGATTATGTTGATAATCTGTTTTCAAATAATCGATTATTGTAATAATCGATTATAATCAAAATCCGTTTTTATTTGGATCTATTTGCTGAAAAGCGACTTTAAGATAATCTATTTGGTTTGAGTAATGTAAAAATAATCACTTTTATAGAATAAATTACGAAAAAGGGTATAGAATTACTTGAATGATGTGTTTTTAAATAATGTCTTTTTTTTCCAAAAATAAAATTATTATTTTTTGCTAATATATTTTTTACTCATTTTAAGTACTTAACTTTTTATTATCAACTATAAACTTTCTAGAATGATTTTATATTATTATTATTATTATTATTATTATTATTTTAATCATTAAGTTTTTTATTCGAGCGTAGATCTACCAAATTTGTTAGTATTTTTGTAGAGCATTTTGATTCATTTTTGTTGAATAATGAAAAAGGTAGCAAGTTATATAAGTGAATGGAGGGTGAGCGCTGCAGCCTGCAGGGTAGAATCGTACACGGTGAGGGAGCGTAGATTATAATCGAAAGGAAAAAAATCTAACAGTCCTTGCAACTTGATGGAATGAAAATAGCTGAAATAGTTAAAAAAAAAAAAAAAATTTTAAAAAAAAGCTATCTACCTAAACATGTTAAATTTTTCACAAAATAACTTTTCACTTCCAAAACAGCTGAAACTACATAAAAATATCTTTCCCAAACACCCTTTAAATAAGACCCAAATAAGTTCATAAATTTTTTTGGAAATTTTTTTTAATCTTTGAAAAATATAAATTAACCATTTACAGTTTATTTGAAAAAAATAGATTATCCTAGTTTTTAACTGTTTTTACCCTAATAATGTGTTTGTGAAAGATGAAAAAAAAGATTATGCTGAAAATCTGTTTTTAAATAATCGATTATTGTGATAATCGATTAGAATCATAATCTGTTTTTGTTTGGGTATGTTTGTTAAAAATCGATTTTAAGATAATCTATTTCATTTGAATGATATAAAAATAATCACTTTTATATAATAAATTATAAAAAATATATAAAAATATTTGTTTATAATTTTTTATTTTAATATCACAACATGCTTGTGCATGCAGTGAAAAATTGTGCTGGTCAACGCAGGGACACCACAGGAATAGTATTCCTCAACTTGTGTGACGAAGGGAAGGAAAAAAGCTTTTCCAGTAAACAGTCCAATATATTAGCTTGTATCAAAACAACATTTTTAACAAGGAAAAGTTTTTTTTTTTTTTTAAGATTAAGCTATTTACCAAAACAAAACAGCTTTTTATCAACAAAATAGTTGAAACTCCAAAAAAGAATATTTCCCAAACATCTTCTAAAAAGTGATTTTGTGAATAATCTATTATAGTCCCGTTTGTTATAGATTAAAAAATAAGTGATTCTGACAATGAATAATTTAGATATTATTTTTAGAGATTTAAAAAAAACAAAGTTATTTTGTGTTTGTTTACAATCATAAGAATTACTTTTTTAAAGATGTGTAGCGATAAGAAAAATGATTTTTTTCCAAAAGCTAATGAAAGTAGCTTTTTATTTTAACTTTAAAAATGATTTTTTTAAATCATTTTTAAGAAAAGCTAAAACAAACACAACCAAAGACATAAAAATGATTTTTTTACTTAAAAAAATGACTTTGTCATCAAATAATCTATAACAAACAATCTCTGTATTTGGGTTTTGTGCTTAATTTTTTAAAAACATTTTTTCCACATAAATCAGCTATTTTAAAACCATCTCATATCATGGACTGTTTGCTTATCTGAGAACTGATTATTTAGGGACCGACTCCCACATGCCGAACTTGCCCCCATCCCAAACGACTTTGACACCCTTTTTTTTTTTTAATGGAACATCAGTGTCAGGTGCGTGTAATAATATATGCATATTTCTTATAAAGTATTATTTATTTATTTAATTAATATTTATTATTTATTTATATTATTTTATGTTAATTTTTGTATTTTTTTTAAATATTTTAACAAGTTTCAATGTTGAAAAACATAAATATTATTAATATAAATAAATAATTTCATACCATTTTTCATAATTTATTATGTAAAAGTTTTTTTTATTATCCAAACAAAATAGAATATCTTAAACTCACTTTTCAGCAAAAAGACCCAAACAAAAACAGATTTTGATTATAATCAATTATCACAATAATCGATTATCAACGTAATCTTTTTTTCCAGTTTTCTCAAACACAATCTTAGTCCTCAAATTTTCAAAAGCATGACATATTAGTCCCTAGATTTAGTTATGACGTTCATCTACTTGCCTACGTGTCCCATTAACCATCATGTTTGACCCGTTAGTTGTCTTGCATGGCCTAATACGAATTTCCGACGTGAAAAATTAATGAAAAGTGGAAAAAGTGCATTATTTCCTCGTATTTGAATTATATAATTGTGCACGTTTTCAGTATTTATTTGTTTTCAACTGAGGAAATTTGTCATAAGTCACGCAAGACCACTAACGGGTCAAGTACGATAATTAATGAGACACATATGCAAGCAAATGGACGTCAGACCTAAATCTAGGGACTAATATGTCCCACATTTAAAAATTTGAGGGATTAAGTGATAAATTTATTTTTTTCGAAGACTAAAATTGGGTCCCGAAATTTTTCCGGGACCAATTTAGGCATTTACTCGATAAAATAATAATTTGGTGAGTAAGTGTTTCTATTAAGAAAAAAAGAAAGATCAGTTTCTCAATTCAGATTTGTAGCTCAGTTTCCCAATTCAGTACATTACACTGATATGTGATATCGCCTAATAGTTGCAAATCTTGCTGGGTGAGAAGAGAAGTTGAAAGCAAACCTTTAATTTGTCAATTCAGCTACTCAATCAGGGCTAGATATTCAAGTGCTTTGTTCCTTATTCTATAACCTTATAACATGATACTTGGCTGATTGTTCAAACAAAATTTGCCTCTCAAATTTTGAGTAGCAAAAAACTTTAGTTGCTTTAATTAAGTTCAAATTGAAGACCAAGGGGATGTTCACATGACCATTATAGAAGGATACGAGGATCATAAATCAAAATGAAAAAATGGTCATGTAATGCTGAAAGATTTAGACTGCAGTTTTTCTCTCGTTCTCTGAGAGTGTGTTTTCTCTCGTTATGAGAGTTTCTTGTTTCACTCAGATTCTGATCTCATGGCTCTTAATTTTGAAGGACTGTCTTTGGGGAATGAAGAGGAGGAGGGTATGGTGTTTAGCAAGGGGGGCGGACCGTCACAACAAATCAATCTTGATTTGTGTCTCATATCATAGGCGGTTCCTGATTGGTCGAAATATTCGTCTTAATATGCCTGGAGGCCGGGACAAGGCTGGTTTTTTTTTTTGCTTCTTGTGTGGGCTTCTGGGTCACAGTGATAAATTCTGTGATAAGAGGTTTAAAATGGGTGTGGATGAAGGCACTCGGCTGTGGGGTGTGGAGCTCCGGGCGGACACTAGGAGGTCGAACAGTGGAGCAGGTGGTAGTCGCTGGGTGTGGCCACATGGAGGTGAAACACAGGCACCGAATTTCGCTGCATGGGATTTTGACAATTAATTCTCTTGGGCCCCAGCGTGATACAGTGATTGACGAGAATAGCCCCATGAACGTGGAACGTAAACCTAGCAGATTAGACTATGCTTCAATGGAAACGGTTTCAGCGGATTCTTCTTCTCTATGTTCAGGTCATTTTTTACCTGTAGGTCCTGGTGTACAGGCCTACCGGGATCAATAACAATTCTCAGTTGGAACTGTCGAGGCTTGGGTCATCTGAGTGTAGTTCCCGCATTAAAGAACCTAATCCGGTCCTATAAGTCGGAAATTATTTTTCTGTTTGAAACTTTGGTGAATATCCTAGTAAGATTGAGGAGGTTAGGAGACGTATTGGTTTTGATGGTTGTTTTGCTGTTGATAGAGATGATCGTAGTGGTGGGGTGGCTTGTTTTTGGCGGAACTATACTAGGTGTGAACTCTCTAGTTTTTCCCTTCACCATTTAGACGTTCTAATTGATGATGCTGCTAAAGGAAAATGGAAAATTACAGGCTTTTTATGGCTATGTTGATCGTTCTCGTAGGAGATAGTCTATTGAGAAGGTTGTCTGGTGTTTCTCATCTTCCGTGGTGTGTAATTGGTGACTTTAGCGACCTTCTTTCTGCTGATGATAAGTTGGGGTGGGTTGATTACCTGAGTTATTTATTGACTGGTTTTCGGGATGTTGTTCAAGCTGCGGGTTTGCATGATATTAATTTAGAAGGCTATCATTTTACTTGGAGTGCTAGAAAAGGTTCAGATGGGGCTATTGAGGAAAGACTTGATCAGGCAATGACTAATAATGACTGGTTAGTTTTATTCCCTCAAGTTCGTTTACTTAATTTGGCAGCTCCTATCTCAGATCATACTCCCATTCTTCTCCAGCATGATCCGATTCCTTTTTTTGTTCCCAGGAGGCGTTTCAAGTTTGAGAACGCTTGGATTCTTGAGCATGATTTTTTGGAAGTGGTTCGTAAGGACTGGGAGAGTGGCAGTGATGGTGATGTAGTTTCCAAGCTCCTCAATTATGCGGATAACCTCTTGTCCTGGAGCAAGGGGTTACGAGCAGAGTTCAAGAATGATATCTTTGTGTGCAGAAAGCATCTGGAGGAGTTGCAGGATAGGCGTGATAAGGAGGGTGTGAAAAACTTTCGTGCCACTAGGGACCGAATGGTTAACCTACTCATTAGATAATAGAGCTTTTAGAAACAGAGATCGAATGTGTTTTGGCTTCGAGACGGGGACCTTAATACTCGTTTATTCCATGCCTCGACAACCTCTCGTTCTAAGGTAAATAGAATTATTAAAATCCAGGATGATGGTGGTTTGTTTACAGAAGATCCCAATCAAATTAAAGCTATTGCTAGGATTATTTTGATAATCTTTTTATTGCTCGGGTTGGTGACTATGATCCAGTTGCGAATTCTATTGAGCCTTGTCTTTCTAATGAGGATGATATTATGTTGATGCATCCGTTTACTCAATTGGAATTCTCATCTGCTCTTGGTAAAATTCATGCTGATAAGTCCCCGGGTCCTGATGGCTTCAATCCTGTTTTTTTTTTTTTTTAAATTCTTGGGAGCTTTGTGGTGATGAGATCTTTAGTGCCTATTGTTTATGGTTAGATAGGGGCTTTTCCCAGCAACAATTAATGATACTAATATTGCTCTTATCCAGAAGAATGACAATCCTGAAACTATGAAAGACCGGCGTCCTATTTCCTTATGTAATGTTGTCTATAAGGTACTGTCTAAGGTTCTGGCTAATAGACTGAAAGTGATTCTCCACAAATGTGTCTCCAATGTTCAGTCTGATTTTGTTCCCGGTAGGTCTATTCTTCATAATGCTATGGTGGCTACGGAGATTATTCATTATTTGAAGAGTAAGATGAAAGGGAAGTTGGGGGATGTGGTGTTGAAGATTGATATTAGCAAGGCTTATGATTGTGTTGGTTGGGGGTATTTTAGAGCTGTTATGAGGTGTATGGGTTTTGCTGAGAAGTGGGTGGAATGGATTATGCTTTGTGTGGAATCAGTTAGTTACTCAGTTCTTGTCAACCAAGAGCTTGTGGGTTCTATCCATCCTGGTCGGGGACTTAGGCAAGGGGATCCTTTTTCTCCTTACCTATTCATTTTGTGCTCTGATGGTTTGACTTCTATTCTTAATCAGGCTGAAGGTAGAGGTGATCTCCATGGGGTGAAGATTTGTAGAGGGGCTCCTATTGTCTCTCACCTTTTGTTTGCAGATGACTGCTTCTTAATTTTTAAAGCAAAGGAGAGTGAAGTTGTTGTTATTAAGAATATACTCTCTGCTTATGAGGCTGCCTTAGGCCAAGAGATCAATTATCAGAAGTCAGAAATCTTTTGTAGTAGAAATGTTGTAGGTGGGACTCGTGATGTTATCGCTAATTTGCTTGGGGTCCAGATTTGCTTGGGCATGGGTAAAGAAGTTACGATTAATTTGGTTCTTCGATCTATTCCTACTTATTTTATGAGCATTTTTCTCATTCCTCAATCTTTATGGGATGAGATTCAAAAAATGATGAACTCGTTTTGGTGGGGTGGTGGTAGTGGAAGAGGCAAGGGTGTGAAATGGCTCTCTTGGGATAAATTAGCTATGCATAAAGCGGATGGCGGAATGGGCTTCAAAAATTTGTATGCTTTTAATGTAGCACTTCTAGGTAAGCAAGGGTGGAGGTTGTTGTCTAATCCTGATACCCTTGTGGAGAAGCTATTCAAAGCTAAATATTAGCCACATTGTGAATTTCTGGAAGAAAATATTGGTAGCAATTCGACTTATGTTTGGCGGAGTATTTGTGAAGCGAGAGTTGTTCTCAAGGAGGGAATGAGGTGACGCATTGGTAGTGGCTTGAACATTAGTGTATGGATTGATAAATGGACTCATGATTCTACTCATATGTTACATCTTGTTCCAAGTTCCTTTAACCCAGGATTGCGGGTGTGTGATTTGTGGCATGATGGAAATAAAAAGTGGGACTCATTATTGGTTGAATCACTTTTGTCCCCAGCGAGCGCTAGTTCCGTTTTGGAGACTCCTCTCTTGGAAGCGGTTCATGATAATGGTATGTTTTGGTGGCTTGATCGTAAGGGTGTCTATTTGGTAAGGTTTGCTTATTGGCTTTGCTTGAATAATATCTTGGATACTTCTCATTTGAAGGTTGTGGGTGACTGGAAGGGTTTGTGGAATCTCAAAGTTCCGCCCAAAGTGAAGAATTTTCTATGGAGAGTTGCAAAAGATTGTCTTCCTACTAGATCCAACCTTGTGGAACGTGGGGTGCAATGTCCTATTTTGTGTCCTTGGTGCGATGTGAATATTGAGAATAGTTGGCATATTCTTTTTAGTTGTGACAAGGCAGAGAGGGTTTGGAGGAATATTAACCTTTGGGGTGTTGCCTCTAGTTTGATGGAGAATACTAGTAATTTGGGAGAGTTATGTTTTCAAGTCCTTGGGTGTCTAACTGAAAAGGAAAGGTTGAAATGGGCTATGACTCTTTGGTCACTTTGTAGAAGCAGGAATCTAAAAGTGTGGGATCAAGTGGATGAAGGGGTTGCTACCATTGTATAGTGCGGCAGCCATACATTCAGTGAATGGAAGGAGGCCCGTGCTCCTGTTGAAGTTGTAGCGCCTAGTAATGTTAGTCCAGCAATTGTGCGCTGGTGTAAGCCTCCTCATGGCTATTTAAAGTGCAATATTGATGACTCCTTTTCTACAGCAACTAATAAAGTGGGCATTGGTATGTGCTTGAGAAATGAAGATGGTGTTTTTATGGGTGCTAAGACTCTTTGGCTAGAACCAATTAAAGATGTTCATTTGGGGGAAGCTAGTGATCTTTACTTTGCCATCAAGTGTATGATTGATCTTCACCTGGATAAAGTTATTTTTTAGTTGGACTCCAAGTTGGTTGTTGACAACATGTGCTCTGATTGTGTGGGTGATTCTTCTTTTGGTGCTATTATTTCGTCTTGCAATAATTTCTTTTTGTCTTTTTGTAAAAACTCTCATGTCGAGTTTACTAGGAGGCAAGCTAACATGATTGCTCATTCATTAGCTAGGGTGGCCTTGTCTCATGCTTGTCCTCATTTCGTTCATGATGTTCCTTCATGTATTGGTGCTTTGATTATTAATGAAATGCAGTGATGTTCTTTGGTAAAAAAAAAATCAAAATGAGAAAGAATGTTTAAAAAGTAGTTCTAATTTTTTTTTATAGTCATAAGGTCAATTGTAACACCCTGCTACCCCGCATGTTATAGAGCATTAAAGGACAAAGAAATAAACCAAACATACATTTACTGAATAAAATAAACCTTTAAAATTAAATATTTATCCATGGGTAGAAAGGTCCCACACGAACGTGTTCACAAAACGTGGAAAATAAAACAAGTTTTAAACAAATAAATCATATCAAGATAACATAAACATAAACACCCAACCCCGATGTCACAATTCAGAGTTGGTACAACCGTTCCGAAAAATAACCTCGAAATACAACTGAACAAAACTAACTAACAAAGAAGGCCCTAACTATGAGTGGTGGCTCCTCAGAGTCACTCCTCTCCGGGATGCTTGTCATCCTCTACGAGATGCCAATCAGGCCAAACAAACAAACAAAAAGAGGGGACTAAGAATCATGTAAACATATACGGCATGAAGATAGGAAGCAAGGTAAAACATACAACTGATGAGTGTGATTTCACCTCATTTTCCATGTACATTTCTGCATGCAATTGCATATAGTTAGGCCATTTTAGTTGGATTTTGTTTAGTTTTTCCTTTGGAACGGATAAGTTGGTATTGTGTGTTGTTTTGCAGGAATTTATGAGCAATTGCCCAAGATTTGGCCTTGATAAGGCTTGGATGAAGAGAGAGCCTGCAAAGAGAAGAAATTGAGCAAAGCAGAGTTTTGAATATTCGCCCCGCGAGACTGGTTCTCGCCACGCGACCCTGAAGCCCGGTGATCGACAAGACGATCGGCGCCTTTCTGGTTCGCCTCGCGAATAACGTTTCGCCTCGCGACCTAGAAGGCTTGACTGTTCCAGAATATGCACCCTTTCTGGTTCGCCTCGCGAATAACGTTTTTCGCCTCGCGACCCAGAAGGCCTGACTGTTCCAGAAACTGCACACTTTCTGGTTTGCCTCGCGAGTTATCTTCTCGCCTCACGAAAGGACGAATCCTGAAGCTCAGATTTTTAATATTCGCCTCGCGAGAGTTACTTCTCGCCCCGCGAGAGCGCGAATCTCAGAACCCCTGTTATAAGCCATCTGATGCAGAATGCAGAGGGGGATTGGATTAGAAAAGAAAGGAGGCGGCTGCAAACCCTAAGAAGGCATTCTCTGCTCTTGTGGCTGCTACTGGGCATCTTCCATGGAGTTCCTCACTTTCTCCATTTTTGTATCTCTTCCTTTCCCTTTTACTTTGATGATGTGTAGCTAAATTCCCCTTTGTTGGGGTTAGATGATTGCTCTTCTGAACTTGATTGTAAAATGACTTGATTGTAATGCAGTTTCCTTGTTCTTTATGAGTGTTTGATTCCATGCTTAATGCTTTCTTAGGCTTGATCATCCTAGGAATGATTAGTTGCTTTAATAGATAACTGGAAGGTTGGTGTTAGAGCTTGCTCATGAATCAAATGCCAAGTAGTTCATGAGCCTAGACATAGGTCTTGAGGTGCTTGCAATCTTATAAGTCTTGACTTAATGCAAAATCTCAGGTTAATCCACCTAAGGCATTAGGGTTTAATTTGGGGTTTTAGGCTCAATGCACCTAAGACATTAGGCTTGAGTATTTCAGAAAAGACTTGATTGTCATAATTGAATTAGGAACTGTGTTACTTGTCATTTCATAACAATCAAGGGAGGATTAGCTTAGTCTAACCCTAACAATTCTATCTAATTGTTATTCACATTTCATCCGCATTCTAACTGTTTGATAAAATTCCAAAAAGAACAAAAACATTTTATTCTTGTTTGCTTGTTAGATGATAGAGCTACCTTCACTCCAAAATTTGATCGCCTAGATAGTAGTCTAATTTGCGAAGTGGTAATTGTCCACGATCCCTGAGAACGATATCCGGTCTTACCTTTTTATTACTTGCAACGAACCGGTACACTTGCCGAGTCGTGTCAAGTTTTTGGCGCCGTTGCCGGGGATCGGCGTGTCAATATCACGAGTACCAAAGGGGACTCCTAATTTAGGCATTTTTACTGTTTTCCTACTGTGTTTTTTCTTTCTTATTTTCTGTTTCTCTGCTGTAAATTTCTGTTGTGTGCTATTTTTCTGTTTTGCTGTTTGTTCTGCGCTACTCTGTTTGTTCATTGTATGCGAGGTACAATCGACCCAGGTGAACTCCAATTCGAACCAGAGATCGAGAGACTTTGTAGAAGGAATAGGAAGGAAGCCAAGGCAAGACATGAAGCAGAAGGAACATCCTCTGCAGTGCAAGAACTGTTAGTTGAATTACCAGCTGTCACCATGGCTGAAGATAATGCACCAAGAAGGACAATGGGGGACTACACTTCCCCTAGAGTTGATAGATGTGGAACTCCGATTGTGAGACCCGCAGTGGCTTGCAATAATTTTGAAATCAAGGCATCACTTCTCCATCTTGTGCAGCAAAATCAGTTTGGAGGTTTGGAGAGTGAAGACTCTCATGCTCACATTGGTACTTTCATTGAGCTGTGTGACACCATCAAGTTAAACGGAGCTTCCGATGAGGCCATTCGTTTAAGGCTTTTCCCTTTCTCTTTGAGGGATAGAGCTAAGTCATGGCTGCAATCTCATCCTCATGGGAGCATCATCACCTGGAATGACTTGGTCAGCAAGTTTTTATCTCGCTTCTTCCCGCCGTCAAGAATGATCAAGCTGAGATCAGAGATCAATGCCTTTGCACAGAGGGATGGTGAGTCACTCTATGAAGCCTGGGAGAGGTTCAAGTCTTTACTCATAGCTTGTCCAAATCATGAACTAGAGACATGGCAGCAGGTTGCAACATTTGTTAATGGGCTCAATCGGAATTCAAGAAGCATGATTGAAGCGGCTGCAGGTGGGACGTTGAGTCAGAAGACACCGGAAGAAGCAAAGAACTTGATTGAGAACATGGCTAATAATGATTATCAAATGCCTAGTTCTCGATCAATGGTCAAGAGAGGTGTTCTAGAACTGGATGAAATTGGCGCTCTCAAGGCGCAAATGGCCATTCTTACCAAGCAACTGGGGTCGGTTCAACTGCAGAATTCTCAACTACAAGCTGTCCAAGTTCAAGGTACCTCAGTGTGTGATTTCTGTGGAGGTAACCATGCAAATGGAAATTGTGAGATCAATGTGGTTGGAAGTTCTGGACAAGAAGAGGTAAATTATATGGGCAACCAAGGGCCTAGAAATGATCCTTACTCCAACACCTACAATCCAGGGGTGGCGCGACCATCCTAACTTTGGGTGGAGACAAGGGCAAAGTTCGAGTTCTCAAGCAAAGCCTCCTCAAGAGAGTTCAAGCAAATTGGAGAACATTCTGGGCCAGTTCATGCAAGCCACTCAAGAGACTATGAAGAATCAAAATGCCTCCATCAAAAATCTTGAGCACCAGATAGGACAGTTGGCAAGGCAAATGGCAGAAAGACCTCAAGGGCAATTGCCGGGAGATACAGAGAAAAATCCAAAGGAAGAGTGCAAGTCAATTACCACAAGAAGTGGGAGAGTGTTGACCCCACATGAAAAAGAAAGAGAAGAAAAGGCAAGTGGAACTGAAATTGATAAGGTGCAGTTTGAAGAGGTAAACAATGAAGAACCCGGAACTTCCTAAGATACCACCTCTATTCCTACCGGTGTAGAAGCTGAAAAACTGCAGAAGGAGAAATTGGTTGATGAAGAATTTTCAAAAAAGAAGACTAGAAGACAAATTCTGGAAGAGGTTGATAATCCCAAAGAGCTTCCCCCATATTTTAGAATCCCGTACCCCCAACGGTTGAAGAAGGAAGCAAAAGACCAACAATTTTCTAAATTCCTGGATGTATTCAAAAAGCTACAGATCAATATCCCTTTTGCTGAAGCAATTGAGCAGATGCCCAATTATGCAAAATTCATGAAGGAACTGCTCACGAAGAAAAGAAAGATCAAAGAAAGTAAACTGTTGCCTTAATCGAAGAGTGCAAATGCGATCTCGCAAAGGAAGCTACCTCCGAAGCTGAAAGATCCTGGTAGTTTTATAATCCCTTGCACTATTGGGAATGTTGCTATCAGAAAAGCCTTATGTGACTTGGGAGCTAGTGTCAACTTGATGCCGCTTTCCATGTTGAACAAGCTTGGAGGTGGAGAGGTAAAACCAACCAGGATGGCATTGCGAGTTAATGACGAGATCAATCAAGCATCCTTATGGTATCTTGGAAGATGTTCTGGTAAAGGTGGATAAGTTTATCTTCCCAGCAGACTTTGTGGTTTTAGACATGGAGGAGGATGCTGAAGTTCCGCTCATACTGGGGAGACCTTTTCTGGCAACTGGTCGGGCTTTGATAGATGTAGAAAAAGGCCAGTTGAAATTCAGAGTGCAAGAAGAAGAAGTAACTTTCAATGTATTGGAAGCTATGCATCGCACGAGCAAGGAAGAGGAGTGTTTCCACATGGATATGGTGGATACAGTAGATAAGGAAGTCATTGCACATCAACACCACCCCTCTACTCCAGAGAAGAAGGAAAAACCCAACATGAAAGCAAATCTAAAGCTATGCAAGACAAATGATGTATCAGTTGGTGAGGAAGTTGGCTCTGCTCATCTTGTGAAAACAGAACCTCCACCGGGAAGGAGTAAGAAAAAGGGCAAGAGGCCCAGAGCGAAAAAGGCAAAGCAGAAGCACAATTGTTGGCCTTCTAAGCAAAATCAGCTCTTTACAGGAGTTTCATGGAAGAAAAGTGCTCTTGCAATTCTATGTCCAGCAGACCCCGGTTAATTGAAAGAAGTTATCTACACGTCAAGCTAGTGACGTTAAAGAAGCGCTTATTGGGAGGCAACCCAAGTTTTCTTTTCATTCACTCTTTTATTTTTGATTTTTCCCCTCTTGAATAATTTGAGAAGCTCAAGAGGTTTGTTAATAGTTTTGTTAAGTGCTTTCAGATTTTGAAGGAAGGAGGAGAAGAAGGGCAGGAGGGAATAAAACCAGAAAACATGTGATTCAGCACCACTACCACCTTGGTGAGTTGTTCCAGTTTTCTCCCCTCTCTAAACTTAATTATTTACATTGAGGACAATGTAAGTCTTTAAGCTTGGGGTAGGGGTAATCTTTTTGCTTGCATTGTAAATATTGCATTCATATAGGCTTAATTTTGCATGATCGCATGATTCGGTTACCCCTGCTTAGATTGAGCTTTTGATTGTGAGAGCTAAGTGCCAATTTTTCTGTGATAGTGAATTTTTGGACCCTGAATTGTTGATGTGCCGCGCTGCGGATGCAACGCTCGTGCGATTCCGGCAAGTGTACCGGACTCGTCGCCAAGTAATAAAAGATATCGATCCCACAGAGACTGTGTTCTCGAATCGCAATCGGTTTTCGAATCGATTAGTTCTGGGCAGTTTTAAAGAGGGTTTTGAAAAAGGTTTGAATTGAAATTAAGAGATAGATGAGCAGAGAACAATTAAAACAGAAAACAAATGTTTATGGGGTTTTCGATCTAAACGGATTCCTAGGGATTTGGGTTACCTTTGAGGTTGTTTATGTTGCTAACCTGATTTACCTTTGTTGATTACCGAAATTGCCTTGAAGGCGAGTTTATCCTCTAATAGCTTAAGCTCCCTCTCGGGTTACAAAAGCCGTGCCCAATTGACCCGACCCCTACTCTCGTGGTAGTCGATCCCAGATTGGACCCTTTGCGTTCCGTGACAACTCGTTGCTCCTCGAGGGACGGCTTCTAACTCTCGTGATTTCAGTCCCAAGTCTGACTTCTATAGGTCCGACACCCAAGTTCACCGCTAGGTTCCTCCTTGAAATGTCTCGATCATGCAAATAACCTAAGTTCACCGCTAGGTTCCTCCTTGGATCATTCACATCTCACAAACCAGTGGCCACCGGGCTTTACGAGTGAAACACCCTAGAAATCCTAAGTTCACCGTTAGGTTCCTCCTTAGAACGTCTACGTCACGCAAATAAACGGTTGCCGAAATTTATGAGTGATTAACACACTAGAATTCAGATCTAAAACAATAACGAAATCAACAACGATTTTACATCAAATCAACATCATTTACAAACCTCGGGCAGAGCCCTAGTCCCTAGAAACAAACTACTACTCCAGTCTTGCCATGGAGATGACAAGGCTGGGTTGACAACATAGTGAAAATCGAAAAGAAGAAGAGAGGAGAAGAAGAGAAGAGATCCTAAATCTATGCCTAGAGTAGTAGCCCCAAAGGTCGATGTTTTTCCGCCTCTCGCTGGTCCCTTATTTATAGAATTGGGCAGTTAGAGTCCTAATCCAACTCAAATTAGATCCAATTCTGTTACTTCTGAGCCAAGTAATACGCGTCACGGCCGTGATGGCTATCACGGCCTGGCCGTGACGGATTCTGCCTTGAAAATTCTTCACTGGTTGGTCTGTCATGGCCGTGATTCTCATCACGGCCTGGCCGTGATTCTCATCACGGCCTGGCCGTGATGGATATCACGGCCGTGATGGCCATCATGGCCTGGCCCTGACAGCTTCTGACTTGTGGTGGTTTTGGGTCACGGCCGTGATGGCTATCACGGCTAGGCCGTGATGCACTCGACTTCACCTTTGTTCTTTTTCAGTTTTGCTCGATCATGGCCGTGATGGGCTCTGTTTGGCTCATTTTCTTCAGTTTTAAAGCTCCATCTTCATCCAAACTTCATCATGGTTGATCTTGAGCAATTTACCCTTGATATCTGCAAAACAACACACGAAAACCGCCTTACCCGTTCCAAAGGAAAATTAACCTAAAATCTAATAAAAATATGCCTAAACTACATGAAAATGCATGCAAAATGATAGACAAAGATGATGTGGAATCACACTCATCAAATCACCCCAAGCTTAAAACTTTGCTTGTCCTCAAGCAATTACTCAGGCCATAAGATAAATCAATCAAAGCATGGATAGTGAACCAAAAACCCTAGAAGCTAATCCAAGTAATAGGCATTTTTAATAAGCACTCAAGAGATAATCAAGTTCAAGTCCAATTAGAAGCTTAGGTTCTTCAAGTTCATATCCTCACTGATTTGGGCACTCGTCTCACCTCACTCAAGTGTTTTAGGGTTTATGACAATTCACTCCATTTCCTCAAGGAAAGTATTTTACCATAGGCTTGACTATTAACCAAATCTCCACTTTATTAATGAAAACACTTAAGAATCAAGAGGTCTTTTCCTTTGGTTGTAATGTGGCCATGGGATTTATTGTAAGGTGGGAAAATCAAGGAAAAGGGAATTTCAAGAAGGCTAGACAGATTATCAAACATTACAAAGCATGACACCTTCTAAAATACCCCTTTTTGGGCTTTGGTTTACTTTTCCACCTTTCTTCCTTCTATTATTATTATTATTATTTTTTTCTCTTTTTCTTTTTCTTTTCATTTCTCACTTTCTTTGTCATCCCCTTCTCCATTTTTTTTTCTTTCGTTTATTTCATTTTTATTTGTTTGGAGAAGGGGAGCTTTTTAGCTCAAGAGAAATATTTTCATCCCATTCTTTTTCCAACTACCATTACCCTTTTTGTAATACTTTAAAAGGTGCCACTCAAAGCATTATTCATCAAAACATTTCATGGTACCAAGAAAAGTATTTTTTTCTTTAGGCTCAAAATTGGGCAACTAAGGGGTAGCATTTATCATTCAAAGCTCGGGAGGCCAGAAAAATACCTAGTGCCTCAATCATTTTCAAAAATGTTTTCAGAAATTTTTAAGTTTTGAAATGGTTTCAAGTCAAGTTCTAGAAAATACAGTCCAAGAGGAATTAAATCACTCTATCACAAGAAATGGGGTAGATTTAGTGAATACCCTTTTTGGCTCAAAATCTTACATTTAGTAGTTCAAAAATCAATGAGGTACACAAATCTAAGGAATCACATGCTAATTATCAACTATCAATTGACTATCTCAAGAATTTTTTTATTTTTAGCCATATCACAAGAATAATGAAAAAAATTGGGTTCGTAATTCACTATCTCAATTCATTTGGCACCAAGTTCTTACAATCGGATGCATGTTCTAAGTGAGGGGCAATCTAAAGAATGTGATCATACCAATCTATGCCTATGAGAATGCAATATGAATGCAACAATGCAAATGCAAAAATAAATACCCCTACCCCAAGCTTGATTACTTACATTGTCTCCAATGTAAATAATCAAGTCGGAGAGAGGAGAAAAATGGAACAACTTACCGAGTCGGTAGCGGGTGTTGGCTTCACATTCCAGTCAAAACTTGGGTAGAAATTTTATCACGGACGTGAGGCTCATCACGGCTAGGCCGTGATCAATTCTGTCCTCAGGAGTTGCCCTGTCACGGCCGTGATCTACATCACGGCTAGGCCGTGATGCTCTCTGGCTTTGGCATCCTACTCATCACGCCCGTGATGGTTGTCACGGCTGGGCCGTGATCCTTTCTGTGCTCTTGTATAGCTTATCACGGCCGTGACCACTGTCACGGCCAGGGCGTGATGTCCTCTGACTTTATCTTTTTTATGCTCTTCTTCTCTTTCTCAACCTGAAAACACTAGACAAACCTATTAATGATATTTTTGCCTCTTGATCTTCTCAAATTATTCAAGAGGTTAAATCAAAAACAAAAGGAAAAAGGGAAAGAAAAAATTGGGTTGCCTCCCAAGAAGCGCTTATTTATGGTCTTAAGCTTGACCATACTTCCTCAAGTCAACCGGGGTCGGCTGGGCGTAGAAGTGCAGGCACACTTCTCTTCCAAGGAACTCCTTCAAAAAGCCGTTTCTGCTCATACGGCCAATAACGCTTCCGCTTCGCTCTTTTCTCTCGGAGCTTCCTAGCCTTCCTTCCTCCTGGCGGAAGTTTTGTTTCTGCATGGACAGCAACTCCAATTCCATCACTGCTGGGTGCATCTTCAACCATGCGTATCTTTGGGGTTGCTTCCATGCTAAGTTCTTTCTCTACCGCTGGAGTCTTTACATCAATTCTGCACACATGGCTCTCAAAAGGAGGGTTGTTACAAGAGTTAGTCAACTGAAAATTTACCCTACCTTCCTCTACATTTAGAGAGAGTTTGCCATTCCTTACGTCTATTAATGCTCCAACGGTTGCCAAGAATGGCCTTCCTAAAATGATGGGGAATTTAGAATTCCCTTTCATGTCCAATACCAGGAAGTCGGTAGGGATGAGAATTTTCCCTACCTTTACAGGAACATTCTCTAGTATGCCTAGAGGAGTCCTAGTTGAGCCATCCGCAAATTGTAAGGAGAATTTGAATGGTCTCAACTCTTTACTTTCCAACCTTTCCATGATAGTGAGGGACATCAAGCTCGTGCTAGCCCCTAAGTCACATAAGGCTTGGTCTATTTGCACTTGTTCAATCGAGCAAGCGATGGAGAAACTACCTGGGTCTTTCAGTTTAGTAGGCATTTTAATCTCTACATCTACTTGCTTTTTCCTGACCAACCTTTGTGGGAAAGGTATCGGGGGTTGGTACGGTGGTGGAGGGACATACTTCGGTTCTGGCTCTTCTTTTTCGCTCATGTCTTCCTCCGGTTCCACGTCCATTTCAGCTACCCCCACCCCAAGCTTATCATCCCTCAAGTGTATGACATTGCAATGCTCATTGGGATTTGCTTCGGGTTGCCCCGGGAATGTACCCTTAGGTCTCGAGTACGTACTGGCTTGTTGGGCAATTTGTGCTTCTAGCATCTTGTTGTGAGTTGCTAAGTTGTCTGCCTTAGATGCTAGCTCCTTTATTGCTTCACCCACTGCCCTTCCTTGTTGTCTAAACTCCTCATTCTGTTTTGTCTGAGTTTCAACAAAACTTTCAAATAAAGTCTCGAGTTTAGATCTTTGTACCTGAGGATACCCCGGTGCTGCTATCTTATTACCTTGACCCTCTTGGAACTCATGATTAAGCGTGTTGCTGTAGTTGCTGTAGGAGAGGTAAGGGATGTTTCTTCTTTGGTTGTAGGGGTTTGGGGGAGCATAGTTGGGCAGCTTCGGGTTCGTATCATAGTAGTTGTTACAAGAGTTCACTTGCTCACCCGAAGCGCCGGATCCATGTGCGATGCCACGAGGGCATTCCATCATGTCATGTCCCTGCATTCCACAAATCTCACAAACAAGGTTAGTAGCACCTAATGCACTCACATTAGCTCTTTCCAGCCGATCAAAACGTTTATTAAGTGAGTCTATCTTTGACATAATAAGATCTGTGCTATTTACCTCAAACTTACCCCCCGAAATCTTGTTCGGGTTATTACCTCTTTCGGATCCCCATTGGTGGTAGTTGGTGGCGACATTCTCGATGATGTTGAATGCCTCAGTGAGAGGCCTATTCATAAATGCTCCACCGGCTGCAGAATCTAGTGACACCTTCGAAGAGTAGTCTAATCCGTTATAGAAGGTGTGCACTATTAACCACCTCTCGAGTCCGTGATGTGGGCACGACTCCAGCAGTCCCTTGTATCGATCCCAAGCTTCCGATAATGATTCTCCGTCTTTCTGGAAGAAGCCGGTGATCTGGGTTGTTATGTAGGCCGTCTTGGATGGAGGGAAGAATTTCTCCAAGAACGCCTGCTCCAATTGGTCCCAAGTAGTCAAAGTGTTAGCGGGGATTTGCTTTAGCCAGGCCTTCGCCTTTCCAGTGAGAGATGAGGGGAACAGTCTCAAACGCACAACATCGACTGAGGCTCCATGAATCCGGATTGCATCGGTGAACTCTAAAAATGTCTCTATGTGATCGGTCGGGTCCTCCGAAGGCAATCCTCCGAATTGATGTTGCCTAATCATGTTGACTAGCATGGGCGGTATAGTGTAGTTCTCCGCCTCAATCTCTGGCCTTGCAATCCCAGTTCGCAAGCCTCTCGCATTTGGGGCTGCGTAGTCCTTCAAAGGTTTTGTATCCGGTTGATTCGCCATGAGTGGAACGGGACTCAACCTTTCTCCCTCTCTTTGTAGTCTTCTACGTCTGTGGAAGGTCCTCTCAATCTCCGGATCAATCTCACTAAGGCTCCCAAGACTTAGAGATCTTTGCATATAACACACAGAGAGATGGATACAATAGAAGGAAAATAAATTTTTGTTTTTTTTGTTTTTTGTTTTTTTTTATTTATTAAATTACAGAAATAAAAATCAAAGAAAAAGGGTCCAGAAAAATCAATTCAAAATTTGAATTGAGATTCGAAAAGGCACAGTCCCCGGCAACGGCGCCAAAAACTTGATGTGCCGCGCTGCGGATGCAACGCTCGTGCGATTCCGGCAAGTGTACCGGATCGTCGCCAAGTAATAAAAGATATCGATCCCACAGAGACTGTGTTCTCGAATCGCAATCGGTTTTCGAATCGATTAGTTCTGGACAGTTTTAAAGAGGGTTTTGAAAAAGGTTTGAATTGAAATTAAGAGATAGATGAGCAGAGAACAATTAAAACAGAAAACAAATGTTTATGGGGTTTTCGATCTAAACGGATTCCTAGGGATTTGGGTTACCTTTGAGGTTGTTTATGTTGCTAACCTGATTTACCTTTGTTGATTACCGAAATTGCCTTGAAGGCGAGTTTATCCTCTAATATCTTAAGCTCCCTCTCGGGTTACAAAAGCCGTGCCCAATTGACCCGACCCCTACTCTCGTGGTAGTCGATCCCAGATTGGACCCTTTGCGTTCCGTGACAACTCGTTGCTCCTCGAGGGACGGCTTCTAACTCTCGTGATTTCAGTCCCAAGTCTGACTTCTATAGGTCCGACACCCAAGTTCACCGCTAGGTTCCTCCTTGAAATGTCTCAGTCATGCAAATAACCTAAGTTCACCGCTAGGTTCCTCCTTGGATCATTCACATCTCACAAACCAGTGGCCACCGGGCTTTACGAGTGAAACACCCTAGAAATCCTAAGTTCACCGTTAGGTTCCTCCTTAGAACGTCTACGTCACGCAAATAAACGGTTGCCGAAATTTATGAGTGATTAACACACTAGAATTCAGATCTAAAACAATAACGAAATCAACAACGATTTTACATCAAATCAACATCATTTACAAACCTCGGGCAGAGCCCTAGTCCCTAGAAACAAACTACTACTCCAGTCTTGCCATGGAGATGACAAGCTGGGTTGACAACATAGTGAAAATCAGAAAAGAGAAGAGAGGAGAAGAAGAGAAGAGATCCTAAATCTATGCCTAGAGTAGTAGCCCCAAAGGTCTGATGTTTTCTGCCTCTGCCTGGTCCCTTATTTATAGAATTGGGCAGTTAGAGTCCTAATCCAACTCAAATTAGATCCAATTCTGTTACTTCTGAGCCAAGTAATACGCGTCACGGCCGTGATGGCTATCACGGCCTGGCCGTGACGGATTCTGCCTTGAAAATTCTTCACTGGTTGGTCTGTCATGGCCGTGATGCTCATCACGGCCTGGCCGTGATGGATATCACGGCCGTGATGGCCATCATGGCCTGGCCCCGGCTTTCTTCGACTTGTGGTGGTTTTGGGTCACGGCCGTGATGGCTATCACGGCTAGGCTGTGATGACTCGACTTGACCTTTGTTCTTTTTCAGTTTTGCTCGATCATGGCCGTGATGGGCATCACGGCTAGGCCGTGATGGGCTCTGTTTGGCTCATTTTCTTCAGTTTTAAAGCTCCATCTTCATCCAAACTTCATCATGGTTGATCTTGAGCAATTTACCCTTGATATCTGCAAAACAACACACGAAAACCGCCTTACCCGTTCCAAAGGAAAATTAACCTAAAATCTAATAAAAATATGCCTAAACTACATGAAAATGCATGCAAAATGATAGACAAAGATGATGTGGAATCACACTCATCAATTGTCTATTCTTGTGATATGGCTTCAATAAATATTCTTGAGATGGTCCTGGATAGTTGATGATTAGCATGTGTTTCTTTAGACTTGTGTTTCTCACTGGTTTTTGAACTGATAAATGTGAGCTTTTGAGCCAAAGGGGTACTCACAAAATTTTACCCCATTCTTTGTGTAGAGTGTTGTTCCTCTTGGTTTGTTTTTCTCTAGAACTTGACTTGAAACCATTTCGAAGCTTGAAAATTTTTGAGAACATTTTTGAAAAGGATTGAGGCAATAGGTGTTTTTTCTGGCCTTCTGAGCTTTGAATGAATAATGCTACCCTTAGTTTCCCCATTTTGAGCCTGAATGAACAACATGCTTTTCTTGGTACCCTGAAATGTTTTGTTAAATATGCTTATGAGGGACCTTCTAAAGTACTGTGCAAAAAGGGTTGGAAAATGTAGTTGAAAGTTTGGGATGATGAAAAGAAAAAAAAAATGAATCTGAAAAAAATTATTTCTCTTGAGTTGAAAATTCTCCCTTCTCCAAATAAAAGAAAAAAAAAATAAAAGGAAAAGAAAAGTATATGGAGAAGGGTATGACAAAAGAAAGTGAGAAATAAAAAGCAAAAATAAAAGGAAAGAATGGTGGAAAAGTAAACTGAAACCCAAAGAAAGGTATTTTAGAAGGTCGTGCCTTACAATGCTTGATTGTTTGTATAGCCTTTTGAAATTTCCTGTTCTTGAATTTCCCACCTGAAAATTGATCCCATGGCCCTATTGCAACCAAAGAATAAGACCTCTTGATTCTTAGATGTTTTCATTAATAAAGTAAAGATTTGGTTGATAGTCAAGCATATGGTAGGACTCATTCCTTGAGGAAAATGGAGCGAATTGTTATATATACTTGAACACTTGAGTGAGTGAGGCAAGAAAGAGAGCCAAGCAAATGAACAAGCTTGGGGTGAGCTTCAAATGAGATAGAGTGCCCGAATCAGTGAGAATGTGAGTCTAGGAAACCTAAGCCCCTAATTGGACTTGAATTGATTGTCTCTTGCTGAAATAATTGAATGCCTGTTACTTGGACCATTTTACTCGGGTTCTTAGTTCACTATCATTGCTCTGGTTATTTTCATATTTTGGCCTTGGTTTTTGCTTGAGGACAAGCAAAGTCTTAAGCTTGGGGTGATTTGATGAGTGTGATTTCACCTCATTTTCCATGTACATTTCTGCATGCAATTGCATATAGTTAGGCCATTTTAGTTGGATTTTGTTTAGTTTTTCCTTTGGAACGGATAAGGTGGTATTGTGTGTTGTTTTACAGGAATTTATGAGCAATTGCCCAAGATTTGGCCTTGATAAGGCTTGGATGAAGAGAGAGCCTGCAAAGAGAAGAAATTGAGCAAAGCAGAGTTTTGAATATTCGCCTCGCGAGACTGGTTCTCGCCACGCGACCCTGAAGCCTAGCTGATCAGCAACAGTCAGCCTGATGTTACCCTGAAGCCTCCCTAAGAGGTCTCTAATACTCAAAGAACTGACTGAGTATGAAGAGAAAGGGAGGAGGAGCGGTTCTGGCCGCAATAGCGTGGCTGATGTTACCAAAATAAGGTTAAAACGTAACCCTCGAATTCTGTGCTAAGAATATATAGGCCACACCTGAGCACGGTCGTTCTCCCCACTGAGCACGGTCGTGCTTAACTTAGCATCACCGAGACGTGGTCAGCACATTGAGCACAGGCATGCTCAACTTAAAATCAGAAACACGCTTCTGACTTTAAACACGGGCGTGCTCATCTACCAGAAAGGGACTTTTTAAGCTAAAGTCTCACCGAGCCCTTATCCAACAACTTAACTTAACAAAACCAACTTAAACAGCCAAACAAGCTTTAAAGAAAAACACTTATGAAAAACAGGGTGTTACAATTCCACCCCCTTATAAAAATTTCGTCCTTGAAATATCTACATACCTCAAGTGAGAAGGTGCGAGTATGCTTCCATCATCTTGCCCTCCAGCTCCCAGGTAGCACTTTCCTCAGTTGCCCCTTTCCAAACTAATTTGACCAAAGGAATCTCCTTGCCTCTTAGCTGCTTCACCCTCCTATCCTCGACTCGAATGGGTAACACCTCAAACGTCAAGTTCTCTTTCAACTGTATCACATCGGGTAATATCACATGACTAGGGTCATGTATATACTTTCTGAGTTGAGACACGTGAAAAACATTATGGAGGTTTGACAAGAATGGGGGTAAGGCAATTTGGTAGGTGACTTCGCCGACTCTTTTGAGGATCTGGTAAGGACCAATGAACCTCGGAGTAAGTTTCCTCGCCTTCGTCACTCTACCAGTTCTATAAAGAGAATGCATGACACTTCAATCATCAGGCTCTAAACTTAATCTCAGGAGATACCAACACCGTTTTATCATTAAGAAAGAAATAGTTGATCAGGCTCATACGCCCCGTTTGGCAAGTTGTCTCCGTCACCTCATGCGCTCGGATCAACATCATCACAAATCCCTTATAACGGCCATTCGGATGTATACCTCATCGAATACCACATCTTAAGCGGGTATTCGGATAACTCAAGCACGTCTGCTAAGGGGAAATGCATATGAATAAAAGACTTTTCATTATCGAGACTTTTCTCCGTGTTCACTCTTTTTCGTTGTCGAAGCCCAAGGCTAACGACTATTCACAATTTTCATAACTTGAAAATCAATAACACAGGACACGCAATCCGAGTGCTCAATCACAACACCTTAGACCGATGCCGCAGTCCGAGGTTGTGGTCGTAGAAACAATTATAATTTTATCCATGTTTTATTTCAACATGATAAGGACTCCTAGCCCATAACAACGAAAATCAGGACTCCTAGCCCATAATATCACGATCGGGACCCTTGGTCCATAATTCTTGACACGGATCCCAGATCACGTGCATACAACTGAATACTAGAGGCGACGTCTCGCGAACTAGTATTCTCTTTCACATGTGCTTACTTTTCGCTCAGTGAAAATCAAAAACCAAAACAAAACCTCGACCACTTATCCAAGTGACCGGAACGTTTATAAATCATTTAGGAGAAAATCTTTTCCTTTAAAAAGTCTTTTATAAAACATTTGGAAATTCGTTTGCTTTTGAAATCCTTGATGGAATAAAGTCAAATATTTTCAAAGGGTCTTTCCTTCATAAAACACACCGTTCGAAAAGGTTTTCTCTCGTACAAAACTTTTGATCATAAAAATGTAGTTTCCTTCAACTCAAAATCACTTCAACATTTTTCTAAAAACCAAGATCTTATTCTTCTGAGGTAAGCACTTTAAACAAGGAACTTTTATAATTGATCCCAAAACTTTCAAAGTTCTATTCAAGGCTTATTAAGGCTTTTAATCCTTATAGTCATTGGGCACAGACTCAAGTCCGGCTTCGCAAACTTCAATCAACAGTAATATATTCACAACAATAATAATATTACAGCTAATGGCAGTTCATCACATATATATAATTCATAACCCTTTTAAAGCAAGTAATAACCACAATAGTTCAAGTAAACAAGTTATTCAAGTATTGGCTCAATATCACGATAATATTCACCACACTCAATTAAACACATACACACATGCATATAGTTATTGAATATCCCTAGGCAAACTCCCCTTACCGTTGAAGACAAGTAAAGGATCCTCATCTTAATGCTCACGTTAGCTCCATGAGTGTAACTATCTACTCCATCAAGCAAGTATAGCCGTGTTCAACACCACGGAGACACAAACCAAGCATGATAACAACAAACAAATTCACCAATTCAATTTTTCATCCTCAAAACATATAATCAAAAGAAACCATACATTTAATTCAGTAAATATAATCGATTTGGGTAAAAAGGATCCATAGTTAAACTTGGGGAACATTTGATTTGGTTTGAGAAACATGAAATTGAACTTGGAAATCTCAAATTAAAGGTCCTAATTTGAATAAAACATAGTTAATTTCATAGAAACAAAATTGATTTCAAATAAAATCAAATTGGGGTTTAGGGTTCAAAGAGCAATTTGGGGAAATTTTGATTTAAATAGAGAATCATAAAATTAACCTTAGAAACCATTAATTACAAGTCCCAATTGCATTAGAACCGAACCAATTTCATGATTAAAGTTAGATGAAAAGTTAGGGTTTCAAAATCTTTTTGGGATTTTTGAATCTAAGCAAAATAGATGAGGTTTTCACTTACCCAAGGAAGAAGAAGATGTCATGGTGGTGACTAGGGTGGTGATCGGCGATAGTGGCGGCTCCAGCATGGTGGAGGCCGCGATTTCCATGACGATGTGTTGTGGCGGCGACGACGCTTCATCAACGACTGGACGGTGGCTAGACGCAAAGCTTCGTTCCTGTGGTGGTAATGAGGCGCACAGCGAGGAGCACGAACCAAACTCGTGCGAGACTCGAGGCGTGACGGTCTCCTCACAACGGCGAGCGACCGACGGTGGTGTAGGACCGGCGGCACTCGTCTGGACAGTTGAGAGAAGGAGGTTTTTGTGGTTTGGAGGAGGAAGAAGAAGTGGGGAATAAGAAGAAAGAAAGAAGGGAAAGAAGAAGAAAAAGAAAGAAAAGAGAGGGGGGGTTACGGGTCTGATGAGGGAAATGAGAGAGAATTTTAGTTTTTTTTTGTATTAGTAGGTACAAAATGAGAGATAAATGTTAAGCCTAAAAATAAACATGTTTTTAGTTTTTGAATCTAAAAATAAATATTGATAAATATATGATTTCGAAATTCAAATTAGAGTAAATATTAATAGTTGAACTGATCAACTAAGAAAATACTCCGTCCAAAATTTAATCTCCGATTAATGTCAAACCAGTTTATTTTCAAATCTAAAATTAAATAGAATGAAAATATGAAAAATTCTTTTCTCTTAATCATTTTATTTAAAGCATTTTTCTGTACTGGTAATAATAGTGATAATAACGTAAATTATTGTCTAATAAGCGTGCATCTACTGAAATAAGTCAGTGCTAACGCACCCAATAAAATAATTTGAAGAGAGTAATTTAATCACTCAAACTAAACCACATAACAAAATAAATATAAACACCCAAATAAAATAATTAATCATGTGTAAAAACTAGGGTGTTACATTACTACCACTCTTAAAAAAATTTCGTCCTCGAAATTTCGTAGATCAAAACTAAATAGGATTTTATAATCACACTTTGACCCTTAAATCTTATCTTGTATTCTCGTCGCTTCATTCCTTTCATCTATAACTCTATAACATGATCGATTCTTATGACATTCTATTTATCCTTTAACTACTTCTGAGCCTGAGTTGCACATGATAAACTTTGTGCCAAGAAACTAAGAAATTCAATCTTCTTATTGAAATTGAATCTTACCGCATCCAACATAGTCCGTTCCCTTCTTAATTCCTCCAGAATCTATTTCCTTCTTCACTCTCATATCCTTAATTTGCCTCCCATTTTCAATTTGGTTCTCAAGCCCCGTTAATATCCCTAGTTTAAGAAATTTCACATACACATCTACCCTATTGCCCAAGGAAAATTCACAACCCCTAACAATTCCCCCATCTAAAGACATAGCTCTATCACTTATGCAAGGAAGTGCGTGTATCATATCTGCCCTTATCTTATATATTTGTAGTCGAGAAGAGAGATTATAAAGCAACGTTTCTCTGAGGTCATAACCCCTAGGAGTTGCACCAAAACAAAGCCAAGAAATCCAGGTGGACACTCCCCAATGGCAATCTTGGATTTAAAATGTCCAGTTTCCACTGTGGATCATCAACCAAATATTTACCAGAATAAGACCTCAAAGATTAGAAACATTTCGCCATAGCTTATCACACTCAAAAGACATAAATAAAACTTAATCACTTCTTGCCTCAAAATGAGTCCACTAGCAAAACTTCTTCAACACCTTATCCTCACGACGTACATCAAGTTGAACATTAACTCTAACACATATATCAAATTTCAACCCAAAGCTCACAATTGTAGTCTCAGTTTCCTTTGGACTTATTCCACCACTCCAAATTTCATCACGGTCAGACCTTTCAAACTCTAAAACGGAGCTCGCAACCTCTTCTCACAACTTAGTTTCTCAAGAACTCCTCTTTACTATTTCCGTTCAGCTTAAGGAAAACTACTATAGATATTTTTCCGTAAATTCCTTTAATGATATATCTGGCTCGATCATGATAAGGTCCATTTTAATAACCTCGCTCAATGATGTTGAACTTAAGGGTTCTCGTAGTACCATTCACATCAACACCTCAACAAAATTCTTATCACCTCCTATTTATTCTGCTATAGGGATAACGATACTTAGGTACTATATTTACTCTCAGCTAACCTCACATATTAAGAATTAGATCACTTCTTATTTGTCCATCGAACTCAGGGTGATAAGCTGAACTTGACTTCAACTTGGTTCTTAACGCCCGATGTATACTTCACCAGTCGATCCACGATCACTTGAATTCAAACAAGACTCATGTAGGCCTCCAGCAAACTCATAACAAAGATTCATGGTGATGCCAATATCTTAACAAGGAAGGTCTCAAATGTTAAACTACCCCATCTTCATTGTACTCTACTAACTCTGACATCTTGATGTGGAGATACCCAACTCATGACTGATGAGATAGGTCACACATCGACGATATTTGGAGAATACGTAGAACTAAGATGATCAACGACGACAAGTACATTCGAACCGCAATAAGACATGACCTTGGTGATCATAAAAGAATTTCTCAAGAAAAGAAATTTTTCTTGATTTCACTTTCACATAAGCATAGAAAAGAATTTTATTAATTTAAAAGATACAGCAACATCCAGTATGGAAAAAGATCCTTCCATCAAGTTCGTGGGTGTAAAAATGCATGATCAATAAACATTTACAAACATGAATCTAATAAAGTTCATTCTTCCACAAGAATCTTACAACGGATTTAAGGAATCAAAGGGTGAATAATTTATAATCCAAAGAGGATTAATTCCTATTCTTAGTACAAAGAATTTACAAAATGATGACTTTCACCTCTACCAAAAATAGAAGCGACGAAACTAAGTTTCACCAAGAAACTTCTGCTATCACGAAATTATCTGTGTTATAACTCAAGAAATAGTCATAACCACTTCTCTCAACAAAATGTGAAAGTATCCAGATCAATGGATTCCGTTAAATCAATTCACTCAAATTTCTAATACATCGAGGATTATTTAGAAGTGAGTACGACTTCTCACAAACAAAGAAATGAATAAGTGGAAATTTATGAATTAGCATAACTAATTCATGAGTCCTGACAGATTTCAAATTAAAATCAAAAAATTTGTCTCACGTTAGCTCCAAGAGTGTAACTATCTACTCCATCAAGCAAGTATAGCCGTGTTCAACACCACGGAGACACAAACCAAGCATGATAACAACAAACAAATTCACCAATTCAATTTTTCATCCTCAAAACATATAATCAAAAGAAACCATACATTTAATTCAGTAAATAGAATCGATTTGGGTAAAAAGGATCCATAATTAAAATTGGGGAACATTTGATTTGGTTTGAGAAACATGAAATTGAACTTGGAAATCTCAATTTAAAGGTCCTAATTTGAATAAAACATAGTTAATTTCATAGAAACATAATCGATTTCAAATAAAATCAAATTGGGGTTTAGGGTTCAAAGAGCAATTTGGGGAAATTTTGATTTAAATAGAGAATCATAAAATTAACCTTAGAAACCATTAATTACAAGTCCCAATTGCACTAAAACTGAACCAATTTCATAATTAAAGTAAGATGAAAAGTTAGGGTTTCAAAATCTATTTGGGGATTTTTTAATCTAAGCAAAATAGATGAGGTTTTCACTTACCTAAGGAAGAAGAAGATGTCACGGTGATGACTAGGGTGTTGACCGGTGATAGTGACGGCTCTGGCGTGGTGGAGACTGCGACTTCCAAGACAACGAGTTGGGGCGGCGACGGCGCTTCATCAACGAATGGATGGTGGCTAGACGCAAAGCTTTGTTCCTGTGCTGGTAATGCGGCACACAGCGAGGAGCACGAACCAAACACGTGCGAGACTCGAGGCGTGACGGTCTCCTCACAACGGCGAGCGGCCGACGGTGGTGTAGGACGGGCGGCACTCGTCTGGAAAGTTGAGAGAAGGAGGTTTTTGTGGTTTGGAGGAGGAAGAAGAAGTGGGGAAGAAGAGAGAAAGAAGCGAAAGAATAAGAAAAAGAAAGAAAAGAGAGGGGGGTTACGGGTCTAACGAGGGAAATGAGAGAGAATTTTAGTTTTTTTGATTTAGTAGGTACAAAATGAGTGATAAATGTTAAGACTAAAAATAAACATGTTTTTAGTTTTTGAATCTAAAAATAAAGATTGATAAATATATGATTTCGAAATTCAAATTAGAGTAAAGATTAATAGTTGAACTGATCAACTAAGAAAATACTCGGTCCAAAATTTAATCCCCGATTAATGTCGAACCAGTTTATTTTCAAATCTAAAATTAAATAGAATGAAAATATGAAAATTCTTTTCTATTAATCATATTATTTAAAACATTTTTCTATACTGGTAATAATAGTGACAATAACGTAAATTATTGTCTAGTAAACATGCATTCACTGAAATAAGTCAGTGCTAATGCACTCAATAAAATAATTTGAAGAGAGTAATTTAATCACTCAGACTAAACCACATAACAAAATAAACATAAACACCCAAATAAAATAATTAATCATGTGTGAAAACTAGGGTGTTACATTACTACCCCTCTTAAAAAAATTTCGTCCTCGAAATTACGTAGCTCAAAACTAAATAGGATTTTTTAATCACACTTTGACCCTAAAATCTTACCTTGTATTCTCGTTGCTTTATTCCTTTAATCTATAACTCTATAACCGGATCGATTCTTATGACATTCTATTTATCCTTTAACTACATCTGAGCCTGAGTTGCACATGATAAACTTTGCCCCAAGAAACTAAGAAATTCAATTTTCTTATTGAAATTGAATCTTACCACATCCAACATAGTCCGTTCCCTTCTTAATTCCCCCAGAATCTATTTCCTTCTTCGGTTTCATATCCTTAATTTGCCTCCCATTTTCAATTTGGTTCTCAAGCCCCGTTAATATCCCTGGTTTAAGAAATTTCTCATGCACATCTACCCTATTGCCCAAGGAAAATACACAACCCCTAACAATTCCTCCATCTAAAGACATAGCTCTATCACTTATGCAAGGAAGTGCGTGTATCATATCAGCCCTTATCTTATATATTTGCAACCGAGAAGAGAGATTATAAAGCAAAGTTTCTCTGAGGTCATAACCCCTAGGAGTTGCACCAAAACAAAGCCAAGAAATCCATGTGGACACTCCCCAATGGCAATCTTGGATTTAAAATGTCCAGTTTCCACTGTGGATCATCAACCAAATATTTACCAGAATAAGACCTCAAAGATTAGAAACATTTCGCCATAGCTTATCACACTCGAAAGACATAATCAAAACTTAATCACTTCTTGCCTCAAAATTAGCCGCTAGCAAAATTTCTTCAACACCTTATCCTCACGATAGACATCAAGTTCAACATTAACTCTACCACATATATCAACTTTCAACCCAAAGCACACAATTGTAGTCTCAGTTTCCTTTGGACTTATTCCACCACTCCAAATTTCATCACGGTCAGACCTTTCAAACTCTAAAACGGAGCTCCCAACCTCTTCTCACGACTTAGTTTCTCAAGAACTCCTCTTTACTATTTCCGTTCAGCTTAAGGAAAACTACTATAGATATTTTTCTGTATATTCCTTTAATGATATATCTGCCTAATCATGATAAGGTCCACTTTAATAATCTCGCTCAATGATGTTGACCTTAAGGGTTCTCATAGTACCATTCACATCAACACCTAAACAAAATTCTTATCACCTCCTATTTATTCTGCTATAGGGATAACGATACTTAGGTACTATATTTACTCTCAGCTAACCTCACCTTTTAAGAATTAGATCACTTCTTATTTGTCCATCGAACTCAGGGTGATAAGCTGAACTTGACTTCAACTTGGTTCTTAACGCCCGATGTAGACTTCACAAGTCGATCCATGATCACTTGAATTCAAGCAAGACTCATGTAGGCCTCCAGCAAACTCATAACAAAGATTCATGGCGATGCCAATATCTTAACAAGGAAGGTCTCAATTGTTAAACTATCCCATCTTCACTGTACTCTACTAACTCTGACATCTTGATGTGGAGATACCCAACTCATGACTGATGAGATAGGTCACACATCGACGACATTTGGAGAATACGTAGAACTAAGATGATCAACGACGACAAGTACATTCGAACCGCAATAAGACATGACCTTGGTGATCATAAAAGAATTTCTCAAGAAAAGAAATTTTTCTTGATTTCACTTTCACATAACCATAGAAAAGAATTTCATTAATTTAAAAGATACAGGAACATCCAATATGGAAAAAGATCCTTCCATCAAGTTCGTGGGTGTAAAAATGCATGATCAATACACATTTACAAACATGAATCTAATAAAGTTCATTCTTCCACAAGAATCTTCCAGCGGATTTAAGGAATCAAAGGGTGAATAATTTCTAATCGAAAGAGGATTAATTCTTATTCTAAGTAAAAAGAATTTACAAAATGATGACTTTCACCTCTACCAAAAATAGAAGTGACGAAACTAAGTTTCATCAAGAAACTTTTGCTATCACGAAATTATCTGTGTTATAACTCAAGAAATAGTCATAACCACTTCTCTCAACAAAATGTGAAAGTATCCAGACCAATGGATTCCGTTAAATCAATTCACCCAAATTTCTAATACATCAAGGATTATTTAGAAGTGAGTACGACTTTTCACAAACAAAGAAATGAATAACTGGAAATTTATGAATTAGCATAACTAATTCAAGAGTCCTGACAGATTTCAAATTAAAATCGGAAAATTTGTCTGACACATACAAACTTCACCGTTGTGATTATCTAATACAATCATAGGATTTGAGAAATAAATGTCAAAGGACAAATACAAGATGATCAAAGGGTACAGTGGAGAGTTCCTTAATCACGAGACACTCACCCAAGATCGAAAATCCACTCGATTCGTCTTGGTTCCAACCAACATACAAGTCTTTCTAGCCATGCTTAGTATGACCACCATGAATTGGGTACGATCCCGGACAACTTAATCAATCGATCAAACATACAAAGGGTTGATCTTTCTTCATAAACTGAGTTAACGACGTAAAATCTTAGATAGGTCATCACTCCAACCTGGTAATAACTCGTCTTCAAGTCGATCTTTGAGTAGACGACAACTCCTCGCAATTGATTTACCAAATAAACTACGCAAGTCAGAGAATACTTGTTCATAATTCGTCCTTTTACTTAGTTGTTAGAAATCCACACGGTGACACGAACCCTCACACAACTTTGGTGCTTCACAAGGAAAACACTCGATATAACAAACGGTTTAGACCACCGATCTTCTAGTTGAATCGAGTCGTCCAACGCGTTTTAACTTTGTAGGCAACATCCTACACAAAGCGACAAAGATCTGACCGTATCCAGAAACTATATCAATCTAAAATCAATGTCCTTTGCTTACCATAAACCTAGAATATTTCCAGGGAACACTCCCGAAAAAACTCTTTACACAAGCACCTTGTTTCGAATGTCTGACACGATTCGCAAGGATAATCGAATGTCATATCCGAACCCAAGTAACATTCAAGATCTACGGTCTCTTAGGACATAAAACCCTTGGAAAACCATCAAGAAAACATATAGTTGTGCGTCAACACACATTGCTCCAACAAGAAACAATTCAAACAACAACCAACCAGAGATCACACAACAAAATCTTAACAGACGTATTCCCCAAAGATCCCGAAAGACTCGACCAGCTCTGATACCACTTTGTAACACCCTCCTTGAGCATTACTTTGTAAACACATGCGGAAATAAATAAAAAGAGATAATTTACTGGTTGCTTTCGGAAAATAATTTATATAAGTGCGTAAGCGTCTGAAATTGGGTATAAATATTTTTCACGACTCCAAACCTAAGCCTTGATCGACACACATGCTTACTATCCTAGCCTGGCAAGCCTATTTAATTTAAAGATATACTTGAATAAAAGTTAGTATTTTTACAAAAATTTCGACAGAGTCTCCTTTGTATTTCGGACATCCCAGGTAAAAGAACACCTGCTAAAATAATTACATTTTCATTCCAGAATTCTAGTTACACCAAATACAACCAGGCAGTAATATGCTAAAAATAGTTATATCAATAAGCTATACATGACCAAAAGGAAAAGCTTAGGTTTTCTTTCAAAAGAGATGCTCTCTGAGCCATAAACATTCCATTTTAAAATAGAGACTCTCTGAGCCATACTCATACATACTTATCAAAAATCTAAGTCTCAAACCCTAAACTGGTCGTTCTAAAAGTTATTCCTGAGGAAAACACACATGATCATTCCAAAATCAAATACTTCATCAAACAACCAGATCTAAGTCTCTGAGTGACTTAGGAAGACTCCTTTGCACCATCTGTACTAAAGTACCCAGGGTACAATAGCGAACCAGAAGAAACCTGATATATCTGTAAGGGTGAGATACCGACAAATGGATATATCATACAACAACCATATACACGATACATACATGACCTCAGCACATTAACATTTAATTATTATTTTGAGAAAAAAATGACAAGTGTTATATATATCAGTGGGTCTCATACCCGAGCAATCAGTTTTATAAAGAGAATGCATGACACTTCAATAATTAGGCTCTAAACTTAATCTCATGAGATACCAACACCATTTTATCATTAAGAAAGAAAGAGTTGATCAGGCTCATACGCCCCGTTTGGCAGGTTGTCTCTGTCACCTCATGCGCCCGGATCAACATCATCACTAATCCATTATAACGACCGTTCGGATGGATACCTCATCGAATACCAAATCTTAAGCGGGTATTCGGATAACTCAAGCACGTCTGCTAGGGGGAAATGCATATGAATAAAAAAAAATTCGTTATCGAGACTTTTCTTTGTGTTCATTCTTTTCCATTGTCGAAGCCCAAAGCAAATGACTATTCACAATTTTCATTACTTGGAAATCAATAACACAGGACACGCAGTCCGAGTGCTCAATCACAACACCTTAGACTGATGCCGCAGTCTGAGGTTGTGGTCGTAGAAACAATTATAATTTTATATATCCATGTTTTATTTCAACATGATAAGGACTCCTAGCCCATAACAACATAATTAGCACACACAGTCCTCGAATCCAAAATCAGGACTCCTAGCCCATAATATCACGATTGGGACCCTTGGTCCATAATTCTTGACACGGATCCCAGATCACGTGCATACAACTGAATACTAGAGGCGACGTCTCGTGAACTAGTATTCTCTTTCACACGTGCTTACTTTTCGCTCAGTGAAAATCAAAAACCAAAACAAAACCTCGGCCACTTATCCAAGTAACCAGAACGTTTCTAAATCATTTAGGAGAAAATCTTTTCCTTTACAAAGTCTTTTATAAAACATTTGGAAATTCGTTTGCTTTTGAAATCCTTGATAGAATAAAGTCAAATATTTTCAAAGGGTCTTTCCTTCATAAAACACACCGTTCGAAAAGGTTTTCTCTCGTACAAAACTTTTGATCATAAAAAAGTAGTTTCCTTCAACTCAAAATCACTTCAACATTTTTCTAAAAACCAAGATCTTATTCTTCTGAGGTAAGCACTTTAAACAAGGAACTTTTATAATTGAGACCGAAACTTTCGAAGTTCTATTCAAGGCTTATTAAGGCTTTTAATCCTTATAGCCATTAGGTACAGACTCAAGTCCGACTTCGCAAACTTCAATCAACAGTAATATATTCACAACAATAATAATATTACAGCTAATGACAGTTCATCACATATATATAATTCATAACCCTTTTAAAGCAAGTAATGTTCAACTCCAAGTAATAACCACAATAGTTCAAGTAAACAAGTTATTCAAGTATTGGCTCAATATCACGATAATATTCACCACACTCAATTAAACACATACACACATGCATATAGTTATTGAATATCCCTAGGCAAACTCCCCTTACCGTTGAATACAAGTAAAGGATCCTCATATTAATGCTCACGTTAGCTCCAAGAGTGTAACTATCTACTCCATCAAGCAAGTATAGCCGTGTTCAACACCACGGAGACACAAACCAAGCATGATAACAACAAACAAATTCACCAATTCAAATTTTCATCCTCAAAACACATAATCAAAAGAAACCATACATTTAATTCAGTAAATAGAATCGATTTCTCAATAATATCGATTTGGGTAAAAAGGATCCATAATTAAAATTGGGGAACATTTGATTTGGTTTGAGAAACATGAAATTGAACCTGGAAATATCAAATTAAAGGTCCTAATTTGAATAAAACATAGTTAATTTCATAGAAACATAATCGATTTCAAATAAAATCAAATTGGGGTTTAGGGTTCAAAGAGCAATTTGGGGAAATTTTGATTTAAATAGAGAATCATAAAATTAACCTTAGAAACCATTAATTACAAGTCCCAATTGCACTAAGACTGAACTAATTTCATGATTAAAGTAAGATGAAAAGTTAGGGTTTCAAAATCTATTTGGGGATTTTTGAATCTTAGAAAAATAGACGAGGTTTTCACTTACCCAAGGAAGAAGAAGATGTCATGGTGGTGACTAGGGTGGTGACCGGCGATAGTGGCGGCTTCGACGTGGTGGAGGTCGTGATTTCCACGACGACGAGTTGCGGCGGCGATGGCGCTTCATCAACGACTGGACGATGGCTAGACGCAAAGCTTCGTTCCTGTGGTGGTAACGAGGCGCACAGCTAGGAGCACGAACCAAATGCGTGCGAGACTCGAGGTGCGACGGTCTCCTCAGAACGGCTAGCGGCCGACGAGGTGTAGGATGGGCGGCGCTCATCTGGACAGTTGAGAGAAGGAGGTTTTTGTGGTTTGCAGGAGGAAGAAGAAGTGGGGAAGAAGAAGAGAGAAAGAAGGGAAAGAAGAAGAAAAACAAAGAAAAGAGAGGGGGGTTACGGGTCTGATGAGGGAAAGGAGAGAGAATTTTAGTTTTTTTTGTATTAGTGGGTACAAAATGAGTGATAAATGTTACGCCTAAAAATAAACATGTTTTTAGTTTTTGAATCTAAAAATAAAGATTGATAAATATATTATTTCGAAATTCAAATAAGAGTAAAGATTAATAGTTGAACTGATCAACTTAGAAAATACTCGGTAGAAAATTTAATCTCCGATTAATGTCGAACCAGTTTATTTTCAAATCTAAATTTAAATAGAATGAAAATATGAAAATTCTTTTCTCTTAAACATATTATTTAAAGCATTTTTGTGTACTGGCAATAATAGTGACAATAACGTAAATTATTGTCTAGTAAGCGTGCATTCACTGAAATAAGTCAGTGCTAGCGCACCCAATAAGATAATTTGAAGAGAGTAATTTAATTACTCAAACTAAACCACATAACAAAATAAACATAAACACCCAAATAAAATAATTAATCATGTGTAAAAACTAGGGTGTTATAATACACACCAGAATGAGAGGGATCCTGAGACCGTGTAGGTATGGGACTATACAATTGAGGATGACTTATATGAATTGATTGGTACTACCTATACAAACAAGATGCATATTCTTTTCGAGAGCCAATCACTTAAGAACTCCACAGTTAAGGGTGCTTGACTTGGAACAATTTTGGGATGGGTGACCTCCTGGGAAGTTTTCCCAGGAAGCGTGTGAGTGAGGACAAAGCACACTGAAAAGACCCGTGTTGGTTTGTGGGGACAGTCGCCAACCCAAAAAGTAGCCAGGGTTGTTACAAATGGTATCAGAGCGGCACCTCTCCCAGTACGGTGTGGTTCGGGGATGAACCAGGCAGAAGCTGGTGGGCATGTGGGTGCTGACGAGGGTGGGGAGTGGTCACCGGTGCAAAGAGAGCACAAATAAGGAGCGGCTCCTGGCAGGCTTCTAGGCGGAGGGACACATGAATAAACCGATTACACACCAGAATGAGAGGGATCCTGAGACTGTGTAGGCATGGGACTATACAATTGGGGATGACTTATATGAATTGATTGGTACTGCCTATACAAACAAGATGCATCTTCTTTTCGGTAGCCCATCACTTAAGAACTCCACAGTTAAGTGTGCTTGACTTAGATCAATTCTGGGATGGGTGACCTCCTGGGAAGTTTTCCCAGGAAGCATGTGAGTGAGGAGCGTGCTTGACTTGGAGCAATTCTGGGATGGGTGACCTCTTGGGAAACTTCCCAGGAAGCGTGTGAGTGAGGAGCGTGCTTGACTTGGAGCAATTCTGGGATGGGTGACCTGCTGGGAAGTTTTCCCAGGAAGCGTGTGAGTAAGGACAAAGCACGTTGAAAAGACCCATGTTGGTTTGTGGGGATGTTATAAAGTAGCCAGGGATGTTACACTTGTTGGTTGCGTTTATGACATCTGGCTACTGTCTTGGATGATGTGGATGTCACATTGCTTATGTTAGACAAAAATAGCATTACTAATACATATAACTTTCATTGATGAAAATTACATTAATGCTCACAACTGTTTACAAACACAACTTACTTCATCAAACTAAACACAACATACATTACATAAAACCCTCCCAAACCAACCTTACATTACAATCTTTCACCTAATGGACCTTTTCACTGCATATGGATTTGAATGGACAAGTTTCCATAACATTAAACCAAGGAAAACACAAGCCAACAAAAACAAATAACAAACAATTACTGCAATTTTCATCCATTTTCTTGTTTTCTCCAGAGATTGCTGCAAAAATAGTATCCTCCTCTTCTTTCTCAAAAATTGGAAGCCCTTCTCACACTGAACACTCGGATCATACCATTCAAAGAAGTTGCAGTAAGCATCTGGGTCATTCCTCTGCAAAATAGAATGGAAAATTCAAAAAAGGATGGAAAAATTGGAAACAACCATGAATGAGTAGAAAACGCTTACATTGTAGAACCTACAGCCCCATAATTTCTTTCCATAGTTCTTTGCAGTCCTAGATGTGCGCACAACATAGCGGACCTCGCAATAGCAGTTGGATGCCCAGGAACCAAGCATGCTATTGGATATGGTGGACGAACCAGACTTCAAATTGCAAGATTCATTGCGATCTCTCGTGAATGAAGCCATTATTGCAGAGGAATATAAGGATTTGGAAGGAAATGGGTGAACCCTAACCCTAGGTCACCATTTAATAGCAAGAAGAAGACCCAAATTTCCCCAACGGTTAGAATTACCACGCAGACATGTCCAGATGTGCACTTAACATCTAGCTCAGCAAGTCAGTAACGGTGTTTGATGGAATTTGACGTTTGGACTAGCGTTGTCAATGGTAGAAAACTTAAGTGGCTAATTTGTCACAAAAAAACTTAAGGGACCAATCTGAATAAAATAAATAACTTAAGGGAGCAAAAGTGCAAATTTTCCTAATTATAATTATATATCAATTTTTAAGAATAAAATTAATGTAAAAGTTTTAAACCTAAGGTTCATTAGCGTTATTCCTTTCCGAACTTACAAGTTCACGAATATATTATTTTGGATGTTTAAGGTGACATTTACTTGTTTTAGACATTTTGGATGTTTTTATTTAGTTTATTTATTTATTTTATAGAAAGATGTTTTTATTTATTTTAATACTTTGGTTTTTAATGTTTCATCAGTAGATTTGAAAGATCTTTGGATGATTTTTTAATTGAGTTATAATGTTCTTTATGTTATTTATTTCTTTTTCTTAGTTAAAGTATGGGTAACGGGTGTGGGGACTTAGGTACCCACTACGGGTATTTTTTTTCAAACGCGGATATGGGGACGGGTACTATAGTACCCTACCCAGACCCTACCCATTACCATCCCTATTGTTTTTTATCTTCTCTTTCATCTGACCAGTTAAATCAATTTAAAGTGGAGTGATTTATGTTAAAATATTTTTATTTTGAAAGTAAGTTTGATGTAAAATTTAGTGTAAATTTTTCAACTAATGCAAAAACTACTTTTTGTAGCTTCTAGTCAAAATCGCTTCTGAAGGCATAATCAATTTTATCTGACAATAACCAAACGTTTTATTTTTTATTAAAAAAATCAATCACATTTGACTGGGCGCATAATCAACTGTGAAGATTTTTAACGTGAAGCCAACACACATTAAGTAGCAAATCCATTCTTTATACAGTGATATGGCGTGCAACTATGCTTAAACAAAAAAAAAAAACATAAGCTAAAAAAATTAGAGAAAATTTGAGGTGACTTGTGAAACTTTGGCGAACTTTTTAGAAGGCAAAATAAAATGTGCTAAGCAAAACCCATCACCCACTACCAACGGAGGTTGGCACATGTGGTGGTGGACTTGTGTCCCTTAACCAAGTGGTTGGGGTTTGAATCCCAACTCTTGCGTATGTAGCAGATTTCCGCTGGGAGGGGGTTTCCTGCCTTCAGGTGTCATTCATTCCTCCGTAGGAGATTAGTCCCGCTTCCGGCGGGGGATACTCCTGGTTAATGACCCAAAAAAAAAACCCCATCACCCACTACAAAAAAAAAAACCTGTTAGCTAAACATGCTAAACAAGATAGCGACCGAATCAGGGGGTAGCAGAAACATTGGCGACCAAATTTATATTTCGGTCGTAAAATAGAGACCGAATTTTCGGTCGCTAAATTATATAATTCGATCGCAGCTGAGTTGGTCGCATGATCAGGGTAACCGAATTTGGTGACTGATATTCGGTCGCTAATGTTGGTTATAGTAATCATGTTAGCGACCGATAATTCGGTTGCTAAACATGAAATAATTTAATAAATTTATTTAACTTTTTATGTAATTAAAGCTTAGCGACCGTTTTGGGGGTGGTCATTTCAGTCGTTAATGCTAATTTATTTTATTTTGAAAATTTATTTTAAAAATTAAAAATTAATTTTTTTACTTAATATTCTTCAATTTACTACTGCAACTCACCAATATAAAAATAATTAGAGTATCATATAAATAAATAAAAAATGTCATACAATAAAGTGACTGTAAATCCATAAAATGAAAAAAATACAAATGAAAATCATTAGTCATGCGGAGGCGGACGTGTAGGCGACCAACCGTCCGTGTCGTCGACGTCTGTCATCTCTTCGTCCTCTGGAGCATCATCATAAGTAGCAGGAGGCGACGGAACTGGAGGAGCGACAGCATGCGGCACAACTGCTGGAGCATCACCCTGAGCAACAGGGGGACTAGATCCTCATCTGCTCCAACACCAACCGCAATGTCTGGCCCTGCTCGATGCTCGTCTGTATCAGCTGCTGGTGTGCCCGAGTCAAGTGTGCAATCTGCTTCGCCATAATCCGCTCTCTCTCCCTCTTCTCCTGAAGCTCCGCGTTCAACTGCGTGATGGTGTCCTGCATCTGGTTGAACTGCTCCGGAGGGACGGTATCCGCGTAGGAAGGAGCAGGCGTGCCGGACGATGAAGCGATAAACTCGTTGCCCAAGTGTCAGAGGCCATACACGTGCCCCTTCTTGTTCCTTCCCCCGACGACCTCCAAATATATGGTATTGTCATCGACGGAGACAGGAGAGCGGGGACCCTCACCAGTCAAGGCCTCATCCTGTGACTGTGAGGCACGTGATATGGCATCGTCCTTCTTCTCGTTAAATCCAACCTGCAAAGTATAGTTGAAGATATAATTAGTAACGGTTATAAACAACATTAACAAATTAATAATAATAAATTACTAGTATATAATAAAATGTTTTTTACTTACAGCATAGTTACGAGCCTTGTCGTTGACCCATTCCCCTGACTTCAGCTTCTTCGTCCTCTCCACCAACTCCATAGCAATGGGGAGTCGTTGTTTGTGCTTTTTGCATAAAAATAAATAGTTAAATTCATAAGGATATTAAAAAAAAAAAATGAAAACTGATTAAATAGTACGCTAAAATAATCGAGTTTAAAGTAGTACCAACTCGTCAAAGTGAGCGGCGACTGATTTAGAGCCGCTGGTGTAGGTACATGCACCACCATCAAAAGCTCGATTACACCGAGTTGTGGCATGCTTCTCCTAAAACTCCTCAGTATCCCAGTACTATTCCAGCCTCCTCCTGATCTCAGGATCCAATCATTTCCCCTTATCCTTACCCTTCCTCTGTAACAGCCCGATTTTCGGATACGTTGTATTAACGGTAAAGACATATTTATTTATATTTTTATCTGAGACCTAGGAAATGATTTTGGAGGAAACAAAATCATATCTAGAACCTACTCTATGGTAGGAATCCCTTGTTAAAATTTGGGTTTAAAACTCAGACGGAAACCGATCTGCGTTTTTAACTGACAGTATAATTTTATACCGGCAGAAAACCCTAATTTGACCCGAAACTGAAATTTTTAGATTTTTTATATTTTTTCCGTGAGGAATTCTACTTTCCAAATTTCTGATCAGAAATAAAATATTATGTTAATACGGACGAATTTTGGTAAAAGTTCGGACGGAAAACGGTTAGTGTTTTCAGTGACAATAAGATTTTAATGATCAGAAAACCTAATTTTGATTCGTGAATTAAATGGTTTATGTTTAAATCATATTTCCAACGAGTTTGATTATTTTGAAAATTTTCGATCGAAAAACAGACAAAAACCCTAATCGAGAAACCGACGAAGTCGAAAATGGAACTGCAGAGATCCGTCAAGAGATCGTGACAACGAGTCATACATGATGACTCATGGAGGATGAGTCATCAAGCATTTATGAGCATTAAATTCTAGTAATCATGACTTTTAGGTAAAATGACCAAAATACCCCCAAGCTTTCGCGGTTATTAACAGACACATCTATGCACTCTTAACTACTCATTTTACATGGTTGTAAACCTCCCACATCTCCTCAATTTCGTGCAGCCATATATACTAAACCATACCTATTTCATTTTGCTTTCGTTTCATCATTTTCCTCTCAAAAACCGAAATCGGGTAAATGATGAAGCTCCGTACGGGATTTTTGGGAACCGCTAATGGATAGGATTAATGAGTCATGGATGACTCATTAGATGTGGCCCAAAATCAGCCACACCTACATTAATTGTGAGCCACATACTTTTTAACCCTAGTTAGTAACATAACCCTAGTTAAGTTAACTATTAACTATGGTTAAGCTTATATTAATTAAATATTCACAAAACCCATTAAACCAGTTCCTTATAACCAAACAAAGACTAAATATAGCCTATAAATACTCCTCAAAACCGTGGCCTCCCTCCCCCTTCACTCACTTCTTCATCTCTTCCATTTCTTCTTCACTTTTTCTTCAAAAACTTCATTGTTGTTCTTGTACAACTTGATCATTCTTTCACTTTCTTTTATTATCTAGAGGTAAACCCTCACTTCTACGATCTTAGTATCTTCCTCGTCTCCTTAACTCTTTTTATCAACCACTACTTCGGATTAGAGGAGAAGAATTGAGATAGAAATCTCAATAGTTGCAAGAAGCCTTTGTTGGAAGCTTTGAAACCAAGTTGGAGCAGTCGCAATGAGGAAGTCACCAAACACTCTTCAACCGTTGGATCTTTCCCAAATTTTACAAGAAGGTTCCAGACTTGCGTTTAGTCATTCAACTGTCAGAATTTGGAACAAACCTCCAGAGTATGATCCATGAAGCTCGGACAGTAGGCCTAGGAGGTGAGAAACTCAACCCAGATACCATCTAAGCTGTCACCAACTAATTGCGATCTGAGATCTTTTAACCGTTGGATCTGGCAGAAACTTTCTTAGAAGGTTTAGGAAGGATAGTTATTCATTTTCATCGTTCAGGTTTATAAATAGAGCTCTGTGGCCAGAGTAATGGAGCTCGAACAGTAGCCCTGGTTTGGTAGCTTTTCCCGATGATTCATGAGCTTATTTTGAATCCGATTTTTCCTAAGTCCAGCCGTTGTTCTCATAAATTTTCCCATCGATTTTTTATGTTGATTCAAATAGATTTATTTATTTGAAACTCTATTGTTGATTCAGTTGGTATTTGGTGTTTCCGGTGAATTGTGTTACTCGTACGTGTAATCGGGATGGAAAGCGGAACGGTGGATGTGTAAGGATGGATGGTGGCAGATTTGTGGATGTTGCTGGACCGCGTGCTGAGGTTCTTGGCAGTAGCGTGGACGCATTCAGAGCTTGTACTGGAAAATGTGCACGTCAATCAGGTGGGGGAAAGAACCAACCTATCGTCGGAATGGATAAGTAGTAGATTATATAATAATTGTGTAGGGCGACCTAAACCCTACTAGTAGTCGAGTAATCGACAAGACCAAAATCACATTGGAAACCTTTTCTGAAAAACCAATGGTTATCCGGGGATTGTAGTTTTATCGATATTAGGTTGATTTTATATTGTTGATGGTTGATTTGATTTTATTACCTTTATTGAATTGATTTTATGCTATGTTGGTGATATGAGAATATTTTGATTGATATTGTGTTATGCATGATCTTCCTGGTTTTTATTATTATGCTTAGTGGATTTCAAGCAAAGATATATATGTTGTCTAAGAGATAATTGTTTTGGGTGTGAGGATAATGATGATTTAGAAGTGCCTAACCTCGATGATGTATGTTAAAGAGGTGTTATGGCATAGAATATGTGTCAAGTTCTAATGGAAGGTTAAGGCACTATGATAGTGTTAAGACTTTAGTAAATTAATAATTAACTCTAACAGAGGATAAAACCATTAACCTATAAATATTGCAGCATAGTTGAGCTTATATATTGCAGCGTAAATATACAAACTTAGATAAAAATACCGTAGCAAACATCCTATTGAGCTCCGCTCTCAACTAACAAGTAACACATAACTTATTCAACTCACTTCAAAATTTCATTCAACCAATACATTGAATGTTATTCAACTCACCACAAAATTTCAATTCCATATTAACATCACATAACTTTGAACACAAATTTGCTCAGAGCAGCAAAAAGTAACTCACTAATCGACACAGTGGTTCATGCATTTTTTCAAACAATTGGTAAGCAATCTAGATAAGTACCAAAACACATCAATGCATTTTTATGATAATCCAAATTATCTACCTGATAAGCCTCTGGCTCATCTATTTTCCAGCTAGAAAAGGGGTATATTTTGTGCCTAATTGGGCGAGTCACCCTCGCTAATCTCCCAAATTAGCCTTGTTTTGTTCCTAAGTTAGACTTTGACTCGTTTTATGTATTTTTAGTAGTTTTTAGTCTATTTTGAGTAGAATTACGCTTTTTGTTTCTTTTTATTGTTTCAAGTTAAAAGTAAAGCTCTTAGAGTCAAGGAAAATGAAGAAAACAGTGGAAAAACAATTCTGGAGGTTTCGCCTCGCGAAACAGGAGCTCGCCTCGCGAGCCTGAAAACCAGCCTGAACAGCAAATGTCATCCTCTCTGTCTCGCCCCGCGAATCACCATCTCACCTCGCGAGTCTGAAGGTCTGACTGTGCCAGAAATGTCATCCTCTCTGTCTCGCCTCGCGAAACACTACCTCGCCTCGCGAGTATTCAAACTCAGGATGGAGCCAAAACTGAAATTCGCCTTGCGAGCGGGCGCAGATTCTGAATTCTATAAATTGCTGTTTTAGGGCAGATTGAAGGACTTTTGATTCTCCACTTGTTGTAGAGCGTTTTGAGGCGATTCCTTGTTCTCGGGAGCTGCGTCTCCTTATTTTCTTTTTCTATTGTACATTCACGATGGATTCTGATTGCTTGTGTCTTGTTACAAGCATGAGGAGCTAATCCCCTTGTCTAAGGGAACAATGAAACCACCCATGACGGTGTAGATTCAATGTGATGTATGTTTCTCTCCTTTGTCTCAATTATTGTTTTCCAATTCTGATTTTATTGTGTTGATCATATGCATGCGTGATTGACTAGTTAACGTTGATGAGGCTTAGTAGGCAATTCGCGTTTAGAACTTGAATTGGGATCATTGATCAATTATTGCACGAGAGTGAATAGGAGATCGGTGCAACCTTACAGGAACCAGATTTAATTGAGTTTGATGATTGGGTTATGAGACCTAGTAAGTAATTAATTCAATCGTTGAATACGTCCTATTGAGCACGATAGTGTCATTAGGAGAATTTGGGGGTCCTGGTTGACATTGTAATTGAACTTAGGGAGAGAATCATCATCACTTGGGTACTATGCATGATTGGGTAGGTGGAATTGTGACCTTAGATGTTTAATTTCATATTTTAATACTATTTCTCTAATTGAATTTTTGATTTGAATTGCGATCCTATTTTCTCTCTCCTTAACCACTTGCCTTGCTTGGTCAAACGTTTCGAACTTCTTGAAATTTGGTAGAATTGGTAGCCCAATCCTTGTGTTCGACCTCGGTAATTACTTACCTTGTTTTATTACTTGCGACGACCCGGTACACTTGCCGGTGACTCAACAAGTTTTTGGCGCCGTTGCCGGGGATTGGCACAACCAATTTTCCTAATTTTTAGGAAATTTGATTATTTGGTTAAGCTGTTTTTATTTTTATTTTTATGTTATTTATTTATTTCTCTCTACTTCTTTGATTCCACTTGGTCTTGCCTTGTTTTTGTATGCGAGGTACCCTTTCACAAGAGGACTTGCTATTTGATTCGAAGATCACCAAGATCGAGAAGCGATTAAGGAAAGAAGCCAGAGAGCGAAAGAGGCTTGAAGCAATTGATTTTGAGGAGATGGCCGCAAATCCTCCTCCTCCTCCTTACAAGCCTCTCTTCGAGTACAGTCTACCCAACTTGGGTGATTGTGATTCTTCTATTGTGAGGGGCAACCTCAATACAGATTCCTTCAGAGTGGAAGGATGTGTCACAGCCTATATCCGCGAGAATCAGTTTGATGGGAGTGGCAAACAAGACCCTAATAGACACATCACTCACTTCCTTGAAGCTTGTGACTTGCAGAGGACAAGAGGTGTTTCTCAAGATGAGTTTCGCTTGTGGCTATTCCCTCTCTCTCTTAGGGATGTCGCTCGCGATTGGTTTGACAGCTTGGATCGTAACAGTATCAGAACATGGGAGCAAATGGCTCAAAAGTTCCTCACCAAATATTTTCCTCCTCAGAAAGCAGCACAAGCAAGAGTAGCCATCACATCTTTCAGGCAGACAGAAGATGAAACTTATAATGAAGCTTGGGAGAGGTACAATGTGCTCTTGAGAAGATGTCCTTCCGCTTTCTTTGACCCGGGCTCCAAGGTTCAACATTTCTTTAACGGGTTAAGGGGGCGCTACCAGATGAATTGTGATGCCACAGCGGGCGGTTCCTTCTATTATTTATCAGCTGAGGATGGATGGGCATTATTGGAGAAGATGTCGTACAATGATTACAACCGTGGCAGGGAAACCTCAAGTGGAGTCAGGTCTGCAACAATAGAAGCCATTCTACAGCAAAATAAACTATTGAAGATGCAGAATGCGGCTTTGTCTGGGAACAAGAAGGTGAATGTGATACACGAGGGAATGCCTCTGGGTTGTGATAATTGTAATCGAGATCATGACATTCAGAGCTGTCTGTTCAACTTCTCTCGAGAACATATGGATTCATGCCACAATTTCTATGACAGCGTGCCCCAGAACAACTATCAGAGGAACAGACAAAATGATTACAGCTAGAATCAGAATAGGGGTTATATGAGGAGAGACCATCCGGGTTTCGCTTGGAGTAATGCTAATGGTGGTCTAACCGGGCAACAACAACCCCAACAGAGTTGGCAACAACAACCTCAGCAGGGTCAGAGGCCAAACTATGGAATCCATCAGCATAATACTCAGCAGGCTCTTTCGGGGCCTAATCAATTGCAAATAACAGATGGTGGAAGGCAACCTTGGGAGTTGGCTTTTGAGAAGATGAATGCGGCAGTTGAGAAGTTGGCAATCAATACAGGCACAACCATTGATAAGTTGGCAACTTATACAGGGGCGGCAATTCAGAATCTAGAGACGCAGATTGCCCAGCTCGCAAAGCAACTAAATGAGCGTCTCCCAGGCACTTTCCCAGGTGATACCGAGAACAACCCTAAGAACCAAGGCAATGCCATAACAACTAGAAGCGGAAGGGTGTTGGGATCTAACAAGGGTGCAACTAGTTCTCAAGAAGTTGAGGAAGAACAACCACATGTTGAGGAAGAGCAACCTAAGAAAGAGGAGTTGGAAAGTGACAAGGCACTGGAGCAAGGGGGAAGGCTGAAACTTGTAGATGAAGAGTTCCGAAAAAAGAAGTGGGTTGAACCCCAAGACTTCCCGCCCTACATGAAGGTACCATATCCTGAAAGATTGAAGAAGCCTCAACAAGATAAGCAATTCAATAAATTCCTTGATGTCTTCCGCAAACTTCAAATTAACATTCCATTTGCGGAAGCCTTGGAACAAATGCCATCTTATGCCCGGTTTATGAAGGAGCTTCTCTCCAAGAAGCGGAGAATAGTGGATGAGGAAACGGTTGCTTTAACCGAGAAGTGTAGTGCCATTCTTCAAAGAAAACTACCTCCAAAGTTGAAGGATCCCGGTTCTTTTTATATACCATGCACCATTGGGGGGATGACTCTAGGGAAGGCATTGTGTGATCTAGGGGCAAGCATCAACTTGATGCCCCTCTCTATGATGAAGAGGTTGGGGATCAAATAAGTCAAGGATACACGGATGTCACTCCAACTCGCCGATCGTTCTATAAAATATCCTTATGGGGTGGTTGAAGATTTGTTAGTGAAGGTGGACAAGTTCATATTTCCGGCGGATTTCGTGGTGCTTGATATGGATGAAGACACCGAGATCCCTCTCATATTGGGTAGGCCATTCTTGGCCACTGGGCGTGCCTTGATAGATGTGAAACAAGGGAAACTCACTCTAAGGGTGCAAGATGATGAGGTAGTCTTCAATGTCTTTGAAGCAATGAAGCACCCTGCTGAGAGGTTGGATGTGTATCGAGTGGATGTGGTGGACTCAACTGTCAAGGCAAGGGCAACTAGAGAAGCCCATGGTTCTTCACTTGCACAAGTGTTAGTAAAATCCCAAGATGATGATAGTGAGTAAAAAGACCCTTTGGGGGATGAGGTCTATCTTGAGTGGTTAAAGGACAGGGAAGCCTTACCGAGTCTCCCAGAGGATGAAGGTGCAAGGGAAAATCTCAACAAAGAAGGATTGAAAGAAGCTGTGCGTGAGGAAGTGATTAAACCTTTAGAGGCCGGAATCATCTATCCAATCTCGGATAGTAGTTGGGGTAGTCCAATTCCTGTGGTCCCAAAGAAAGGTGGCACAACCGTGGTGGTCAATAAAAGCAATAAATCGATCCCAACAAGGACCATCACAGGGTGGAGAGTACGTGCCGATTATAGAGGGTTGTTGAACTTAAATGAGTTGTCTGGGAACCGCATGCAAGCATATAAAAAGGCAAGAACCTACAAAAAGCGGACTAAGGCATGGCATGACAAGCAGTTTCTTCCTCCGGATTAACCTTTAGGGGTGACTTGAGTCAGGCTCGGGACGTTAAACAAGCACTACTTGGGAGGCAACCCAAGCTAGGTATCCTTTATTTTTCTGTTATTTTCCCTTATTCAAAAAAAAAGAAAAAAGAGAGAGAGAGATTCGCCACGCGAATGCACAGTGGCCTCGTGAGACAGAAGCCTTGAATCTCAGAGGCTTGCTCACGCTTCTGTCTCGCGTCGCGAGAGATACTTTCGCCTCGCGATTATGGGCACCATCAGCTGTTGGAATTCCAGATTCGCCTCGCGAGATACTGCTCACCTAGCGATTCTGGAAAGTGTGAAGAACAATTTTTCCGGATTCGCCTCGTGAGTGATATCTCACCTCTCGAATCTGCAATTAAGGTTTTAACGTGCATGAGTTCTTCCGGGAGAGGCCTTTGGCCCAACAGGGGGGTGCCGGAGAGACCAATTGGATGAGGATGCAACCGTACAAGAGCTTTGCGTGGAAGCGGCCACCTACACTACAACTTGATCAGGGAGCACCCTCTCCTTTCCTCACTCTTATTTTATATTTGTGTTCTTTCATTGAGGACAATGTATGCTTTAAGTGTGGGGGAGGGAACCAATTGCTTTGTTTTTTGTTTTTGTTTTGTTTTTGTTTTTGTTTTTGTTTTTGCATGTCGCTCTTGAATAATTTGAGAAGATCAAGAGTGTGTGTATGAATGTTGTGTCGGCAAGCCTATTGGATTTTAATTAAATTTAGCATAGATTGATTGCATGAATTATTTTGACCATCGATGATTTCCCCCTAGGTTCTGAAAATAGAAAATTTGATCCCCATGTGAAAAATTGAAAATTGAACTTTGAGAAATTTTATTGTGATTGCTTGATTTATGACAAGTTTGGGGTGAAGGGGTGCACACACTAGGAATTGTATCTCGGTCAAACAATTTGCAAAAAAATGTCCAGATGAGGAATTTGAGCCTCCAACTTTGTTTTTGATTGTGTGAATCACTTTTAAGTTGCACTTTACCGAATTTGCTTGAATCTTTTCATGGTTTGCATGTTTATGTGCTTGCATCAAATGATTTAGGCAATTTTCTTTGAAATAATTACTTGGCCTAAAAAGAACCATCCCTAATGCATGTTCCCTAGTTAGCCACATTGAGCCTAATTGGCCTATTGTTTCTTGATGACCCTATATTATAAGCCAAAAATCTGGAAAAAACCATGTTGAGCCGATCTTAGGATTAGGAGAGCATGGAAGCTTAGCAAGGGAAGGGTTGCAAGAAAGTAAGTTTGGGGTGGCTACAAGGTATGATATGTCATTCTGGGTTGAGAAAAAGAAAAAAATAAAGGTTGGAGCCAAAGGCAAAAGAAAGAAAAAAAAAAAAAGAAGAAGAAAAGTAACAAAATGTCAAAAAGGGTATTAGAAGAGAAAGGCTGTAGTCACCCAAGGCTAAAAGAAAAATGGAAAAAAGAATTTGAGTGGAAGTTCAATGTGTCAAGTGCTCATGATCTCTTAGTTCCTAGGGACTTAAGCCTAGTATCCTTGAATACCTTACCCTTAGCCAGGCCCCATTACAACCTTTAAAAGACCTTTTGATGTTGCATGCATGTTTTTGTGAGAACTTTGTTTGAGATGAAAATCAAATTCATGGGAAGTGCTTTTGAAATGTGAAATTGAGTGAAAAGTTGATAGCCTAGACAAATTGAGCGAATGAGTGAAATACTAAATGCCCTTGTGAGGAAGGCAATTGTTTGAATTTGGTGATCTCCCTTTTGTGTGTAACTTGGATCTTCAACTTAGATTAATGATTGCATGAATGATGAAGTTCTCAATTGTTAAAGTAAATGAATGTGGGGATTACATTGTTGCAAGGGGGAAAACATTGAAGAAAATTGTTGTGTTAAATTGCAGGAAATTTGTGCAAAAATTGATTGAATCCTTAAGCGTGCCAAGTCTTGAGTCTTTTTGAGTTTTAGCTTGCTTGGGGACAAGCAAGGTTTAAGTTTGGGGTGTTTTGATAAGCCTCTGGCTCATCTAGTTTCCAGCTAGAAAAGTGTATATTTTGTGCCTAATTGGGCGAGTCACCCTCGCTAATCTCCCATATTGGCCTTGTTTTGTTCCTAAGTTAGACTTTGACTCGTTTTATGTATTTTTAGTATTTTTTAGTCTATTTTGAGTAGAATTACGCTTTTTGTTTCTTTTTATTGTTTCAGGTTAAAAGTGAAGCTCTTAGAGTCAAGGAAAATGAACAAAACAGTGGAAAAACAATTCTGGAGGTTTCGCCTCGCGAAACAGGAGCTCGCCTCGCGAGCCTGAAGACCAGCCTAAACAGCAAATATCATCCTCTCTGTCTCGCCCCATGAATCACCATATCGCCTCGCGAGTCTGAAGGTCTGACTGTGCCAGAAATGTCATCCTCTCTGTCTCGCCTCGCGAAACACTACCTCGCCTCGCGAGTATTCAAACTCAGGATGGAGCCAAAACTGAAATTCGCCTCGCGAGCGGGCGCAGATTCTGAATTCTATAAATTGCTGTTTTAGGGCAGATTGAAGGACTTTTGATTCTCCACTTGTTGTAGAGCGTTTTGAGGCGATTCCTTGTTCTCGGGAGCTGCGTCTCCTTATTTTCTTTTTCTGTTGTACATTCACGATGAATTCCGATTGCTTGTGTCTTGTTACAAGCATGAGGAGCTAATCCCCTTGTCTAAGGGAACAATGAAACCACCCATGACGGTGTAGATTCAATGTGATGTATGTTTCTCTCCTTTGTCTCAATTATTGTTTTCCAATTCTGATTTTATTGTGTTGATCATATGCATGCGTGATTGACTAGTTAACGTTGATGAGGCTTAGTAGGCAATTCGCATTTAGAACTTGAATTGGGATCATTGATCAATTATTGCACGAGAGTGAATAGGAGATCGGTGCAACCTTATAGGAACCAGATTTAATTCAGTTTGATGATTCGGTTATGAGACCTAGTAAGTAATTAATTCAATCGTTGAATACGTCCTATTGAGCACGACAGTGTCATTAGGAGAATTTGGGGGTCCTGGTTGACATTGTAATTGAACTTAGGGAGAGAATCATCATCACTTGGGTACTATGCATGATTGGGTAGGTGGAATTGTGACCTTAGATGTTTAATTTCAGATTTTAATACTATTTCTCTAATTGAATTTTTGATTTGAATTGCGATCCCATTTTCTCTCTCCTTAACCACTTGCCTTGCTTGGTCAAACGTTTCGAACTTCTTGAAATTTGGTAGAATTGGTAGCCCAATCCTTGTGTTCGACCTCGGTAATTACTTACCGTGTTTTATTACTTGCGACGACCCGGTACACTTGCCAGTGACTCAACACTACCTTAGCACATCAACCAATTCAAATGAAAAATCATATGCTGACATAACTTCCTTAAACCCTAACCTGAGAGAGAACTTATCAGAGGAGACTGTGGGGGTGGTGTCCGCACAAAAAGAGTCCCTTGAGATTGTGGTGGTGGCCGGAGGAGGAAGAGACAGCACCTGAGAGAGACATAGAGAGAAACTGAGACAGTGAGAGAGCCGAGCAATAGAGAGAGAGAGACCGATAGACGGAGAGAGAGAGGAGAGGAGGGGACGGTGGTGGCCAGAGGAGACAAAGGCAACGCCGTACTGTGGTGACCGGAGGAGGGAAGAGTGAGAAAGAGAGATATGGTGAGAGAGGAAGAGAGTTCGAGCGAAATGAAGAAGAAAAGGGCATCTGCACGTTTTAGGGATTTAATTTTTAGCGACCAAACATTTCGGTCGCTAAATTGGTCTCGATAATTAAATTTTAAAATCTGTCGCAAAATCGGTCGCTGATTGGGTATTTTTTAATTTTAATTTTCCAGGTTTAGTGACCAAATTAAATCGGTTGTAAAAAAGCTCCACTTTAAAAGTTTTTACACGCGGTTTAGCGACCGACTTAAGATTGATCGTAACATTTATAAAAATTTTACCGTTGGATTAAATTTGGTCGCCAAAAATTCAACAAAATCTGACTTTAAAATTGATTTAGATAATGATCGAAATAGTGATCGAATGCTTTGCAACCATGTAATCCGGTCACTATTTGACCCTTTTTTTTGTAGTGATCTATGTCACCCCTCTCTTTCTCTGCCACGAGAACTTAAAGCTCTCGGCAACTTTTTTTTTTCTTTCCAATTTCTATTATTCGTTTAAAATGTCCGATTAATGGTTTTGTTTTTTGAACTTGCAACACCTCTTGCATCTGTCTCTCATCATTCTCCAAATTCCTCTCATAAAAACGAGCAACCATGTCTATTTTTTCCTCCACTTCAAAAAAAAACACACACACACACCTTTTCTTTCCAAGTCTCACAAGCAATAGATGCAAGTAGACCTTAGTGGCCCGTCTCTATAAGAAAACGATACTTTGAATCACCCTCTGTTGTAAAAATAATAAATAAAATAGAGAAATAAAAATTAAATAGATAAATAGTAAAGAACACCAATAAAAGGTTTATAGTTTGAGACGTGTAAAATCACACCGCCCTTAAGGATTATTTCATCACAACAAAATAATAATGCGAATATCTCCCATGATTTAATAGACTCTTCCAGAATAACTAGATTATTTTGGGTGTAACAACAATAATTACATAAACTCTCATAGAAAAGTGATAAGATATTTTCCACAAATAAAACCAAAAGCTTTTGAGAAGGCAATAAACCACTCATCCCAACATAGTAGTAGTTCACTAAGTATATAGCTGTACGTATCCTCTCCTTCACCTTACTGTTCGTTGCTGCCTTTATATATATAATCATCACATTGTATCATCTCTACTAAAGCAAATTGTAACAAAAGAGGTTTGGCACCGTTGCAACATTTTTTATTTTCTTAGAAACTGACATATAAAGGAATTAATACACATTTAAGGATTTAATAAATTAGTCCAACCACACTCTGTTGTACGTTGTAAATTTCTGAGTTTTAAAAGAATTAAACAATGCTATTAAAAATATTAAAGGCTATTAAAGATTAAAAGGAATCAAAATATTAACCAAAATGATCAAGAAAATTAATTGCAATAAATGGTAATAAAAGAGATTAGGGATGTTTATATCCAAATCGATCCAAAATAAAACAGAAAACGGATCAAAAAAACCGAACAAAACCGATGCCTATTGGATTTTTTTGAATATTGTTTTGCTAAAACCGATCGGATCGGATCAGATTTTAGATACCTTTTTCAAAACCGAATCAATTCAAACCAAACCACATAGATAAAATTAAATATATTTTATTCTATTTTTTGCATTATTAAATTTTTATTTGTTGGTTTTTTTTTTCTAATAATGTTTACTAATTTGATTTGACGTAATTTTTTATTATTTCTAATGTTCTAAACATAAATAAAATATGTTTTGAAACTAGATGGTGATATTTATTTATTTTATACATATTTTATGAAATGTTATTGCATGAATGTATCAACAAGTACATACAAGTTTAAGATTTGTTCAATTTAGCTTGTAATCTTTATTTTTTTATGTAATATAAATATGTAACGATGTGTTGTTAAAAACCGAATCAACCGATCTAATCGAAACCACGTTTAATCGGATTGGATCAGTTCGGATTTTTTCAAGGAAGCAATTCAAACCGAACCGAATCACATGTTATTTTAATCTTTGGATCGGATGATTTTTTACCTCAAAACCGACCCAAACCGATCCGCGAACACCCCTAAAAGAGATATTTAAAACCTTTTAAAACAAATTATTTTGGAAATATTGTTCCAACACCATCAACATCGCAAGGGAGAAAATCCCTTCAACCACCATATGTATTTCGGACAACGAAATTGGTACTCACCCAATTAATTCCTTGATGTTCGACCTGGGATATTTTTTTTCTGGAATCAGATTGCACACGTATTAGTTGTGTACTTAAGTTGTGGCTTCTTGATTTTTAGAATGAAAACTATGGAAGTGGGTGATTTACCGAGAAAATATGTATTCTATTCTAGTTAAAATGGGTTTCGACATATCAACTCAAACGTAAACGATAGTATGGTTTTTTGTCTTTTTCTTTTAATGGCGTGGAAAGAGAGAATGATGGAGATGGTTGATGGTTTTTTGAGATTGGAATTTCGGAGAAGAGAGGGAGAGATGAAAGAGGTGTTCATTAGTGGAAAAAAGTCTTTCTACAATGGTTGAAAAAGACATTCTACAACAGCTGACCAACCGTTGTAAATATGCTCGATGTAGAAAGTCCCTACTTTCTACAACGTTGTCCAACCATTGTAGAAAGTACATTTCTACATCGGTTGGAAGACACAACCGTTGTAGAAAGTGTGATTTCTACATTCAAATTGTGGACTCGAGTGGACTTTCTACATCGATTGTGTTGACCAACCGATTTAGAAAGTGAACTTTCTACATCCGTTTTTTTTACCAACCGTTGTAGAAAGTGCTCTTCCTGGTTACTATTGTGGACTTTCTACATCGGTTAATGTCACAACCGATGTAGAAAGTCTTGTATTTTTTTTTAAAAAAATATCATTTGTTTCTTCCTCACTTCCTTTCCCTGTTTTCATTCGGTTTTCAGTACATATCAACAAAATCAACAACAACACAAAATCAACAAAAACTCAACAATTAACATTAACATTCATATATATAATTCAATATCCATATATATATAGTTAACCAGTACTAATTAATCTAGCTATATCAACAAAAAAACTAAGCCTATATAAATGTCAAACTAAATACATCTAAGATACAAATGATTTACTATAATCAAGAAAGAAGTTTGCCTAACGCTTCTTGATGTCCTCAATTTCATCATAAGAGAATGGTTCCGCATTGTTGAAATTCCGCAAGTTCAAATAACATAAGATAAACAATATTAGCAAATAGAGTAAAACAAACATATAATAATTAACTCTTGTAATTAAAAACACTATTAATTACCTCCGCCGATCGATCAGTAATACCGACGGAGACAATAGTCAACATATGTTTCAAGACAAAATATCCACACTTTCAGTTGCCTTGTTGTCGATTAGACTACAAATTTTAGACAATAATGAGTAAACATATAATAATTACTATTATATATATAACTTCCAATTGAATCTCGGGTTATCTACTTACATTGCAATGAATCCATTTAAGCTTTACTCTCCTACTTTTACCTTCCAACCTACTACATACCTGAATTTGTCAGGAAGAAAGAAGAGAAGTAGGAAACAAAGTGAGGGATTGACCTGAGCAGTTTGTGTGTCAACAACCTTGCTATCAACTAGATCATTTTTGTTCCCTACAAGAAGCTTGCACATGGTGTCATTAGCATATCTATCAATCTCGTGCAACCACTGCTTCACATTGTCGAAGCTTTCCATCTTGATAACACCATACACAATGTGTTGGTTGCAATCAATAAAAAAACTTATTGACAGTAGGAAAGACAAGTATATGGTAGTGAGTTTAGAAGGAGAGATGAGAAGATAGTTACAATGATTCCATGTGCTCCTCTATAATAACTGCTTGTTATGGTCCTTAATGGCTTTTCAACAACCTTAACGGCTTTGATTGCATACTCAACCTAAAATAAACGGCCTTAGGGAGAAAAGGTGTTGACATTATGTCTAGCCAACTTCACAAATCTGCAAAATAACAAGAGTTGTACTCATTAGAAACTACACTGAACAGAGTGAGTTACTTTTTATATTTTCATGACTTTATCATACTAATAGATGCTTTTAGTTTGCTAGCTTCCATTACCAATGTACAAGAGAATTATTCTATGACCCAACAAGCCACAACACCATCTATACCAAAAGTACATGGCCCTCTGCGTAACCATTTAATGAGATGGCCATTGGGAAAGCATGGTCATGGCCACCTCATTATACTAGTCCTCCTAAAAATGCATATGATCAGATTAACAATTAAAATGTATATGCTATAAAATAACTTGATCCAAGATTCATGTAAGTGACACAAAAGAAGCTCACTTGAGTTATACCTGCTATGCCAATTAACCCTTTCTCTTCTTGCTGCCAAAGTTCTTGTTCCACCAACTTCACACTGCATTAATCAACGAAGCAGCCACATGCATGTAAGATTAAGCTTTTAAGACAATTTATATAAATTAAAAGCTTAACTTCGCAACTACATGGCCACATATCAATATGATAGAAGCAAGACACGAGAAGTAGTCCACCATCAAATTCATCAAACTCTGTTGTACAAAATCGAAAACAAGAATTAGAAGAGGAAGCAAGTGTTGAACGAACCTGGTTGGGGAAGTGCAGCAAATTCTGATGGTGGCTTATACCCAGCAACTCCTACAATATACCTAGTCTTGACTGTCAGCTCTAAGAAGCTATCATTAATTTCCATAAAGTGGAGCTTAACAAAAGGAATGAAGCAACACTATAGCAGCATTTAATTTGGTTCATTCAATCAAGAGTTTTATCAAACAGGTTGTACACATTTTTTTTTTACATCCCATATGCCTAAGGGTATTATGCATCATCCAACAATATCAGATCCATGTTACAATCCAACATACTTTTATATCTTCAACCCAAATTTGCACTCGCAACAAGAAAAATAAGCAAATATAGGACCCTTACCATATAAAGTATATGAGTTCTATTTACATAAACTTTTTGTATACAAGATGCTTTCATATTACATACTAACCAACCATTTGAATTCACGAGAGAATGAGTTCAAGTTTTAGTAAAATAATTATTATAAGAAACCGCATAATACTTCTTCTTACAATTAAATAAAAATTACTTAAGCACTCCAATAAAACCATGATGGATAAAAAATTCTCCAAATTCATTGTCAAGTCCAGGAAATAGAACAAATATTGAGTGAGTCTGTGACGTACACTAACCCATTAAGGTTCAGCGCTTTAAATATTGCTTCAGGAGCCTTTTGATCCTAGGCAAGAAGAAGATAATTTGTAAGAAATAGCACCTACAAATGAGATGATTTGAAGTTCAACAGTTTTGGAGGAAAAGTTATTCTTAAAAGCAAAGCAATGTGCCATATGTTGGAAACACCGTGAAGAGTGATTATGCCCAAAAACAGCTTAATAAGGTCAAATTGCATGAATAGAATCAGGAAAACCCTAACCAATTCGATCATAGCTTCCAGAGAGCCGTTTTTGTGAATGAACATGATGAAGCGTTAGATTCTTTCTCCCGCGACGGTTACATTTCCGTTTTCCAGAAAAACCAAATCCAGAATCGCTATCGCATTCCGATTCGTCAATTCGTGAACAGCTTCTGGCAAGAGCACAAACAATGGCAAAACCTTATAGAACAGGGGCGGCCAAGGCTGGGTGAAGTGTGGTGGCGTGTGGCAGCAACTTGACTGGAGAAGAAGGCTGAGCACAGAGATCCAGATCAAGGCTTGACGTTCTTTGAGTGAGCTTGAGATAACAGCGGCGCGGTGCTCCCGCGAGGGTGAATGCAAGCGGTGAGATGCCGACTAGGCACGGCAGCAGGTGACGGGCACTGGTCGCGGCGGAAGGGAGAAACGGGACTGCGCAGGGAAGGGACAGGGACGGAGGAGCAAGGTTCTGGCGCAAGGGTCTCAAAGGGGAATGAATATTGCACAATCCATTTAACCGTCGTAAAAAGTCATGACCCAAAGTTTTTTTTTTACAAAAATGTCACGGTATAATTTTGTAATTTTCTACTACGATTTTTTTAAAGATCGATATAGAAAGTCATTGTTAAAATTTATTTTATTACAAAAATACCACCGTATTATTTTCTACAATGATTTTAGTGCAACCGATGTAGAATCCGTGATATAAAAAACATATTTTCTACTAGTGATTTTCTTATGTAGGATCTGAGTTCGAATCATATATCTTTGAAGAGGGACGAAGAACTTTGACTATGACTAAACATTCGAGCTAAGATTAGTCTATAGAGGATTCAAAATATCAAAAGTTGTAGATATTCCGTGGATCCAGTAAAGAGTCGATAACCTTAATTATGATGAGTTGCTAAAAAAAATAAGATGCTTTTTTTAATCTCGTGCGTCATCTAATTTTCAATATATCCAACAAGAGAAATTATTAAAGGGGAGCACCAAAAAAAAGAAAGGATTAAAGGGAAGTCTTGCTCTGGAGGATTCATGTTGCTTTTAAAGGGGGCACATACAAATCCATCTTATTTTTACTTGATCGGATCATTGCTCATGCGTTTCCTCTGCCGTGAATGTTGGAATGACAAGCTACATATCTTTATTTCTAAGAACATTATTTTTGTCGAAGTTTTTTTTTTACACAGTGAAGGTTATTTTAATACTCCATTACCAAAAAAAAAAAGATATTTAGCGATCGAAAATAGTGACTGAATTTGTTGGTTGCTGTTTGCGATCGAAATGACGACCGATTGTAGGATCTACATGAAACACTGGTTATAGTTGATACTGCGATCGAAATAGCAACCGAAATAGAGCGCAACAGAGTTATCGGTCGCTATTTCGGTCGCTAAATAAAGGAAAGTAAAAGTCAAAACTTGCTGAATTTTTAGCGACCGAACTGGCGACCGAGTTAAATGCAACGGTTAAATTTTATTTATATTTGCGACCGATATTAATTCTGTTGCTAAACGGCGCGTAAAAAAATTAAAATAGAGTGTGTTAGTGACCGATTTAAATTCGGTCGCTAAATTTATGAATTCAAATTTCAAATTAACTCAGTTAGCGACCAATTTAGCGACCGAATAATTCGGTCGCTAAAAATATCGGTCGCTAAAAATAAAATCCCTAAATCACGATTTCCTTCCTCTCTTCCCCTATTTCTCTATTTTCTTCTCTTCTCTCTCACGCGCAGCTCCTCCCCCTTCCCTGTTCCGGTCGCACATCGCCACGTCTCATCGTCTCGTCCTCCTCCGGTCACCACTTGGTAAGGTTCTCCTCTTATCCTTCTCATTTTGTGTTTCTCCTTCTCTGTCTCTCACTCTCTCTTCCTCCTCCCAGCAGCACCGTGCCACCACTGCCACCACGACCACCACTGTAGCGCCGTGACCTCCTCCTTTGGTAAGGTCTCCTCTCCTCTCTCTCCGTGTATCTCGCTCTCTCTCTCTCTCTCTTGCTCGGTTCTCTTTGTCTCAGTTTCTCTCTATGTCTCTCTCAGGTGTTGTCTCTTCCTCCTCCGGCCACCACCACCATCTCAAGGGGTTCTGTTCGCGCGACCACCACCCCCACAGTCTCCTCTGACCAGTTCTGTCTCAAGTTAGGGTTTAGGGAAGTTTTGTCAGTATGGGTATTTATGTTGTCAAATTAATCATTGATGTTGTTCTAGTGAAATCCAGAGTAGAGAAATTCTGACAACAGGACAGTAGGGGTATATTGATTTAAATAACTTATTGGATAGATAATATAAGTTAGCTTCCTCTTGATTCACTATCTCTAAAACTGTAATGCTTGGAAGTAGGACTACTATAAGTTTCATGGCCATCCCTGCATAAAATAAGCAAATATGAAGCCAAGAATGTAATTAGTAAATTACAGGCACATTGTATTAGACATAAGGAAGACTATGTTAATATGAGTTTGAAGACCAAGTCAATGACAAATTGATAAGAAATTAGATACCAGAATAGATTATTATAAATATAAGTATTGACTTAGATGCTTGTGAGCTATAACTACAATAACAAGCATTCAAGGAACAAGCAGACACCCACCAATGACCAAATATTTGTCAGTTTGTTGATATGTGAGTATTTGACATGTTAGTTGTTGGTAGGTTATCAAGTCACTATTTTTTGTATTAAATAGTTATAACCTGGAGCCTAATTATCAAACGGTCTGGACTTGAAAGGTAAACTCTACATTGAACTTGTTTGATATATATTGTATTGTATAAACAAACCAACTTGCTAGGAAGTACGGCTGTTTCACCAAGCCTTATGCTCCACACCCAAGTGGTATATTGTTGAGACGAAATCTGGGCAAGTATACCTAGTCGTACAAGTAATACGGTGGTGAGACCGGTTATCGTATCCACAGGGATCGGTTGCCAATTACCAATTCACAAATCAAGCAACTATCTAGACTAAATGAAGAAAGATCAAAACATAAAATAAAGCAATAAAAGCAATAAAATATTTTTGGTATTTTTGGGATTTTTATCAAACACTTGGAGTGCAGAAAAAGGGTTTTCAAATATGATAAAGATGTTGGGATTAGATTTCACTAAACCCTAGCCTCATGCAATACCAAGACTACCAATCCAGTTTATGCTTCAATTATTAAAATCAACCCACAGAATTACTCAAGCCCTGATTTCTCAGATGACAAGAGCCTAAATCCACTAATAGACCTTAATTCCTTAGGTGGCATAGATTAATGAATTTGCATTAAGATTAAGGATTACGCGATTACTAATAAACCAAACCCCATTCCTAGATGCGAGGTTTACTAGGTGAATAATTCCAGATCAAGAATCGATAAGAACGTCCCCATTGCAAATCAATTCTCAAAATCAGTTCATGGATGGCCAAGCCACAAAAAGCATTAAGCGACGAAATTAAACACTAATATGAAGGCATAAACACAAATCAATAAATCAAGGAAAAAACATGATATTCAGAGTTTGGCTACATCTAATCCCAACAAATAGGGATTTAGCTACTCATAATAACAGAGAAAGCAAAAGTAAGAGAAAGAGAAACAGAGGGAAGGAAGAACTCCATGAAGCTTTCCACAGCCGTCACAGCCGCCCCTGGTTCAGAGTCCCTTTAGGGTTAAAAATCCCTATTTGTAACCATCTGGGTCACAGCCCCCTTCAGCAGCTCCAAGCTCCCTTTTTAGGTTAAAAGTCTGAGTGTAAAAGTAAAATTTAGCTCATTTTCGTTCTGTCCTGGGCCTTATTTATAGATTGGCCGCGCGTCACGGCCGTGATGGCCATCACGGCCAGAACGTGACGCGTTCTGTCATGGCCGTGCTTTCAAATTTTGATCTGTCATGGCTAGGCCGTGACAACTTCTGACTTTTGCCTTCTTTTCTACCTCTGCTTGATCACGGCCGTGATGGTCATCACGACCAGGCCGTGATGGGTTCTGCTTGACTCAATTTCTTCACTTTTCAACCTTATCTTCATCCAAGCTCCATCATGGTCAATCTTGAGCATTTTATCTTTAATTTCTGCAAAACATCACCACAAGACCGCCTTACCCGTTCCAAAGTAAAAACTAACCAAAATCAACTAAGAAATGCCTAAACTATATGAAAAATGCATGCAAAATGATGATGAAATATGCGTTGAAATCACACTCATCAAATCACCCCAAGCTTAAGACTTTGCTTGCCCTCAAGCAAGCACTAAGGCCAGAAGATATAAATAAACAGAGCATGGATAGTGAACCAAGAACCCTAGGAACTAATCCAAGTAACAGGCATTTTCAAATAATTCATCAAGAGATAATCAATTTCAAGTCCAATTAGAAGCTTAGGTTCCATAGACTCATATCCTCACTGATTCGGGCACTCGTTCTCACCTCACTCAAGTGTTTAAGGATGTATGGCATTTCGCTCAAGTTCCTCAAGGAATGAATTCTACCATAAGCTTGACTATTAACCAAATCTCTACTTTATTAATGAAAACAATTAAGAATCAAGAGGTCTTTTACTTGGGTTGTAACGGGGCCATGGGATTAATCGTTAGGTGGGGAAATCAAGAAAAGGAAATTTCAAGAAGGCTAAACAAAATATCAAGCATTGCAAAGCATGCCACCTTCTAAAATACCTTTTTGGGTTTTGATTCATTTTTTCCACCTTTCTTTCTTTCTTTTCATTTTATTTCTCACTTCCTTTTGTCATCCCCTTCTCTATACTCTTTTTTTTTTGGAGAAGGGGAGATTTTCAATTCAAGAGAAATATTTTCTGACTTTCTCATCCCATACTTTTTCAACTACCTTTTTACCCTTTTTTTTGCAATACTTTAGAAGGTCACCTACCAAGCATCTTCATCAAAGTAATTCAAGGTACTAAGAAAAGTATTTTATTCTTTCAGGCTCAAAATTGGGCAACTAAGGGGTAGCATTTAGTCAATCAAAGCTCAGAAGGCCGGAAAAATACCTAGTGCCTCAATCATTTTCAAAAATGTTTTCAAAAATTTTTAAGCTTCAAAACGGTTTCAAGTCAAGTTCTAGAGAATACAATCAAAGAGGAATAAAACACTCTATCACAAAGAATGGGGTATATTTAGTGAGTACCCCTTTTTGGCTCAAAAATCTCACATTTAGTAGTTCAGAAATCAATGAGAAACATAAATCTACGAAACCACATGCTAATTATCAACTATCAAAGATCATCTCAAGAATTTTTATTTGTAGCCTTATCACAAGAAAAAAATTGGGTTAAAAAATTCACTATCTCAATTTATTTGGCACTAAGTTCTCACAATTGGATGCATAATCTAAGCAAGGGGCAATCTAATCATGTGATCATGCAAAACTATGCCTATATGAATGTAACATGAAAAATGCAAAAATTTAAATTTTTTTGCAAAAATACCCCTACCCCAAGCTTAAAAATTTACATTGTCCCCAATGTAAATAATCAAGTCGGAGAGAGGAGAAAAAAAATGGAACAACTCACTGAGGTGGTAGCGGGTGTTGGCTCACATTCCAGTCAAAGGCTTGTTGGAAATTGTATCACGACCGTGAGGCTCATCACGGGCAGGCCGTGACCAATTCTGGTCTTCAGGGGCAGGCCTGTCACGGCCGTGACCTCAATCACGGCTAGGCCGTGATGCTCTCTGGTCCAAAGGATCCTTCTCATCACGCCCGTGATGGGTATCACGGCTGGGCCGTGATCCTTTCTGATCTTCATGGTTAGCTCATCACGGCCGTGACCAGTGTCACGGCCTGGGCGTGATGGTTGCTGACTTTGTTTCTCTCTGCCCTTTTGCTTCTCCTTCTTCTTGAACCTGAAAATTCTTGACAAATCTACTAATCTATGATCTTACTACTCTTGATCTTCTCAAATTATTCAAGAGTTAAATTCAAAAAAACAAAGGGAAAAGGAAAAGAAAACTTGGGTTGCCTCCCAATAAGCGCTTCTTTAACGTCAATAGCTTGACATGCCTAGGATCCTCCTCCCGGATCCCATGGCTTATGGAGTGGCGATTGCAGAAGCAATATCACTCTATCCTCTGTTCCTCCTGACAAGTGTGTGAAAACTCCATTGACCTCTTTAATTACAGTAATGAACTCACTTCCTCTCGGGTCAAATGGCATTTTCACAAGGAAGTTTGGCAAACAAGTGGAAGGGATTAACTTTGCAGTGTCCACACATGCATGTAGGCCAACATATTTATACAATGCAGCAATTTCAGATTTCTCAGCAAGCATGGTGGAGTGACTGTTTTCCAATTGACTTGCCTCCTCACTTGTTATTTTCCAAGGAGTCAAGGAAGGTAATTCCTCTTCTTGTGACTCGTCTGCCACCACCACTTCATCTTCATTTTGATCCATTCCCGCAACCATATTTTGCTCAGATTTTTCTTCACTTGGCTCTTTGGGAATCACTTGTAAACATGGCGGCGGTGGTGGTAAATACGAACAGAAGATTTCCCATTCCTCCTTGGAGACTCTAAATACAAGCTCGCCCGTCATAGGATCAACTTGTGCTGGAATATCATGAGATGAAGAAAACTCCATGAAGAATCCTCCCAAATCTATGTCGTCTTCCCAACACCAGTTGTCCTCCAAAATATGACTTGAAGCTTCCTCATCAGATGGATAATAGTAGTTGTCCATTAATTGCATCCACCTTGCACAACTAACACTCAAAATAAAAAATCAAATATATACAGAAAAAAATAAAATAAAAAAAATGTCTAAATTAGTTGCCTTCTTTGTTACTAATGATATTGGCAAAACTGATCCCCGACAACGGCGCCAAAAACTTGTTGAGACGAAATCTGGGCAAGTATACCTAGTCGTACAAGTAATACGGTGGTGAGACCGGTTATCGTATCCACATGGATCGGTTGCCAATTACCAATTCACAAATCAAGCAACTATCTAGACTAAATGAAGAAAGATCAAAACATAAAATAAAGCAATAAAAGCAATAAAATATTTTTGGTCTTTTTGGGATTTTTATCAAACACTTGGAGTGTAGAAAAAGGGTTTTCAAATATGATAAAGATGTTGGGATTAGATTTCACTAAACCCTAGCCTCATGCAATACTAAGACTACCAATCCAGTTTATGCTTCAATTATTAAAATCAACCCACAAAATTACTCAAGCCCTGATTCCTCAGATGACAAGAGCCTAAATCCACTAATAGACCCTAATTCCTTAGGTGGCCTAGATTAATGAATTTGCATTAAGATTAAGGATTACGCGATTACTAATAAACCAAACCCCATTCCTAGATGCGAGGTTTACTAGGTGAATAATTCCAGATCAAGAATCGATAAGAACGTCCCCATTGCAAATCAATTCTCAAAATCAGTTCATGGATGGCCAAGCCACAAAAAGCATTAAGCGACGAAATTAAACACTAATATGAAGGCATAAACACAGATCAATAAATCAAGGCAAAAACATGATATTCAGAGTTTGGCTACATCTAATCCCAACAAATAGGGATTTAGCTACTCATAATAACAGAGAAAGCAAAAGTAAGAGAAAGAAAAACAGAGGGAAGGAAGAACTCCATGAAGCTTTCCACAGCCGTCGCAGCCGCCCTTGGTTCAGAGTCCCTTTAGGGTTAAAAATCCCTATTTACAACCATCTGGGTCGCAGCCCCCTTCAGCAGCTCCAAGGTCCTTTTTTAGGTTAAAAGTCTGAGTGTAAAAGTAAAAGTTAGCTCCTTTTCGTTCTGTCCTAGGCCTTATTTATAGATTGGGCACGCGTTACGACCGTGATGGCTATCACGGCCAGGCCGTGACGCGTTCTGTCATGGGCGCGCTTTCAAATTTTGATCTGTCACGGCCATGATGGGCATCACGGCTAGGCCGTGACAGCTTCTGACTTTTACCTTCTTTTCCAGCTCTGCTTGATCACGGCCGTGATGGTCATCACAGCCAGGCCGTGATGGGCTCTGCTTGCCTCAATTTCTTCACTTTTCAAGCCTATCTTCATCCAAGCTCCATCATGGTCAATCTTGAGCATTTTATCTTTATTTTCTGCAAAACAACACCACAAGACCGCCTTACCCGTTCTAAAGTAAAAACTAACCAAAATCAACTAAGAAATGCCTAAACTATATGAAAAATGCATGCAAAATGATGATGAAATATGCGTTGAAATCACACTCATCATATATACTTTACGACTTAAATATTATAAGTGGTGCATTAAGTTATTGATGATAGATTATTTTTTACATGGTTATCTAATTCATTTCTATTCTATTCATGTCATGAATACAGAAATAGATTCATTTGCATGAAGTTTGCTAACGGTTCATTTAATCAACTATTTTGCATTGCTTTCTGTACAACTCTCTCTCTGTTTAAATCTGTTATTCATGTGTATATCCTTAAGAAATTCAAAGAGTTCAAGACCCAATATAGTAATGATTTAAAAAACACAGAAAGAGAGGACAAAAGTAAAAGACCTAATGGCTTTCAACAAACTCTTAAATGTTAGTTTCTTAAATGTTAGTATTTGACAGGATTAATTTTATTTATGCATTATAGGTCATTGCTCTATTTCTCGTGAGTTGAAACCGAGTCACTTCGTCCCCTCTCCATCTCCACAGGTAATCAATTGGTCGTAATGGCAATTTGTTGAACTTTTATATTACTAACTTGAATACAATTAAGTTGGCTCTAAGGATATTAATTTGCTTCATATTGTCTTATTATATTTATCAGTTCCTGATCTTCTTGTCTGCTGCTCCTCCCCTTATCCTTACTTGTTTTTGCATTTTGTTGCATAGGTAAGTTCTCTCAATACTCTCTTTTAAGGTTCTGCTTTGTCTAAAAGGTTCTGATTGTGTGGTGCTTGTAATTTGTTATGTGAATTATATATCTTGTTGTTTGTTAGTGGAGAGCTGAGCTCAATAGGAAGGTATCATGCGTGAAAGGCAAGATGCTGATTGTGTGCTGATAATTTAATATTTATGCATGTATTTGCAATTATGTGTTGTTGGTTAGTGGAGAGCAGAGCTCAATAGGATATGATCCTATAAAAAACGCGGGATGCTTGTTGTGTGTTGCTAATTTAGAAGTTATGCATGTGTTTGACAATTATGTGTTACTTGTTAGTGGAGAGCTGAGCTCAATAGGAAGGTATCCCGCGTGAAAGGCAAGATGCTGATTGTGTGCTGATAATTTAATATTTATGCATGTATTTGCAATTATGTGTTGTTTGTTAGTGGAGAGCAGAGCTCAATAGGATGTGATCCTGCCAAAAAGGTGGGATGCTTGTTGTGTGTTACTAATTTAGAAGTTATGCACGTGTTTGACAATTATGTGTTACTTGTTAGTGGAGAGCGGAGCTCAATAGGATATTTGCTACTATATTTTATCTAAGTTTGTATTGAATTATGCTTCAATATATATTTGTTGAAGTATGTTGCAATCCTTATAAGTCAATGGTTTTATTTTCTGCTAGAGTTAATTATTAAGTTACGAAAGCCTTAGTTTCCTATTTGAGATTCAATATTAATGAGCATGCGTACCTTCTCAGGGTATGCATGCTCATTGTATTGAATCTTGAATTGTCCAAGTGGGACAGTTTGGGAAAAAACATTTTTCACACTCGTACAATAGTCACTTCCTTGTTCAAATGCCTTATATACTTGTTGAAATCTCGGTCTGATGCGTTTCCTTTTGTTCTCCTGGTGCATACTTGATCATGGTGATTCTCACCGTGCTCGAGTCGTGTACTTGGAGACCGATGGGAAATGCTGCTGAAATTTTGTCAAGTATAAGGTATTTGAATAAGGGAATACCTATTATTAGCCGAGTGTGGTAAAGGTTTCTTCTCGAATGGGATAGGTTCATACCTTGTCATAAGAACGAGATTGATGGAGTTATTGGAATGCACCGTAATATAGAAGTGTTATTGTAGGGTTGGTCAGGCTATTTAATTGCCAACAATGGATATTCCGGAGAATCGGAATGGATGTATCGTAGGTTGGATCGGAATAAACGTCTTCGGAAAGAGTATAGAGTTGGAGTGGGTGAGTTTATAGAGTTTGTTGTTAGCCATGAGAGATTTATACAGCTGGGCGGTGATCATTTGAGGTGTCCTTGCAAAAGATGCAAGTGTCAATCTTTCAAAAGCGTGGATGGAGTTGTAGCCGATCTTTATGAGAAGGGCTTCATGCCTGATTACTATTGGTGAAGTAACCATGGTGAGACGTTGCCTGATTTAAACCCGGTTGTGTTTGAAGGTTCGTACTATGGAAGTGGTGACCGGAGGGAAGAATTGAATCCATACGAGCAGATGATAATGGATCATGCTGGACCATCGGTTGGTGTTGTACTAGAAGAAGATGGGGGAGAAGATGGTGGAATGGGTTCCCGATACATAGAGGAGAATCCGAATCCCGAAGCTCAAAGATTCTATGATATGCTGAGTGCTGCACGATCTCCATTATGGGAAGGATGTCGAGAGTACACGGAGTTGTCGATGTGCATGGAATGGTTGAGTATCAAATCTAACTACAATATGCAAGAAGGCTGTTTTAATCGTCTCACCAGGTCAATGTCCAAGGCGTTGCCAGAAGACAATCAGATGCCTACTAGTTTTTATCATGCTAAGAAGTCTGTGGAAAATTTGGGTCTGGGGTGTTTGAAAATTGATTGTTGCTCGAATGGATGTATGTTGTACTATAAGAATGATTCAGCGGAGTGCATAACATGTTGTCGATTTTGTGGAGCGGATCGGTATAAGACAACCACTAGGATGGGCATTGAGAAGAAGATGTCGCTAAAAAAGATGTGGTACTTTCCGCTCATGACAAGACTTACAAGATTGTATTCTTCGATGGCCACTGCAGCTCACATGAGGTGGCATAGTGAGCATGAGAGGGAGCAAGATGCCTTGTGTCATCCATCTGATGGAGAAGCTTGGAAGCATTTTGATAGGGTTCATATGGCATTTTCGCAGGACCCTCGGAACGTCCGATTGGGGTTATCTACTGATGGATTTAATCTTTTCGGGCAGTCTAGTAAAGCATACTCTTGTTGGCAGGTTATCCTGACTCCGTACAATCTTCCCTCGGGGATGTGCATGAAGCGGGAGTTTATGTTCCTAACAGTCATAATTCAGGGTCCGTCTAATCCAAAAGGTAAGATTGATGTGTACTTGCAGCTGCTGATAGATGAGTTGACGATGCTGTGGAATGATGGTGTGTTGACATATGACATATCTTTGAGGCAGAATTTCATGATGAAAACAGCTTTGATGTGGACGATCAACGACTTTCCCGCCTATGGGATGATGTCGGGTTGGATGACCACGGGGAAGCTTGGTTGCCCAATATGTGTGGAGCGATCGAAGGCATACATGCTTAAAAACAGTCGAAAGATCTCGTATTTTGATTGTCATCATCAATTCCTTCTAGAAGATCATCCTTATAGGCGGAATAAGAATGCATTCAAGAAGCATTATGCAGAGACAACACCGCCTCCACCACGTTTGTCTGGTCCTAATGTATGGCGATGAGTACAATACTTACCGTTCGTCCATGAATCCCAAGGAGAACATATTCCTGATTATGGCGTCAACCATAATTGGACAAAACAAAGTATATTTTGGAGGTTGCCGTGTTGGAGGACACAACTACTCCATCACAACATTGAGGTCATGCATACTGAGAGGAATGTGTTTTTGAATGTGTTTGACACTGTGATGGACATCAAGGAGAGGACAAAGGATACAAATAAAGCCCGATTGGATCTGGCTGAAATTTGTAATCGGAAGGAGCTTGAGTTGCAGGACGGTGGTCGTGGCAGACTTATCAAACCGTAGGCAAGTTATACACTAAGCAAAACACAAAGTGACCATCTGTAAGTGGGTTAAAGAACTAAAGTTACCAGATGGGTATGCTTCCAATCTGGGTAGATGTGTTGACATTAAGGAAGCAAAGTTACATGGAATGAAGAGTCATGATTGCCACGTGTTCATGCAACGGTTGCTTCCAATTGCGTTCGACGCATTACCGAAGCAAATTTGGAACCCACTTGTTGAACTTAGCCACTTTTTCAGGGAGCTTACATCGACAACACTAAATGTGATTCAATTAAAGGATATGGAAGTCAAGATACCAGTTTTGTTATGTAAGCTGGAGCAAATCTTTTCGTCGAGTTTCTTTGATTCTATGGAACACTTTACAGTTCATCTACCTTACGAAGCAAGAGTTGGTGGCCCAGTCCAATACCGCTGGATGTATCCATTTGAGAGGTAAACAACATCAACTATTTTACTTAATACATATGAAATTCAAGAACACGAAATCGTAGTTTAGCTTTCCCTAAAACTAGTAATTATTTGTATGTATCCCTCTTTAATAGGTTCCTGCACTCTCTTAAACACAAAGTCAAGAGCAAGGCACGAGTGGAGGGTTCCATTTGTGAAACATACTTAGTAGAGGAGACTTCCACTTTTGCCTCTTATTACTGTCCGGACGAAGTTAACACAAGAAGGACAATGATGCCTAGAAACATCGATTCGGGCGAAGGAAGTTCAACTAGTCCTTCTATATCAATATTCAACTATCCGGGCAGATTTAGTGGCAAATCAAAAGGATATTTCTTGGAGCAGCGTGACATTAATGCTGCTCATCTGTATATCCTTCAAAATTGTGAAGAGGTGGCGCCATATTTAGAGTAAGTTTCTACAATTCTTTTATAAGTTCAATTGACATTTATGATTATTAATCATCCTGCTGTTAATCTCCCATATGTAGGATGTACGTCAATTTTCTAAGGGATCTCCAACCTGACATTTCAAACGATCAGGTTGATCGAGAAATTACTTCTCACTTTGCTACATGGTTCAGTAAATATGTAGGTTAAGCATCTTCATATGTTGTAATACATTTTATCTCCTTAAATATATAGCATGTATAAGAATAATATAATATTTATTTTTTAGGTACTAGATCCAGAAAACAATGTTCAAAATCCATTGTTGACAAATTTGGCATGGGGGCCTAACAGATGGGTTACATCATGGACTACTACATTGTAAATGGATATAAATTTAACACAAAAACATGGAATGAAGGAATGCAGTCGTGTAACTATGGTGTTTGTGTGCGAGCCACTGATGGCAATGTAGAGGATGATTTCTATGGGGTTCTAACTGACATCCTTGAACTCGATTATACCGGTTTCCTCGTGATGAAGTTAGTTATCTTCAAGTGTGATTGGTTTGATCCTACTCTTGACGTAGGGACAAAAATCGATAAAAAAATATGGTATTGTTCAAGTTAGTCTGTCTCGTAGGTATAATAAGGCATACGACCCATTCATTTTTTCACAACAGGCATATCAGGTTTATTACTCGCCATATCCCGAAGGACATCAAGGCTGGTTGGGTGTTATTAAGATAAAGGCTCGCAGTATAATTACTGATAATGCAATCAACCAGCCTGAAAAAGATGCTCCGTACCAAGATGATGAGTTTTCAAGACCCCACATACCGTTACAAATTATGTCGGACATTATTGTTAATTCTCTGGCGGACATTTCCGAAAATGGGGAAGAAGTTGCATGAGAGTTAATGGATCAATCCGAGTTGGACGCATCTAGCGAAGGCACATTCCGATCAAGTGAGACTGATGAGAGTGAGGGTGAATTTAGTGATGGAGATTCTACTTAGGTAATTTATTTGTCATAATTCATTGTGTAAATGTCGTTCTACTTAGGTAATTTATTTTTGTATTATTTACACTATTGTGTAATGATGAGGACTCGACAAGTGTACCGGGTCGTTGCAAGTTATAAAACGGTAAGAACCGGATATCGTCCTCAGGGATCGTGGACAAGTACCACTTCGCAAACTGAACTACTATCTAGGCGATCAAGTTTGGAATGAAGGTAGCTCTAACATCTAACAAAACAAACAAGAATAAAATGTTTTTGTTCTTTTAGGTATTTTATCAAACACTTAATAGGCAAACAGAAATGTGAACAACAAATGGGTAGAATTGTTAGGGTTAGACTAGGCTAATCCTCCCTTGGTGCTATGAAATGGTAAATAACACAATTCCTAATTCAATTATGACAATCAAATCTTCTTCAAATACTCAAACCCTAATGTCTTAGGTGGAATGAGCCTAAAATCCCAAATTAAACCCTAATGTCTTAGGTGGATTAACATGAGAAATTGCATTAAGAGTCAAGATTCATAGATTGCAAGCACCCCAAGACCTATGTCTAGGTTCATGAACTACTTGGCATTTGATTCATGAGCATGCCTTAACATCAATCTTTCAATTGTCTATCAAAGCAACTAATCATTCCTAGGATGATCAAACCAAGGAAAGCATTAAGCATGGAATCAAACACTCATAAAGAAATAGGAAATTGTATTATAACCACATAATGTTACAACCAAATTCAGAAAATCCATAATCTAACCCCAACAAGGGGGAGTTTAGCTACACATAATCAAAGGGAAAGGCAAAAGAAAAGATACAGAGATGAATGAATGAAGGAACTCCATGGAATGTTGCCCAGCAGCCACAGCAGCAGAAATGGCGTTTTTAGGGCTTTTGGCCGCCTCCTTTTTCTGCCCTCTCAATTCTGCCCTAAAACAGCTTATAAACAGGGGTTCTGAGTTTCGCGCGCTCGCGGGGCGAGACCTGGCTCGCGAGGCGAATGTTAAAAATCTGATCTTCAGAGATTGGTTCTCTCGCGAGGCAAGAAGGTAGCTCGTGAGACGAGGCAGAAAGGGTGAAGTTTATGGCACAGTCAGGCTTTCAGGCTCGCGAGGCGAGATGTTGATTCGAACGGCGAGACAGAAGGGACTGACTGTTGCTGTTCAGGCTGGTCTTCGGGCTCGCGAGGCGAGATCCAGTCTCGGGAGGCGAAGCCTCCAGAATTCTGCTTGGCTCAATTTCTTCTCTTTTCAGGCTCTATCTTCATCCAAGCTTCATCATGGCCAAATTCTTGGGCAATTAATCATAAATTCCTGCAAAACAACACACAAACCACCTTATCCGTTCCAATGGAGAAACTAACCAAAATCAAACTAAAATGGCCTAACTATATGCAAATGCATGCAGAAATGTACAGGGAAAATGAGGTGAAATCACACTCATCAAATCACCCCAAGCTTAAGACTTTGCTTGTCCTCAAGCAAAAACCAAGGCCAGAAGATGAAAACAAACAGAGCAATGATAGTGAACTAAGAACCCGAGTAAATGATCCAAGTAATAGGCATTTCAAATAACTCAGCAAGAGACAATCAATTCAAGTCCAATTAGAAGCTTAAGTTCCCTAGACTCATATTCTCACTGATTCGTGCACTCTTGCTCACCTGAAGATCACCCCAAGCTTGTTCATTTACTTGGCTCTCTTTCTCACCTCACTCAAATGTTTAAGGATATATGACAATTCGCTCCATTTTCCTCAAGGAATGAATTCTACCATAGGCTTGACTATCAACCAAATCTCTACTCTATTAATGAAAACAATTAAGAATCAAGAGGTCTTTTGGTTTGGTTGTAATGGGGCCATGGGATTTATCGTTTGGTGGGGAAATCAAGAAAAGGACATTTCAAAAGGCTACATAAAATATCAAGCATTACAAATCATGACATCTTCTAAAATACCCTTTTGGGTTTCGATTTACTTTTGCCACCTTTCTTTCTTTCTTTTTGTTTTATTTCTCATTTCTTTTTGTCATCCCCTTCTCTATTTTTATTTCTCTTTCTTTTATTTTTCTTTTATTTGGAGAAGGGGAGATTTTTCAGCTCAAGAGAAATATTTTTCTGATTTTCTCATCCCATATTTTTTCCACTACCTTTTTACCCTTTTGTTGTAATACTTTAAAAGGTGCCTTATCAAGCATGTTCATCAAAGTAATTCAAGGTACCAAGAAAAGCATTTTATTCTTTCAAGCTCAAAATTGGGCAACTAAGGGGGTAGCATTTATTCATTCAAAGCTCAGAAGGCCGGAAAAATACCTAATGCCTCGATCATTTTCAAAAATGTTTTCAAAAATTTTTAAGCTTCAAAACGGTTTCAAGTCAAGTTCTAGAGAAATACAATCCAAGAGGAATAACACTCTAACACAAAGAATGGGGTGGATTTAGTGAATACCCCTTAATGGCTCAAAAGCTCACATTTAGCAGTTCAGAAATAAGTGAAAACACAAATCTATAGAAACACATGCTAATTATCAACTATCCAAGATCTTCTCAAGAATTTTTTATTTGAAGCCTTATCACAAGAATAAAAATTTAGGGTTTAAAATTTCACTATCACAAATAAATTGGCACTCAGTTCTCACAATCAGATGCTCAATCTAAGCAGGGGGTAACCGAATCATACGATCATGCAAAACTATGCCTAAATGAATGCAATATGAACAATGCAAAAATTCAAAAATTTACAGAAATACCCCTTACCCCAAGCTTAAAAACATACATTGTCCCCAATGTAAACAATTAAGTCAGCAAAGGGAGAAAAAAATTGGAACGACTCACCGAGGTGGTAGCGGGCTGGTTCACATGCTTTCTGGCTTTGTTTCTCCCTGCCCCTTTTTGTTTTTCCTTCCTTCTTGCCCTGAAAATACTTAGCAAACCTATTAACAAATCTCTTGATCTTCTCAAATTATTCAAGAGATGAAAATCAAAAACAAAGGAGAAAGGGAAAAGAAAACTTGGGTTGCCTCCCAATAAGCACTTCTTTAACGTCACTAGCTTGACGGGTGATTTCTAAGATGGTGCCTTAGGAGGGACGGAGACTGCTTGACGATCAAAGTCTCCTCCAAGGTAGTGCTTGAGTCATTGCCCATTAACAGTGAAAGTACCTCCGGATGATGGGTCTTCCAGTTCAACTGCACCAAATGGGGAAACTGACTTGACATAGAATGGACCCGACCACCTTGATCTCAGCTTGCCCGAAAAGAGCTTGAGTCGTGAATTAAAGAGCAAAACTGATTGACCTTCTTCAAAATGCTTTGGAAAGATGTACTTATCATGCCAAAATTTTGTTCTTTCCTTGTAGATCCTTGCACTCTCATAAGCCAAGAGTCGGAATTCATCCAACTCATTCAATCGCAGTGATCTCTTATCCATGGCCAGCCTTGTATCAAAGTTTAGGGCCTTCACTGCCCAAAAAGCACGATGTTGGAGCTCTACCGGAAGGTGGCATGATTTTCCAAACACTAATTGGTAAGGTGACATACCAATAGGTGTTTTATATGCAGTCCGATAGGCCCAAAGTGCATCATCCAGTTTCTTTGCCCAATCCTTCCTAGCATTGTTCACGGTTTTCTCCAAAATCCTCTTCAATTCCTGATTGGACAACTCCACTTGCCCACTGGTTTGAGGGTGGTATGGTGTGGCAACTTTATGATTGACCCCAAACTTGGCAAGCACTGCATTAAACTCCTTGTTTCAAAAGTGAGTACCCCCATCACTAATAATAGCTCTAGGGGTTCCAAATCTGGTAAAGATGTTCTTCCTCACAAAACTAATCACTGTTTTTGCATCATCTTTTAGAGTTGGGACAACTTCTACCCATTTGCTCACATAATCAACCGCAACCAGAATGTATTTGTTGTTGTAGGATGATGGGAAAGGACCCATGAAGTCAATCCCCCATACATCAAAGAGATCCACCTCTAAAATACCCTTCAAGGGCATCTCATTCCGCCTGGATATACTTCCGGTACTTTGACACTTATCACACCTCATCACCCAAGCTCTAGAGTCTTTGAAAATAGTGGGCCAAAACAACCCGCTTTGCAAGATCTTCATGGCGGTTCTCTCACCACCAAAGTGTCCTCCATAGGGTGAGTTGTGGCAATGAGTCAACACCCCATTAATTTCTTCTTCCGGAATGCATCTTCTCATAATTCCATCCGAACCTCTTTTGAAAAGGTAAGGCTCATCCCATACATAGTATTTAGAATCATGGATGAGCTTCTTCCTTTGTTGTGCATTGAAGTCCTTCGGAATCTTGTTTGCGGCCTTATAATTTGCAATGTCCGCAAACCAAGGCGCCACTTGCACCATAAACAACCTTTCATCCGGGAATTCCTCTTGAATTGGCAACTCATCTTTTGCTTGAACATCTGCTTGTGGGAGCCTAGACAAATGGTCGGCTACCACATTCTCCACTCCTTTCTTGTCCTTTATATCCAAATCAAACTCTTGGAGCAGTAGTACCCACCTAATGAGCCTTGGCTTGGCATCCTGTTTAGTCATAAGATACTTCAAAGCAGAATGATCAGTGTAGACAGTAGTTTTAGAGCCAATCGAGTAGGATCTAAATTTATCAAACGCAAACACCACAACAAACAATTCTTTTTCAGTCGTGGTATAGTTCAATTGAGCATCATTCAGCACACGACTGGCATAGTAAATGACATGTAACACTTTATTTTTTCTTTGGCCCAAAATGGCTCCCACCGCATAGTCACTTGCATCACACATTAACTCAAATGGTAAACTCCAATCTGGAGGTGCAATGACCGTTGCGGTGGTGAGTTTTTATTTCAAAAGTTGGAAAGCATGCATGCAATCATCATCAAATACAAAAGGAGTATCAGCTACCAAAAGCTTGCATAAGGGTTTCACAATTTTTGAAAAATCTTTTATAAATCTCCTATAAAAACCCGCATGCCCTAGGAAGCTTCTAACACCTTTCACATTTATGGGAGGGGGAAGTTTTTCAATCACTTCAATTTTTGCTTTATCAACTTCCATCCCCCGTGATGAAATTTTATGACCAAGAACTATACCTTCCCTAACCATGAAATGACATTTTTCCCAATTTAAAACAAGGTTAGTTTCTTGTCATCTTTTTAGAACACATGCAAGATTATTCAGACAATTATCAAAAGAGTTACCAAACACAGAAAAATCATCCATAAATACCTCAATGAATTTTTCAGTCATGTTAGCGAATATATAAAGAATGCACCTTTGAAAAGTGGTGGGTGCATTACACAACCCGAATGGCATCCTCCGGTATGCATAGACGCCATAGGGACAAGTGAAAGCGGTCTTCTCTTGGTCCTTTGGGTCAACCACAATCTGGTTATACCCCGGGTATCCATCAAGGAAGCAATAAAAGGCATGGCCCGCCAACCTATCTAACATCTGATCAATGAAGGGCAAGGGAAAATGATCTTTTCTGGTGGCCTCATTCAGTCTTCTGTAATCAATACATACTCTCCATCCAGAAACGGTCCTTGAGGGAATAAGTTCATTCTTCTCATTTGCAACCACCGTCATCCCCCTTTCTTAGGGACAACTTGGATCGGACTAACCCAAGGACTATCGGAGATTGGATAGATTATACCTGCATCCAGAAGCTTCACAACCTCCTTCCTTACAACTTCCTTCATGTTTGGGTTGAGTCTTCTTTGGGGCTGTCTGACCGGCTTGAAGTTTTCCTCCAAAAGGATTTTATGCATACAGAATGAGGGACTTATCCCCTTCAAGTCGGACATAGAACACCCAATTGCAGATTTGTGCTCCCTGAGCACCCTTAACAATTTCTCTTCCTCTAAAGAGTTCAATTCACTACTAATGATAACCGGGAATGAAGAATTTATCCCAAGGAAAGCATAACGGAGATGGGATGAAAGTTCTTTCAACTCTAGCACAGATGGTTCACCCTTGTCTTCAATCCGCACATCTTCCACAACTTTGTCTTCATCATTATTCACCACCAGACAAGCCTCAAGGGATTTAACCATGAAATCAACTTCTTCCGCACATACCTCTCCTTCTACATCCTCCACCATAAGAGCCACTTCCAATGAATCTTCAAAAGTTTGTTGCACACTCTTGTCAGTCAATGAATCAACAAGGTCCACACTCATACACGTATCTTTGTCGCTTGGATGCCTCATTGCTTCAAAAACATTAAAGGTGACCTTTTCATATTGGACTCTAAGCACCAATTCCCCTTGATTCACATCGATCAAAGCTCTACCCGTGGCTAGGAATGGTCTTCCAAGAATCAACGGAGTCTCACTATCCTCCGCTATATCCAACACCACAAAATCTGTCGGAAAGATGAATTTGTCTACTTTAACCAATAAATCCTCCACTACACCATAAGGATATGTAATGGATCGATCTGCCAATTGGAGAGAAATCCCGGTTGGCTTGACTTCACCAATTCCCAGCTTCTTGAAAATGGAGAGAGGTATAAGGTTGATACTTGCACCGAGATCACACAAGGCTCTTCCAATATTCAAATGACCAATAGTACATGGGATAGTAAAGCTACCCGGATCCTTCATCTTTACCGGCAACTTCCTTTGGAGTATGGCACTACATTCTTCAGTGAGCATGACCGTCTCCTCCTTCCACCTTCTCTTGTTAGTAAGAATCTCCTTCATAAACTTGGCATAGGATTGGCATAGGAAGGCATTTGTTGAAGAGCTTCGGCAAAAGGGATGTTAATTTGTAACTTTTTAAACACATCCAAGAACTTGGAGAATTGTTGATCCTTTGCCTCCTTCTTCAACCTTTGAGGATAGGGTATCTTGAAATATGGTGGCAACTCCTTGGGATTGTCAACTTCTTCAAGAATTTACCTTCTAGTCTTCTTTCTTGCAAATTCTTCATCCACCAATTTTTCTGTGTGGTTTTTCAGCTTCAACAACAATGAGACTAGAGGTAGTGGCTTGGGAAGTCTCGGGTTCTTCATTGGTTACATCTTCAACAGACACTTCATCAACTCCCTCACCAACTGTCTTTTCTTCTCTCACTTTTTCAGGTGGAACTAACACTCTCCCACTTCTTGTAGTAATTACCTTGCAATCCTCCCTTGGATTCTTCTCGGTATCTCCCGGCAATTGTCCTTGAGGTCTCTCCGTCATCTGCTTTGCCAATTGGCCTATTTGGTGTTCAACATTCTTGATGGAGGCATTTTGATTCTTCATATTGTCTTGAGTTGCTTGCATGAATTGGTCTAGAATATTCTCCAATTTGCTTGAACTCTCTTGAGGAGGCTTTGCTTGAGAACTTGAGCCTTGCCCTTGTCTCCAACCAAAGTTAGGATGGCTACGCCACCTCGAATTGTAGGTGTTAGAGAAAGGATCATGCTTAGGCCCTTGGTTTCCCATGTAGTTTACCTCTTCTTGCCCAGAACTTCCAACCACATTAATCTCACAATTGCCATTTGCATGGTTACCTCCATAAAAATCACATACTGAGGCAGCTTGAACTTGGACAGCTTGTAACTGAGAATTCTGCAGTTGAACGGACCCCAATTGCTTGGTAAGAATGGCCATTTGCGCCTTAAGAGCACCAATTTCATCAAGCTCCAAAACACCTCTCTTGACCAATGATCGAGAACTAGGCATTTGATAATCATTATTAGCCATAGTTTCAATCAATTCCTTTGCCTCTTCGGGTGTCTTTTGGCTCAATGATCCACCTGCAACCGCTTCAATCATACTTCTGGAATTTCTGTTGAGCCCATTGACAAAGGTTGCCACTTGCCGCCATGTTTCTAACTCATGATTCGGACAAGCTGTGAGCAAAGACTTGAACCTCTCCCATGCTTCATAAAGTGATTCACCATCCCTCTGTGCAAAGGCATTAATCTCGGATCTCAACTTGATCATTCTTGATGGAGGGAAGAAGCGAGATAAGAACTTGCTCACCAAATCATTCCAAGTGATGATACTTCCATGAGGATGGGATTGAAGCCAAGACCTAAGCTCTATCCCTCAAAGAGAAAGGGAAAAGCCTTAAACGAATGGCCTCATCGGAAGCTCCATTTAGCTTGATGGTGTCACACAACTCAATGAATGTGCCAATGTGAGCATGAGGGTCTTCACTCTCCAAACCTCCAAACTGATTTTGCTGCACAAGATTGAGAAGTGATGCCTTGATTTCAAAATTGTTGCAAGCCACTTTAGGTCTAACGATTGGAGTCCCACATCCATCGACTCTAGGGGAAGTATAATCCCCCATTGTCCTCCTTGGTGCATTGTCTTCAGCCATGGTGACAGTTGCAACTTCAACTTGTGGTTCTGGCACACTTGGTAACTCAACTTGTAGCTCTTGTATACTAGAAGATGCTTCTTCTCTGTTTTTCCTTGCTTTGGCTACCTTTCTATTCTGTCTACAAAACCGCTCGATCTCAGGGTCGAATTGAAGTTCACCTGGGTCGATTGTACCTCGCATACAAGGAACAAACAGAGTAGCACAGAAAAAGAACAGAAAAACAAAAGTAGACTAGCAACGAAATAGCACGTACAAGCTAAGCAACTAATGGACAATTATGCAGCTTCAACGAAAACAGAAAAAAAAAAGAAAAAAAAATATAAAAAACAATTAAAATGCCTAAATTAGGAGTCCCCTTTGGTACTCGTGATATCGGCACACCGATCCCCGGCAACGGCGCCAAAAACTTGATGAGGACTCGGCAAGTGTACCGGGTCGTTGCAAGTTATAAAACGGTAAGAACCGGATATCGTCCTCAGGGATCGTGGACAAGTACCACTTCGCAAATTGAACTACTATCTAGGTGATCAAGTTTGGAATGAAGGTAGCTCTAACATCTAACAAAACAAACAAGAATAAAATGTTTTTGTTCTTTTAGGTATTTTATCAAACACTTAATAGGCAAACAGAAATGTGAACAACAAATGGATAGAATTGTTAGGGTTAGACTAGGCTAATCCTCCCTTGGTGCTATGAAATGGTAAATAACACAATTCCTAATTCAATTATGACAATCAAATCTTCTTCAAATACTCAAACCCTAATGTCTTAGGTGGAATGAGCCTAAAATCCCAAATTAAACCCTAATGTCTTAGGTGGATTAACATGAGAAATTGCATTAAGAGTCAAGATTCATAGATTGCAAGCACCCCAAGACCTATGTCTAGGTTCATGAACTACTTGGCATTTGATTCATGAGCATGCCTTAACATCAATCTTTCAATTGTCTATCAAAGCAACTAATCATTCCTAGGATGATCAAACCAAGGAAAGCATTAAGCATGGAATCAAACACTCATAAAGAAATAGGAAATTGTATTATAACCACATCATGTTACAACCAAATTCAGAAAATCCATAATCTAACCCTAACAAGGGGGAGTTTAGCTACACATAATCAAAGAAAAAGGCAAAAGAAAAGATACAGAGATGAATGAATGAAGGAACTCCATGGAATGTTGCCCAGCAGCCACAGCAGCAGAAATTACGTTTTTAGGGCTTTTGGCCGCCTCCTTTTTCTGCCCTCTCAATTCTTCCCTAAAACAGCTTATAAACAAGGGTTCTGAGTTTCGCGCGCTCGCGGGGCGAGACCTGGCTCGCGAGGTGAATGTTAAAAATCTGATCTTCAGAGATTGGTTCTCTCGCGAGGCGAGAAGGTAGCTCGCGAGGCGAGGCAGAAAGGGTGAAGTTTCTGGCACAGTCAGGCCTTCAGGCTCGCGAGGCGAGATGTTGATTCGCGAGGCGAGACAGAAGGGCCTGACCTGTCTTTGTTCGCTCAGCTGGTCTTCGGGCTCGCGAGGCGAGATCCAGTCTCGCGAGGCGAAGCCTCCAGAATTCTGCTTGGCTCAATTTCTTCTCTTTTCAGGCTCTATCTTCATCCAAGCTTCATCATGGCCAAATTCTTGGGAAATTAATCATAAATTCCTGCAAAATAACACACAAACCACCTTATCCGTTCCAAAGGAGAAACTGACCAAAATCAAACTAAAATGGCCTAACTATATGCAAATGCATGCAGAAATGTACAGGGAAAATGTGGTGAAATCACACTCATCATGTAATCATCTTTTCATTTTTTACACAGATGGCAGATTCCTCTAGAGATAGGGGTCATCGTGGAGGTCGTGGCAGAGGTCGTGCTGCGAGAGTCCCTCCGCCGGCCGACCCACGGCCTTCAGATCGAGACCACCCTACCAGCACCTCTGTGGACGGGACACCTCAGGGTGATGGAGTTGCACCCCCTACCCAGCCTCATGTGGTCGGGACACAAGCTACACCATCATCATCCACACCTATGACAGGACCATCATCATCATTGGGACATGAGAGCCGTGGTCCATCCGACAGGAGGATTCTTCTTATCCCCAGGGGGGATAACGAGTAATCTAATTTAATTTTCTAATATATATATATATATATAAAGTATCGTTAATTTCTAATTTTTTTTTATTTATAACATTTATTAATGCTCTAATTTTGCTGCAGCTTTATGCCCGTGAAGGCCCCTTCTGATTCAATATCGAAGATCCTGCGATGCAAGTTTGATGGTCCATGGCCTACATGGAAGGCCATCCCAGGGGGCCATAGGGATCAGTTGTTTAAAAAGTTTAAGGTAACAATTTATTAAGTTATTTAAATTAAATTTACATTATATATATATATATACACACACGAATTTCAAAATATCTGTAAATTGCAGAAAAAGTATAGGTGGGATGTAGCTTTAGAGGGTCTCGTCAGGGACATATTTGAGCATAAAGGCTCACTGGTCATGAAGAATCTGACGAACAAGCTAAGGAAGGGTAAGAATAAGGGGAAGTGGGTGGATCCCAAGATCAGGAGGTAGCTGGACCAATACTGGGCTACTGAGAAGTTCCAGGAGATCCAGGCCACAGCTCGGCGTAATCGAGCTTCTGATGGTGGCACATGTGCTTGGACCGACGGGTCTAAATCAGCTGCCGCCCACTACGACGAGCTGGTAATACATTAAACTTTTGACTTAATATACTATTTAATTAGTTTTCATTTTTAAATATTCTTATGAATTTAAGATTATATTTTTCTGTGCAGAAAGCACAGAAACGGCGGGCCCCCACTGCTATGGAGTTGGTGGAGAGGAAGAAGAAGTTGAAGTCGGGAACATGGGTCAACGACAAGGCCAGTAACTATGCTGTAAGCAAAAAAGCAATTTAGTGTTTACTTGTAATTTATTATAAATGATTGGTTAATATTGATTATAATTTTAACTAAATCTCTTCATCTATACTTTGTAGGTGGCCTTCAACGAGAAGAAGGACGATGCCATATCACGTGCCTCACAGTCACAAGATGAGGCCTTGACTAGTGATGGGCCCATCTCTCCTATCTCCGTCGACGATAATGCCATTTATTTGGAGGTCGTCGGGGCAGGAACAAGAAGGTGTATGGCCTCGGACACCTGGGAGGTGAGTTTATCACTTCATCATCCGGCACGCCTGCACCTTCCTACGCCGTTACCGTCCCTCGGGAGCAGTTCAACCCAATGCAGGACACCATCATGCAGCTGAACGCGGAGCTTTGGGAGAAGAGCGAGAGAGAGCAGCAGATGACGAACCAGATTGCACAGTTTGTAACACCCTGATTTTCCTATGCTGTCTGTAGCAGTAAATACATATTTAAATGTGTTTATTTTAGATTAAACACAGAGGATGATTTTAATCAAACTAAAATCATTTTCTTGTGTTGTTATATCATATGAAGTTACGGTAAAAATTTCGGTTGAAAATTTAGACGGAAGTCAGTCCGCGTTCTCACTGCCAGTACAAGTTTACTGAGCTAGGGGCCAAATTTTAATTCGTGAACGAGACGGTTAGTGTTTTATGATGTTTTGTGTGGGTTTAGAGTTTTTCGAAAAATCTTGTTCGGGGCCAAATCTTAGGGGATTTCCTGGGTGAAATCGTCGGGAAATACTATCGGGGAAGTCATCTGATACGCAATGAAGCAGAGCATCAAGAGGATGAAGTGACATGGAGTGACTTGATGTGAAGGCTATAACACACCTCAAAAAGTGAATCTTGATTTTATTTCAAAATCTCACTTTTTCATCTTTCTCTCTCCAACCTTACCTCCACACCATACCTCCACCTTACCACACCATACCTTCTTTCTTTCCTTACAAGCAAACCTTCTTTTTCTCTTATTTTTCCTCTCCAAAACCGTTCCCCTCTCTCTCTCTCTATAAATACTCTTCATTTCCACACTTCACCACTTTTCCTCCATTTTCTCACCTTTACACCTTATTACATTTCTTCTTCTTCTCTCTTCTAAAGTTCATCTTTTTATCAAGCTTTTTACTTTAAGTTCTTCATCAAAGGTCTTCATATTGTTGAGGGTAATGATCCTATGTTGTCTAATTTTCAAGTTCTTGTCTTTATATTCATAGTTTTGCTTTAAGTTTCCTTTAAGCTTTCAAACTTCTAAAATCTCTTAAAAATGTTAGAAAACTCCGTTTGAGTTGAAACCAATTTCTATGTTCTTATTTTTACTCCTACTACAACATACTAAAAGGTTGTGTAAAACAAAAATTTCTAACCCTATTTTCTTGATGAGGCCGAAACCATGCTTTTTGGTTTTGGCGGGTTTTGTTTAACTTTGCTTGTATGGACTTGTATTTGAGTTCTATTCCAAGATGATCATGGACTAAGGCTCCTTTATGTTAAAGGATACTATGTCTAAGTGATTGGAAAGTTTAAAGATTTTTACTCTATTTTTATGTAATGACCAAAACCAATGAGTTTTAAGGCAATGTTGTTTAAGTTTTGTTTTCCAAAATGATAATGGATTAAGACTCCTTGATATAGGAGGATGCTAAGTCCAAGAGATTGGAAAGTTTGAAGATTTATAACCACTATTTCTTGAAAAGGCCGAAACCTTCAATGGTTATGGCAAAGATGTTGAGTTTTGTTTTTCCAAAGTGATCATGGACTAAAAGGCTCCTTTATGTTAAAGGATGCTATGTCTAAGTGATTGGGAAGTTTAAAATATTTCTTGCTTTATTTTCCTATGATGGACCAATGTAACATTTTACCTAGGATGTGTTATTTTATTTTGTTTTCCAAGATGATCATGGATTAAAGCTCCTTTATGTTAAAGGATGCTATGTCCAAAAGATTGGATGATTTAAAGATCTCTAACATCACAAACTTGTTAAGGCCGAACCTAAGAGTTCATGGTCTAAGACATTTGATTTTTCCATTTTCCAAAATGATCATGGTTTCAAGCTCCTTACTATGTATGGATGCTAACCTAAAGAGATTGGAAAGTTTAGAAATTTCTATCCTATTTATCTATGCTTGGCCGAAACCCTAAGTCAAGTACTTAGTGGGATTTTTAATTCAACTTTGTTAAAAGGTCATTGTTTATGAACTCCTAACACTTAAAGATCAAAAATCCATGAGTTGTATAATTTTCGGGAATCTCTAACCCTAAGAACTAGTCTTGGCTGAACCTATACCTTGTGGTTTAGTGTTCTTGTTTGATTTTAACTTGTGATTTTGTGTTCATAACCTTAGACTTTCATCAAGGAGGAAACAAGGACGTTTGTGGTTTACCTCTCCAAGCATCTAATCTCGTTACCGTCACGGAAGGTAAGAGGGGATTGCCTAGGGATATTCAATGACTATATGCATGTGTGTATGTGTTTACTTGAGTGATTTGAATATTATTGTGATATTGAGCCAATACTTGAATAACTTGTTTACTTGAACTGCTGTAGTTATTACTTAAAGTTGAATATTACTTGCTTTAAAGTGTTATGAATTATATATATGTGATGAACTGTCATTAACTATGATATTATTGTTGAGAATATATTACTGTTGATTGAAGTTTGAGAAGCCGGACTTGAGTCTGTGCACAATGATTATAAAGGATTAAAAGCCTTAATAAGCCTTGAATAGAACTTTGAAAGTATTGAAAAGTTCCTTGTTTAAAATGCTTACTTCAAGAAAATGAGATTCTTATTTTGAAAAGAAACGTTGAAGTGTTTTTAAGACGATAGAAACTACCTTTTTATGATCCAAAGTTGGTATGAGAGAAAACCTTTTTCGAACTATGTGTTGTATGAAGGAAAAACCCTTTGAAAATATTTGACTTTATTCCACCAAGGAATTTCAAATACAAACGAATTTCCTAAATGTTTTAGAAAAGATTTTGCAAAGGAAAAGGATTTTCTCCTAAATGATTTGGAAACGTTCCGGTTACTTGGATAAGTGACCGAGGTTTTGTTTTGGATTTGATTTTCACTAAGCGAAAAGTAAACACATGTGAATTGAATCTAGTTCGCGAGACGTCGCTTCTAGTATTCTGTAATATGCACGTCGATCCTTGATCCGTGCCACGTTGTTGTGGACTGTGTGTCCTAATCACGTTGTTGTGGACTGTGTGTCCTAATCACGTTGTTGTGGACCGTGTGTCCTAACCATGTTGTGATGAACATTGTTAAAGGTGAATGATGTTTTCTACGACCACAAGCCTAGGACTGGTGCATCGGTCTAAGGTGTTGTGATTAAGCACTCGGACTGCGTGTCCCGTGTTGATGTTGATAATTTCAAAATGATGAAATTTATGAATAGTCGCTAACCTTTGAGCTTTGACAACGAATGAGAATGAACACAAAGAAAACATCGAGAACTAAATGTTTTACATTTGCATTTACGGCAGATGTGCCCGACATGGTTTTAACGTGAGACCTTAACAAGAAAGGTATCATGTGACGGTGTATTATCGTTGTTCTTAAATTGGACAATGAGACGGTGTACGTGTATCGTTGTGCCTAAATGGACAATGAAACGACGTGCATTATTGTTGTGCCTAAATGGCCAATGAGACGGTGTATTATCGTTGTGCTTAGCTAGCCAATGAGACGGTGTATCGAGCCTGATCAACTCATTTGGAGGATGTTGGGATCTCTAGAGATTAAGATTAGAGCCTGATGATAGAAATGTCATGCATTATCTTTATAAAATTGATTGATTCGGGTACGAGACCCACTGAAATAGTACTTGTTGTTTACCTATGGGTAATGTTTAGAATGTTAATATGCCAAGGTGTTGTATGTATCATGTGTATGGTTGTTGTATGATATATCCATTTGACGGTGTCTCACTCTTACAGTTATATTAGGTCTCTTCGGGTTTTTGCTGTAGTACTTCGGTACTCTAGTACCGATGTTGCAGAGGAGTCTTTCTAAGTCACTTGAAGACCTAGTGTTAGAGGTTGGGAAAGTATTCTCGTTGGGGGTCTCTCCAATGAATATTTGATAGAATGACTAGCTTAGGAGTCTGAGTTTAGTTGTATATCTAAGGAGGTCGATAAATGTAGTGTTATATACATCCATCTGTAGTTTGAAATTTTCTTTCGAAAGTGGAAACTTAGAGAAATGTTGTATGTCATGGTAACTTTGTTATGAATGTGACTTTACGTTTAAATGTATGTATGATGGATTTCAGAGTTATCCTTATAGACGAAAATTTTATACCCCAGTTTTCCGACTTAAAAGAAAACAAATTTTCCGAAAGCAACCAGCAAATTATCTCTTTAATTTAAATTCCGCATGTGTTACGTAGTAACACCCTAAGGGGGGTGTTACAAAGTGGTATCAGAGCTGGCCGAGTCTTTCGGGATCTTTGGGAAATAGGTCTGTTGTGTTGACTTTGTGTTTTCTCTGAATTAAGTTTCATTTGGATTACATCTTAGAAGTAATGTGTGTTGATACGCCTCTACACGTTTCATTTTCTGGTTCAGTTATGGAACCAGCACCAGAAGGTGGACGTGGATGTGGACAAGGTCGTGGACGTGGTCGCAGAGGTGGTCCTATTGGTAGTCGTGCCAACATGAATGAGAATTATGACGGCGGGATGGACTTCGCTGACCAAGCTTTGGTTGACGTTGCTGCTGCCATAGCTCTCCAGACTGCCAACGCGGCTGTCCAGAATCAGCAGGAGCAGCAAAGAGCTGAACAGGCTTTAGTGGGGAAGAATCTGAATGCCTTCTTAGTTGTAATAGGGTTCTAAGTATAATCGTGTTTTGACGCCCTTAAGTATTTGACTCTCTAGGGTCTCCTATGATACTAGTCGTTCCAGTGAATGTATGTTTCTTATGAATTTCGGGAATAAAAGTCTCTTTAAGAAATTTATGTTGGGAATTTGCGTATAAAACAAAATAAAACGCAGCGGAAAAATTCCCATCGAAGGATCCATGCGAATGGTCATGATTCATGATTAGAAAGTTTACCTCTTGAAGCGATGGCTGTTGGTTGAAATTCGTCTATCACGAACACCGAACGAACGGTGTCTCCAGAGGTATCCACACGAGCGGACTCCGTGAACGTCCAACGTCACGAACCTGAAGCGTCTCTGTCTTGCAGTGCTAGCTTCAAAACCGAGGCTTACTGTTCACTCTTACTCTCTCTGTGCGGCTAGGGTATCAACTTTTTTTTTTGTGCACAACAACTTAAGTGTTCTACTTATAGTAGCGCCTCCTTAAGTGAGTTAGTGAGCAGCACTTGACCTAAGCCCATGTACTATGCGCTAGGCCCAATAGGAAAGTCCAACTCTCCTTTTAATGCTTCTTTTAATCCGCTCTTATGTGTGTGACCCTATAGGTTCCCAAAACGTTAGTAGTAACATTAAATCCCATTTAATATTACAAACAGTGAGTGGTATCTAGCAATACATCACTGCTACCTAAGTAGTGAGAAAGTCAGTGATTTGACGAAACCTTTCTGTGACAAATATTCATGTACATTATTATCCCTTTGTCCATATATCTATATTGAACACAAGGCATAGAATGTGTCACCCTTGTATGGTTCAATATCATGTTCCCTGATACCCGAGTAGACTCAACAACAAATGAGGTCAATATCTCATATAGACTCATTTCAGCATGACCATACATTTTACAGTCTCACTTTATCAGGGGGCCCACAGATATTACTCCTGTCATGTAGGAGGGACAAATTCCATCTAGGTCACTCACATCCCTCTGCATGGCTCGTGGTATGCCCAATGACCGTCTTTATAATCATCCTATTACAGATGACGTTTGACGATATTAAAGCACACGACTCCTCATGTAGGGATCGTAGTGATTTCAGGTCGAAGGATTGTATGCACCATTGTCACTATGAGAACTACTTATGACACTCACATAACGCTCCATGTAGTGTTCTCATGGCGGGTCAATCCAGTACATCATTACTCTAATGTGTACCTATGTGTCGACTCGATATCTCATATCCATGACCCGTGAGATATGGTCATCAGTCTGCACACATAATAGTCTCAATTGTATTATTATTGTCCTTATTAATAAAATACTTGACTACGGATATTTAAGAATAGGATTTCATTGTTCAATAGTGTCTCACGATCAAGTCATATACTTGATATTCTATTAAACTGAAATCTCTATTCTAAGGACTTTATTATGTTTAAACAAGTAACACAATAAACTGGAATGCCTCATATATATATATATATATATATATATATATATAAAATAGAAAGATACAAATGTAAGTCTAAAGAAATACATTGGCCTCTAGGGCTTATACCAACAATCTCCCACTAGCACTAGAGCCAATCAGGCATAAATCTAATGCACATCGATCTAGTGTGACCTTCATGCTTCTGTTGAGCAAGAGGTTTCGTAAGTGGGTCAGCAACGTTGTCAATCGTTGGTACTCTACATATTTTCACATCTCCTCTATCGATAATCTCTCGAATGAGATGGAAGCGCCTAAGTATATGCTTGGATCGCTGATGAGATCTAGGTTCCTTAGCTTGTGCAATGGCCCCATTATTATCACAATAGAGATCAATGGGGTCCACAATACTAGGAACCGTACCAAGCTCAGTAATGAACTTCCTGATCCAAACAGCCTCCTTTGCTGCATTGGAGGTGGCAATATACTCAGCCTCTGTAGTAGAATCGGCAACTGTCTCCTGCTTTGAACTCTTCCACTTATGACCCCGCCATTCAGGCAGAACACATAACCATATTGCGATCCGGAATCATCCTTATCGGCCTGGAAGCTAGCATCGGTGTAACCTTTATTACAGCAAGCTCTTCCTCGCCTCCATATACCAAGAACGAATCCTTAGTTCTTCTCAAGTACTTAAGGATGTTCTTGACATGCAGACAGTGACTTTCACGGGATCGATCGGTACCGCTCGTTATGCTTAAAGCATACGATACATCCGGTCGAGTACATAACATGGCATACATGATAGATCCAATTGCGGATGCATATGGAATCTTACTCATGCGATCCCTATCCTCTTGAGTGGAAGGGGATTGTGCCTTTGATAGGCATATACCATGTGACATAGGCAATAGTCCTTTCTTGGATTCATGCATGTTAAAGCGTCTCAACACTTTGTCTATGTATGTACTCAGACTTAGGCCAAGCAATTTCAGCGATCTATCCCTATAGATCCTGATCCCCAATACATAGGTAGCTTCACCCAAATCTTTCATAGAGAAGCAATTCCCTAACCATGTCTTTACATTTTGTAGTGTAGGGATGTCATTTCCAATGAGTAATATGTCATCTACATATAACACCAGAAAAACAACAATGCTCCCACTAACCTTCTTGTAGACACAAGGTTCATCTTCATTTTTGATGAATCCGTACTGTCTTACAGCATCATCAAAATGAAGGTTCCAACTTCTGGAAGCTTGCTTCAATCCATAGATTGATCGCTGCAATTTACATACCTTTCCGGCATCCTCCGAAATGTCAAAGCCTTCAGGTTGTGTCATGTACACATCCTCAAGAAGCTTTCCATTAAGGAAGGCAGTTTTGACATCCATCTGCCATATCTCATAATCATGGTATGCAGCGATAGCAAGTAAGATCCGGACGGATTTAAGCATCGCAACAGGTGAAAAGGTCTCATCATATTCGACACCATGAATTTGCTTGAAACCCTTAGCGACCAATCGGGCCTTAAAGGTGTGTACCTTACCATCCATGTCAGTTTTCTTTTTGAAAACCCACTTGCAACCTATGGGTTTTACCCCTTCAGGTGGCTCTACCAAGGTCCATACCTGGTTGGTGTACATGGAATCCATCTCAGATTTCATGGCCTCAAGCCACTTCTCAGATTCTGGGCCAGTGATGGCCTCCTGGTAGGTCACAGGCTCATCTTGATCCATGAGCAATACATCACCTTGTGGAGTCATGAGAAATCCATATCTCTCAGGCTGGTGACGTATCATGTTAGACCTACGCTGGTCTTGTGCTACTGGAGCGGGTTGTTCCTCCACAACATTCTGTGAAGGTTGCTCCTGTTCCACCAATGGTAGGTCACTACTCTGTGATTCTTGAATTTCTTCAAGTTCTATCTTCCTCCCACTGGTTCCTATGGAGATAAAATCCTTTTCTAGGAATACACCAGTCCGTGCGACAAACACTTTGCCTTCGGAAGGATTATAGAATTGGTATCCCTTGGTTTCTTTGGGATACCCCACAAAGAAGCATTTATCAGATCTGGGATCAAGCTTATTATAAACTTGACGTTTTACATATGCTTCACAACCCCAAATCTTCATAAAAGATATGCTGGGTCGTCTACCAGTCCATATCTCATATGGTGTCTTTTCTACCATTTTGGATGGAACACGGTTAAGTGTAAAAGCTGCTGTTAATAGAGCATGTCCCCAGAAAGAGTTTGGAAGGTTTACATGACTCATCATAGACCGAACCATGTCCAACAAGGTTCGATTTCTCCTCTCAGAAACACCATTCCATTGTGGTGTTCCAGGTGGAGTGAGTTGAGATAAAATCCCACACTCTCTCAGATGATCATCAAAATCTAGGCTCAAATATTCACCACCTCGATCTGATCGAAGAGCTTTAATATTTTTACCAAGTTGGTTTTGTACCTCATTTTTGAATTCCTTGAACTTTTCAAAGGATTCCGATTTATGTTTCATAAGATACACAAATCCATATCTACTGAAATCATCAGTAAATGTGATGAAGTACTGAAAACCACCTCTAGCTAATGTGTTTAGGGGTCCGCATACATCGCTATGTATAAGACCCAAAAGATCGTTGGCTCTTTCACCTTTGCCGGTGAATGGAGCTTTAGTCATCTTTCCCAATAAACAAGACTCACATATCTCATATGATTCATAATCAAATGAGTCCAAGAGTCCATCTTTATGGAGCTTCGAAATGCGCTTCTCATTTATATGGCCTAAACGACAATGCCAAAGATAAGATGGGTTCAACTCATTTGGTTTGAACCTCTTAGTATTAATGTTATAGATGGGCATTTCAAGATCAAGGACATAAAGTCCATTACTCATGTGTGCACTAGCATAAAAAATATCATCCAAATAAATAGAACAACTTTTGTTCTTTATTATAAAAGAAAAACAAATCTTGTCCAAACAAGAAACGGAAATGATATTCCTGCTAATTGCAGGCACAAAATAACAGTTCTCTAACTGAATAGTAAGCCCAGTAGGCAAAGTCAATACATAAGTCCCTACAGCTAAAGCAGCAACCTTTGCTCCATTTCCGACTCGTAGATCGACTTCGCCCTTTGTCAATGGTCTACTCGTGTTTAGATCCTGCACATTTGTACAAATGTGAGAACCACATCCAGTATCTAATACCCATGATGTAGAAGTAGATAAATTGACTTCTATAACAAACATACCTGAAGCGGAAGTCTCACTTCCCTTCTTCTTTTTGATCTCTTCCAGGTATTTTGGGCAGTTCCTCTTCCAATGTCCGGTCCGACCACAGTGGAAGCAATTGCCTTCCTTAGCCACACCACCCACAGGCTTCAAACCAGAAGTACTGGGTTTGATCTTGTTGATGGCCTTGCCCTTGCCCTTGCCTTTTTGTTTGTTCTTGGGCTTCTTGGGCTGCTTCTTGCTATTTCCAGCCTGGACCATCAAAATGGCCTTCCCCTTTCCTTTGTTAATATTTTGTTCAGCAGTTCTCAACATGCTCAACAATTCTGGCAAAGGTTTGTCAAGATCATTCATATTGAAGTTCATGACAAACTGACTATAGCTCTCGTGCAACGATTGCGGAACCAAGTCGGTGGCCAACTCTTGGCCTAAAGGAAATCCTAGTCTCTCGAGATTCTCAATGTACCGATCATCTGTAGTACATGAGGACTCACAGGCTCCCTTCCGCCAATTTACACTGGAAAAGGGCCTGGAAACTTCGAACCGCTCATGCCTTGCTTGCTCTTGGCAGAGCAGCTTGAGGTGCACGATCATATCGTACGCCTCCATGGTCTCATGTTGCTTTTGCAGCTCGGAGGTCATGGTAGCAAGCATAAGACAGCCGAGCGTCTAAGGCGTCATCCCGATGCTTCTTATAAGCATCTCTGTCGCCCTAGGAGCGATTGAAGCCGGTGGCTCCTCGAGAATAGGCTCCTCAAGAACATACAACTTTTTCTCATGTTTGAGGACAATCCTCAAGTTTCGTACCAGTCCAGAAAATTCGTTAGGATAGTTTGTCCTTCTCAAGGACGGATCGCAATGACAGGTTACTTGATGTGTTTGATGCCATGGTAATCTATAGAGATAAATATGCAAAATATAAGTATCATGCCATGAAGTTATTTAATTAGGTCTTTAATTAAATACGCCTCCCACTATTTTACTCAAAACAATGACCCTCATCATCGATTCGGAAAATCCCGTTGGAAGATTTTCTAGTGGGTCAAGATCCATATTTCACCTAGCTTTAAGTCAGCTTTGGCTGATCACTTAAAATTCGGTTATTTAGGTAGGAAACACTTTCCGATTGCATCTCATGCAACTCTTGGACAGTTGGGTGAATAACTCTTATTCTAATCCATCACATGGACTAAAGCCCAACTTATGAGCCTCTAAGCCTTTCAATCCTATTGAAGTTGACTTAGTTAATTCAGACCCAATGGATAGCAGTTGAACATTACATTTGTCCCATCGCGCCTTACTATTATAGATAAAGGTACCCCGCTTTGGCGGACCCACACTTAATCGATCATAGTCTTGACGAGTGCCATGCATCGGAAGGCCTTTAAGTGTGACTTAATATTTCCTTTTGAGGGATTTGTTTAAAGTTTGATCTCATCATTTGTTAAACTCTTTAACTTATTATTTACATATATGCATCTCATACATATATTAGTTAAACTCTTTTAACATACTATATACATACATGCATCTCATACATATATAAGGCAAATAAATGTGATATGGTTATGGCCCCTAACGCATTGATTCTCCCAAGCCAATGAGAGAATCTAAACTAAAACCTAGGAGCGTCCAAGCTTCTCCAAGCAAGATCGCCCACGTGATAACGTCTTCTTGTCTCCATCATTACATTACATAAACAGAAACCTCATTTTCATATGAGGGGAGTGAGATGAGAAAAGAAGATACATATGGAATATAAGAGAAAGGCACGGCACGCAGGCCGTATTTCAAAATATAAACCAAAAGATAAAAGGACTAAGGCCATAACCATTCACCATACATCACCAAATAAATAGTAACAACCAATAATAATACACAATTATTATTATTATTATTAATTTCATTAATCAGAGATTTCAAAATCTGAATTTTGAAAACGTAACATATATATAATAAATCACATTTATTATAATTGATGTTACTATAAATCACATTTATTACAATTGTTGTTACTACAAATCACATTTATTACAATTGTTGTTACTACAAATCACATTTATTGTAATTGATATAAATCACATTTATATAAATCACATTTATTGTAACAAATCACATTTATTGTAATTGATATAAATCACATTTACATAAATCACATTTATTGTAATTGATATAATTATTAAATGGTGACATAAAATTTTCAAAATTTGAATTTCGAAATTACACACTGCGCAGAGGTAGCACGGGGGCTACGGCAACCTTTCAACCCTAAAACCGCAAAGCCCGTGAACACTTCACGTTGCAAGGAACGGCGGCTACGGTTTCAACACTTGGAACCTCAGCCGCAACAACATGAACTTTTCATGTCTGAAACCCCTTAACGCCGCCAAACATGCAGAACCAACGTACATATCGCATACATACACAAACATGCAATAGACGTATATATCATATACATACGAAAATCACAGAAACAAGGTTTCGCAAACCAGATGCAAACGATTTTCAAAAACAATTTTCAGAAAAACGATTCACATTATAAACATGTTATCATACATAACAGATAAACCACGTAACAGAATCATGGTTTCGCAAGCGGCTATGATACCACTGTTGGGAATTTGCGTATAAAACAAAATAAAACGCAGTGGAAAAATTCCCATCGAAGGATCCATGCGAATGGTCATGATTCATGATTAGAAAGTTTACCTCTTGAAGCGATGGCTGTTGGTTGAAATTCGTCTATCACGAACACCGCACGAACGGTGTCTCCAGAGGTATCCACACGAGCGGACTCCGTGAACGTCCAACGTCACGAACCTGAAGCGTCTCTGTCTTGCAGTGCTAGCTTCAAAACCGAGGCTTACTGTTCACTCTTACTCTCTCTGTGCGGCTAGGGTATCAACCTTTTTTTTTTGTGCACAACAACTTAAGTGTTCTACTTATAGTAGCGCCTCCTTAAGTGAGTTAGTGAGCAGCACTTGACCTAAGCCCATGTACTATGCGCTAGGCCCAATAGGAAAGTCCAACTCTCCTTTTAATACTTCTTTTAATCCGCTCTTGTGTGTGTGACCCTATAGGTTCCCAAAACGTTAGTAGTAACATTAAATCCCATTTAATATTACAAACAGTGAGCGGTATCTAGCAATACATCATTGCTACCTAAGTAGTGAGAAAGTCAGTGATTTGACGAAACCTTTCTGTGACAAATATTCATGTGCATTATTATCCCTTTGTCCATATATCTATATTGAACACAAGGCATAGAATGTGTCACCCTTGTATGGTTCAATATCATGTTCCCTGATACTCGAGTAGACTCAACAACAAATGAGGTCAATATCTCATATTGACTCATTTCAGCATGGCCATGCATTTTACAGTCTCACTCTATCAGGGGGCCCACAGATATTACTCCTGTCATGTAGGAGGGACAAATTCCATCTAGGTCACTCACATCCCTCTGCATGGCTCGTGGTATGCCCAATGACCGTCTTTATAATCATCCTATTACCGATGACGTTTGACGATATTAAAGCACACGACTCCTCATGTAGGGATTGTAGTGATTTCAGGTCGAAGGATTGTATGCACCATTGTCACTATGAGAACTACTTATGACACTCACATAACGCTCCATGTAGTGTTCTCATGACGGGTCAATCCAGTACATCATTACTCTAATGTGTACCTATGTGTCGACTCGATATCTCATATCCATGACCCGTGAGATATGGTCATCAGTCTGCACACATAATAGTCTCAATTGTATTGTTATTGTCCTTATTAATAAAATACTTGACTACGGATATTTAATAATAGGATTTCATTGTTCAATAGTGTCTCACGATCAAGTCATATACTTGATATTCTATTAAACTGAAATCTCTATTCTAAGGACTTTATTATGTTTAAACAAGTAACACAATAAACTGGAATGCCTCATATCATATATATATATATATATATATCTATATATATATATATATATATATATATATATATATATATAAAATAGCAAGATACAAATGTAAGTCTAAAGAAATACATTGGCCTCTAGGGCTTATACCAACAATTTATTCCAGTTCCCTTCTCTTTTTGACTATTGTGGGCAGTTTAGACTTTGGATCCGATCTTTCTTTTCCTAGAGTTGTGGATTGCCTTGTAGTTGCACGGGATGGGTATGTTTATAAAAGAAGTTTCTTGATGAAACTTAATCTAATCACTTTTACTTTTAGTGGAAGTGATTCAGTTTGAATTGTTATCAAACTGTTGCTCTTTTAAATTGTTGACCAGGAAATTCTAGTGAAATGAGATACTTTTTAGATTCATGATTGTAAACGTGTACCGATTATACATTTTTACCTCCCTGAATATACTAAAGGATCTTCATACACTGGATGTTTCTCTATTCTTTTGGATTTATGAAGTTCTTTTAGATACTTTCTTCTGATAGTATGATCTTGATAGTGAGAGATCCTGTTTAGTTTTAAGCTACGTAATTTCGAGGACGAAATTCTTTTTAGAAGGGTAGTATTGTAACACCCTGTTTTTCCTATGCTGTCTGTAGCAGTAAATACATATTTACATGTGTTTATTTTAGATTAAACCCACAGGATGATTTTAATCAAACTAAAATCATTTTCTTGTGTTGTTATATCATATGAAGTTACGGTAAAAATTTCGGTTGAAAATTCAGACGGAAGCCAGTCTGCGTTCTCACTGCCAGTACAAGTTTACTGAGCTAGGGGCCAAATTTTAATTCGTGAACGAGACGGTTAGTGTTTTTATGATGTTTTGTGTGGGTTTGGAGTTTATCGAAAAAATCTTGTTCGGGGCCAAATCTTAGGGGATTTCCCGGGCGAAATCGTCAGGAAATACGACCGGGGAAGTCATCTGATACGCAATGAAGCAGAGCATCAAGAGGATGAAGTGACATGGAGTGACTTGATGTGAAAGCTATGACACACCTTAAAAAGTGAATCTTGACTTTATTTCAAAATCTCACTTTTTCATCTTTCTCTCTCCAACCTTACCTCCACACCATACCTCCACCTTACTACACCTTACCTTCTTTCTTTCCTTACAAGCAAACCTTCTTTTTCTCTTCTTTTTCCTCTCCAAAACCGCGCCCCTCTCTCTCACTCTATAAATACTCTTCATTTCCACACTTCACCACTTTTCCTCCATTTTCTCACCTTTACACCTTATTACATTTCTTGTTCTTCTCTCTTCTAAAGTTCATCTTTTTATCAAGCTTTTTACTTTAAGTTCTTCATCAAAGGTCTTCATATTGTTGAGGGTAATGATCCTATGTTGTCTAATTTTCAAGTTCTTGTCTTTATATTCATAGTTCTGCTTTAAGTTTCCTTTAAGCTTTCAAACTTCTAAAATCTCTTAAAAATGGTAGAAAACTCCGTTTGAGTTGAAACCAATTTCTATGTTCTTATTTTTACTCCTACTACAACATACTAAAAGTTTGTGTAAAACAAAAATTTCTAACCCTATTTTCTTGATGAGGCCGCAACGATGAGTTGTATAATTTTTGGGAATCTCTAACCCTAAGAACTAGTCTTGGCCGAACCTATACCTTGTGGTTTAGTGTTCTTGTTTGATTTTAACTTGTGATTTTGTGTTCATAACCTTAGACTTTCATCGCGGAGGAAACAAGGACGTTTGTGGTTTACCTCTCCAAGCATCTAATCTCCTTATCGTCACGGAAGGTAAGAGGGGATTGCCTAGGGATATTCAATGACTATATGCATGTGTGTATGTGTTTACTTGAGTGATTTGAATATTATTGTGATATTGAGCCAATACTTGAATAACTTGTTTACTTTAACTATTGTAGTTATTACTTGAAGTTGAATATTACTTGCTTTAAAGTATTATGAATTATATATATGTGATGAACTGTCGTTAACTGTGATATTATTGTCGAGAATATATTACTGTTGATTGAAGTTTGAGAAGCCGGACTTGAGTCTGTGCACAATGATTATAAAGGATTAAAAGCCTTAATAAGCCTTGAATAGAACTTTGAAAGTATTGAAAAGTTCCTTTTTTAAAATGCTTACTTCAAGAAAATGAGATTCTTATTTTGAAAAGAAACGTTGAAGTGTTTTTAAGACGATAGAAACTGCCTTTTTATGATCCAAAGTTGGTACGAGAGAAAACCTTTTTCGAACTATGTGTTGTATGAAGGAAAAACCCTCTGAAAATATTTGACTTTATTCCATCAAGGAATTTCAAATACAAACGAATTTCCTAAATGTTTTAGAAAAGATTTTGCAAAGGAAAAGGATTTTCTCCTAAATGATTTGGAAACGTTCCGGTTACTTGGATAAGTGACTGGGGTTTTGTTTTGGATTTGATTTTCACTGAGCGAAAAGTAAACACATGTGAATTGAATCTAGTTCGCGAGACGTTGCTTCTAGTATTCTGTAATATGCACGTTGATCCTTGATCCGTACCACGTTGTTGTGGACTGTGTGTCCTAATCACGTTGTTGTGGACCGTGTGTCCTAACCACGTTGTGATGAACATTGTTAAAGGTGAATGTTGTTTTCTACGACCACAAGCCTAGGACTGGTGCATCGGTCTAAGGTGTTGTGATTAAGCACTCGGACTGCGTGTCCCGTGTTGATGTTGATAATTTCAAAATGATGAAATTTATGAATAGTCGCTAACCTTTGGGTTTCGACAACGAATGAGAACGAACACAAAGAAAACATCGAGAACTAAATATTTTACATTTGCATTTACGGCAGACGTGCCCGACATGGTTTTAACGTGAGACCTTAACAAGAAAGGTATCATATGACGGTGTATTATCGTTGTTCTTAAATTGGACAATGAGACGGTGTACGTGTATCGTTGTGACTAAATGGATAATGAAACGGCGTGCATAATCGTTGTGCCTAAATGGCCAATGAGACGGTGTATTATCGTTGTGCTTAGTTAGCCAATGAGACGCTGTATTATCGTTGTGCTTAGCTAGCCAATGAGACGGTGTATCGAGCCTGATCAACTCATTTGGAGGATGTTGGGATCTCCGGAGATTAAGATTAGAGCCTGATGACAGAAGTGTCATGCATTATCTTTATAAAATCGATTGATTCGGATATGAGACCCACTGAAATAGTACTTGTTGTTTACCTATGAGTAATGTTCAGAATGTTAATATGCCAAGGTGTTGTATGTATCATGTGTATGGTTGCTGTATGATATATCCATTTGCCGGTGTCTCACTCTTACAGTTATATCAGGTCTCTTCGGGTTTTTGCTGTAGTACTTTGGTAATCTAGTACCGATGTTGCAGAGGAGTCTTTCTAATTCACTTAAAGACCTAGTGTTAGAGGTTGAGAAAGTATTCTGGTTGGGGGTCTCTCCAATGAATATTTGATAGAATGATCAGCTTAGGAGTCTGAGTTGGGTTGTATATCTAAGGAGGTCGGTAAATGTAGTGTTATATACATCCATCCGTAGTTTGAACTTTTCTTTCGAAAGTGGAAACTTAGAGAAATGTTGTATGTCATGGTAACTTTGTTATGAACGTGACTTTACATTTTAAATGTATGTATGATGGATTTCAGAGTTATCCTTATAGAAGAAAATTTTATACCCCAGTTTTCCGACTTAAAAGAAAACAAATTTTCCGAATGCAACCAGCAAATTATCTGTTTAATTTAAATTCCGCATGTGTTACGTAGTAACACTCTAAGGGGGGGTGTTACACAGTTGACTTAGGTACACCAACAGCTGATGCAGACGAGCATCGAGCAGGGCCAGACACTGTGGCTGGTGTTGGAGTAGATGAGGATCTAGACTCCAGTTGCTCAGGGTGATGCTCTGACGGTTGTGCCGCCTGCTGCAGCTACTCCAGTTTCGCAGCCAGCTACTGCAGAGGACGATCAGATAGCAGACGTCGGCGGTATAGATGCTGAGGATGATTGGGTTCCTCCACCTCCCACTCATCATGACTGATTTTTTTTTTCATTTTTTTACTTTAAACAATTATTGTACGACACTTTGGATTATTATTTTTTATATATATTCATTATTTCTTATGATTGTATATTTCATTTGTAATTTGGTGTGTTTTATTAGTAATTTTACTAAACTTTAAAGAAAAACAAAAAAAAATTATTATTTTAAAAATTAAATTTATTTATTTTTTAATAAAATCAAGTTTAGCGACCGAATTAGAAACCAATAATTCGGTCGCTAAACTTTAGTTAACATTAAAATATTGTGGTTTAGCGACCGAAAATCGGTCACTAATATATGTTAACAGTAACCAACATTAGCGACCAAACTAGCAACCGATTATCGGTCGCTAAAAATGGTTACCCAAACAATGCAACCAACCGTGTAGCGACCGTTTTTTATTATTTAGCGATCGAAATTACGGTCGTCATTTAGCGACCGAATTAATATTTCGGTCTCTAAAAATCTTAGCGATCAGGTTATCAGCCACCACCATTAATCGGTCGCTAAGTTAAATAGCGACCGAATTAGAAAGTTTAGCAACCGAATATGCCGGTCGCTAAAAAGTTGATTTTTTGTAGTGCTCCCTCCGATCCTTATTATAAAAGACAAATGACTATTTTTTGGGTACAAAATATAAGAGACATGCATATATTTTGACAAATATTAAATGTTCATTTCTAATTTTACCCTTATTTATAATAGAGTTTATATTTACGAGATAGTGCAGCTTTCAATACAAGTAGAATTGTTCATTAATTATTAGAATGAGGTAATTTTATAAATTTATATGAATATTAATTACAAATAATTTATTTCAATGTATTTTCTTGATCTGTGTGTTATAGGATTTTACCTTTTATATATATGATAAGGAGGAGTATATTTTTAATCCGTTTTCATTTATTAAAGAATATATGCAGGTGGCTTTAAGATTCAATCTATCGGTTGAATTAGTTGAACTATTAATAGGGGAATTCATCGTCTCGCGTGGTATTTATTAATAAAATATCTTTACGTTTACTTATCTTTTCTCTGTATGCGCATGTCGTGTGAAAATTAAGTAAACGAGAAGATTCATTACGACTATAGATCCATAATTTAGCTCACAAAAAAAAAAAAATCCATCATTTAACTAAAAAAAAATAAAAAACAGCGGTGCTAAACATACACGAAAAAATGGACAAAGATACGCGATTATCATTCGATAAGTGTCTTTGATAGCGCTATTATCAGAAGAATAACTTTTTTTTTAAATTTTGACTTTTTTTAAAAAAAATTATTTCTAAAAAAACACATTCACCAAATAATGAACTGAATTCACCAGATATTTATACCTGATTTACCATATATTTGCACATACTTAACCAAAATTTATTTCTCAAAAAAACACATTCACCAGATAATGAACTGAATTCACCAGATATTTGTACATGATTCACCAGATATTTGCACATACTTAACCAAAAAATTTATTTCTCAAAAAAACCCATTCACCAGATAATGAACTGAATTCACCAGATATTTACACATACTTAACCAAAAAATTTATTTCTCAAAAAAATCTATTCACCAGATAATGAACTGAATTCACCAGATATTTATACCGGATTCACCAGATATTTGCACATAATTAACCAAAAAAATTATTTCTCAAAAAAACCCATTCACCAGATAATGAACCGAATTCACCAGATATTTGTACCTGATTCACCAGATATTTACTCATACTTAATCAAAAAATTTATTTATAAAAAAAATATCATTCACCAAATAATGAATTGAATTCACCAGATATTTATACCCGATTCACCATATATTTGCACATACTTAACCAAAAAATTTATTTCTCAAAAAACCTATTCACCAAATAATGAACTGAATTCACCAGATATTTATATCGGATTCACCAGATATTTGCACATACTTAATCAAAAAAATTATTTATCAAAAAAACCCATTCACCGAATAATGAACTGAATTCATCAGATAGTTGTACCCGGTTCACCAGATATTGATACATACTTAATCAAAAAATTTATTTAAAAAAAAATTAAATTTTAAAAAAAAAAACTCTGCTACAGTGCAGCTACAATGCTGCACTGTGTAACACTGTTTATACGGCGTGACAGTATGATGTCCGGAAAACTGTGTCCATTTAACATTTTTGAATAAAAAACTATCATTTAAAGGAAATTCAAAAAGAGCACTAGCAGCAGCAAACTTTACATTCACGATTCCCCCAAGGCCCCAACATACATCATCATCATCAATTGGGAGTCCCCACGCAACATTTGATAAGGTACGTGTTGGGTTCATTTTGAATTTCGATAGATATATTTACATCTAAAGATGCCAAATTAGTACCTTTCTCGACACCTGTCTGTCCTTACTCTTTCAATGATAAATCACTTTAATTTCATTTTATGCACTACGCCATGCAGATAGTTGATAAAGATACGTGTCCAAATATGGTTCATCAACTGATTCCTATCATTTCGATGTGAAAGTTTCAAAATATTATATATGTTTATTTTATTTATTTATTATTTATATATATCTATATATACACGTACTTCAACACTATATAAAAAAAAGCATATATATACTTTGATTTTCAATAAAGTTTTTTCTCTTTATCAATCTAGATTGTTGTATGTACTGTATACACTCAAAGTTGTTAAAGAATTATAAAGTGGTGAAAGTAATTTGGAGAGACAAAATAGAATTTGGAATGATAAAAGAAAAACATTTATCTATAAAAAAAACTCAAAGCTGCTAAATTAGTAGCTTTCCATATACATCTCTATTTCTCCTGCGATGACAAATCACTTTAGTTTCAATCTGATATATGCAGCATCCAGTAAGTTTAGAATTGCAATGTTACGCACAAAAATAGTAGTTTACAAGTTATTATTTCTCATAAAGACTTTACATTTTCCTGATTCTAATATTTCTTTCATACATCAAGTTTTTTTTTTTTCAAGCAAATCTTACATCAAGTATTGTTAAATGGTCTCGTCAAAAAAAAAAAAAAAAGTATTGTTAAATGGTATTTCCTCATCAGCTCAGCTTGGAGACGCACATAGTTTTGATCACTTGCACTTATCAGTAGTACGTTTAGGATTATTTTTTTTTCCAGAATGAATATTTTTTTTTAAAAGTATTTTTGTTTGGCTAGACTTCTTAAAAAATCCAATTCTAAAAAAAAAAAACGGATAAACTGAATTTTCTACCTTTTAATAAAAATATTTTCTTCTAACCAAGTGGTTGAGTACGCAAGTGGTTAACGTACTGCTACTTAAGGACGAATCGTTCAGGCTCTGCCCGAGTTCGATCCTTAGTTATGCAACAATCCTTGGTCAGGCTTTACTAATCGTGCGGCCGATTCGGAGATTAGTCACATACCGGGTCTAAAGGATCTAAACCGTGTGTATATTTCGAGGGCTCACTCGGTTCCAATAACTATTTAGGATGAGTACCAAACTAAAAAAAAAACATTTTCTTCTAAATAGGAGAGAGAATCACTTTATAATTTTTTGGTAAAATTAGCCATTCAAATTTTACAAAATAAGGATTATCAATATTCTCTCACTTTTTGTAAAGTGATTTATTAAATTAAATTATTCTGAAGTAAATTTTATAATATTGTAATAGTAAATTATATTATTAATTTCTAACATGCTTAAAAAATACTTTTTATCCAAATATGTTTATGTGTTTTATATTGTAATTTATAAGAAGAAAATCATTTTTTCAATATTACACACAAACAACAAATAAAAATACTTTTGAAAGTAAAATTACTTTTCAGACTTGTAGCTAAACACAAAATAACTTGTAATTTTACATAAATCACTTGTTGTCAAAATTGTATTTGAAGAATCGTTTTCTTTTAAAGCTTAAACAAATGAGCCCTGAATTTATTTATTTAGTAATTAAGTTAATTAAAGGCAAATAGGGCGGCATATCAAGATCCTTAGCTATATGTCTGTTATCAATTTATATATGGTGCAATTTGCCCAAAATTGATGTATTAATTCATTCAGGGTTCTATCCAAAAGTCCGTTTGCATCTCCACACTATAGTCTGCCTGCATTTCTATCAGAGTCATACTCCCATCTATTATATGTAGAAGGTCAGGAAACACATTTAAACGATTTATAGGACATGAAAAGGCTGCTTATTGAAGACTCGACAACCTTACAAATTATTTCTTTCACTGCAGAAGCTACACGTGTATGTTATTATGCCAATAACAACCTCGATCAACTCGGGCCTCCTTTCAGAAACAATTGGAAGAGCACAGACTATGAACATGTTTGTGATCTTCACTAAATGCCACAACTACTTGAAGTACGTCAATCAAACATTAAACGTCATAACTACTTGAAAACGTATTGTATACCAGAAACTTTGCTTCATCACATTACTAATTAATTTCCATCTGACTCAGGTCAATACTCTAACAAATATTTCTAACTGGCGTAACATATTTGCAGATAAAATAATTTAAATTATTTTTATTTATAAGAAAATATACACACTTTTTATCTTTATTTTTTGAAATAATATAATAAAATTGATTTAAAGTTTTTGATGGGTGAATGACATAACATCCATCACTCTTTTGGATATACTATATTAAACCACTGAAAGCACAAAACTGAAGATGGTGTTAATGAAACCACCTCTGTTTCTTGCCTTTGCTGTTATCGGTCTCATCAACGGCTTGAGCACTTTTCTTTTTTCCTTTGGTGTTTCTCGACTTCCTGTCACCACTTCTTCTCTCATTGTCGCCTCCCAACTCGCTTTCAATGCTGTCTTCTCATTCCTCTTGGTGAGTGCTGACGCTGGTTTTTGATTGGTGTCCAAAATCCTTTTGTCACAAATAATTTAAGATCGGATGAGTGTAGGGACGGACGAGTTATGCGGTAATCTCGTAAGGATGTGTATATATGTTGTCTGCCAAGTATGAATTTGATAAATCAGTCAAATCTAGTAAATACCGGCAAAGACTTGGTGTTAAAATGAATAGCTAAGTTTGATAGAGATGTACAAAATATTGCCAGTAGTGAAAGTTGACAACATTCAAAGCATGAAAAAGAACTCAAATAGTCTGAAAAACCACTTGATTGATAAAAGAGGAGAAATGCATGAATTTAAATAAAAAACATGTAAAGAACTGAAAATTAAGGGAAAACATTTAAATGACATAAAAATAGAGAAAAGAATGTAAAAATGCAGAAAATTAGAAGAAAGTAAATAAAGAACATGAAATTAAAGGAAAGCAATAAACAACAGGAAATTTAAAGGAAAGCATGTAAGTTGCAGGAAAATATTGAAAGCTTGTAAATGACAATGAAAGATAAATGACAGTAAATTAAAGGAAGAAAGCAAATAAAGAAAAGAATTTAAATGATAGAAAAGTAAAAGAAAGCATTTAAAGTGCAGAAAATTGAAGAAAGCAAGTGGAAAAACATGAAAGATAAATTGCAAGAGATGTAAAACGTAGAAAAGTAAAGACATGAAAAAAATACTGAAAGTATGATTATAAACCAATATTGAATTGAAACTGATCATTGTATTAATGATAAAAGGGTGGAAGGAGTACTTGAGTTAATCCGTCAGTCTGCTGTGTGATCGAGACGTGTAGGATGTTTCAAGTTCCAACCAACCTTTTATCATTAATACAATGTTCAGTTTCAATTCAATATTGGTTTATAATCATACTTTCAGTATTTCTTTCATGTCTTTACTTTTCTACGTTTTACATCTCTTGCAATTTATCTTTCATGTTTTTCCACTTGCTTTCTTCAATTTTCTGCACTTTAAATGCTTTCTTTTACTTTTCTATCATTTAAATTCTTTTCTTTATTTGCTTTCTTCCTTTAATTTATTGTCATTTATCTTTCATTGTCATTTACAAGCTTTCAATTATTTTCCTGCAACTTACATGCTTTCCTTTAAATTTCCTGTTGTTTATTGCTTTTCTTTAATTTCATGTTCTTTATTTACTTTCTTCTAATTTTCTGCATTTTTACATGCTTTCCTCTATTTTTATGTCATTTAAATGTTTTCCCTTAATTTTCAGTTCTTTACATGTTTTTTATTTAAATTCATGCATTTCTCCTCTTTTATTAATCAAGTGGTTTTTCAGACCATTTGAGTTCTTTTTCATGCTTTGAATGTTGTCAACTTTCACTACCGGCAATATTCTGTACATCTCTATCAAACTTACCTATTCATTTTAACACCAAGTCCTTGCCAGTATTTACTAGATTTGACTGATTTGTCAAATTCATACTTGACAGACAACATATATACACATCCTTACGAGATCACCGCATAACTCGTCCGTCCCTACACTCGTCTGATCTTAAATTATTTGTGACAAAAGGATTTTGGACACCAACCAAAAACCAGCGTCAACAAATTGGCACGCCCAGTGGGACGAGTTTAGAGTAACTCGTATAGTGTCAGGAATTTGCCATACAAATTTATTTGTATGCGTTTACGGAGCGCAAAGGTGGTTCAAACATCGTCTATTTCCCAAAACTCTGTAACTATGAGCAGCGCAAGTGATGCAGGCGTAGTAGACACTAACGCCGCTGTGTCAACAGTGGATGCTATTGCATCAGTTGACAATATTCCAGCAAACGGGGCTAATGCTACTAATGCAGAGGTAAATGGCACTAGTGGTCTAGGTGCAAGAAGAGGCGTTTCTTACGCCCAAATAGTCAATAGATTTGACGAAGTTGGTCAAGGAACACTCCCGTCACCAACTTCCCCAGTTTTACAACAGGTAAATACATTAACTACTTGATTGTCGTCACGAAGTGTTGTGAATTCAAACCCAAGAGGGACTACACAGCCTCTCTCACAACCTTTGTATGGAATGCCTTATGGTTCTACAGCCGTCAACCCAAATACCCCATTTGCATACATACCATATCCAAATGGAATGACGATGGCTGCCCATTCATCCGGACAGGCAGGGCCATCGACTGGGGGGCAAATTCCCAGTCATGCGAATGGGATAACGGGGTCAATGATAATTACCCATTCTCGATAAGAACAACCGGTAGAAAGGCCACACATATCCCCATTGAGACAACTCCCACAAAGTATTGTTGGTCTGTCGGAGGCTACCTTAGCAAATGTCCGACAACAGATCGATTCTAGTAACCATGACATGGTGAATACATTTACTCAACATATGAGTACAGTAATTACGCCATTAATGGAAAGCACAAACAATGCATGTTTGGCGTTGACAAATGAGATACGTCGGTTAAATAGAGCCTTGGGTGTTGTAACCCCAGGCGAAAACCAAAATACTGGTAGAAATCTCAATGCGAATGTCAACAGGATTAATCAACCACAAGTTGAACAACCACAACTTGATGGATTTGAACAAGATGATGAGCGACAACAGCCCCATCGTCGGATTCCTTTGAGATGTGGAAATGTACATATTCCACGACCGGAGGAAGACGAGGATTTGATCATAAACCAGGGTGCTGTTGGAGCATTCCGTCAGAATGTTCTAAATCAAAACGTCAACCAAGTTGTCGAGCAAGCATTAAATAGGTTTGGTTTTAACATAGGTTATGCCAACCAACCATTTTTTGCATCAGCATTTCCTGATTGGGTCCAACAGGCTGAAATGCCTCGAGGATATAAAATACCCAAGTTGTCAAAATTCTCAGGAGAAAGTGGAGAGTCTACAGTCGAGCATATTGCCCGATATACCATCGAGTTGGGAGATTTGGCTTTAGAGGAGGAATTAAAAATGAAGTTCTTCCCTAGTTCGTTAACTAAGAATGCTTTTTCTTGGTTTTCAACCCTAAGGCCTAATTCTATCCACTACTGGAATCAGTTGGAAAGAAGTTTTCATGACCAATTCTTTAGGGGCGACTTGAAAATAGGGTTGACAGATTTATTTGGAATTAAAAGAATAACTAACGAATCTGTTGATGACTACCTGGCTCGATTCCGTCAAATGAGGAGTCAGTGTTTCACCCCTATCCCAGAGGCAGAAATAGTGAAAATCGCTGCCGGAGGTCTAGATTACCATATCAGAAAGAAACTGGTCAACAAACATCTGATAGATCTTGCCCAGTTAGGGGACAAGGTTTGACAGATTGAACAATTAAGAGCTGAAAAGATTCTTAAGCAAAAGAGATTCCTTAAGAGGGAAAGGGTTAATTTTGTCGGATGCAATGAATCCGACGAGGAGTGTAATGATTCTGAAGAGTATGAGGTAGATTATGTCGAACTAAAAAATGGTCCACCTTATATATGTCAAGCTTTGAAGCCCGCAAGGGCCAAAGAAAGAATCCATTTCATTAATAAGAAAGTATACACATTTGACGTGACCAAGGCCGATCAAATATTTGACATATTACTTAAAGATAAGCAATTAAAATTGTCAGATAATCATAGGCTCTTGAAAGCCCATGAAATTAAAGATCGGAAATATTGTAAATATCATAATACTTTTGGTCATGTGACAAATGACTGTATGCATTTCAGGGATATCATTCAAAAAGGTTTGACAGACGGAAGGTTGAAGTTTTCAGACAAGAGACCGGAAATGAAGATTGATAATGAACCCTTTGGTCCTGAAGCTAACAAGGCAGACCACCAAGTCACTATGGGAGTAGGCATGGTCAACATCACGGCCGGACATAATATCCAAATGGACTTGTCAGATCCATTCGATGTGTATCCGAAGCCAGGAGAACCACTAGTTGACTACATGACACGCAAAAAAAAAAAATCTGAGGGCATAATTAAAGTCCCAAGATGTGAAGCGTTTTACGATGAAGTAGCCGCCAAGAAAGCCAGGGGGCAAAAATCACCATCGCATCATCCACAAGGAAGAATTGAGCCTCGTGATGAAGGTAACTGGGGTAGGTTTTCACACTCAAATAGCCATGCTGGATCTAACAGTGTACAGAAGAGTGATGCATCTGTTGTAAATAGACAGGCAAATAGCCGTCAGCAACACATGCACCAGTCAAGATCCGGACAGCACAGCACCGGAGGTTGGCTTGAAGAACCAATCAGAGGATCAGCAGTAGGTAACTCTGTCAGTGGCAGATTTAATCCTGTTAAGACGAGGATACCCCCGTCCAACGTAATGGTGGATCAACGGGTGAGGAATTCGGCCATGGCACAGTACCCAGAATTGCAAAAACAGACATGGACCAGGAGAAACAAGTTCAGTGATCGTGGACCACCCTTTTGGAATGAAAATTACCGAAAGGGCCAATTGGCTCAAAATGCTCAGATGACAGGGCCTGGTCTTTCAGGGCCCTCGACTCAATTGGCTATCTCCAAGAGCCAAAAGAGGAGGCTGCAGAGACTCCGACAGGCTCAGAAAAAGAAGCTTACCAGACAGGGAGGCGTCATTATAAAAGAGATGCCTTCCCATGATGTTGGTTGCTTGGTTGCTACAACTAACAACAAAGTTGATAAGAGAGAAGATACTAAGATGAAGAGCGTAATAGTGAATCATCCCATGGAAGCTGATGTGAAGAGACCCAGTAATCAAACTAAGCAAAGTAAACTTGCATCCCAGGTTTTCATAGAAAAGAAGACTTCAGGCCAAACATCTTCACCAGTGAAACCCAGAAGCAAATGGCCTGTCGGATTGACAGAAGTGGAGAAAGTTGCAGGGCTTGAGAAGAAGGTTGAGGCCAGAATAGAAGAATAACAATTGACTATATTCAAGCCTGAATGCGATTTAACCAAAGAGGAATTATCATTTGATGCTGTCATTGAAGCATTGAATGATCCGAATGATGACATGAACGTAAGTGGAGCCATGGACACGGACGGCCAAAATGAGGATTGGGCCGACATCATAGAAGCACTAGACAATTGTGGCGCAGGAATTGCTCGACCTTTGTCGGATAGATCAGGGTCAGATGACGAGAGTGATTTAAAAAGAAATCACGGCAGAACAGTTGGAGGTGCATTCTTAGATGAGGACCCAGATAATGAGGTTATATTAGAACCTGGAATGAGAATGAAGATAGGTTTGATTTCTTTCATCCCAGCAGAATACGAGGGATATTTTGAGTTTGATCTCTCTGATGACGACAGTGATGTCGTCAACAATGCAGGAGACCCAAGTGACCACTGGATGTGTGTTCAAGAAAATTTAGTTACTGTATTCGACAACGTGGCTCAGTTGGAGAAACCTACCGACGAACAGAAAAATCATTTAAGACCTTTACATGTGAAGGCCGTAATCGATGGAAGACCTACCAATAGAGTCTTAATTGATGGAGGCGCTGCTGTAAACTTGATGCCTAGAGCGATGTTTAAAAAATTAGGAAAGGATCAGTCAGATCTAATCCCAACTGATATGGTTGTCACTGACTTCAGTGGCAAAACATCTCCGTCGGATGGTGTCACTTTATTAAACATACAAATTGGCACTGTCGAAAGAATGACATTGTTCGTCATAATTCCAGCCAAGTCAAGCTACAACATTTTGCTTGGCAGAGATTGGATCCACGCTGTAGGGGCAGTTCCATCAACGGTACATCAAAAGGTGATTTTATGGAATGAACAAGATCAAGTGGAGATTGTGGAGGCAGACAACAGTGCTTGTATGCTCAGCAATCACATATTGACTTCCGGGTGTATTCTCCAAATGTGAAGCCTATAACTGCTACTGAAGGGGTTATCGACAAGGATATGTTGGAAGCAAGCCTTCTTAGCTAGTTTGGAGCTACAATACAGGACAAGGCCGACAAGACTCGGCCAGAATCCGACAATGAGCCTTGAAGCCCACTTGAGAAGATTGTCGGCCTATCTGGCCGACAAAGAAGTACACACTGTACAGGGTGTGTTGACAGATTGTATAATTGACGACGACCCTTTGGGTTTTGAAAAAGAAGCCGAAGTCAGACAAAAGGTGGAAGTAGAGGATCCTCTGGAAGAAATAAATTTGGGGACGGAAGAAAATAAAAGGCCCATTTTCATCAGTGCTTTTCTGCCAAAGGATTACAAACAAAAACTCGTCGGATTAATAGCAGAGTACAAAGATTGCTTTGCATGGGATTACGATGAAATGCCTGGTTTAAGCAGGGATCTTGTTGAACATCGCCTACCACTAAGGGAGGATTGCAAGCCCGTTAAACAAGCAAGTAGACGGTTTGCTCCAGAAGTGGTACATAAAATCAAGGAGGAAGTACAAAGACTGCTCAAAGCAAATTTCATTCGAACAACCAGGTATGTCGATTGGCTTTCTAACGTAGTCCCTGTCATTAAAAAGAATGGCAAAATGAGGGTATGCATAGATTTCAGGAATTTAAATATGGCTACCCCCAAAGATGAATATCCGATGCCTATAGCCGACATGCTTGTCGACTTAGCATCGAGAAATGAAATTTTAAGTTGTATGGATGGCCATGCAGGGTATAATCAGATCTTTATATCCGAAGAAGATGTATCAAAGACTGCCTTCAAATGTCCAGGAGCAATTGGGACATTTGAATGGATTGTCATGCCTTTCGGTTTAAAGAATGCAGGAGCCACCTATCAACGAGAAATGAATACAATTTTCCATGATGTTATTGGAAAATTTGTAGAAGTATATATTGATGATGTGGTTGTTAAGTCCAAAACCAAAGATGACCATCTGGAGCATCTGAAGCAAGGATTTGAGAGAATGAGAAAGCATAATCTCAAGATGAACCCAGATAAGTGTAGTTTCGGAGTGTCGGCTGCCAAATTCCTAGGATTCCTGGTCCACAAAAAAGTAATTGAGGTAGACAAGAATAAAGCCAAAGCAGTCATGGAAGCCTCGGCGCCGACAAATAAGAAGGAACTACAATCCTTCCTAGGGAAGGTTAACTTTCTAAGAAGATTCATATCAAATCTGTCAGGGAGGACGAGAGTATTCTCACCATTAGTCAAGTTGAAATCAGAGCAAAGCTTCGTTTGGGAACCCTGTCACCATGAGGCTTTCGACCAGATCAAGCAATATCTAGTCAATCCACCGGTCATGATGCCTGCAGTACCTCGTCGACCGTTGAAGTTGTACATATCGGCATCTGAGGACACTATAGGATGTTTATTTGCCCAAGATGATGATGACAATGTTGAAAGGGATGTATATTATCTAAGTAGAGTTCTAAATGATGCTGAAAAGAGATATAGTGCAATAGAAAAGTTATGTTTAGCATTATATTTCTCTTGTACAAAACTTAAATATTACATGATGCCATGTCATGTATTAGTTGTTTCCAAAACTGATGTGATAAAATATATGTTGTCCAAACCAATCCTCAATGGACGTATTGGTAAATGGACCATTGCTTTATCAGAATATTCTTTACAATACATGCCAGCTAAATCTGTTAAAGGACAGGCAGTGACTGACTTTTTGGTAGAACATCCAGGACTGGATGTACCAGAAATAAACGTTGTCAGTTTACAACCCTGGAAACTCTATTTTGACGGATTAAGGCATCAAGGAGGTAGTGGAGTAGGGATTTTAATCGTAACTCCACAAGGAACTCCTACTAAGTTCATGTTTGAACTTAAGTATCCATGTTCCAACAATGAAGCTGAATACGAAGCTTTGATTGTAGGATTGGAAATTTTGACAGAAATAAAAGCACGAAATGTGCATATTTTTGGGGATTCTCAATCAGTCATCAAACAACTTACTCAAGAATACAAGTGTGTCAGCTACAAATTGACAAAATACTGTATCATAGCTAGTAAGTTGATGAAAAAATTTGACGATGTAATTGTTGAATATATCCCCAGAAATTTAAATCAAGAGGCTAATGAGTTGGCTCATATAGCCTCCGGATATAAAATATCTCAAAAGACTTTGTCAACACTAATGGAAATTAGGGAACTGTTGTATCCATTAGAAGAAAGAGATATTTTAGTTAACGATGTAATTCTATCTAATGACTGGAGGTTGCCAATAATTGAATATTTGGAGAATCCAAGTCCGGATGTAGATAGAAAAACAAAGTTTAAAGCATTGAATTATACGATGCAAGGAGGACTGTTATACAGAAAATCTGTTGACGGTACTCTACACAAATGCCTAAGTGAGCAAGATGCTTATTTGGCCCTATCAGAAGTCCATGAGGGTATATGTGGAGCCCATCAGGCAGGTGATAAAATGAAGTGGGTTCTACGAAGAAGTTTGTATTATTGGCCAACTATGGTTAAAGATTGTATTTTATTTGCCAAGTCTTGCGAACAATGCCAGAAACATGGCCATATACAAAACGTGTCGGCTGACAAGTTATATTTTATTGTCAAGCCTTGGCCATTTAGAGGATGGGCTCTAGATTTAATTGGCCAGATACATCCTGCTTCGTCAAAAGGGCATCAATTTATTTTAGTTGGAGTTGATTATTTTACCAAATGGGTAGAGGCAATTTGCCTGAAAACAGTCACCCAACAAGACGTAATTGACTTCATTGAAAATCACATCATCTGTCGGTTTGGCATACCCCAGTCTCTGACAACATATCAAGGGTCAGTATTTGTCGGAAAGAAAGTTGTGGAATATGCTAGTTCTAGGCATATAAAAATGCTTACATCCATACCATATTATGCACAAGCAAATGGCCAAGTTGAGGCCATAAATAAGATCATTATTAATCTTATTAAAAATCATGTGGGCCGACAACCTAAGAATTGGCATAATACCCTTGATCAAATATTATGGGCATATAGAAATTCACCCAGACAGTCGACAGGAACTTCGCCATATCGTCTGACTTATGGACATGATCCTGTACTACCTGTCGAAATCAATCTCCAATCCACTCGCATTCAAAGGCAAAATGACCTGCCTACTGACCAGTATTGGAATGCAATGTTCGACGAATTGAACGAGTTAAGTGATGAAAGATTGATTGCGTTGGAAAATTTGACTCGGCAAAAAGAAAGAATTGCAAGATTTTATAATAGCTGAGTAAAATTCAAAGCGTTTAAAGTAGGTGATCTAGTGTGGAAAGTCATATTGCCCATGGATAAGAGTTGTCGAGAATATGGAAAATGGTCACCTAAATGGGAAGGGCCATTTAGAATTGACAAAATATTTTCTGGAAATGCCTATGCGCTTGTCAATATTAATACTGACTTGGTAATCAAGTCAATTAATGGCAAGTACTTGAAAGAATATAAACCGACAATGTTGGAAGTAAGAATTGACGAGTGAAGGAAAGAAGTATATTCACTAAATTGACGATACAATGAAATATTGTCATTTGATAGTAGAAATCAAGTTGTCAATTAAAGATAATCTAATCTTAGAATACAAGGCAGTGTGTCAATAACACTTTGTTTTCCTTCAACAATGCGGAAGGATAACTCAATTTGTTGAGGCTTCATTCCCCATGTGATGAGATTTCAGTTGCCTCATTTTTTGAGGATGTATCAAGAAGGGGATGAGCACGAGCAGATCTCACCATCATTTCCCCTAGAAGGTAGTTGTTACTAGGGTGTGGTGAAGATAACACCAAAGAAAAATCACTACCTTCCAGGATGAAGATGATGGAACTAGAACGAGATGCACTCATTCTGTGTCAAGATCAGCTTTTCCCCAGATGTGCAGTAAGGTCAGCTATGGATGTTACATTGGTTACTGACCTTCACTACATGTTTTACATTGATTACTGACTTTCACGGAGGATATGACCATTAAGACAAAAACCTTGGTTTGAAACTTTAAGATGAAGAAGATCAGATTCCCGTGAAGGAAGAAAGAAGAATAGGCGGAGGCTTTTTGTAAAGGAAAGCATGTTATATCAAAAGGTTCAACTATAAAATCAGGGATTTATAGATCTCGTTATTTAACTGATTTCAAAAAGACATTTATTGCGGTTTGGTTTACCAAAGTCTTGAAACTTATGAAGACATTTATGATGATTTGATAAAGCATGAATTTACGAAGTTGGTTGGAAACATGCAGTCAAATCAAATAATAAATAAACGTGCAAGAAAAGAAACATTTATTTTTAATCAATGACTGTCAATGACCAGGTTAAAAGTTGGCAAGGGCAAGAGTTACAATTCAGTCTTGGCTTAAATAGAAGATAATTGATCCCATGCAAGGGAAAGATTAGTTTTGTCGGTAGTAGCAGCTTCATAATCAGACTGCAATGCACGGAGTTTGTTGACTACACTTTCATCTTTCTGACCAAGTTGGACAGATTCATTGTCAATAGCTTTGACTTTATCCTTGCTCTTTTCCAACGCCTTGTCAAACTTGGCACATTTTTTATCCGTCAATTCAACCTCGGCAAACAGTATCTTCCTATACTCCAGTAAGTTCTCTTTAGTTCGAGTCCCGATGGAGATAAGATCAAGTTCCTTTTGTTTAGAGGATTCAAGATCTTGAAATCGAACTAAGAGATCATCCTTAGTTTTTTCTTCCTCTTCGTAAGAAGGAATGACATAAGTTATCCTTTCTAATCTACTGGAGAGCCGTTCCCAAAATGTCTGAATAGAGATAACAAGCGTATGGCCCGATAAAGGAAGATTAGAATGAAGAGGAGTAATTTCCTTGATAAGCCGAGTGTTAATAGAAGAATTTCAAATTCTTGACAGAAATGGTTCCGACAGAATGACAGAAGAATTGAAGGAAGAATTGTCAGATAACCACTGAAGTGTCGAATTCAGCAAAATTGACAGATTAAAAAATTGACAAGAGTTGGTATGTCATACAGATAAAGCCGTCAAGAAAGAAAAATGATATACATTCTTCAAGAGTAAAATTCCCGACGAATACATTTAGCAGACTGACGGAGAAGTCGAAATAGTGACAGAAAGGTAAAACCCAGCTTTTGACAAAATTGGTAATAAGAATTGTCAAACGAACAAAGTATAGAAATGGCTAAGTCTTCAAGGCTGGCAGCATCAGCAAGATAAGCCGTCAAACAACCAAACCGTGGACAACAAGCAATATTGGCATAAAGCAATTCAAAGGAATGAGCAGTTAGAGAAGTTTGCTTGTCAAATAGTTTGAATCTGAACATATCAAAACTGCCATACAGGTGGCAATTTTTAAGATAGGAAGTTTTCTTTAGGCAGTTATTTTATATGTTTATAAATACTATTAATCCCGATGTAATGGAGGAGGTTACTTGATGCAATATCCTACATATCTCGATCACACAGCAGATAAAAGGATTATACTCAAGTATTCACTCCACCCTTTTATCATTAATGCAATGTTCAATTTCAATTCAATATTGGTTCATTTCATGTGTTTACTTTTCTGCAATTTACATCTCTTGCGATTTATCTTTCATGTCTTTCACTTGCTTTCTTTTAGCCTTTTTTTGCACTTTAAATACTTTTCTTTTACTTGTCAACCATTTCAATTCCTGAAATTCATTGCTTTCCGTTAAATTTCCTATTGTTTATTGCTTTCCTTTAATTTCACGTTCTTTATTTACTTTCTTCTAATTTTCCTGCAACTTACATGTTTTCCTTCAAATCCATGAATTTTTATAAATTCAAGTAGGAAGTCGCTCTTGTTTAAGAAAACAACTTTTCCTGTTAAAATTAAAACATCATATAAATATTCCTTCAAGTCCTTGCCAGTATTCACCAGATTTGACTGATTTGTCAAATTCGTACTTGGCAGACACGCATACACATATCCTAACGAGATTACCGCATAACTCGTCCGTCCCTACACTCGTCTGATTCTAAATTATTTGTGACAAAGGGATTTTGGATACCTACCAAAAACCAGCGTCAACAGTGAGGCAGAAGTTCAGGGCTTACTCGGTGAACGCTGTCGTTTTGGGTCTCCATACAAGTGGGGATCGTCCCGCTGGTGAGTCCACTAAAAAATATATAATTGGGTTTATTATAACAATAGTGGTTGTAGTGTTGGATGGGTTTATGTTACCCTTGGTGGAGTTGGCGTACAAGAAGCCCAAGCAAATTATCACGTACTCACTCGTCATGGAGGTTCAGTTCGTTATGTGCATGTTTGCTACTGTCTTCAATGCTGTTGGAATGATCATAAACAATGACTTTAAGTTACTCTCTTCAACATTTCTGTGGAGCACACTAATGCAAAATATTTTTAATAGGATTTTGTTACCAAATGTTTTAAGAGTATTGGTTTAATGATTCCAATCAAAGCAAGTTTTTATTATAAAACTGAAAATAACACTTTTCAAAATTTTGAATACACCATTTTCTAATAAAAACTTTTTTTTTAATTCTTTAACCAATGTCCTCAGCACATACATGTTAACATTCTCCTTTTTATTATTAATATTAAATAAACAATAAATTTAAAATTGATTGCACTAGAGACATATTGTAGAATATGTGTTTTTTATTCTTTAGGAATTAGGAATAAGTATTAGTTTTTGCTTTGTCTGTCTTGATGTATTTTGTCTTGGACTAGTTAATTATAATCTTCAATTCAAACAACTCATTTAGAAAATAATTGTTTAGTTTTTGGTGTGTTAATTGACAGGTAATTTCTGGAGAAACAAGACAATTTGACTATGGAGAAGCTAGGTAATGTTCCTGCCAAGATCCGACTTATCAGAATCTAGACGGAGAACGTTTATTCGAGAGTAAAGACCAATGTTGTTTTAGATTATGACTTGATAGAATATTGTATTCCGGTCCTACGTATCCCGATGGGAATCAAAGCCAGACGTAGTTCTAGGTCCAACCCATGGCCATGCGGTAATCTCAATCCCTTAATCTTGTATCTGATGAATACCAGTAGACAAGGACTCTTCAGTAGTCTCTTGGTTAAGCTGGTTCCTCGAATACGCTTAAGGGAGATTCACCTAGGTAATGTGAAAGTGTCTTCCTCTTAGGGTTCTCACTCCTTTTATACCTGAGTCATCCGATCCTCTTTCTTAGGATCAGGTCTATCTCTTCTTATCTCTTCTCTCTTAAGTCAACTTGATCTCCTTATTTGATAAGGTCTATCTCTTATACTGGGATCAAGTTGTTAGATAGGCTTAGATAAGTGTTATCTATTAGCCCTACCTTTTCCTATCCTTGGTAGATCGGATCTCCAAGCTCGGTGGCCGAGCTTGCCACCTCGGCTAGTACACAAGTCCCCCAAGCTTTGAGCTCGGAAGAGCGTAAAAGCTTTCATGATAGAAATCGAGCTTGACTTTAATGTTGTCGAGCTTTACACCTCGGCCAATTCTTAAGTTCAGCGGGCTCGGTGGGCGAGCCTAGTAATCATTCCCCTTTGATTTTTTGGGTTTGGTGGTCGAGCTTTATTTCTCAGTCAATACTTTAGTTTGGTTGGCTCAGTGGCTGAGTTTAAAATCTCGGTCAGTATACAAGCCCCCAAGCTTTGAGCTCACAAGAGCGCAAAAGCTTTATGAAAGAATCCGAGCTTGTCCTTAGTGTCGATAAAATCCAGGATTTGTATAGATCGATCCTCTTACTTCGACTAATCAAGTTCGGTGGTAGAGTTTCACATCTTGGGCAGTACTCGAGTTTAGTGGTCGAGCTTCACATCTCAGTTAGTAACATGTTCTGAACAGAAGATACTTCAATCTTGCCTTTGTTAAGACAAGTTTAGATGCTGGTAGCTGAGATTCAACTTATTAATGATTTATGCTCAAACCTGTCTTTTGAAAAGTCAAGCTCAAACTCGGTCGTTAGGAATTACCTCAGGCTTATATTTCAGCTGAAATCTTTGATGCCTTCAAGATGCTTATCTTGAGAGTTTGAACTTGACTCACCTTTTTCCGAGTGTAGCTTGGTCTTGAAGCTTTTTATAATGAGAGCTCTTAACCTTTCATTCAAGTAGCTCTTAACCTTTCATCTGGTGGATTTTGAAATACCCACTAACTCGAAGGTTGACCATGAATGTCATTATTTATATGATCTTGAAGGTGTGTCTCAGAATAAACTTTCCTAATATCTTTTCCAATTTGTATGAGAAAATAGTTGTCATACAAGTTCTTCATAATAACAATCAAGCTGAAGGCTAAGAGATATCCTTTCTCTGTAATTTATGAGAATATCATTTCTTTATCCCCATAAGCCCCCTAAGCTCTGAGCTTGAAATAAGTGAAAGATCTTAAATGTCAACCCGCATATCTTAATACACTTTCTGGTGCCGGGGACTTTGAATTGTGATTCGCGGGAGCATTGCTCGAAAATGTGTTTTTTTGCAGAACCAAGTCTTTCTTGGGTTTTCGGCTTACTTGGCTAAGCACTGCCTCGGCTTTTTAGTGCGAGGGAGGGAGCATTGCTCGACCTCTACTTGGTTTTTCGGTGCGAGGGAGCAATGCTGGACCTCAACTTTTTAGTGTGAGGGAGTATACCTCGACCTCGGCTTTTCAGTGCGAGGGAGCAATGCTCGACCTCGACTTTTTAGTGTGAGGGAGTATAGCTCAACCTCGACTTTTCAGTGCGAGGGGGCAATGCTTGACCTCGACTTTTCAGTGCGAGGGAGTATAGCTCGACCTCGACTTTTCAGTGCGAGGGAGGGATGCTCAACCTCAGATTTTCAGGATTCTGCCCGTTTCTCTTTGCCGGGACGATTTTAACCCGAGCCCTTTAGTGGATTCTCATGTTCTTAATCTAACATATGCTCGGCTTTTACTGGAATAGGGCCCTGACACGAACATGAAAGCTGCGGCTGCTTATGCTCTGAGTCTCCTCCATTGCCCGTTTTTCAAGCCGCGAGCTTTCTAATAATGTGAAGATGATGAAAAGCATGAAGGCTGAAGCTGCCCAAGCTTTACACACTAGGGATGAGCTTGAGAAGACTCTAACAAGTGCGATGAGCAAACTCGATTGGTTGGGTAACTGAGTTCATGCTCAACCTATTTTTAATTATAGAGGGAGTCTGAGCTCGACTTCTGAAATTTTAATAGAGGGAGTCCAAACTCGACCTCCTTTTAGTTAGCTCGAGAGGGTCCAGAGTTCGATCTGTGGTCTTTTAGGGAGCCGGAGCTCAACCTTGGTTGGTTGGGCAACTGAAAACCCAACATGTCGATGGGAAAACACCAGCAATTTCTTGAGGCTGAAAAGAAAAGAGAAACGCAAGCTTTGAACTGAGTTGAAGGAAGCCGAAGCCTGGATGATGAAGGAGCATGTTTCTGGGTTTTCACACGCTGTGGAACAAATTCGACGCTTCCTTCCTGATGCTGACCTTTTAAGGGTCAATGTGGATAAGGACTTTAACAAAGAAGGGGCCATGGTCCTTTTATCTTCGCCAATTTCCCTATGTACTTCTTCTTATTATGGCTTTATGCTTTGCGAGTATTATCCCAAGCTCTGCCCTTTCTTTTTCCGGGTATTTAACCCAGCATTTGGATTTGCTCGGTTAACGGTACCAAGTTTTTACCCACCTTTTATGCTTAGCGTTTGAATTTAGGATGGTCAGCTTTTTGAGCTATGTAACACCCTAGTTTTTACACATATGATTAATTATTTTATTTGGATGTTTATATTTATTTTGTTATGTGGTTTAGTTTGAGTAATTAAATTACTCTCCTCAAATTATTTTATTGGGTGCGTTAGCACTGACTTATTTCAGTGAATCCACGCTTACTAGACAATAATTTATGTTATTGTCACTATTATTACCAGTACATAAAAATGTTTTAAATAATATGATTAAGAGAAAAACATTTTCATATTTTCATTCTATTTAATTTTAGATTTGAAAATAAACTAGTTTGACATTAATCGGAGATTAAATTTTGGACCCAGTATTTTCTTAGTTGACCAGTTCAACTATTAATCCTTACTCTAATTTGAATTTCGAAAACATATATTTATCAATATTTAGTTTTAGATTCCAAAAAGTAAAAACATGTTTATTTTAGGCTTAATATCTATCACTCATTTTGTACCCACTAATACAAAAAACTAAAATTCTCTCCGCTCTCTCTCCGAGTAACCCGCACCCCCCCCACCCCACTCTTTCTTTCTTTTCTTTTTCCTGTTCCTTCTTCTTCAACAGCAAACTCCTTCTTCCTCTCATCTCTCTCAAATAAAGCTCCATTAATCTCCTCCCCTCTTTCTTGCTGGACCCGATCGCACGCCGCCCCTGCACCGCCGCTCGGAATCGCGCGACCACCGTCACTCGAGGAGGGTGATCGTGCCTCGCGTCCCTCACTCTGTGAAATGCCGGCCGCACCTGAAAACGAGTCGTCCGTCGCGTGAACCACCCTCTGCCACCGTCAACCGCCATTGTCCGTCGTGCTGCCGCTGTCCGCCGTCGCGAGGAGCACCATAGCACCACCCCAACATCTTCTTCTTCCTTGGGTAGGTGAAAACCTCATCTATTTTGCTTAGATTCAAAAATCCCCAAATTGATTTTGAAGCCCTAACTTTTCATCTTACTTTAATCATGAAATTCGTTCAATTTTAGTGCATTTGGGACTTGTAATTAATGGTTTCTAAGGTTAATTTTATGATCCTCTATTTAAATCAAAATTTCCCCAAATTGCTCTTCGAACCCTAAGATTCCAATTCAATTTTTTTTGAAATTGGTTATGTTTGGTAAAATTAAGTATGAATTATGAAATTAGGACTTTTAGTTGATGATTCCTAAGTTCATTTTCATGATCCTTTAATCAAAACAAAGTTTCCTCAAAGGGTATTGTGAAGCTTAAGCTCCAAACATGATTTTCTTTGAAAATGACCCTGTTTGGTAATAATATCAAGTGTTTAGATCAAGTTAGAATGTGTGTTTGGTCACGTGTAATTGATTTTTGATTTCTGGTTGTTGCGCGTTGTTGGATTCTCTCTCTAAGACGTTTGACACATCTATGCTTGCTTGATGGAGTAGATAGTTGCACTCTTGGAGCTAACGTGAGCATTAAGACGAGGATCCTTTACGTGTCTTCAAAGGTAAGGGGAGTTTACCTAGGGATATTCAATAACTATATGCATGTGTGTATGTGTGTAATTGAGTGTTGTGAATATTATTGTGATATTGAGCCAATACTTGAATAACTTATTTACTTGAACTGTTGTGGTTATTACTTGAAGTTGAACATTTCTTGCTTTAAAGTGTTTGAAAGTTTTGGGTTCACTTATAAAAGTTCCTTGTTTAAAGTGCTTACTTCAGAAGAATAAGATCTTGGTTTTTAGAAAAATGTTGAAGTGATTTTGAGTTGAAGGAAACTACATTTTTATGATCAAAAGTTTTGTACGAGAGAAAACCTTTTCGAACGACGTGTTTTATGACTTTGAAAATATTTGACTTTATTCCATCAAGGATTTCAAAAGCAAACGAATTTCCAAATGTTTTATAAAAGACTTTGTAAAGGAAAAGATCTTCTCCTAAATGATTTAGAAACGTTCCGATCACTTGGATAAGTGACTGAGGTTTTGTTTTGGTTTTTGATTTTCACTGAGTGAAAAGTAACCACATGTGAAAGAGAATACTAGGTCACGAGACGTCGCCTCTAGTATTCCGTTGTATGCACGTAATCTGGGATCTGTGTCAAGAATTATGGACCAAGGGTCCCAATCGTCATATTATGGGCTAGGAGTCCTGATTTTGGAATTGAGGATTGTGTCCTAATTTCGTTGTTATGGGCTAGGAGTCCTTATCATGTTGAAATAAAACATGGATAAAATTATAATTGCTTCTACGACCACAACCTCGGACTGCGGCATCGGTCTAAGGTGTTGTGATTGAGCACTCGGACTGCGTGTCCTGTGTTATTGATTTTCAAGTAATGAAAATTGTGAATAGTCATTAGCTTTGGGCTTCGACAACGGAAAAGAGTGAACACAAAGAAAAGTCTCGATAACGAAAAGTCTTTTATTCATATGCATTTCCCCTTAGCAGACGTTCTTGAGTTATCCGAATACCCGCTTAAGATGTGGTATTCGATGAGGTATGCATCCGAATGGCCGTTATAAGGGATTCGTGATGATGTTGATCCGGGTGAATAAGGTGACGGAGACAACTTGCCAAACGGGGCGTATGAGCCTGATCAACTCTTTCTTTCTTAATGATAAAACGATGTTGGTATCTCATGAGATTAAGTTTAGAGCCAAATTATTGAAGTGTCATGCATTCTCTTTATAAAACTGATTGTTCGGATATGAGACCCACTGATATAACGCTTGTCATTTTATCTCTGAATAATAATTAAATGTTAATGTGCTGAGGTGATGTATGTATCGTGTATATGGTTGTTGTGTGATATATCCATTTGTAGGTATCTCACCCTTACAGATATATCAGGTTTCTTCTGGTTCACTATCGTACCCTGGGTACTTTAGTACAGATGGTGTAGAGGAGTCTTCCTAAGTCACTCAGAGACTTAGATCTGGTTGTTTGACGAAGCATTTGATTGTGGAATGACCACGTGAGTTTTCCTCAGGAATAACTTTTAGAATGACCAGCTTAGGGTTTGAGACTTAGATTTTTGATAGTATGTATGAGTATGGCTCGGAGAGCCTTTAATTTTAAATGGAATGTTTATGGCTCGGAGAGCATATCTTTTGAATGAAAACTTAAGCTTTTCCTTTTGGTCATGTATAGCTAATTGATATAACTATTTAACCATATTACTTCCTGGTTATATTTGGTGTAACTGGAATTCTGGAATGAAAATTTAACTATTTTAGCAGGTGTTCTTTTACCTGGGATGTTCGAATTACAGAGAGACTCTGTCGAAATTTTTGTAAAAATACTAGCTTTTATTCAAGTATTTCTCTAAATTAAATAGGCTTGCCAGGCTAGGATTGTAAGTCGGTCTGCCGATCAAGGCTTAGGTTTGGAGTCGTGCCAAATTTTTTTATACCCAATTTCATATGCTTATTTATGTATTTATATAAATTATTTTCCAAAAGCAACCAGCAAATTATCCTTTTAATTTATTTCCGCATGTGTTTACAAAGTAATGCCCAATGGGGTGTTACAAGCTCGACCCTTTAAACCTATTGTAGTTAACATTTTCAGGTTTTTCTTGCTTACCTTTTTAGGTTCGACCTTTTAATTTTAGCTCGGTCGGCCACTTTGGCTCGGTATTCCGATTTCAGCCCAATCAACCTTTTTTGGTCTTTTGTTTACCTTTTTAAGTTTTTGATTACATTTTTAGGTTCTAGTTACCTTTTTTAGGTTTGGCCTCTCGACTTTAGCTCGGTCGACCATTTCGGCCCTATATTTCGATTTTTGCTCGGTCAACCTTTTTAGGTTTTAGTTTTACCTGTTTAGGTCCGGCTTTTCGACTTTAGCTCGGTCAACCACTTCGGCCCGGCTTTTTGATTTTAGCTCGGTCGACCTCTTTAGGTTATTTGTTTTCCTCTTTAGGCCCGGCTTTTCGGCTTTAGCTCGGTCGACCTCTTTAGGTATTTATTTTCCTCTTTAGGTCCGGCTCTTCGACTTTAGCTCGGTTGACCTCTTTAGGTTAATTGTTTTCCTCTTTAGGTCCGGCTCTTCTACTTTAGCTATGTCGACCTCTTTAGGTTATCTGTTTACCTTTTAGGTCCGGCATTTCGACTCTAGCTCGGTCAGCCATTTCGGCCAGACATTTCGATTTTAGCTCGACCAGCCTCTTTCTGGTGGATGAAAATGTTTTGCCCCTCCAATATGGTGCAATCTTGTATATTTATTTTGGCCTTGTTCCCAAACTGTTGAGATGAGGTTGAGCATGTCTTGATCTTTTATCTAATCCTTAGACGTTCAGTCTTTTGTTTCCTTTTAAGCACAACAGTGCCTATTTTCCTTCTTCTTACTTTGATATTTCCAACCTCTTTCAGCTGTCCTTTTTTCTTACGTTGCATTTGCACCTTTATGAAGGCTATCAATGCTTTTCCCATATGATGACTAACTTCATATATTGTGAAAGAGCACCATTTGGTGGCGTGATTTGGTTGCTACAGGGGTGCTGGAAGATGCACAAACCTCATTTGATGGCATCAGTTGGCCAAGCTGTGGTGGAGGAGTTCTCCGAGGTCGAGCTACTATGGATGAGCTCTCCTAGACCGAGCTGTGATGTGATGGCCGAGCTCTCTAAGATACCTTCTTCTGCTCTGAGGTCAAGCTGTGGTTGCTGAGCTCTCTCTAAGATACCTTCTTCTGCTCTGAGGCCGAGCTGTGGTGGCCGAGCTCTCTAAGATATCTTCTTTAGCTCTCCGAGGCCGAGTTGTGGTAGCCGAGCTCTCTAAGATACCTTCTTCTCTCCGAGTTCGAGCTGTGGTTGCCGAGCTCTCTAAGATACCTTCTTCTGTTCTCCGAGGCCGAGCTGTGGTGGCCGAGCTCTCTAAGATACCTTCTTCTCTCCGAGACCGAGCTATGGTGGTCGAGCTCTCTAAGATACCTTCTTGTGCTCTCCAAGGCCGAGCTGTGGTTGTGACACCCTTCTACCCCGCATGTTAATATAAAACATTTACTTAAAAGAGGTAATTATAAAACATGCATTTATTTGGAAAAAAAACTTGGATAAAAAGGTTTCACATCTCAACAAAAACAACGCGGAAAGAGCATAGTTTTAAAACAGTAAAACATAAACAAGACATATAAAGTAAAACCCAACCTCGATGTCACATACAGAGCTGGTATAACCAAAATCCGGATACATCACGGAAACAAACTAAACAACTAACAAAAATAACAACTATAACTCAACATTCTAACTAGAGTCGCGACTCCTCAAAGTCACTCCTCCGCTGGCTGCTCACCGTCCTCTGCATAAGGAAATACATGCAACAACAGAAACAGGAAAGCAGCGAGTAAGAAATCATGTAAACACAGCGTCATGGGAATAGGGAATAAGATGAACATACATCATAGCATGGCATAGCAATATAACAACATACAATATTTATACTTCATCATATAATACCATAACAACATGTTAATCATCCAACATATGCTATGCAGTGCAATGCAACCCTACTCCACTACTCCATCAATGCATGTGGATCCAACTAACTCAGGAAGTCAACTTCAGAGTTACATATCCGTATTAGCCAAAAAGCACCAACGCCGGCAGTTACCCAAACCATGGAGGAACCCCTTGGATAACCGAGGTATCATAACTGGATACGTCACCTTGGGGGCGTACGGTTCACCAAACCATGGGTGAACCACCCGAGACTTGGGTCAGATCATCATAACTAGGACGACTTCCCCTATGTTGAACATCCCCCTCAACATCAACTCCAATGCTCTATACAAATGGCACAACAACACACAAGGCAACCACCTCCTTTTCTTGGGTCTAAAAGCACCCAAGACTTATCACCAACATCAACATTAACACCTTAGACCCCACACCGTGGGGTCAAGGTCCCCTTGGCCAACAAGCACCAAGGTCCAACATAACAACATCTCGACCAAAAACCATCGAGAGCACTTTGGCCAAAAATCACCACAGCGTGACAACGTTCGGTAACCCATCGGGTACCAACTTAACCATCTTATCAGTCCTTGTTATCTTAATTAATCTTTAATTAAGTTATCTAACTTGTTATCATTTGATTAGTGTACTATTACATCATCTGGGGATAATTGGGGTAAACACCCCATTAATTCATTAATCTTAAGTTCTGACCAGTAGGGGGAAGCACGAGCGTACAAAATCCCCAACACGGTCGTGCTGCCACTTAAGTGGAGCACGGTCGTGCTCACTATTCAGCACGGCCGTGCTCAATGCACGGCCTGCTTTTCAAAATTTAACTGGGAGCAGGGTCGTGCTCCCTGTTCAGCACGACCGTGCTCTTTGGGAGGGCCATACTGTTTTGGGCAGAATTTAATGTGTTCTTGGAGTTTAGGCTCCTTAATTCTATCAAATCAGATCCTAGGGTCTTAACTAAAAAATTCGGCATGAAACTTCACCCCTCACTAACACAGTTCATGTATTATGAAGCTTGGGGAATTAATCCCTTAATTCCTAGGTTAATTAAGAGTCCTAATTAAGTCAATTAGAGTCTTATTAACATATTCAACATAACGGTAACATCATCATCAATAACATATCCAGTCAATGTGATCAACATAACCCATGTCATAACAACAACATTCATAATCATGGGTATTCATACCAATTCAACCAAAACTCATGGCATAAGACAATTCGATAGGCATACCATATCATGAACAACTCAACAATTATAACAAATAGTCATGCCAATTAATCCAATTAAACATATAAACAATTCAGTTATACAACCAGGCAGATCATGGCATCAATACATTATAACGACAATAAACGGGGCTATGGGAACCCCTCATCTTACGCTACTCCCTAGCCTAGTGTATACATTATTCTTCTCCCATACCTGGTACGAGGTTCACATTTCAAAAGAAGAAAGAAGATCCACTAGGATCCCGTCTTACTAGCGCTTGTCTACGACCTTAAGGACGCCAAAGAGACACTTTGATTCAACTCTAAGATCAAGAAATCAAAAGGAAGAGATCAAACTTGAAAGAAAGAACACAAGGGATAAGGTGCACAAATTTTACCTTTTCTAAAGTCCCAAACAACAAGCAAAACGAACCCTTATTCGTATCGATGTTCTCCTATCAAAAAGCAGTGAAGAACGGTGCAAGAACGGGTTCCCTAGAGAGAGTTTCCGGGAGAAAAACCATAAGGATTCAAAGAGGAAGGAGGGAGGCAGTTTTCTGAGTGTTGGGGTCGTGTAAACTAGGTTTAGGTCGAGTCTAATGGTATATATATGAGTTTGGGTCATAACGGGTTCCTATTTCAGTCCAAACTGTATACAGTTCGATATTTTGACTATAACTTGAGCTACAAGTTTTCGATTGAGGCGTTATTGGTTTCTTTAGAAAGCTCAGAGAAATATATACAAATTATTGTCTGATGATAGAATCCTAAATCGGACTCTAAGATGGTCAAAAGTTCTATGGAACTTTAGCAACAGATTTGGTAGTTATTTCTAGATAGGATCCTTAGGAGATTATGATAAGATCTTAAGATATAAACAAAAGGAGGATGATCCTATATTGATAAGGAATCAAATATGATTGGTTGAGGGTCTAAAATCTAAGAATGACACTATCTCTATTTAAATACTAAATCACACGATATCTTATCATATCATTCTTAATCGCTTATTATTAATAAAATCACATATCATATATTAACATATAAAATCAAACATTAAGAGACACAATCTCATATTAATTCAAATAATCATATATTAATATACATATTATCATATGCAATAATATATACACATATAGATAAATATCAAACATATACATGCCAGAACTAACACATATAAACATAAGGGTGAATCTTGAGGTGTTACAGTCACTACAAGAAATTAAGCTATTTCCCAGGGCTTTTTACCTAGGGAAATAAATCCCTAGGAAATTTTTACATTTCCCACGGCCAAGACCCTCGGAAATGTCTCGCTTGATTTCCCACGGCTTGTCCCTGGGAAAAAGAGGCGCCAAACATTCCCGTTTTATTTCCCACGGGTTGGGCCGTAGGTAACAGAAAGCGCTGTTTCCCATGGATCGAGCCCTGGGAAATGGCTCAGTTTTCCCACGGGCATAGCCGTGTCTAGTCAACACGGAGTTTCCCACGGAAGTCCCGTCGCAAATCAGGAGGTGTTTCCCACGGCCAAGCCCTTGGGAAAGACAGGCGGTGTTTCCCACGGCCAAGCCCCTGGGAAAATCATCTTCCTCCTCTTCACTCGGTCCCTTCGCGCCTCAACTGTTCACACGGTGTTCGCTCGCCATACTGCAATTTTAGTTGAAGCACCGAAACCTTCCCCCTAATAGCATAGAAACCCTTTCCCCAACCCATCGTGAGACTGAAGCGCCTCCTCCTCTTCTTCTTTTCTTCCCTGGCAGCGAAGGTAACTCCTCATCCTCCTCTTCCTTCCTTTCTCTTCTCTTTTTCATTTCCTCCTTCTCAAACGTTCTTGCTGACAGAGTGGTAAAGGGACGATCTCACTCACCGTCTTCATTCCCTCAACCGCCGCCATTGTCTTGCTCCGTCGCACGCCGTCCATCGCCATCCTCAGAGGTTGGAGCAGACACCAACACAGCAACAGCAAAGGGCCGTCACAATCGCCATATAGGTAACTACTTAGTCCTCATGTTGGCTTTCATTCTTGTCAAATGTGATGGGAACTGGTAGCAAATCTGATTCATTCTCTTGGCGAATAAGATAAAAAAACATTGTTTTATGACATGATTTCCTGTGGCTTATGAAGTCATAATGATTCATCCCATTAGACTTGTTCCGTGTGACCTCTGAGCTATACCAAGTCAGTTTACCTTGGCGTCTTATCTGAAAAGTTATAAAAAAAAATAAAATTTCATTTATCGAAAAATACAAATTAGAGAGTGTGTACAACAGAAAACCCCGAAGTCAAACAAGTTTTGATTGATGCAAAAAGAATCCAATAATGGTATACACGAGACTTAAAACTACTGAAGAGCTATAGTGCTTCATACATTGAGACGTTTAAATAGTGGGAAAAAATGGTAACATCATAAAGATGCTTTCAGCTTCTGAACTATATAATCATAGCCTGCTTTCACAGTATTTATGAATTTTCAATGGTTAGTAGCGCTAGTCTTTGAGTAGGAGGCCATTTCCAACTCTCTATTCTGATGCCATCATGATCTGTGTCCTGCTATTGAGGCTTTGAATGAAATACCAAAACTCTAATCATTCATAACATAGATTTACTGGACTTAAGCCCCCTCATATGCATGGTCCAATAGCATAAGTTGAATCATTTAGGCCATTTCTAGAGTTACCAGATGTGATATTGTTAGTTGTAGTAGTTTCAAAACCTTAGTACTCCTTTGTGCTGGTGCCACTGCTGATTATTAGCCAGAATTTGCCTTTTGTATCTTCCTCTTCTGCAAGTTTCGCGCAATCTCAATGCAGGCTTGATCAACCATTCCAAGAAAATCATTGACTAAGACAAATAGTTGAAGATTGTGTTCTGCAGTGTCTTTTGAAGCTCCCCCTTGAAAATATTCTGCTGTTCTCTTGATTAGCTGCATTACCCTTGTTTGCTCATCTCTAACCAATTTCAATTCTTCCTCAGCACTTTGAAGAAAATGGTCCATTTCTTTCACAAAATTTCCTCCTTCACCATTTCCACACTGCGAAACGAGTTCTTGAATTTCAACTATCCGGGTCGAGAGGGCTGAGATTGAACCAACTAAACTGCCATTTCTTTCTTTCTGTTCATTTGAAGCAGCATTGTTCTCAGAGTTTGCAATGCTGTTGCTGCTCCTACTGCTACTACGGCTCAGGCTGCGATTGCGGTTAAGAAAAATATGTTTTCCTTCGGAACGGATTACTCCTTCAACTACAAAGTGAAGTAATGTGGTTTCTCCATTGGTGCTCTTGACATCAGAAAGCTTCCTTAGAGAAGCCAAGTTGAAAGCATGAGCATTAACCTCCATTTCCTACTTTGTCTGCAAGTGCTTTTTTTATTTCTTTATTTCATCCAGTATATCATGTTGGTTTAGGATTTGCTTGAATTCAATTTTTGTCCAAAGTCAGCAAAAGGAGTTCAAAATTGCAGTATGCTACTGCATTAACTTGAGTTGGAAAAAAAAATGTGGAGTTGCAGAACCAAAAGGAGAGCAATCATAGAAAATTAAGCATGACAAGGAAGCTTGAAATGTTCAGATTTTTCTACATTGAAATGACTTGTGTGAGCTAGAGAGATCAAGAATCCTGCACAACTAGCATAACCAACCAGAGCTACACGTTTCTATTCAAACAACACAATCCTTAGTTAGTAATCAACCAATGTTTGAAACAAAAACCCAGCTTCTGTAATTAATTTTAATGTGTTGTTTCTTTAATGCAGTTGATGGTAAGTATGAAAGTTTCACAGTGAACATGAGACAGGGAAGTTACAAATGTTTCATCCACAAGGAAACTTTATCAATAAACAAAATTGACTTTTGGGAACATCATGAAGCACAATATAAAATAACTGTGGAGCAAAAAGAAAACATTTTTCATTAATATTAGCGTGTTTTTGCTAATGACTTAAACCCGTATCTTTGTTGAGTATACTGGAAAGAAATACTGTTCTAAACAAACTTGAGAGGAAAATTAAGGTAAGGTTGCTTGTCTAGTTAGTTGACTGTAAAGTATGCAAGTGTTCAGGTATCTCTTTCTGTTATCACATGCCTAAAAATTATTTTACTATGATTGCTTTGGATATCTAAAAAATTTGCATTTATTTTGCATTCTTCAATTATCATCAATCATTTTTGGGGATTCCTTTTGTCATCTTTAAGAATAGGTGACTCCTTTTAGTGTGTGAAATTCATTGAGAGATTGTACCCAAAAAAAATGTGATTGCTATTCTCTTATTGTTAAAATTTATCTGGATTTTTTATTAATATGCAGAAGATGGATTGTTATCCTTCGAATCGTAGTTGGGTGTATGATAGGCTATATCCGAAAAGAAGGGGTTTGAAACCAACTTTCGTAGATGGGGTTGAAGAGTTTGTTACCCAAGCAAAGCGACAAAAGTGTTTCATCGATGATGGAAACCGAATTAGATGTATAGTTGCTAAATGCCGATGTCGAAAGATTAAGAGTGAAGACCTTGTGAAGACTGACTTGTATATGAATGGGTTCCAGGAAAATTACTGGATTTGGACTCTCCATGGTGAAGAAGTGCCACATGTTGATTTAGGGGTTGACGAGAATTGCACGGGTGTCTCAAGCACTCGTGCAGATATGGGATGTGGGGAACAGTTTGTGTCAATGCAGGAGATGGTGGTTGATGCTCTCGGGGTAAACGAGGCGCATGATTACGATAACACTGAAGATCTTCCGAATGAGGAAGCACAAAGATTTTATAATCTTTTAACTGAGACAGCAAAAAAGCCATTGTTTGAAGGGGCCTCAGACTCTAAATTATCGCTGTGTGTGAGACTTTTAGCCTGCAAGTCCAATTGGAATATTCCTGAAAAGTGTTTGGATTTTTTTATGAAAATGCTTCAGGACGTGACACCTATAAAAGGAGTTGTACCAAAGAATTATTATGGTGCAAAGAGGTTAGTGTCGAAGCTGGGATTGGAAGTCAAGAGGATTGATTGTTGCATTAATGGATGCATGTTGCATTAAAGTCGCAGGCTAATGGGAAGATGTTAAAACCGAAAGCTAGTTACACTTTAACTGTCGATGAAGCAAAGACCGTTTGTCGCTGGATAACAAAACTTAGGATGCCAGACGGTTATTCTTCCAACTTAGCAAGATGTGCCGATGTTAACAAAGGAAGGATGCATGGGATGAAAAGCCATGATTGTCATGTATTCATGGAATGTTTACTTCCTATTGCTTTTAGTTCATTGCCCGTGCATGTATTGAATCCGCTTACTGAATTGAGTCAATTCTTCAAGGATTTGTGCTCTGCAACGTTGAGGGAGAATGACCTGATTAGGATGGAGCAAAATATTCCCATAATTCTATGCAAGTTGGAGAAAATATTCCCCCCTGGTTTCTTTGATTCTATGGAGCATCTCCCAGTACATCTCGCGTATGAAGCGAGGCTTGGTGGACCGGTTCAATATAGGTGGATGTATCCATTTGAAAGGTAATATAACCATCATAGAATTTTAATTAGACTTTTTTCCATTCGAAGTGAAAGGATATGACTATGAACTTCTTGTTGTTTTATAGATTCATGGGTGATTCGAAACGGTCGGTGAAAAATAAGGCTAAGGTTGAAGGATCAATAAGTGCGTCTTACTTACACCGTGAGACAACCCATTTTTGTTCCCATTATTTCAAGAACTTCATGTTGTCACCAAAAAATAGTAGGAATGAAATGGAAAGTGAAAGTGAAAGACATCCGTTAACCTTGTCAGTCTTTTGCCAGCCTGGTCGTGCTTCCGGGAAGGAGACCTCTCACTGGTTATCGGACAAAGAGAGGAAGTCGGCTCATGTTCATGTGTTGATCAATTGTACCGAAGTTAAACCATACCTTGAGTACGCATTTCGTATCTTTTTCTTTCGAATACCTAATAGTATATATTTTTGTGCTTATAATATATATTGTCCAACTTTACAGTGCCTTCTTGATATCTGCAAACAGCGAGCAAGAACAGTCCACTCGTATACATGCTGAGTTTCCAATCTGGTTTAAGCAACAAGTTAGTATCTTAAAAATCTTTGAATTATCCATTGTGAGTAAAATGTAGACATGATTTTTTAGAACTGACATATGTAGGTTTACCGTGAGCAACCAACTCCCATCAACAAACACTTAAGGAACTTAGCCGATGGTACTAATACAGAAGTCAAAGAATGGCACACTTACTTCGTGAACGGGTACAAATTTCATACCCAATCATGGACGGAGGGCAAAAAAACCATCAACAGCGGGGTCCATGTAAAGGGTCTCACAGAAGGAATTGAAGATGACTTCTACGGCGTGATCCAACATATATATGAACTGGTGTACCCTTCTTTAGACTATACTAAAAGAATAGTTCTATTTTATTGTAACTGGTTCAATCCGTCCGGTAGAGGCACAAAATTTAACCCGAAATGTAATACTGTGGACATCCGAATGAGTAGAAGATATCAAAGGGATGATCCGTTTATCATAGCACAAAATGTGAGACAGGTGTATTACGTACCTTATCCACCAACTCGTAAGGACAAACGAGGTTGGTCCGTTGCCATCAAGACAACACCAAGGGGTAGCATCGAAGTGGATGATTCAGAGGGAGAGGTGCCTTATCAAGTGGATGTAATGTCACATGTAGCTGAAGTCATTGAAGTTGACCCTAGTGATGGCTTAGGGGACTTGCAAGTCGCTGGTGAAGAAGTGAATATCGCCAATTTGTCATCCATCCAGGAGCATTTGGATGAAGAAGACGATAATTCCACTGAAGAACATGAAGAGACAGGATCTGAAGATGATGAGGAAGAAGATAATGACTCAACAGGACCTGAAGACGACGACTCAAATTCTGAATAAATCGTAGTTAATTTGTATTAGATCTTCTGAAGACTTTATGATTTGGATGGTTAAGTTATTTTTGGCTGTTGGATTGTTAGTTAGTTATACTTGTTGACTTTATGACTTAGATAACTTATTTTTGGCTGTTGGATTATTAGTTAGTTATATTTGTTTACTTTAATGACTTAGATAACTTATATTATTGCTATATCTGATAACTTTTGTTTTAACATTAAATTGCTCTTTAGACATGTCTGCAGGACGTGACCCACCTCCACCCATCGATAAGGATAAGGGTATTATGGTTGATACTGACCCCCGTCCAAATCCCCGTCGTCGTCGGAACAGACCTTCCACAAATTTAGTGATTCGTGAGTCTATAGATGGATACTCACGTATGCCTTCAACGCTTACCTCTGCATCGTCAGTACAACACCCACATGTACCTACATCGCGCCCACCACAACAAGCACCTTCACTGACTCCACGTGTTGCACCTACATCTCCTCATTTCGATATGATTCCCACCCCGGGGGTCACGACACATGCACACTATAGAGCATCTCCTTCAGCATGTGTGGATGAGGAGCAACAATATAGTCCAGGCTATTCACGCTCACCTTCAGTTGCAGATGTGCATGAGCAGCCAGAGGAGTCGGTAGAGCCAGTGGAGCTAGAGGAGCTAGATGCAGCAGAGGTAGTTGAGCTCATGCCCGATGGTTGACCTATTATTAGGCCTAGTGGTAACGGGTAAGAATTAATTAAATTTCTATGTGTTTGGTTGATTCATGCATTGTATCATAATTTATTACCATGTGTTTGATTGGTTCATGCGTCTTTACTGTTAAGGTTCCTTCCTTGTAAGAGAGCAGCGAGTGCCATCGCGTTTGTTATCCAGCAAAGGTATCATAGGGCATTTACATCATGGGGAAAACTCACTGACAATGAGCGGATTAGTATGTTTGATGCGTTTAGAGTAAGTAGCAAATTTCAATTTACTTAATGTGGTTTTTATTATTTCCGAAACTATTAGTATAACAATTGTTATTTATCTTAAAACAGGGTCAGGCAGCATGGAGGAACGAAGATGAGTCATAGATCCAGAGGATCTTTCACCATAAAGCCTCCGAACGCCTTTTTGATATGCTTAGGGAGGCTCGTGAGAGTGGCATACAGCGATCCTGGATTGGAGATGGTATTTGGGAGGAGTTGTGTCGTTATTGGGCTTCTGATCAATTTAAAAAAATTTCTGCTCAGGCAAAGAAAAATAGAGCATCAGAAAAGGGTGGGAGCCTGCACACATGAGGAAGCATTTCCCAGTCGCAGTGGGCAGATCGTATGGTATGCTCATACTGTCATTCTTTATGCATTAAATGTATTTATTCCAACATCATAGTTCATTACTTGTTATCTTAATCATCTATGCTTGTGTTATAGGCTCGCCGGTATAATCGAGGAGTACAGATTCATGAGGTTCACAAACGCACCCATACTAGGAAGGCTACCGGCGAGTACATAGATGAGCGCTCCAAGCGCACTCAGGTAATATGCTGTTTTGATTTTTGAAGAAGCTATTGACTTTAATAGATATTATAACACTCATACTTTACTGGACTTGAGAGGCAGAGAGCCTCAAATGTTATGACTAGTTTTAGCATTGGCTTTTGAGCATTGGCTTTTAGGGAGTTGAATATATTGCTTTGTGTGAATCTTATTAAGCTTTTGATGACTTGCAGTTTTAAATTGTGGTGTTCAATTTGTAAAGGTTGAGGTTTAGGGGAAACTCTGTCCAATGTACTGCATAATTAATCGTGTAACATACTATTCATGTTTTGATTAATGAGTCCAGAGAGTCACTTTATATTTGGACCTATTGATACTTTGCTGACATTGGAAATGTTATAACTAGTTTGGACATGAGAATTTGTGTGCATCCTATTGAGCTTTTGATGATGATTTATGGATTTAAATTGCGGTGTTCTGTTTGTAAACATTGGGATGTTGTAGTTTTAGGGGAAACTCTGTCCATTTTTCTGCATAATTTATCTTGTAACATATTGTTCAAATTTTGATAGTCGATGTATTGTAACCGGAGGAGTTTCATGAGAGGATGAGTCAACATAGGTCTCAACCATCAGCCTCTTCACCATCCACCCCAGCTAACCCACGGGGAGGACGAGCAGCTTGCACTTGAATGTTTGGGCGGAAGTCGTCGGCGGCAAGTATAAGGGTCGTTTGTGCGGTCTTGGGGACCTTGCCAAAGAACTATCGGAAAGGGCCTCGCGCAAGTTAGAGCTTAGGGTTGGAGCGTCCACCACATGCAGACGTTACCCTCAGGAGTCTGCGGAGATTGCTCAGTTGAGGCAGATGTTGGTCGCTTCCCAAGAGAGGGAGCGGCAGAGGGATTAGGAGCATCGTGTGATGATGGATACGATGCGACAACTGATGGAGACACAGTGCGGCGATTGCAGCAAGCAGCCCCACAGCGACGGCAGCCTAGTCGAGATGACCCCAGCGTGCTCAGGAGGACGGCGACTCTCTTGACCATTTTGTTGAGGAGCCTTATAATGGGGATTCTTAGTTTATTTTACTTATCATGTTTATTATGTTTATTATTTTTCGTTGAACAAATATGACTTGAATAACATTTTGTGTTGAACAAATATGACTTGAATAACATTTTGTGTTGAACAAATTGTTTGCTTGAATTATGATGTTAATTTCTTTGTTGATGCATTCATATAAAAATAATAATTATTTATTTATCCACTTTAGCATAAATTAATGTATATAAGGTTTTATTTATAATTTAAACAAAACATATATTTCCCAGGGTTAGAACCCTGGGAAATTTCCCAGGGATAGATCCCTGGGAAATATTTCCCAGGGTTCTCTAACCGTGGGAAATCTTTCCCAGGGATCTATCCCTGGGAAATATTTCCCAGGGATAGATCCCTGGGAAATTTCCCAAGGTCTGTAACCACTGGTATTTCCCAGGGCGAGGCCCTGGGAAACGTTTCCGACCAGCTGAAAACCGAGGGATCTAAATCCGTGGGTCATCCCTGGGAAATGTGTATTTTCCCACGGATTTTATGGATTTCCCAGGGTCATAGGCCCTGGGAAACAGCGAAAATTCTTGTAGTGAGTGGTGGCCGAGCTCTCTAAGATACCTTCTTCTGCTCTCCGAGGCCGAACTTTGGAGGCCGAGCTCTCTAAGATACCTTCTTCTGTTCTCTGAGGCCGAGTTGTGGTGGCACATTTGACATGCTCACTACGAGGATATTATTATAATATGAAAATTAAAGGATATTGGTTATTTAAAATCATGAAAGCCAAATAGCTTTGCTAAGATTGCCTTAGGTTTATCCACTTAACCAACTTTATCCATTAAAAAGATTGTACCTGATTCATCTTTGAACTGACTTCTCCTTCAGTTATGAACTAATTATGTTGGTATCTGATCAGATTAGATAATACCAAGTAAATCATGCAAAGAGAAAGCATTCAGGCTTTTATCCTCTTATCAACATACCCAAAAAATAGTAGCTATTTTATGCGGTTATGAACACAACACTAAATATATTTCTATATTCCATTTTTTTTAGGAAATATTAAATATATTTCCTCATATCATGCTCTGAAGATCCAAGATATATCAACAATATTTGATTTTTAAATCGGTGAATCTACTAGGATACATGTAATATACATGCTAACATTTAAGCTCTTCAAGTATACTTTAATTTTAGTCGCTTAAGGATTTTTCTAACCATGGCCTAATGTTTATTGGTTGTCACACATTGGCTTTATCATATAATTATGCATTAAGCAAGATAGGAAGATAAAGAACAATATCACCTGGATCTTGAGATGCCACCTTTGGACACCAATGTAGTGGGAACTTTACTTTTATTTCCCTATGATCATCGAGTCTCGGCTTCCACTTGCCTTTCCTCAAATAATTTAATTTTATCGCTTCATAGGTGACGAAGGGATTTACCGTGCTTTACATATACTTCATATTTTAATTCCACTTTAGCTGATGCTTTTTTCTTTAGTTGAACTCTTCTCAGCCATTGTTTTTAAAGTGAAGGACTTCACTTTTGTATCACGGCTTTAGCCAACCATTTTGATATCTGTGAACACTTTTTTCAAGCGGTTAGTGTCTGGAACCTTTTTTCCTCAAACCGAGCTAGGGAGTCTCGATGGAATATCACCATAATCGACATTCTTTACAGCGTGTATTGATGACTGTGTGCAAGATGACGCTGATAATCCTCCCAGTGCGGGTCCGAAGCTCAATATGGTATGGTGCAACTCGGCGATTAGCTGTAATTCAGGGAATTTCACATCTCCGGAATAGAACTCCAACCAACTCAAGCACTGCCTCGCCAAGAAAAAGGTCCAGATCGAAGGAAAAATGTGAAAAGACTCAGGGAAACAACACGACGGCTGATGGTCTTTTAGAGTGTGGCCAGGGAAAAGTTTTACCTGGCCCCACGGTGGGCGCCAAATGTTCCTGCCAAGATCCAACTTACCGGAATCTAGATGGAGAACGTTTAATCGAGAGTGAAGACCAAGGTTGTTTTATATTATGGCTTGACAGAATATTGTATTCCGGTCCTACGTATCTCTATAAGAATCAAAGCCAGACGTAGTTCTAGGTCCAACCCTTGGCCACGCGGTGATCTCCATCCCTTAATCTTGTATCTGATGAATACCAATAGACAAGGACTCTTCAGTAGTCTCTTGGTTAAGCTGGTTCCTTGAATACGCTTAAGGGAGATTCACCTAGGTTATGTGAAAGTGTCTTCCTCTTAGGGTTCTCACTCCTTTTATAGTTGAGTCATCCGATCCTCTTTCTTAGGACCAGGTCTATCTCTTCTTATCTCTTATCTCTTAAGCCAACTTGATCTCCTTATTTGATAAGGTCTATCTCTTATACTGAGATCAAGTTGTTAGATAGGCTTAGATAAGTGTTATCTCTTAGTCCTACCTTTTCCTATCCTTGGTAGATCGGATCTCCAAGCTTGGTGGCCGAGCTTGCCACCTCGACCAGTACAGGTACTATATTGTTCTGGTGGGAATTGCTATCCTATGGCAGGCTTTCTTCTTGGGAGCAGTAGGAGTTGTTTTTTGCGCTTCATCTTTATTGTCCGGTATTATAATTGCTGCATTTTTGCCTGTAACAGAAGTTTTGGCAGTTATATTTTTGAAAGAAAAATTTCAGGCAGAAAAAGGGGTTTCTCCGATACTTTCCCTTTCGGGTTTTGTGTCATACTTTTATTGTGAGATTAAACGAACTAAGAGAATGAAGAAAGATGACATTCCGGAACCAGAGACGCCTCAAGCTCTTCCCATTCCCAATCCTTGATTGTATTGGCAATGATGCAGGTTTTCACTACAAAAAAAGGTCATTTAGCGACCGAAAATAGTGACCGAATTTGTTGGTTGCTGTTTGCGATCGAAATGGCGACCGATTGTAGGATCTAAATCAAACACTAACTAGAGTTGATACTGAGACCGAAATAGCGACCGAAATAGAGCGCAGCAGAGTTATCGGTCTCTATTTCGGTCGCAAAATAAAGGAAAGTAAAAGCCAAAAATTGCTGACTTTTTAGCAACCGAAATGGTGACCCACTTAAATGCAACGGTCAAATTTTATCTATCTTTGCGACCGATATTAAATCGGTCGCTAAACGGCACACAAAAAAATTAAAATAGTGCGTTTTAGCGACCGATTTAAAATCGGTAGCTAAATTTATGAATTCAAATTTCAAAATAACCCAGTTAGCGACCGATTTAGCGATCGAATAATTCATCTGCTAAAAATAAAATCCCTAATTCGTGATTTCCTTCCTCTCTTCCCCCATTTCTCTCTTTTTTTATCTTCTCTCTCACGCGTAGCTCCGCCCCCTTCCCTGTTCCGACCGCGCATCGCCACCTCTCAGTGTCTCGACCTCCTCCGGCCACCACTTGGTAAGGTTCTCCTCTTATCCTTCTTATTTTCTGTTTCTCCTTCTCTCTCTCATTCTCTCTTCCTCCTCCCAGCAGCATCGTGCCACCACCGCCACCACGATCACCACTGTAGCACCGTGACCTCCTTCTTTGGTAAGGTCTCCTCTCCTCTCTCTCTGTGTATCTCGCTCTATCTCTCTTGCTTGGTTCTCTTTGTCTCAGTTTCTCTCAATGTCTCTCTCAAATTTTGTCTCTTCCTCCTCCGGCCACCACCACCATCTCAAGGGGTTTTGTTCGCGCAACCACCACCCCCACAGTCTCCTCTGATCAGTTCTGTCTTAAGTTAGGGTTTAGGGAAGTTCTGTCAGTATGGGTATTTATGCTGTCAAATTAATCATTGATGTTGTTCTAGTGAAATCCAGAGTAGAGAAATTCTGACAGTAGGGGTATATTGATTTAAATAACTTATTGGATAGATAATATAAGTTAGCTTCCTCTTGATTCACTATCTCTTAAGACTGTAATGCTTGGAAGTAGGACTACTATAAGTTTCATGGCCATCCCTACATAAAATAAGCAAATATGAAGCCAAGAATGTAATTAGTAAATTACAGGCACATTGTATTAGACATAAGGAAGACTATGTTAATATGAGTTTGAAGGCACATTGCAGGCTCTGTTTGCAGGTTTTGCAGGTTTTCTGTTATGATGAGTCACTACACTAATCACCAATTCTGTTTTGCATTTGTTATTAGATTCAGTTGCATATATGAACTTCTTGATTAGGCTTGTTTTCTGTTATGCTCGGGGTGCTATATATATGTAGATATCTGATGAATGAATAATAGAGAAGAAAGATGATGAATGAAATTAGTATTTTTCAATAATAGCTTAGCTCTTACACTTTCCTAAGCTTAGCTAGTAGATTTTTAGTGAAGAGCATATTTGAATTGATTTGTTGATTGTTAGTGAAGAGCTGAGCTCAATAGGATTCTGGTTGTGTGCTGGTAGATTAGAAATGATGCATGTGGTTGCAATTGAATATGTTGTTTGTTAGTGGAAAGCTGAGCTCAATAGGATACTGGTTGTGTGCTGGTAGATTAAAATTGATGCATGTGGTTTGATGAGCCTCTGGTTGACTGGTTTTATGACTAGAAAAGACCATGGCTTTGTGCTAATTTTATATCATTTTCACCCAAATTAGACTTGATTATCCTTAAGCAGTATTTTGAGTCTGTAAAGTATTTTTAGGTTAATTTAGTTGATTTAAAGTTAAATAAATCACTTATGCTATTTTCTGTTTTCAGGTGAATAAAAGGAAATAAATCTGGAGCTTTCGCCCCGCGAGAAAGGCATTCGCCTCGCGAACCAGAAGGTGACTGTGCCAGAGAAATTGCAACCCTTCTGTCTCGTCCCGCGAACACTTGACTCGCCTCGCGAGTAATCCAAGCCTGGAAGTCAGAAAGCATCACGGTTTACCCATGTGAAAGGTCACGGGCGTTACAGTTTGGAATTTGAAGAGTTCGCCTCGCGAATCCAATCCTCGCCTCGCGAGAGTGAAGCCCAGAAGTCATGACCTTTCCATTCCTCGCCACGCGAGCCGTGCTTCGCCTCGCGAGAATACCAAACGCTGCAAGATTCGCCTCGCGAATGTGTGCTCGCCTCGCGAGAAAGCTGATTCCAGAAAGTTGTATATAAGTCAGTTTTAGACAGAACTGAATGGTTGGCTAGCTTTAGGCTAGTAAGCTGGCTAGTTTTAGTCAGAATAGGAGTCAGTAGTTAGTCTTTTATTTTCTCCTTAGTTTATTGTTTGCTTTTGTAATGGAGAGCTAGTCTCCTAGATTAATCTACTGGGATTGGTTTCCATTTACATTTGAGGTTTTGTAATTCCTGTTTTCACTTACTTTTCTCTTTTCAATACGATGCTATATGTTTCTGTTTGCTTAATTCAGGAATGTATAGTGTTGTGTTGTTTTGTTTCGGTGATGTTATGTTCCTATATATAATCGCGTTTGCTTAATTCGCGTGTGTTCATTCATGTTCGCTTAGTTCATGAGGGCTTAACCCCGTTTGCTTAATTCGGGAATAGGAACATATATTTGTAGTAGTGGTTTCGCTTGTAAATTGTTGCTACAACCGGGAGGGGATTAGAATCTGCTTAGGGCTTGGATTTATATGAACCAATGATAGTGGGAAACCAAGAACAGTAGGTTGATCGTTTCTTAGCATATTTGTTAATCTTTTAACTGCTCTGTTTTTATTGTTTTGTTTTCTTTATTTTATTAGCATTCACTCCAAAACCCCCAGAACTAATTTTCTGTTAATAATAACAACGCCTAAGAGTCCTTGAGATCGACATCCTAGTTGTCGCTTCCCTATCTGCATTATTTTGTAAACACTCGTTCTTTTTGGCGCGTGGCGACAGCGCGTTCAAAAATTGGCGCCGTTGCCGGGGACTCTTGTTTGTTGTTATTAGCAGAAAATAATTAATTAAAAAAAAATCTTTGTTGAATTAGTTTTGTCTGCTTGTCTGGTTGTGAATTTTATTTTGCCCCATGGATAATTATATGCAAAATTATGTGCCTAATGTCCATTATGAGCAACCATGCATGTATTATCCTAATTTTAGTGAGCCACTACCATGCTATTATGAGCCACCACCATGCACATATTATCCTAATTTTACTGGAAGTTATGAGTCTAATAGTGATTGTGGCATGTTTGGAGTGAATAATCATTTTAGCCAACAAAGTGTAGGACAGAGCACCTTGGATGAGATTGCATCTCTGATACAACAATTTGCCGAGAACAATCAACGGATGGCAATAAGCCAGCAATATCAGCCTGATCCTACACTAGCCCAACTGAGTCTGGAAGAAATGATACAACAAATGGAAGAGAACAATCAACGGTTGGCACAACAAAATCTTGAATTCCAACAGAGGATGGAGGCTGAATACCAGAGGAGCCAAGCTGAATCTCAGAAGTTGGCCATTTTAATTGATCAAATTGTCGCCAACTCGGCTGCAATGCTAACTCCACAGCCCCTTGAAGAACATACAGAGTCACAAGTTATTCTTGAAGATACTGATGATGATTGTGATGATGTTTCTGTTGATGAACTGTGTGTTGAATCCTTGATTCTAATTCATGTGCTGATTGTTATTGTGATGACACTGCTTTGTGTATAGACTGTTATGCAGGTTTATTCTGTTCAGGAAACATAGAAAATGAGGATCAGGAGGATCAGGAGGACATCTGCTTCACCGTGCTTGAGGATGATGAAAAACCTTTGGAAGTAGATGATTCAAGTAAATCAAATGCATGTGTTGAGAGTGATGGGGTGGATGAATTGATTGCAGAATTTCCAGCCATTCAGGATTTTACTGATTCAGTTTATTGTGATATATGTACTGACTCTACTAACACTAACCTTTGTGTGGTGTGTGCTGAAATTTCTGTATGTATAGCAGGTGATGAATTTGTTAGTACAGTGAATGAAGAAAATACAGAAGTGGAAGCAGCACCAGTAACCCCAGCTAACTGCTTGCCACCTCCCACTGTGGAACCACCATTGATGGAGTTCAAGCCTCTGGAATTTGCATTGTGGCCATTTCAAGAGGTTGAACCCCACTTCTATTGGGAGGATTTTGTTGAGAAAGAGGTCAACTATGCCCCAAAAGGAAGTGAGAAGTCCGCCGCACTTGGTGGAGTTACCATGACTGTCAAGCACTCACTTCCATATAAAGGCTGCAAGTTAGGGGACCATGGAACAAGCTTCCGTCCCTTGTTTATCACGTGGGCTTTATGCTGTAGACCGTGGGATCCGGGAGGATCACTTCGCAATTTGAGCATCCCGTGGCCACTGTATCACAGACAATGGGATCCCGGTGGAACCGCCCCCAATGAGTTTTTCTAAACCTTGCTCTTTTAATTTCCTTTTCCTTGTTTTATTTCTGCTTTGTTTTCAATAAAGCTCCTGAATAATTTGAGAAGCTCAGGAGTTGTGTGAGTCTGGTATTGGCAAGTTTATTGGATTTTATTGATTTTGCATAGATTGATTGCATGATTTATGTTTTGACTGTTCCCCGTAGGATATGAAATTTTTGAAAAATGATCCCCATGTGATTGAAAACTGTACTTTGAGATTTTGTTATGATGGCATGATTTATGATAAGTTTGGGGTGATAGGAAGCACACACTAGGGATAGAATCTCTGTCAAGCAATTTGCATGAATGTCCAGGTGAGGTTTTGAGCCCCCAACATGTTTTTGACTGTGAGAAATCACTTTTTAAGTTGCACTTTCCTGAACTTGCTTGAATCTCTTTTTGGTTTGCATGATTATGTGTTTGCTTCAGATGATTAAGGCATTTTCTTTGTAAATAGCTATTTAGCCTAAAAATAACCACCCTTAATGCATGTTCCTTAGTTAGCCCCATTGAGCCTATTAGCCTGTTAATTCTTGTTGACCTTATGTTATGAGCTAAAATATGAAAAACCATGTTAACCCGATCTTAGGATTAGGAGAGCATGGAATCTTAGAAGGAGAATGGGTGCAAGAAACTAAGTTTGGGGTGGCTACCAGGTGCAATGTGTTGTTTGGGATTGAAAAAAAAAAAGAAAAAAAAAAGAAAGTGTAAAAATTTTAAGAGAAAAAAAAATAAAAAAAATAAAAGTATTAGAAAAAAAAAGAGGCTGTAGTCACCCAAAGCATAAAGATAAATGAAGAAAGGAATTGGAGTGGAAATTCAAAGTGTAAAAAGTTCATGCTCTCTTAGTTCCTAGGGTCTTCAGCCTAGTTCCTTTGTATATCCTACCCTTAGCCAGACCCCATTACAACCCAAAAAAGACCTTTTGATGTTGCATGCATATTTTCTGTGGGAATCATTTTGAGATGAAAATCAAATTTATGGGAAGTGCTCTTAAAAGTGAAAATTGAGTGAATTGTTGATAACCTGACACAAACTGAGCGATTGAGTGAAACACAAATTTCCCTTGTGAGGAAGGCAGTTGTTTGAAATTGGTGATCTCCCTCTTGTGTGTAACTTGGATCCCCTGCTTAGATTAATGATTGTTTAAATGATGAAATTCTCAAATGTTTAGAATAAATGAATGTGGGGATTGCTTTGTTTGATAGGGGGGGGGGGGGGGAACATTGAAGGAAAAAATATTTTGATAAATTGCTTGAAGTTTGTGCAAAGTTGATTGAATTCTTAAGCTTGCCATGTTTTGCCAGGTCTTGAGTCTTTTTAAGTTTTTAAGTTTTAGTTTGCTTGGGGACAAGCAAAGTTTAAGTTTGGGGTATTTTGATGAGCCTCTGGTTGACTGGTTTTATGACTAGAAAAGACCATGGCTTTGTGCTAATTTTATATCATTTTCACCCAAATTAGACTTGATTGTCCTTAAGCAGTATTTTGAGTCTGTAAAGTATTTTTAGGTTAATTTAGTTGATTTAGAGTTAAATAAATCACTTATGCTATTTTCTGTTTTCAGGTGAATAAAAGGAAATAAATCTGGAGCTTTCGCCCCGCGAGAAAGGCATTCGCCTCTCGAACCAGAAGGTGACTGTGCCAGAGAAATTTCAACCATTCTATCTCGCCCCGCGAACACTTGACTCGCCTTGCGAGTAATCCAAGCCTGGAAGTCATAAAGCATCATGGTTTACCCGTGTGAAAGGTCACGGGTGTTACAGTTTGGAATTTGAAGAGTTCGCCTCGCGAATCCAATCCTCGCCTCGCGAGAGTGAAGCCCAGAAGTCATGACCTTTCCATTCCTCGCCACGCGAGCCGTGCTTCGCCTCGCGAGAATACCAAACGCTGCAAGATTCGCCTCGCGAATGTGTGCTCGCCTTGCGAGAAAGCTGATTCCAGAAAGTTGTATATAAGTCAGTTTTAGACAGAACTGAATGGTTGGCTAGCTTTAGGCTAGTAAGCTGGCTAGTTTTAGTCAGAATAGGAGTCAGTAGTTAGTCTTTTATTTTCTCCTTAGTTTATTGTTTGCTTTTGTAATGGAGAGCTAGTCTCCTAGATTAATCTACTGGGATTGGTTTCCATTTACATTTGAGGTTTTGTAATTCCTGTTTTCACTTACTTTTCTCTTTTCAATACGATGCTATAAGTTTCTGTTTGCTTAATTCAGGAATGTATAGTGTTGTGTTGTTTTGTTTCGGTGATGTTATGTTCCTATATATAATCGCGTTTGCTTAATTCGCGTGTGTTCATTCATGTTCGCTTAGTTCATGAGGGCTTAACCCCGTTTGCTTAATTCGGGAATAGGAACATATATCTGTAGTAGTGGTTTCGCTTGTAAATTGTTGCTACAACCGGGAGGGGATTAGAATCTGCTTAGGGCTTGGATTTATATGAACCAATGATAGTGGGAAACCAAGAACAGTAGGTTGATCGTGTCTTAGCATATTTGTTAATCTTTTAACTGCTCTATTTTTATTGTTTTGTTTTCTTTATTTTATTAGCATTCACTCCAAAACCCCCAGAACTAATTTTCTGTTAATAATAACAACGCCTAAGAGTCCTTGAGAGACGACATCCGAGTTGTCGCTTCCCTATCTGCATTATTTTGTAAACGCTCGTTCTTTTTGGCGCGTGGCGACAGCGCGCTCATGGTTGTAAACTTTATATGTTGTTTGTCAGTGGAGAGCAGAGCTCAATAGGATGGATGTGTCGATTCTATGCCTTGATTGCCATTAGTGGAGAGCGGAGCTCAATAGGATGTGATTATGTCAAAAAGGCGGGATGCTTGTTGTGTGTTGCTAATTTAGAAGTTATTCATGTGTTTGACAATTATATGTTACTTGTTAGTGGAGAGCGGAGCTCAATAGGATGTTTTCTACTATATTTTATCTAAGTTTGTATTGAAATATGCTTCAATATATATATTTGTTGAAGTATGCTGCAATCCTTATAAGTCAAACGTTTTATTTTCTGCTAGAGTTAATTATTAAGCTACGAAAGCCTTAGTTTCCTATTTGAGATTCAATATTAATGAGCATGCGTACCTTCTCAGGGCATGCATGCTCATTCAATATTTTGGATGTGCTTGAAGGATTCTTGAAGTTTGAGGTTTTTCTTTGATTCGGCCTTAAGGCCAAGGTCTTAGATAATGAAGGATTAAGTATAGGGTTAGATAAAATGAAGGGTGGGGCACAATTTACCAGGAACATAACGTGCCGTCATCATTCAAACATTATTCACATTAGAAAGCAGCTCTGTACACAATATTATGAAAGCAACTCTGGTTTTCTACTCATTTGTTTCACTAGGCAATGGAGCTTTCCAGAAATAGTTGTTGATGACCATCCTTACTAGGTTATCTAGGCATTTCCAGTAGGAAAAGTCCTCTCTATGACCATCCTTCAAAACGACGTAAAAGCATCTGCTTTCCTGAAAACTACTATGTTTGCTAATCTGTAAAGTTTCATGTGAAGTTGCATTTCTTTGTTCTATTTTAACATGCTAGTATGCTACATGGATCTTTCCATCTTTTCTTATTATCACTTGATGAAGTTTAGACATATGACTTGTTTTCCTTATCGTTTTATCAGAAAATGGATCCGACTAAATGTTTTGAGCAGCCATCCATTTAGACCAGGTACAGTATCTCATCAACTTAAGAATAACGATCGGATTCACGTAATGGTTAAGGCATAAACTAATCATTACTAAATTGTTCTTGTGTATTTGCAGGATTTGATTTCAATCCCGCGATCATTCTACCGTCGTTGGGGAAGAGGAATACCGCGTGTTGTGACTATTGAAGACAAATGTGGAAATCTGTTCAATGGGAATATAGTAATCCATGAGGATCGCCCATATTTTGCAACAGACACAAATGGTATCAGGGAGTTGTATTTGTTGTCCACTGGTGTATTGGCAAAGTTTAAGTACCTTGGGGGTTCTCGCTTCTACATGTTCATCCCTTTGGAAGATTGATGAGTTTTGATATTTTGATTAGTACTTATTGACTGTGGTGTGTTTTTATGTTTTGATCATTAGTTAGTACATTATTAAACTTTTTTTTATAAACAATTATTAAACTTGCATTAATTAATGTATGTGTTTTCTTGATCATATTGACTGTGGTGTTTTGGATCGTTAGTACATCATATTTACGTTATATATTTATTCAACAAAAATATTGGTGTATTTTGTTTATATCAGAAATTAAAAATCAATGGGGTAATAGTTGAAAAACAAAATTTGGTCGGTAGGATTAAGTTACAGGAAAATATTTATAAAAAAATTCAAAATTTGCGACCGAAATAGCGACCGAATATCAGTCACCAAATTCGGTTAACTGAGCGTGCGACCAACTATACGTCGATCGAAATATATAATTTTGTGACCGAAATATCGATCGCAAATTTGCGACCGAAATACAAATTTGGTCGCTAAACATTTAGCAACCAGTGTTTCTGCTACCCCCTAATTCGGTCGCTAATTCGGTCGCTACACAATATATAGCAACCGAATTATCATGTTTAGCGACCGAAATCTTCGGTCGCTAAATAGGTTTTTTTTTTGTAGTGTTTCTGGCTGTGCTTGAACTTCAATCTCAGGGTTACACAAATGTTAAATAGGTATATCTGCCCAAATCTTATACAACAACATTGTCTACTGGTCAAATTGAAATAAGCATAACAAAATAACCACTTTACTATACCAGTCAAAGATTTGTGGTATGGTGCTACTTGTAATAGATTTATGGGTCTATTTTATTCATGGTATTGAAATTGTAGTCCACAATTTTATTTTTATTCTTATTAGAATTGGAATTGATTTTTTAATTTTTCATTATTTATTTTTTTGATAGGTAATTTTTCTTTTTATAAGCAAAATATTGTTAGAAGGTACAATGGATACCCAAATACATACACAAAGAAAATATATATAATAAAACAAATAATATAAGAATCAAGAGACAAGACCCCACACACTAGAAAAGATAACAGATCATATCCAAGAAACTACAATCCAAAAACCTCCCCTGCTACCATCAAATTAAAGATCCAAAACCCAGCCACCAAAAGGATACAAAGATAGCAAAAACCAACAAAGAGCTACCTCTGCCCATAAGTTGCAACAGAGCCTGTAAAGACCAAAAATTAAGAGTAAAGATATTTGGACACACAGTTTATACACCTTGTATAGATACCGTAGAGCTTATAAGTATCTTGGGAGTGACGAAATACATGATGAGACGGAAAAAAAAAAATAAGTGAGGAAGACGATGTTGGACACCATTTTTGTATCTAAATATCATTATTCAAAATTAAAATCCCTTATCTTATTGTTGATAAAAAAAAGCCCTTATCCTATGTTCCTCTTTTAATTGCTAATACTGATCTTTTCTATTTCATTCAATATTTTGCTCTTATCAACATTGTCTACTATATTCTGTTTTTTATTATTATTATAATTAAAATTCACTATAAATGAATACAAAAGGTACTCCAACCCTTACATTAAAATTTTAAAAAATTCATCATTATGCCTAGATACATTCCAGTGAAGCTGAACACTAATTAGGGAAGGAAAATGAACAATTAAAATGAGCTTAAAAATAAAATCAAGACCGCACCTTAATTAAATCTAGTATCCCTAAGATATCTATTTAATTTGAGCATTTCTATAAACAACAGAATTCCTAAGGAGCTAAATAGAGTCAATAAATCAAGTAGAAGCATGCCAAATAATAGTAGCTACTTTCTTTGTCTTCCTCATTAAAAAAAAGCCACCGTGTTGAATGTATTGCTGCACAGAGTAGGAAAGGGACTATGGCTCCAAAAATGAATGGAGTCATGGTTAATAACTTCTTAATGTATGTAGGCTGCACCATGGAAGAAGGCATGACAAAATGAATTCCAAGCATCCTGTAAATAAAATTTCAAACCTGTTGGGGAAATTACATCCCACAAATAAATGGTATGCATTTTCAAAATGAATAGAACACATACATCAGCTTAAATCCCGCTGTACAGATAAGATATTCTTGTGTGGGAGATTCATTGTGGGTTCCTATTTCCTAAAAATTGTGGATTTTTACTTGTGGGTTCCTAACAATTGGTCCAATGCGCCAGATTCAGACATTATTACGAGTCGACTAAGAGGTTTTCATAACAATTGTTTTTTACAAGATTTGAATTTTAATTCTTTCCCTAGCTCGCTTATACGAATCTATGTGATGCTATTTGCCCAAGATTGAGTTCTTAATTTATTCAATGTTTCACAAGCATAGTAGCACAAAATTCAAATTGCAACTCCAACACTACTCTCTCTGCATCTCAAACAGATTTGTACTCCTTAATGTTTTTTTTATAACCCAACAAGATTTATATATAACGGGTACAAAGGGTACCCAAACCTGATTACAAAAAAGAGCAATTACTCCAAGGGACCAAAGATACCAGATCAACCTAGCACAAAGAATTCCTACCAGGTTGAAAAAATAGCTAAAATCCCAATGCAACCACAAGGAGCCAAACCAAAACCAATACCTTGATTCAGAACAAAACCAAATGAAGAAGACAAATGTACACCCAAAAGCCACCAAAAATAAAGTCCAACATATTACTTAAGAAAAGCCACCAAAAACAAATAAAAAAGGTAGCCAACCAAAGCCGCAAGCCATTAAGAAGGCAAACCCACCACAACAGAGAGAAAAACAAGAAAATAGTGAACTTGGGAAGCATCTTCCACACATAAGTATAAATACCCAGTACCACCATTTTGCAGAAAATGAGAACCTCACACCAAGAATAATGAACAGTCATCAATAATTAACCAATGTAAGCCCGAGAGAAAAGGCACCACCAACCAACAGCAACTGAAGGGCCAGGATGTTGAGGCCAAAGCGAGACGAAAGGGATAGAATGGAACCAAGGGCGGACAACCTAGATACAGTCGCTGCGAGGCGAAGAGAGAGCAAAGCTGGGCTCCGCCGGAGAGCCACTTGAGGATAGAAGCAATAGGATATAACTCCACCCTAATCCGGAGTGGCAAGATGAAAACACCAACAAATGCCAATCGAAAGGATGGGAGAGTTGTCAGGAAACGCTCAGCTGTCCCAAGACCTTTCCAACAAATGGAACAAGCCGAACCACAGCAAAAGCAGACTGAGAGAAGGTACCAATGAAAACTCACGCAAAACCCATTAAAAAAAGTCACTCTCTCGCCTAAAAAAATTGTCACAAAGCCAAGAAACCGCTCACCACCACTTTTCTATCCAACTCAACCCACCCCATCTTGAAATTGGGAGGACGTCCACCAAAAGAGCTCACCTGCAGAAACAAACAGAGAGAAAGTACATCCAGTCAACCATGTTAGATAAAAAATAAGGTCCTCACATTTGTAGCACTCTTTTGTCACTCTTTAGACCTCACATTTGTATCACTCCTTTGTCACTCTTTGGTATATCACACCCTCACAAAGTACCCTCTTGAAAATCCTTCCTTCCTGACAGAAAGAAGCCTTCCAGGGCAAGACTTCCAAACCCGAAAGTCAAAGAGCATCCACCCTGCACAAAGAAAAACAGAGTCCACAGAACCAATTGTTATAATTAATTTGTACTTTAAACAAGACCTTTTGGCTCCTCTTCCTCTTACTTTATGCAACCCAAGGGATTCATACACCACTCCCCAAAATTGAATTTCCAATCACTGTCCACTGCCAACCAAGACCAAGATCTACTTTTTATAAGATCCATAACCCTAATAAAATCAAAGGACACTACAAAAAATATGGTGTTTTGCGGCGGTTTTATATGTCAAATAGCGGCGGTTTGGAAACTGCCTCAGAAGTGACCATCGTGAAGCTGTTTTGCTGCGGTTTTGCACAACCGCTGGCACTACGGTCGCAAATTTAGTGGCGGTAAGAAACCGCCACAAAAAAGCATATTTTGAAATAACTATACAATGTAGCGGCGGTTCTAAACCGCCACAAAATATGACAATTTATAATGTACAGAAATTATAACGGCGGTTTGGAAACGCCACCAAAGCTACTATATTAATAGTAGATAAAAATATAGCGGCGGTTTTAAACCGCCACAAAATATTAAATATTTGTTTTTTTTAAAACTGATTCAATTCATTATTGTCTAATTTTTTTTAATATCCCTGTTTTAATAAAAACTTTAGACTAAGAACTAATAAATTTATTAAATTGATACACAAAAATGCTTCAAAACCTAATCACTAAAATGATAAAAACATTATTAATAATCTGCAAAAAGCAAAATATTATTCAAAATTATCCTAACATAAAAACATATGTAAATACAAGTTTTTGACACCATTTACATATAATATATCTAATTAAGTTTGTGTGATGATGAAGCTCCACGATCTTCAGGGTCATGATTAGAGGCAGAAGATCGTCTCACTTCTCTAGGCGATTGTAAGTCTGCCACCTGGAATTGAAAGATAAAATCACAAATTAGATGCCAATAACTAATTTCACAACAAAGACATCCAAATTCAGCAAGTTGCAACCATAACTAATTACCTGATTTCCCTTAAAATTTTGCATAAGAAAAGCAACTTGGGCTTTCATGTCATCATAGTCAACAAGTTTTGCCTTTAATGAATCTATTTCAACTACTTGTGCCTTTAACCCATCAACTTCTGATTCTAGCTTTTGAATTTTGGCATTAGCTGCTGCCAAGTCACTAGACCGATAAGTGGGTCCATATATTTGAGGTTTGGTCACCCCGAATCCCACACCACGGAGTCGTCCCGGATGCTCTGGTCCAAAAACTTTTACAAAAGCCTCATTCTCAGTAGCAGAGTTATTAATTTCATTTTGTAATTGTTCCTACATATAAGCAACCAGACAATGTTCACAATATGTAACAGTAAATCCAAAGAAAACAATTTCCATCCAAACTTACTGCTTTGAGTCTTGCCTCCTCGCTAACATAGGATCCATCCTTTCTTTTATGAGCGATAGGATACATATCACCTTTACTATAGGGTCGCTTGTCTTGCTTTTCCTAAGTTTTTGTACCATACAAGCAGTAAGGTTATAATAAAATCACTTCATTTCCAAAAATTATTCAACATCATAACCATATATACGATTATACCATTTCATCTTTCTTTCTTGGAAGTGACTTTGACCCTAATGTGTGATGAATCACTTGCTGTTGTTGACTTGCTGCATTTTTTTCAGCTTTTTCTTGCATATTTAACAAAAATGACAATCAATAAATGATATATTGAGTTAGAAAAAAAATCAGATTTATGATTATTACCAGAGATTTTTCACTTAGTCTATATTGCAAATAGACAACCCAATGGTCGGGGGGGGGTATTTTTGGTGGGTGCAACTGACAATTTTGGTCGAAACTAAGCTCCCAGTTATAAAAGTTATTAAACATTTTGCTCCTATTGTCCTTCCATTTTTTCCCTAAGCTAGCAAAGATATACCTTTTGTGACCCGGATCATCAACAACAAATTTAGTCTTCAAGGCAAACATAAAAAAAGTTATTGTTAGTAAATAATATAAACAAGAAATCAAAACTCACTTAAAAAGTTATTGTATCAAACATTTGGAAACCTAAGTCACACCCATGCCCAATTCTTAAAACAACAATTAAGACATGAATGTTCAAAAAAAATAAGTCATGAACATGGCCAAACCAAGAGATATCAAAATGATAACAATAAGCTTTACTGCATTGAATCCATTGATTCTTGAAGGTTCTTCAATACAAGTACTCAGAGAAAAAATTGATACCTTTATAGATCCATCATAAATGTTTAGCTTGTATTGATTGAGAACTTTACGCCAAGTTTCAAATATAATGGGGAAATGGTCAAAATTGCTCGCTATCGACCCCAAAAATCCATTCAGTAAACCACCAGAGTCTCCTACAGGTTGACATTCTGCATTCCACTCGGTCACAACTCGTTTCCTGTTACGAAGTGCAAACACATCCTTAATTCTTAGACGTGTTTGTGTAACAATGCCTTCGTAATCTAACACAAATTACACCAAACTATTGCTATCCAAAAGTATAACAAGATTAAAAAAAATTTAGAGAAACTAGGAAGATGTAAATCACATACCAATGACATACCAATGACATCCACTAATGAACTAGTGTACTAATATAGACTGTAAGATGAATTCATCTTGATCATTCAGAAAAAATTACAGTGGAATTAAAGTATTGTCCACTGACTTACATGGTAGTTTGTAAGGAATTTGTGAAGATAATGTATGTGCAAGTATGAACATAGTTAAACAAATTAAAATAAGTTTGTACAATCAACTTAAGACATATGACAGGACTGTTATGGTCTATGGATCCAATTTGGCATGCCTACATTTAATTTCTTGAGTCATAATAATGCAATCCTAAATGGACAAACTTGCTTACAGTGAATGAGAGTTCAACTTTTTGGAATGACCAATATGAGGTTTCAAGGATAGCAACTAAGCTAAGAGAAATATAAGAACAGTAACTCACAATAACTACTTGAAATTAGATCAGGACCAGCAGGCAAGCAAAATATAAAGGCTCTAAATTTGTGAACCTGACATCACATGAATGTGTCTCGAGCCAAATCAAGCAAATGATAAAACTTAGCACATACCATCAGCTGCCTCCTTTATCAAGAAAAAGAAGGAAAAAAAAGGCATCGCTATTCAAGCATCAGGTTGTACCGTTATAATTTACCAGTTAGGATCAAGCCTAAGAAAATATTATTTTTTCCCATATCCAATATTGACAGCATTCTACTTATTTAAGCATGCATGAGTTAGTATAAGGTCATAATTTTTCCTACATGCCAAACTTGAAAGTATAACCACGGTGATGGTCTTGATAGACTATGGTTACTGAGCACTTTGCATACCATGATCTTCATATAATATTTAGCAAAATATGCTACAACAACAATTTCAATGGCTTTACATGACACATCTTCATTGACCATTATTGACCAAACCTCTCATTATTAATTAATGATGATTATGAGACTGGTGAGTAAGCCCCGCTAGAAATATAAATACATTAATTATGATGAGCTACTACGGGAGGGTGTAAGTGGTCAGGAAACAAGTAGAAGATAGAAGTACAGTAATAAAACATATATGTGAGGCCTTCATGTGAGGCAAATTTCAGTGTAGCATTTAATCAAACACATGATACCCCATTTGAACCCCAAAAAATGGCTAAGCATTTAACACTGTCATATCATCATGGTAACGCAAGCTAATCATCAAGTTTGCTAATCTCTCTCCCGAATCTTAACTCATTAACTAGTGAATGATATTGTATATTGACCATATAGCTTTAGGGTAGGGACAAGATGAAAAGCACCATTTTCTAATTTTGTCCAATCAAAGGAAAATGAAGACAAAGATGATTAAAATCTCATTTTTCTTAGATATCATGTCTTTAAGGTGGTATGGATACGGTAAATCAGAATTATGTAGAGAGAAATGATGATTGATTCAGAAGCTTACCTTTGAAGCATAGAATGTTAGAGAGAAATGGCCAGTTGCAATCCTAAATGGACAAACTCGCAGAGCGTCGGTGCTGCGACTGGTACAACAATTTTTTGAGATCTATATGCTTCTCTTTCTTGTTTTTGAGTGTTTGAGTCTTTGAGATAGAAGACAAAGATGGTTATGGATGGAGAATATGGACGAAAATGTGGCTGGGTTCACGACGGCTTGAAGAAGAAATTGCGTGGGTTAGGGTTATTAATTAGGTCACTACAAGAATAAGGTTAATTAGCGACGAAATATTTGCCACGGCCTCAAATCCGTCGCTAATTTTATGTTTTCCGACGGCTTAAGCCATCGCAAATGGTAGAAGAGATTACTGACGACAGTTCCATCGCAAATTTGTCAGTAACGTTCCCGCTATTTTACGCGAAATGTTGGCGCCAATTTGCGACGGGCATGGCCGTCGCTAATGTGCAAATGTTTGTCCAAGGTCATTTGCAACGGCCATATTGGTTTGCGACGGACCGTACTTTTGCGACGGTCATTCTCAATTTGTGACAGAATCATAAGTTGTGACGGTCTAGCCGTCGCTAATATTAAAAGGTCGTCGCTAATTTCCAATAAGTAACTCGAACAGTTTTCTTCCTCCCTCAGTTGTCGTCTTCGCATGCGTAAAACCCTTCCGGTTCTCGCTCTGCCCCAGTTCTGCGCTCCCACCGCGCGCGCCGCCCAACCTCCGTCTGCCACCACCACACCTCCGTGTTCTCTTCTCTGTTCTCAATCGCGTACCTCCTCCGCGCTCTTCCGTGTTCTATTCTCCGTTCTCAATCGCGTTCCGTGTGTTGAGCCTCGGTGACGCCACCACCTCGACGTTCGCCCCAACTCTTGCTGTCGCATCTCAGTGTTGGGTCTTTGCTGTCGTCGTTACCGAGCCACGGGTTCTTGCTCTGCAAAGGTCTAGCTTGTTTCCTATTGTTGGTAATTACCATTACTGCCTGCTTTCATGACTATAGTTAGCTATAGTTCTAGTCTCCCTGTTTTTGTTGATAACTTCCATCCCTGGAAACTTACAAATATGCTAATTGTACTAAATTGCAGAACACTTATAAGGTTCCCTGTATCAAATAATAATAAAGAGGTCGGCCAATAAACTTGTTCCCCATCTTTTGTGCAAAACTTTGTTTACTGAGTTTCTTAAAAAAATGTACAGTAGGTATCAATCACTCAGTAAAACACAGTCACATTCTCCAAGAAAATATTGGTCTATGAAAACATGATTTAAACTTAATTAAGAGTGTTGTTGAATATTGAAGCTTCATTCAATTTGGGGATTCAGTTTGTACATTGTCCTTTTCAAGAAAAACAAATGGGTATCAGTTTACATGATAAAGTCCAGTGAAATCAAAGTCACAGTAATGGTTCAAGTTCAATCAAATAAACCTGTTACTCCTGAAATCCTAGTTTTTACTTCCAAACAGCCTCACTCATCTATTCTTATAAGTTGTAATCATTGTCGTCAGCAGTGTTTGAGTGCAAAACTAATTGTTGAAGGATAATTCACACTATTTCATAGTCAACTTGCTACTAAGAGCCTCAAATTAAATGTCTTCAATTGAAGACAAACCATGTTAACCAGATATGCTTAGATTTTAAATTAGCTTTTGTATATATTAGATTTTGAAGTGATTCCTATAGTTTCTTTTACTCCCGAGTCCTGAGATTTTAAAAGTTGGCTTTTGTATATATCTTGATGAACTTGAAACTGATGATAGTTTTCGGTCCAGTAAATTAATTAACATAGATCAAGTGAAACCCACATCCATCCTAAGGTTTCCTCATCCTTTCTATATAAGGATACTTTTGTGTGTTCTGCACTGTGCAGTCACTACTTATTAGTGACAAGGAAGCCCGTTCTCTTTATATTTTTGAAATCTGGTTCTCCAGTTAGAGTTTTCTTTCTTCAACATTTGGTTTTGATCCCGAATCATCAACATTTCACTTGCTTTAGAGAATTACATTGTGGCTCGAATATTGAAAAGACATTATCATATATGGAAATCAATTTCTCATGTTTCAGGGATGTTTGCCTCTATTCCCCTCCAGTATTCTAAGATTTTTTTTAACAAAACCGTAGAATCTTAGGGTGTGTTTGGATTTTTTTTTACCTTATTTTCATCATGTTTCTATTTCAAGAATTTGTACATGAAACACAAAAAATTTTGTTTTTACTATTTCCCGTATAAATGTTTGAAAATAGTAGACACAATAAAAACAATATGATATAATGCCTGAATGATGACTGTCTGTTATTTTTTTCTCTGTTTGTTGCTAGTCCAATATTGATGCATGAGTTGTTGTGGTCTATTAAGAACGATATTCTGGATCCATGAAAAATGCTATAGTTTTTAAGTAGTCCTCTTTGCATTATGATTATTGATTACTTGGGCTTCAAATCTTTTTGATAAATTTGTTTATTTTTCAAATTTTATGCCTGGGTGTGACTTTAATTTGTTAAGGGGATTTACAGCGTCAGTGCTTTGTTATTGTTTGGGAATGCTGAAAATGTGATTTTTATTTACAAGTATTCAATTGTGAATGGGACACGATAGCATTGTATGTTTCCTGGAACCTGAGAAGTTGATCTTATGTTTTTTATCTCATAACAACTTAGTGCCTGTTTGTTTTGTTTCCAATTTTCTGTTTTCATGTCCAGTTTTCAGAAATAATTACGAAACTGCCACCTTGTTTTCCTCATTGATAAACAACCACCACCTCATTTTTGCATCATTATTTTTGTTCCATATTTAATCTCATAATTGTTGCATATATTTGTTTATGAATTAGTTCTGGAGAGTCACGTTCGCTGAGAGAGTAAGAACGCGACTTTGAGGTTCAACAACAAGGGAAAATCGCTTCCAAGCAAACAAAGCAAGAGAAGGTGTGTGTTTTTTTTTCATTAATTGAGAGAATGTTTGATATTGATTTGATCATTTTTTGGCGCATCTTGATGTGGAGATTGTAATTGTTTTGGTAATATAATGCCTTTTGATTACTGTCTATAATCTGTTTGTTGAATCACCTAAATGCTTTTAGGTTGGAATGTGGTCATGTTATAGGTGGTTGGGTTAGTTTCCTTTTGATATTAATGGCTGAATTGGTGAGTAGCTTGAATCATAATCTCTTCTTGTGCTGAATGGACTATGAATTTTCTTTATTGTTTTTTGTGTATTTATGACAGGATTATGATTTATTAAGGATGCTTAAGCAATTGGTTGGAAAGCAATATATTTTATTTTGAGTTGATTTTGCCAAGCCATGATTTTCTCTTCTTTAATAGTCTGAGTTGACGGGTTCTTTACTAACTACATTCTTTGAATCTGTTTGATGGAAGGTCTGAAACAATTTTCAAAAATTGAGTGAAATGATACATTCATTTGTCAAGTTTGGGTTGTCTTTTCCTCATTGATAAACATGCTTGATGATTATGAAGGAACCAATTCCTTATGTTCATTTACTCTTATGCTGTAAGTAGCTATTGTGATTTATGAATGATGATTGCAAGAACAAAAATGAGTAAAAATAAATAAAAAAACAAAATAAAACCATTAATAAAAATCAAGCTTCCTTCTTTATTTCTTTTTTTCTTGGAAAGATTCTTTCTTTCTTTTTACTTTGTCTATAATCTGTTTGTTGAATCACCTAATTAAATGCTTTTAGGTTGGAATGTGTCATGTTATAGGTGTTTGGGCTAGTTTTCTTTTGATATTAATGGCTGAATTGGTGAGTAGCTTGAATCATAATCTCTTCTTGTGCTGAATGGACTATGAATTTTCTTTATTGTTTTTTGTGTATTTTTGACAGGGTTATGGTTATCAATATTATATTAAATGATCCTTATATCTTTCTATTCACTTTTGCCTATATCTATTAAGTGTTTTCAGTTTTAAGTTTCTTGCCTATATTATATTAAATTATTCTTATTCTTTTAATGTTGTTTATGTTTTGTTTCAAGTATGTTAGGGATATTATAAATATTCTTTATAATAAAGATTTATTTTCTAGATGAGTTGATCGTCGAGAAAAACCTTAGTTACCCGTTTGAGGTACAATATTTTAGAGCACGTGTACTGTTGCAAGTCATTGTGCTCTTGATAGTGGACCTCGAATTGTCCAAGTGGGACAGTTTGAGAAAAAACTTTTTCTTTACTAGTATAATAGCTATTCATTAATTCTTATGTGATATATCTGATGAAAATTTGGTCTGACGCATTACCATTTGTTCTCTGGGTACATACTTGATTGTGATATCTCACCCTGGTCAAGTCATGTACTTGGAGACTAATGGGAAATGCTGCTGAAATTTCGTCAGATATGAGACATGAGAAGTGATGAGTAACTATTATACTAGTGTTGAAAAAGGTTTTTCTTGAATGGGATAGGGCCATACCAAATAAAGAAATGGAGCAGTTCTGCGAGTTTGCCCAAAATAGTTTTTCATTATAGTTATCTTTTTTTGGCGCAAATGCAGAGGATGGAATTTGTTCCTTTGAATCGTACTTGGATGTATGATAGGGTTTATCCGCGTAGAGGGGGATTAAAACAATCTTTATTAGATGGTGTTGAAGAATTTATTACCAAGGCAAGTCAGCAAGATACTTATAACAATTGGGGGGAGGGGGTGATTAGATGTCCTTGTGTGAAGTGTGACTGTACCCGAATTAAGAATGTAGACGATGTGAGGGTCGACCTGTGTAAAGTTGGGTTTAGGCCTAATTACTGGATTTGGACAAATCATGGAGAAGAAATGCCGCAATTTGATTTTCGCATTGACCAGAATTGCATCGGTGGTTCAAGTAGTGGTGCAGAAGCTGGATATGGAGATCATATTGTTTCCATGGAGGAGATGGTGTGTGACGCTCTTATGATGTGCGGGTCGTTTGAGTCCAATAATACAAAAGAGCCTCCTAATGCAGATGCACAAAAATTTTATAATCTCCTAACAGAGGCAAATCAGCCTTTGTGGGAAGTGTCCCCCGACTCGAAGTTATCGATGTGTGTTCTACTGTTGTCTGCCAAGTCCAATTGGAGCATACCCGAGTTAGGCTTGGATTTCATTGCCAAAATGGTTTTGGCCGGGGCACCTTTCAAAGTAGGATTACCCAACAATTATTATGATGCGAAGAGGTTAATGTCTAAGTTAGGATTGGAGTCCAAGAGGATTGACTGTTGTCAGAATGGGTACATGATCTTTTACGATAATGAATTCGACAAAAATGATGGCGCATTGGTTGAGTGCAGATTTTGTCACGCAGCAAGGTATCGTCAGCGCAACGCAAGTAGAAGTAATCTGAAACCAGTTCCGGTAAAGTCGATGTTCTACTTGTCAATCATTCCTAGATTACAGAGGATGTTTGCATCAGTGCAGACTGCAGGAAAAATGACATGGCACCATGAGAATAGGAGGAATGTATGAGTGTTACGCCATCCTTCTGATGGTGAAGCATGGAAGCACTTTGATCGGGTGCATCCGGATTTTGCCTTTGATCCTCGTAATGTACGACTTGGGTTATGCTCGGATGGCTTTACCCCATATATCCAAGCCTCAGCATCACCTTATTCATGTTGGCCCGTTGTTGTTACCCCTTACAATCTTCCTCTCGAAATGTGTATGTCAAAGCCATATATGTTCTTGACTTGCCTGAATCCGGGTCCATCTAATCCAAAGGCAGGCATTGATGTATACTTGCAACCTTTGATTGATGATTTGAAGAGGTTGTGGAATGGTGTTTTGACGTACGATATTTCTCGAAAACAAAATTTTACAATGAAGGCAGCGTTGATGTGGACAATTAATGACTTCCCTGCGTATGGCATGTTGTCTGGATGGGGGACGCATGGGAAGCTTGCATGCCCGCATTGTATGGAGTATACAAAGGCATTTACCTTAAAATACGAGGGGAAGTCGTCCTGGTTTGATTCCCATCGCAGGTTCTTACCGAACGATCATCAATTTAGAAGGAATAAGAATGCCTTCAAGAAGGGGGTTGTTGAAATGGATGGACCGCCTCTGAGGTTAACACCAGAAAGAATTTGGAGTAGAATCAGGGACTTGCCAAAAGTGACTGAAGCTGGGGTTTCCAAATTAGATGGTTACGGGCAGTGGCATAATTGGACAAAGAGGAGTCTTTTTTGGGATCTTCCTTATTGGAAAGATAATTTATTGAGGCACAATCTTGATGTAATGCACTTTGAAAAAATTTCTCTGACAACATTTTCAACACTGTGATGAACGTGCATGGCAAGACCAAAGACAACGATATGGATAGAGTGGACTTAAAGTTGTACTGCAGGAGACCGGATTTGGAGCTGAGACATCAGGATAATGGGAAGATGTACAAGCCAAAGGCCAATTATACCTTGACTATCCAGGAAGCAAGGTTAGTTTGCCAATGGATAGAGGGGCTCAAGATGCCTGATGGTTATTCTTCTAACTTGGCAAGATGTGCTGATGTTATCAAAGGCAAGTTGCATGGGATGAAAAGCCATGATTGTCATGTGTTTATGGAGTGCTTACTTCCCATAACCTTCAGTTCGTTTCCCCCCCATGTTTTGAATGCCCTTACTGAAATAAGTCAATTCTTCAAGGACTTGTGTTCTACAACTTTAAGAGAAGACGATTTCACCAGGATGGAACAAAACATTCCACTCATTTTGTGCAAGCTGGAGAGAATATTCCCCCCGGGCTTCTTTGATTCAATGGAGCATCTTCCGATTCATCTTGCATATGAAGCCAGACTTGGTGATCCAGTTCAATATAGGTGGATGTATCCATTTGAAAGGTAATTTAAGTATCACAGTTATTGATCCACTTTCATGCATATTAGTTAATTAATAATAACCTCGTCATTTTTTAATAGATTCATGGGCGAGTAAAAACGATCGGTGAAAAATAAGGCTAGGGTTGAAGGTTCGATCTGTGCGTCTTACTTACACCGTGAGACAATTCATTTATGCTCTCATTATTTCAAACACATGGTTTTGCCGCCAACAACTAGAAGGAACGAAATGGAAAATGAAAGTGGAAGACTACCTGGAACCTTATCAATTATTTGTCTTCCCGGTCGTCATTCCGGAAAGGAGTTGACACATTATTTAACGGAGGCTGAGTGGAACTCAGCTCATGTTCATGTATTGATCAATTGCGCCGAGGTTAAACCATACCATGAGTAAGTATGAGCATATAATTTTTATTCCTTCGATAGCATATGTCAATTTTCATTGATGTTATCCATATATGTTCAGTGCATTCTTGTTTTCTCGTGATGCATTTGCTCGTACTCATGAAGATTTTCCAAAATGGTTTAAGCAACAAGTAAGTATCTTCCCATTTATCATTCTGTTATTCACTATAATGTATGCGGATAAAAACATATATCGTTAAACTTTGTGAATAGGTTTACAATGAGGCACCTACTGTCATTAATCAACATTTACAAAACTTGGCTGATGGTCCTCTGACACAAGTCAAAGAATGGCACACATACTTCGTGAATGGGTACAAATTTCATACTCAATCATGGACAGAAGACAAAACAACAATAAATAGTGGTGTTTACGTAAAGGGTGAGCCAGGCGGAGTTGCAGATGACTTTTATGGTGTCATACAACACATATATGAGTTGTGATATCGTTATTTAGATTACCCTAAGAGAATAGTGTTGTTTTATTGTAATTGGTTCGATCCATCTAGTAGAGGCACTAATTTGAATAAAAAATATAATATTGTGGACATCCAAATGAGTAGAAGATATCATATGTTTGATCCGTTTATCATAGCACATAATGTGAGACAAGTAAATTGCGTTCCTTATCCAGCAACTCAAACAAAAAAACGAGGTTGGTGTGTTGCAATGAAGACAAAACCAAGGGGTCTCATTGAAATAGATGTTTCAGAGTTGGAAGAGCCATATCAAACGGATGAAATGTCACATGCAAATGAGGTAATTGAATTTGAACCAATCTCATGTTTACAAGACACACAAGTTGTAGGGGAAGAAGTGGATACCTCCAGCTTGACATCAAATCAAGTCATTCCGAATGAAGATGTTGAAGAAGCAGAATCAACAGAAGATGAAGAAGATGAAGATGGCTATGAATATGACACTGGCTCAAATTCTGAATAACAATTACTTTATCTATTTTAGTGATATATTTTGTATTAAGTTGTATTGTCATTGTCATAACTTTATGTTCATTATGATTAGCATCATTTTCCATTATTTACAAATTTGTGTTTTTGCTTACTTTAAGTTAATTATTATCACCATCAATTTCCATTATTTGCAAATTTGTGTTTTGGTTACTTTTAATTAATTATTATTAGCATCATTTTTCGCTATAGACATGACTGGTGGTAAGGGAAAGGGTAAGGCACCTGTTGGAGGGGCACGTCGTCGTGGTCGACCCCACTTCGTGACACGGATAGTCGATGACAGATTCGTGTCCCTCCCATCTACATCTGTTACACTACGCCCACCGCCCACACCCATGCCTCCACACGATATGGCACCGGCACCCCCACCTGTTGCTCCTACACCATGTCCACCGCCCACACCCGTGCCTACCGACTTGTTGCTCCAGCCACTCAGTTCATGGACAACTCCATTGGGATCACGATGATGTCCACCCCCAAGGATTCCGACTCAGACCCATGGAGACAATTCCAGACAACCAAATGCATCAGGGGTGGATTTGCCCATGGACGGTGATCATCAGTCTAATGGTGACGACGAGGAGACTTATGGATATTCATCGCCTATATCATCAGATGATGAGGAGATCGAGGTTATGTCAGATGGCCGAGTTATTGTTACCCCGACCGGTAAAGGGTAAGAAATATCTCAAATATTGTTATTTTATTGTTGAGTGCAGATTTTATATGTATGTGTATTGATTGTTCTCATGTTCTATTGATAAGGATCCTTCCGTCGAGAAAATCTGTAGAGGCCGTCACGTATGTAGTTACATCTCAGTTTGATCGGGCCTGGAAACATTGGAGTGAGCTTGAGGATCAGGATCGGGATCGATTCTTTGCGGCTTTTAAGGTATTTTGTACTTTTGAATTTACTTCCATTTTTTAGTTACTTTTAATGTTTCTTTAGTTTATTATTATCCTAAAAAATATTATATTCTCCTTATTTACAGGAGAAGGCTGCTTGGAGAGTAGAGCATTCCACTGATGTAGAGATAATTTTTCATCAAAAAGCGAGCAAACGCCTCTCTGAGTTGTTGACGAGATATCGGAAAAAGAGACAGCGTCCAAAATGGTGTTTCCCACCCATTTGGGAGGAGCTATGTGCTTACTGGGCTACACCTGCATTTAAGAAAAAATCCTCCCAGGCAAAGCTCAACAGGGCCTCGGAAAAGGGTGGGAGCCTGCACACTGGCGGCAGCATCAGTAAGCAGGAGCATGCTCGACGCTTTGTAAGTTCCAACATCATATTTTGTTAATTCATTTACATGTCTGGCTATTAAGAATGTGTAACTTCAAATATGAACAAGTTTTTTTTTGGTTCAGGCTAGGGAGCTTGGCCGTAGCATCAAGCCGGTTGAGCTTCATGCCCGAACTCATACTAGGAAGGGTACCGGCGAGTATGTAGATGAGCGCTCTAGACACACTCAGGTGATTTACATGTCTCTTTGTTGGAAATTATTTTTATTTTATATTTAATAATTATGGTCATTTTGTATGATGATGTGCATCAATTGTGATGACAGGAGGACTATCATGCTAAGTTATCTCAGGTTCGGTCTCAGGCAGCCTCATCTTCCCCTTCCACCACACTTGACCCAGAGGTGGAAGCCCAATTGGAGTTGCAGGCATGGGTCGAGGTTGCTGGCAGTAAGAACAAGGATCGCATATACGGTATAGGAGACCTAGCCGATAACTATCGACGCGGGTGCTCCAGCATCTTCACTCAGCAGAGTCGAGCATCGTCCGAAGATTAGGCCCCGCCTTGACCTCACGAGTCTGCGGAGATGGTCAAGATGCGATAGAAACTGGTAGCTCAGGATGAGATCAATCGGCAGCTACTTACTCAACAGACACGGATGATGGAGCAGATAGAGATGATGGCAGCTGCACAGAGAGAGCTCATGCTGCGTTTAGGAACCAGCACCCCGGCCCACGATCGCAAAGCGAGACCAAAGACCTTCACAGCACCCCTCAGCCACAGCCACCACCGTCCTAGCCTGAGGGTCATCGGCAGACCAGTGACGAGGATGATCAATTCTTTAAAGATTTGTTAATGCGGGGCTATAGAGAGGGTTATTTGTTTGGGTTATTAGTTTCTTTAATATTAGATTTTATTTTGTATGATGTATGCACTCTGTCAAAACAATTTGCTTTTATTTATGAATTTCATTTATTGTTTAAAATTATTATTCATTTATCATAATATAGTCTAAATTATAATTAATATAAAAAATAACTAATTTTTATATTAATTTTGAATTTTATATTAAATATTAAATAATTAATTAAAAATAATTCATATTTTAAATAATTAATTAATAAAAAATTAGTTAATTAAATTATTTAGTTTTATAAAGATGTGTTGCAATTTGTGACGGCCATGCCGTCACTAATTTATGTTGATTTGCGACGGTCAAGTCGTCACTAATTTCTATAATTTGCGACGGTCATACCCTCGCTAATTTATGTTAATTTGCGACGGTCAGAAAGTGTTTGCGACGACCCAATATGTGAAGGATTTATGGCCGTCGCAAATCCATCAGAAACATGTGTTTTGCGACGGATTTAAGCTGTTTGCGACGGCCTTTGGCCCTCGCTAAATTCATTTTTTCTTGTAGTGGGTGGGTTATTTTGTGAAAGTAACCGGAACTAAAATAAAAATAGATTAATTTTGCGGCGGTTCATCATAAACTGCCGCTAATTTAATGATGATTGCAGCGATTTTGAAACAAACCGCTGCTAAAATTTATTTGATTAAGGCATTTATTAAAACTGCCTCTAATTTAGGTGATGATCCATTAACCAGCGACGATTTATGTAACCGTTGCTATATTTTCATCACTATTCACTTATTTTCATGTAGTGGGATGAACCCGAGAATAACACCACATTCCTTTCTAACCAGAGGGTCTAAACCACAACAAGCCACACTACCAAACCCCTTTTCCTAATCTTATTACATACAAACCAACCACTTTGCTGCCAATACACTTCTTCAAGTGAACATGGCAAAGAGTCATCAACCCCAAACCATCCATATATTCTTCTCCAGACCTCAATAGAAATGCTATAGTTTAGGCATTGGCGGATCCAGGTGTTGGTGCACACCCTCATTTATAAAAAATAATTATTACTCCTTTAAATATTTTTATTTTGCCCCCTATTATTGATTTATTTGCATCCATACCACTCTATCTTTTTTCTTTCTTCATTAGATCATGTTGAGACCACTTGTCTAATGACTTATATTGAGAAAGATATGTTCAATAACATTCACAATGAACTGGTCATTCAACGATTTCAAAACATGAAATCATGTAAATGACAATTGTTGAAAGTGCCTCAAAATCAAACTGTAAAAACTGCAGAATTTGGTCACCAGAAACCATATAATCGATTATGGAGCAGCCATAATCGATTATGGAGCTTCTGCATGGAATCCTGAGATTTCAGAACTGTGGACAGACACCAAATAATTGATTACGGGAAGACCGTAATCGATTATACAATTCTACATAATCAATTATCGTGAGTCAGTTTCTGATATTTAAGTTTGTTACAATAGATTGGAGAAAAAAAGATCTGGGGTATTTTCTGTGTGTTTTTCAGAGCGAAAAAAAAGAGAAAAACCTAGAGAATACTATCATCTTGTATTGCTTTGATTCTATTGTGAATTGAGAGAAGAATCAAGAGAGGATTAGAGAGATCAAGGGTTGTGTGAAAATAGAGAGACGAAAGGCTTGGGGTTTTCTTGTATACTCATCATGAAGAAGGTGGAGTGAAGATCCAAGGGATCTCTATTGTATTGATCAAAGTTCATAGTGGAGGAGGCTCTCTCCCGTGGATGTAGGTCACATTGGATGAACCACGCTAAACTGTGTGTGTGTTGCTCTCTCTCTCTCTTCTTCCCTTTCTCTTTTCTGATGCCATAATCGACTACCAGCTATAGATAATCGATTATCACATTTTTGCTGTTCTTTTATTTGCTATTTTGCATTTATTTCTGGCTGGTTGTTTGCTATAGTGTTTCTTCTACATTAGGCGTATTTGATTTAGGTTACGAAACTCTATTTTTTTGGTACTGTGTAGTCTTTGGTTATTGTTTCAGGGATCTTCTTTGGATTCTTTCATACATAGAACCAACAACAATTATGAAATATGTAATTTATTTGATTAGGTATATTAAAATTGGTTAAATTAATTTGAAGATTCCTGAACTATTTGGAAACTTTCAAATAGTTCATTATACTTTAAAAGTTTGTAATTGGGTTTCTAAATACAGAGAAATTTTTTAATTAGCAATTAGGTCCCTCATACACTGGGTTCCGTTAAATATATGTTAAATGATCCATCAACTCGTCTTTGTGGGTCCTTGAACTTTTTGAAAAAATTCAAATAGGTCCCTATACTTTTTAGGAAAAAAAATCAAATAGGTCTCTGTACTTTTTTGAATCCTAACGAAACCTTAACAAAATAGTGTACGGGGGACCTAACCTCAAATTTTTATGTATTTGGGGACCGAATTACAAACTTTTAAAACAGAGGGACCTATTTGAATATTCTTAAATAATTCGACGACCTACAAATTAATTAAACCATTAAAATTTTATAATTTAACATTTATGTATTTATCTTTATATGTATTATATGTATGATAATAATTACTATTAAATTTTTTTTTGGGAAATAAATTGCCCCCACTGGCTCAGGGTCTTGGATCCGCCACTGAGTTTAGGAAAAGGTGATCCAAGGATTCCACTCCTGAATTACACAAGCCACAGACCAAGTCCTGTTGTACCACTAAGACCTTTCTCTTAAACAAGTTTTCTTTTGTAGGGACTCTATCCCGGATGGCCTGCCAAGCAAATGCTAGTAAAAAATGTTTGAAAATAAAGTTGTCCACCTGCCCCCTCACATCCAAGATAGGACCATGCTTCTGTAACCACCTATACCCAGATTTGGGAGAATAGCTCCTCGAGGCCTCAAGTGACCACTCCCAAACATCTTCACTATTACTTATCGGGGATGCTGGGAGAGTAATTATTAGGAAATCCGACATCATCTCCATTTCCCAAACAAAAGGATTTCTTCTCCATGAAAAAATCCATTCCCATTTCCCATCTGACCAACCCCCAACATCTTATATTACCTTTAGTCTATCTTCCGAAAAGCTATAGATTCTTTGGAACAAATCCTTCATGCTATCCGGACCTGACCATACATCCTCCCAGAACCTAATCTTGTTACCCCTCCCTAATTTCCTCTTTAGTCCCTCCTGGAACCAATCTTGCCAAGTTAAAAAAACTCCCCAATATACAAAGAGCCTTCCACCAAGGCGAGCCTCTGTTTAAACCTTCATTAAAATCTAAGGCTCCTGGACCCTCCGTAGACACCCCATAACTAGACTTTAAAACCTCCCTCCATAACCCTTGATCTTCTTTTAGAATTCTCCACCTCCATTTAGCCAGTAAAGCCAAGTTAAACAAGTCTAGATTTTTAATATCTAGTCCTCTTTCCTCCCGTGGTTTATAGACCACCGCCCAGCTCACCCAGGCTATTTCCTTCCTTTCTAGGCTTCCCCCCGAAAGGAAATCCCTTTGAATTCTGATGAGAACTTTAAGGACTTTCCTAGGGATTCTCAAAAACGAGATGAAGTAAATATGCAAGGAGATTAGTACAGAGTTGATCAAGGTTATCCGCCCACCAAAAGATAAGAATTTACCTTTCCAAGCCGCGAGTCTAGCTACTTTCCATGGAGTCTACGATTGGTTGCCAAGTTGAAAATTTTTTTGGATTTGCTCCAATTGGGAGGCCCAGATACTTGAAAGGCAGTGCCCCGATTTTGCAGTTCATGAACTCTGTTGCCGTTTTGAGTAGATCCTCATTTACATTTAAACCAACCAACATCGTTTTTTTGAAATTGACTTTTCAGCCCGACACTAGCTCAAAGCATCTGAACATTGACTTCATAACCCAAAGATTATTCCAAGACGACTCCCCCACCACCAAAGTATCATCTGCATACTGCAGAATAGAAATTATGGACCCTCATTGCCAACTTTGAAACCTTTAAACAACCCTAAAGATACAGCCTTAGTCATCAAACTACTTAGACCCTCTGCCACCATCAAAAATAGGAAAAGGGCCAAAGGGTCTCCTTGTTTTAGACCTTTTTGGATAGGGAATTTCTCGATGGGGCTACCATTAACCAATACTGAACATCTCCCAGAGCAAACACACTCTCTAATCCAACCTCTCCATTTATCGGAGAATCCAAATCTGCCCATCATGTAATCTAAAAATCCCCAATTAACTGAATCATATGCCTTTACAAAGTCCCCTTTAAGAATAAGCCCCCCCCCCCCGTTTTTTTCTTTTTCTGCATGTAATCTACCACCTATTAATAACAATCGCTCCTTCCATGATATTCCTATTCGGGAGGAAAGCCGACTGATTTCCAGAGATAATTGATTGCAAAGCTAGCTTTAACCTCCCGGCCAATAACTTTGATATTATCTTGTAAAGACATCCAAGTAGAGAAATCGACCGGTACTCGCCTAATGTATATGGGTTTTTCACCTTCGAAACCAGGGCCAAGAAGTAAGAGGAAAATCTAGCTGGGAGTTTACCACTCTCGTAGAACTCATTCGCCATCCCCCAGACTTCCTCCTTAACCAAAATCCATTATCTTTGAATAAAATTAAAATTGTAACCATCCGACCTAGGACACTTATTACCCTCGAAACTCTCAACAACATCTTCCACTTCTTCAATGGAGAAAGGCGCATCTAACATTTCCCTAGAACCTGTGTCCAGACTACTAAAAAGAACCCCATCAAGCCTTGGCCTTTCCAATGGTTGGTATAGATACAAACCAGAGAAGTGTCTTACCACCTCGGATTTTATTTGTTCTACACCTTCCAACCACAGCTCATCTACCTTAATAGCCACCAATTGGTTTCTTCTTCTTCTAACAGCTAGGCTAGCATGGAAGAAAAAAGATTTTTGATCTCCTTCCCTTAGCCATTGGATTCTCGATTTCTATCTCAGGACACTTTCCTTGTCCCTAAGAGCTGCCCATAAATCAACAAATTTGGATTTCCTCAGTAGTATCACTTCCTCTGATAAACCAACTTGTTCAGCTTTTGAGTCTAGACCTCCAATCTCAGACTCCAGAGTATTTATCTTGTGATCAACATTTCCAAAGACCTCTAAATTCCATGTTTCTAATTTTGCTTTTAACAATCTATGTTTCTCTTTAAGAACATATCCCTTCCACCCATTCACCCGAAACTCTACCCAAGCTGATTGAACAAGTCCTTTAAAGTCCGGATGGTCTAATCAACAATTAAAAAATCTGAAAGGTTTGGGACCCCAATTTTGGGATCCCCCTCTCAGGACAATTGGGCAATGATCCAAGATATCCCTATTTAAAGCCCACTGGGCAACCACACCCCTATCTTGAACCAACTCATCTGAAAGCAAAAACCTATCTATACGACTCATAGCCGAGACGTCCGCCCTATACCAGGTGAATTTCCTTCTCAACAGAGGTGGGTCTACCAGACCTATGTCACCTATGAAGTTTTTGAATCCCACCACTTCCGAGCTCCCGAAAGATTCCCCTAAACCTCTTATTTCTCTCCTACTTGAAATTGCATTAAAATCCCCCACAAAGCACCATAAACCTTGGCCGAAAATCGCTTTTATTCTACGCAGCTCAGCCCACAATTCTCTCTTACCAGACAAAGTGCATGGGGAATACACATTCACAACAAAACGTTTTACTCTATTATGGCCACTCTCAAAGCATGAACCTGAGAAGCCATTCCCTGAGAAAGAAAACAAACAAAAGACTTAAATGATTTATCCGATATAGAAAGGCTGCATGTTGAAGACTCATGCATGCACATGGTTAATAATGTCTTTGAGAAAGCTAACACGATTTCTAACACCCTTCAGTAACTAACGGATGCTACAACATATCGAGCTCTAATTCAAGAATCTGTGCAAACTCTACTAACATCAGAGGCAAGAGGTCTCACATTTCTTAGGTGTTAATGTGTTCCGTGGTTTGGCCCTCTTTGCACTTGGCCTTCACAAAATCTCAATAGCAAGATAAGACATCCAATCTCCAAGCCAAGCATGAGATTTCTCAGTATTGCACAATGATGCCATTATAGGCAAGGTAAAATTTTCACTTTGCCTTGTTGTGATGATGTTGGTGAGGTTAATGTGGAAGTGGATGAAGAAGATATGAGAGATTTCAAAAAGGACCAAAACTAAATAGGAATTAGGAATCTTACGAAGAATAAAACCAAAATTTAAAAATTTTATAAGGATGAAAAACATAGTTAAAATAACACATATAGCTCTTGTCACATAGCAGTAATGAGGCAACCACATAGCAGCACGTCAGATAAGTAGTCCACGTGCACACTGCTAACGTCTAGTTCTGTTGGGCGCGCCAACACTTATTCGCTTAATTCCTAAGACTTAATGTTGAGGACCAAAATTAGTAATGGGGAATAAGAGTGCGTTTATTTTTTTATTTTTCATTTTTTTGATAGGCAAAATAAATTTATTCAAAGAAAGGCAATCCAAAAACATAAGTGGTGTCAGGAACAGTCGAACATACATGAGGTTACAAGTTGATTGTTAATAAAGAAACTAGAAAACATAACAAATAAGCAAAAAAAAAAAAAAATAGAACAACAAGTCAAAACATAACAAATAAGCAAAAAACACTAGTTGCAACCCTTCTTTTGTCCTAATTTTAGACAACCAATTGAGTTTGAACACGATGAAGCAAATGAGCAGTCATTTCCTTCCTTCAAGGCCCAAAACCAGTACCAATAACACACTTTTATAAGATCTAAAACAATGTGGATATAGGAAACACCGTCTTGGAACACGATCTTGTTTCTCATCAACCATAGAGACCAAGTTACTACATGCCAAAAAATATACCTAAACTTGCGCAAGAATTTCCCCCTCAACAAAGTGCCATGATGCAAGAAGTGATCATATCGCTCTTTGATGGAGAGCAACTGAAACTCCCAAGTCCCAACCAACCATAAATCATTCGCCAAACCTGATCTGAGAATTTGCAGGAAAAAAAAGGCATGATCAACTGACTCCACCTGGTTGAAACAAAACACACAAGAGATCCTTGCTCTTCAACAATGATCGATATTCCTACAGTGTAATCACTGCCTTATAGGAAGTCTATCCAATAACAAGCGCCTAGAGAAAGCTAATACCTTGGACGGAACCTTGCACTGCAGCCCCAATAGAAGGATTATAACCTTCTTGTTGCTGCAAAAGATTGTAAGCCGATTTTACAGAAAAGCTACTAGCTAGATCAGCCATCCACCACCGCCGTTCATCCTTGCCATCTCTGCATAGCAAAACAGAATGTTGAAGAAATTATTTTTAAAAAAATTCATTTTTTAAAAAACTTTTAGTGTGTTTTTTTTTTGCTTTCAAAAATAATGAAAAAAAAAAAACATTTTTAGTGTTAAAATGAAAAACTACTTTTATTAGTTTTTGAAAAAAAAAAATCATTTTTATAACTACTTTTAAAAAAAATGATTTTTATGATAATAAACAAACACAAAATAATTTATGTTTTCTTTAAATCTCTAAAAAAGAATCTCTAAATTAAAATCACAATTTTTTAATCAATAACAAACATGCCCTAAATCTGGGTCTACACTTGTGCTTGTCTTTTTTCTTTTTTTTTTTAAAGAAATTGACAACTATTGAGAAATTATTAGTTATAACTTAGAACAAGAATGTATTTCCATTCCATATAAAGGAACACATGGGCCACGCCGTACAAATTAGCAGCACAATGATTCAATTGACTTTTGCAATCAGCAAAATAGTATAGTGATGCAAAACATAATCAAGCAATGATGATAAGTTGCGAAAATGCAAGAAAGTTGGTAACCCGTCTATTACCTGAAACGATGTTTTCGTCTCTATTGTTTAATCAGTTTTGTGGTGGAGCTTGACGCTGCCGTGGCCTCATTAATTTCCACTTGACGATCAATATTACTCCCCCACTTGGCATACGTACGGTGCAACTACGTATTTGGATGCCCTAATATTTTCGACATACATATTCAAGAAATATCCATGACAAGATTGTTTGTCCGTGTATGGAGGAAGAGATATTTAATTTGTTCCAATAATTATTCGCTCCCAAAAATGAATTAAAGAAGGAAGAGAATTAATTGTAGTTAAGTACTATTAGACTTGCAAGTGAAAGAGAAAGAGAGAGAATTCCATCAATGAATTATTCACAAGTCTTTGAACAGTGTACAAGTCTGAGTTCTCATCACTCTATACAAAGCTATATATCTATTAAAATTAAGACTAACTAATCTAACTAATCTAACAACCAATTAACAACTAATCAGGAATTAACTAACTTATTAACTAACTTAAAACTAATTCCTAACCGTAATATCACTCTATACAAAGCTATATATCTATTAAAATTAAGACTAACTAATCTAACTAATCTAACAACCAATTAACAACTAATCAGGAATTAACTAACTTATTAACTAACTTAAAACTAATTCCTAACCGTAATACTCCCCCTCAAGTTTGGAGCATAGATGTCTAATGCTCCTAACTTGGAAATCAGAACAGAAAACTTGCAGTGTGGGAGTGCTTTAGTGAAGACATCGCCTAATTCTTTGTTGAGTTGGGAGATAAATTAAGTTGAGAAACCGGAATTGACATATTGTGCGATGAAGTGACAATCAATGTCTATGTGCTTCGATCTCTCATTGGAGGTGGGATTGGCAGCAAGTTGGATTGCTTGACTTATTATCACACATAACCATGGTAGAAGAGACATCAATCAAACGCTCTAAGAAGTTCTTTCTTGACCAAAGAAGTTCATCGGTGAGGCATGCGGTGCTCATATTCTCGCGAGTAAGATCGTGCAATCTGTAGGTTGTTTTTTAGATTTCCATGAAATCAAAGAAGATCCCGAGATAGACACGTAAACCGGTGGTTGATCTTCTAGTAACACCTAGCGGTTGCCCCAATCGGAATCAACATATGCTTGATACTTTGGTATTTGAGTGAGAAGGGAAGAAAATTCCTTGGCCACGGTGCGGTTTGCAGTCTTGCGAGAATATGATGTAAGGCTTTGAGATGAGGTGTCCGAGGTTTGGACATGAACTGGCTCAGTTTATTGACTGAAAAGATGATGTCAGGCCTTGAAATAGTCAGGTACATGAGTCTGCCAAGCAGTCTTCTATACAAGGATGGGTCAGGAAGAAGGTCACCATCTCTGTCATCAAGCTGCAGGTTTGCTTCCATAGGAATTTTAGCAGGTTTTGATTCACTGAATCCAGTGTCTTCAAGCAGTTCCAGAGTGTATTTTCTCTGACTCAAGTGAATTCCCTTTGATGATTTGGCAATTTCCAAGCCCAAAAAATACTTCAAATTACCAAGAACTTTCAGTTTAAACTGAGATTGTAAGTCTGTGATGATGCAGTCAACAAGAGACTTACTTGGGCTGGCAATGATGATATCATCCACATAAACAAGGAGGATGATGAGAGAGTCATTGGATCCTTTGTGGAACAGTGAATAGTCAGCAGTGGACTGGTGGAAACCAAGATGTGAGAGTCTTTGCGCAGAAAATTTCTGGAACCATTGCCTTGAGGCTTGTTTCAAGCCATAAAGAGACTTATGCAATTTACACACTGAACTGACTCCTTGTTTTGGATACCCTTGAGGCAAATCCATGTATACTTCTTCAAAAAGATCACCATTCAAGAATGCATTGTTGATGTCCAATTGAGCCAAGTGCCAATCCTTTTGGGTCTTCTGACAAGCAAGACTCTAACCGTGGTTAACTTAGCCACTTGGAGAGAAGGTTTCAAAAAATCAATTCCCATCATCTTGTGTGAAACCCTTAGCAACTAATCGGGCCTTGTGTCTTTCCACTGAGCCATCTGACTTGAATTTCGTTTTGTAGATCCATCTACAACCAATGGTTTGCTTTCCTGGAGGTAGAGGAACCACAGACCATGTTTTATTGGTTTCTAGAGCCTCTATTTCAGCTGCCATTGCTGCTCTCCATTGAGGAAATTTTACTGCCTGATGATAGAATTGTGGTTCATAGTGAGAGTCAACATTGGAAATGAATGTGTGATATGGTTGGGAAAGATTTGTGTAGGTAATGTGTTTTGTTAAAGGATATTTGGTATGGTGAACATAATCCTGTAAATACTGAGGTGGATTATGAGTACGAGAAGACCTTTCCAGGTTGCCTTGATGCATGATCTAGAAGGTCGGTTCGAGTGCAAGACCTGTCTTGAACAGGTTCGGGAGAATTTGGTGCGATTTCGGAATATTTGGCTCATGTTCATGAGTTGTTTCAGGGGTAAGATCAAGACTTGGTGTATCTCGGGGCATGCTGAAATTCGGGTATGATAGGTAAGGGATTTGGCACAATGTCTTTAACGAGAACAGGAGAACAGTGGATTGAAAAGGGTCGGGGAGCAGAGTGTGGCTGTTTTGTTTCAAAGGGGAACTTGTCTTCAAAGAAGGTGACATCTCTGGACACCACAAACTTTCTGGTGGTCGATCATAAATTCTCGTAACCTTTATAGCCAGGAGGATATCCCATGAAAACATTTGGGAATGTTCTTGGTGAGAACTTGTTTCTCTGTGAAATTGGAACAATGACAAAAACACAAGCGACCAAAAACTCGAATGATGCATAACTTGGTAGTTTGTTGTATAACAACTCATAAGGAGAGCAATTCTTTAGTGAGGGTGAAGGAACTCTGTTTATCAGAAAGGTGGCAGCATTGACACACTCCCCCCAAAAGGTTATAGGAACCTTGGATTGAAACAACAGTGCTCTTGCAACATTCAGTAGGTGTTGATGCTTCCTTTCAACCACAAAGATTCTCGCTCGGGTCTGTAAGGACAGCTGAACTGATGCACAGTGCCATGTTCTTGAAGAAAATCAGTCATTTGAAGCTCCTTGGCATTGTCAGACCGAAGTTGTTTAATAGTCCTGCCAAAATTAGTCTTGACATAGCTAAAGAAATTTTTAATCAACACAGGTGCCTCAGATTTATGTTGTAACAGGTACAACCAGGTGAATCTAGTACAATCATCAACTATAGTTAGAAAAAACCTCTTGCCATCATAAGTAGGTTGATGATAAGGGCCCCATATGTCTACATGAACAAGATCAAAGGGACTCTCAGAGTAATTGTTGTTTGAAATGAATGACAAACGCCTAAATTTGGACAAAGGACATATCAAGCATTTATTGCATGAAGTGAGTTGCAAATGCAAATCAAGTTTATTCTGAGAAAAGTTTTAAGACTTTTTCTGAAACATGACCTAAACGTGCATGCCAAAGAATACAATCAGATGTTGAACTTGACCTATGTGTAACATTGTATATTTGTGAACCAGGATCGGGATTTATTTCCTAACTGTGTATTGTTATCACAATGAGAATGAAGAACATATAGGCCTTGAGAGAGATCACCCCTGCCAATCGTCTTCTGGTGTAATGTGTCCTGAATGACAAAAGAAGATTTTGTAAAGGAGACATTAAAAGGAATATGGGAAAGTAAACTACTGATAGAGAGTAGATTAACATGAAAGGAGGGTATGAACAATACTTCATGTATGACTAGCTGAGAATTGAGTTGTACTGAACCAATTCCTACAACTTTAACCAAAGACTTATTTGGTAAAGTGACAAACCTATTATGTAATTCTTGAAAGTTAAGAAAAACATGTTTATGACAGGTTATATGGGAGTAGCCCCAGAGTCAAGAATCCAACAATTGGAATTCTTGAATGGAGAATTTAGGATTGACAAGGTGATACCTACAGACGACTCACCTACAAAGGAATCAGGTTGATCTTGGACAGTAGCCAAAGGGACTTTTGCTAATTGAGCTTGTAATTGCGCAAGAAGGTGTTGACACTGCTGAGGTGACCAGTTTGTATCTTCAGTGCCATCAGTGATTGCTAAAACTTGATTCACAGAAGCAGAGGTTGAGTGCCTCTTGTGACCAGGAGGGTAACCATGCAGCTTGAAGCATTTGTCTTTGGTATGCCCTGTTATGCCACAGTGAGTGCAAATTGGCCTATCCTTCTTCTCGATTCTTGTTCTTGCCTCGATGAACAAAGATATGTCGCTTCGATGGATCGGGACAATTTGAAGTCCAACTTCTCTTTGGGTCTCATCTTGAAGAAGTATTGAAAAAACTTGAGAAATTGGAGGAATAGGGTTCATCATTAAAATTTGGCCTCTTGCATGCGAGAAAGATTCATTGAGTCCCATCAAGAAATTCATAACAAACTCATCCTGAAGGAAATCAATTAAGGGTTGAACACCTCCACAATTACAATTATGAGCAGTCGATACTCACCAAGTTCTTCCCACAGTGACTTGAAACGAGTGAAATAGGCACTGATGGAGCTAGAATCCTGAGTACAATGAAGTAAAGCCTTTTTCAACTGAAAAATCCTAGGTCCATTTTTCTGCTTGAAGCGATCTTCAAGATCCTTCCAAATTGCCGAAGAAGAGGTGCCATAAATCACACTGGTGCTGATTTCTTTGATTATCGAGTTTAAGAGCCAAGACGCAACAATGCTATCATTGCGTTTCCACAGCCGAAAATTCGGATCATTGGGAAGGGGTTGAGGAACAGAGCCATCAACAAACCCTAGCTTGTTCTTCCCATCAAGAGCTAACATCATTGAACGACGCCATGTGAGGTAATTTGTACCATCGAGCGGCTGAGAAACAAGAACCAAGCCAGGCAAATCCGAGGCGTGGATGAAGAGAGGATTTTGCTCTTCCATCGGAACCACAAGTTACAGCAAGAATCAAGAAATGTATGCGGAAAGAATCAAGGAAGGAGTTGGAACCAGAAGAAAGGAGAAGAGAAGTGCATGCAGAAGGGATCGAAGAAGATGAAAAATAATCGGAAGCTTTAGAAAGAAACTACTGATACCATATTAGACTTGCAAGTGAAAGAGAAAGAGAGAGAATTCCATCAATGAATTATTCACAAGTCTTTGAACAGTGTACAAGTCTGAGTTCTCATCACTCTATACAAAGCTATATATCTATTAAAATTAAGACTAACTAATCTAACTAATCTAACAACCAATTAACAACTAATCAGGAATTAACTAACTTATTAACTAACTTAAAACTAATTCCTAACCGTAATAAGTACGTAGACCTGGCTAGCCATGGAGGAAGTAAGGGAAGAGAGAACCATGAAGACAATCCTTCTCGTAGTAAGTTGCACCAGTCTAGTCATAGGCACCACCGGTGGACCACTCATGATGCGCCTCTACTTCATCCACGGCGGCCACCGCGTTTTCCTAACCAGCTTCCTCCAAAACGCTGCCTTCCCCTTCCCGTCTCCTACCTTCGCCGCAGCCTCACTCAAACCACAACAAACATAGTGTCAATGAAGCCACGTCTGTTTTTCGGGTTTGCAGCTATCGGTGTCCTTGATGGCTTGGACAATTTTCTCTTCGGCTTCCCATCTCCACTTCTTCCCTCATCAGCATTCAGCACCACCGAGCTTGTCTTCACTGCCATCTTTGCTTTCTTCTTGGTGAGGCAGAAGTTCACAGCTTATTCTGTGAATGCCATGGTTTTGCTCACCCTTGGAGCGGGGGTTTTGGCTATGCATACAAGTGGGGATCGTCCCGCTGGTGAATCATCAAAGCAATATGTGATGGGATTTGTTATAGCAATAGTGGCTTCCGCATTGTATGGGTTGGTTTTGCCATTGGTAGAATTGGCATACAAAAAGTCTAAGCAGAATATCACTTATTCACTTGTCATGGAAATACAGCTGGTTATTTGCATGACTGCTACTCTCTTCAACACTGTTGGGATGATTATAAATAATGATTTTAAGGTCTGTCTCATTCCTAAACTTTAAGTTAATAATATAAAATATTTAATACTAGATTTTAACATAAAGTATATATTTATTGTGCTTTAAAAACATTTAATAATTTTATTTCACTATCTTGAACTTGGAAAAGCTAACTACTATGTTGTGTTGGTTGGAATGGCTATACTATGGCAGGCTTACTACTTGGGATTAATTGGGGTCATATTTCGCACCTCGTCTTTATTGTCTAGTATTATAATTGCCATATGTTTGCCCGTGATAGAAGTTTTGGCAGTTATTTTTTTCAAAGAAAAATTTCAAACAGAAAAGGGTATTGCTCTGGTACTTTTCCTTTGGGGTTCTATATCCTACTTTTATCGCGAGTTTAAACAAGCAAGGAAAATAAAGAGAAGTCATGTCCTACAGGCCGACCTACTTCAACCTCTTTATAATCCATGACTGCAATGCTTGTTTTGTCATTGTGTTTGAATTTCAATATCTATGTTAATGTCAAATAAAGAGTAATCATGTAAACTCTTCATTATGAATATCCATCTAAATCCAATATTATATCAATGGTCTATATTTTTTTTTTTGATGTTTTAGGAGGAAGTGCCGTCTAACTATTTGTGAGTATAATGTTGAATATTTATCTCGGCACTACAAGAAATTAACGAACCATCGACAACCTCGATGTAGTCGGTAAATTACTCGTTACCAATGGTATAATCCCTCAGTGAATAAAATAATCGCTGACTACCGAGTTATCGACGGCCTAGTCCGTCGATAACATTAGTGCTTGCCCTTAGATAAAGCGATCGATAATTGACACACTTTTGCGCGAAATTATGCACGTCAGCTTACTGATGGCTCGGTTGTCGGAAATATTCCAAATCCATTAGTGGTGGCGTAGGCTACGGAAACGTGTCCGTTGATCTTCTCCGCGTTAACATACAATTTTAAGGTTACTCACGGCTTAGGCCATCGTTAAATACTTTATCACATTTTTGATGGCTAGATCATCGGAAATGGACATTTATGTGTTCGAGAATGACTTTATTACCGACGGTTAGACGATAGGAAATAGGATAATTATGTTACTGACGGCTTTGGCCGTCGGTAAGTGTAATATGTAACGAGTTTCGCATGGCTCCTTTCTCACTTTTGCTCGATCATCTCTCTTCTCCCTCAACTCTCACTACTAGAATTTTGTCATATACTGACGGACGGTTTTAGTGATAGTCACTGAAACCGTAGGTATAAGTGCAAACTATAGTGACATATAGATGCAAGTGTAGGTAAAATTAAGTTATCCGAAGGTAAAGGTTACAGTGACACACAATTAGTTGTAGTTATTTGTCCCCTCAAAGTTGACACTATCAGAGTCCGACGATCAATGTATAGTGTACATATACCTACGGATTTTTTACATTTAGTGACAGATTTTGTCCGTCACTAGAAGTTAAATTTCTTATAGTGCCTCTTTGCTTCTACTCCCTTCTCCGCTCGTGTCTTTGCCCTCTGATGACGTCTGGCTGCCACCCTCTCCCTCTGGTCAACCATCACATCCCACTCACTACTGCCTCCCTCTCCCTCTACCATCTCTCCCCCTCTCCCTATGTGTGCCTCCCTCTCCCTTCGTCTTCCTCCCTCTCTGTTACACGATTCCAGCCAGCCACAAGCACCACTACAGAAGATGTAAGCGCCACCAACACACACATTTCGATTTTAATTTGTTCCTTTTCCATTTTGGTTCATAACAGTGTGCATTTTTTCAGTTCCTTCACACTAGAATTCTGGCCACCATGTACTGTTCCGGTGCCACCACCACCACCAAGTAAGTGCATTGCTACTATGTTACTGCCATATTTGGTTTTTGAATCCGTGTGTGTATGGTTAAATTTCTCTTGAAAAGTTTGATTGTATTAGATGAATATGGTGATTATGTTGTTGATTATGTATGTATGATTTTGTTTTTGTGCAATTTTGTTTTGTGTTTATGTGCTGTACGGTTGTGTGTTAAGAGGAAGTGTACATGAATATGCATGCTTGAATATGTTATTGTTTGTGCGTTGGTTGCATGTCCTATTTATTGAATTGAGTGATTGTACATGTGTATTGGTGTAATAAAAATTAAAATTGGTTTTATTAGGTAAAAGTTTAGTGTCAATATCACTATTTAAAGTGCTACGCTTAATTAATTAAATACAGTGTAACCAACCAATCATTAATAAAATAATTAACTAAATAATTAATTAAAATAAAGTTAAATAATTTTAATTTATTTGTCCATATGTAAAATAATGATATTAATAAATAAAATAACACATATATTTGTCTTAGGCTTCATGAGGCTTAAAAAATACTTAGAGTGCGTTTGTTATTGCTTATTTTGCTAAAAAAATCATTTTTTAAGTGAATAATAATTTTTTAAAACTTTTAGTGTGTTTGTCTTTGCTTTTAAAAATAATGAAAAGCATTAAAAAAATCATTTTCAGGGTTAAAACGAAAAGCAACTTTTATATGCTTTAGGGAAAAAAAATCAGTTTTTATAAATAACTACTGTTTAAAAAATGATTTTTTTTATTGTAAACAAACATAAATTTGCTTCTGTTTTTCTTTAAAAATGTCTAAAAATAACCACTAAATTATTTTGTATCAAAATCATTTAATTTTTAATCTTAAACAAACGGGTTTTTAATGATATAAGCTTAAGTTAAAATAACCCGGAAGGATGTGAAGACGACTTACTCTAGTTGAATGATTGTTGAGTTATATACATAGAGAGAAATATTTTTATAGTATTGAAATATATATATATATATATATATATATATATATATATATATATATATATATATATATATCATATGACATCCAATTTCAAAATATCAAAATAATTAAGTAGAAGCGCATTGTAATTTGAAAAAGCTCAAGTATCTTGTGTTTTTTGATTTATGCAAATATGTATTTTGTCTATTATTTTCCTTTTATAAAAAAAGTACTTATATACTATATTTATTTGTCCTTCCTCACTAATCAAAACTTTTGAACTCGCCATTTCCCAAATCTGTTGTTTTTTTAAAAAATTACCCTCACTTTAGTCCTGTTGAAATATTACTTTCACAACAATTATTTAAAATATTATTCTCCTTAAAACATACTTAGTTTTTATTTCTCCCAATTTTTGTATTTTAAAGGTCATGATTTAGCATATATATATATAACCAACTATATCTATAACATACGATAATAATTAATAAATAAGTATATTATACTTTACAATTCATGATTGAAATAAATGAAAATTTTGTTAATTGTTGGCAGATAATTTCTAATACAAATTTTAATAAAATTCTTATATGTTTAAAATATTTTAAGGAAATGGCCAGAAGTAATGTATATATCGTGCATGACATTGTTCACTACACTAGTCTTACTGAAAATAAAAATTATTTTTTGCTGTAAAAGGTCGTTTCTGTTCACATATAGGTCCTGTTTGTTACCGATTAAAAAAAAATTATGGCATTCAATGATTTAGAGATTATTTCTTTAGAGATTTTAAAGAAAAACATAAACTATTTTGTGTTTGTTTACAATCATGAAAATCATTTTTTTTAAAGTAGCTAGCAATTTTAAGTGTTTTTTCCAAAAGCTAATGAAAATAGCTTTTCATTTTAACCATAAAAATGATTTTTTTAATATATATATATATATATATATATATATATATATATATATATATATATATGAAAGTTTAAACAAATACAATCAAACTCATTAAAAATGATTTTTTACTTAAATAAAATATTTTTCTCAAATAATATGTAACAAATACAGTCTTAATCTAAATCAAACACATACACTAGATAGGAAAGTATGGGTTATTATAATGCCTTGTGCTTGAAAATAAAAAAAAAAATGAAATTTGATGAGAAATTATGTCTGATGAGATGTGAGACTTACGGCTTTGAGTGTGTTTGAGAAAGATTAATTTGCCCTATTTCAGTTTTTTTAGTTAAAAAGTTGTTTCATAGATAATCTATATGTTTGACTTTGCTTAAATTTATAAAAAAAAAAATTGAGGAAAAAAAATTGTTTATGCCATCTAATTTGTTTTAGCTTAAGATTGTTGTGATTTGATTATTTTTGATTTTCAAAACTCTCTTCCATGTTCACTCCTACAAAACTAACTTTTAAACAAATATTATTAAATTATACAAATAGCTTTATGTCCTTTTTCTTGATTTATTTTATAAAAGTGATATTTTTGTACCACCCAAACAAAATAGATTATTTTAAAATTGTTTTTCAGCAAAACATACCCAAACAAAAACAAATTTAAATTACAATCTATTATCATAATAATCGATTATACATATAATCGATCATCAACATAATTTATTTTTTCCAATTTTTTCAAACACACACTTAAACAAATAATGTCTTTCCATCGGAGTTAAGCTACCAATGGGCCACATCATTCAAAGTTGCAACAAGAATGGAGTTTAGAACGAATTAAGATGAGAAATGCAAGGAAATAGAATAAAAACAAGATAGTTTTATAATTATTTTTTAAAACAGAAAATCAAAACAGAAAATTGAAAATAAAGGAAACATATGCAATCTTTTACTATTTACTATTACCTAAAACGTTAATCTGTAAACGTTGAGTGGTGGATCTCGATGGACGCTACCTAGGGCTCATTAGTTTCCACGTCACTCAGCTCAATACGGGTGCAAACGGTGGAAGTGCTACGATGAATGTAATTGAGTCTATATCCACCAAACATTTTCGATATTCGAGACTGACATATCCGTGATCATGCAGATTGTTTGTCCTGTATGGCAGAAGAAAATTATTTGGCTTCAGAGAATTGTAGCAATAGCAGTAGAGTAAGCCATGGCTGAAGGAAGGGAAGCTGATGAACAAGATAGAAATAGAACAATGAAGAGAATCCTTCTCATAATAAACTGCATCATGCTAGCCATAGGCATGATCGGTGGCCAACTCATATTGCGCCTCTACTTCATCCATGGCGGCAATCACATTTGGCTATCCAGCTAGCTTCTTCCAATCCGCTGGTTTCCCCATCATACTCCTTCCTCTCACCATCTCCTACATCCACCGCCACCGCCACCGCCATAGCACAAACACAAAGATAGTGTCTATGAAGCCACCTCTATTTTTTGCCTGTGCTGTTATCGGTATTCTCAATGGCCTTATCACTTTTCTTTATGCATGCGGTGCCGCTCGACTTCCCGCCTCCACTTCTTCTCTCATTACGGCCACCAACCTTGCCTTCACTGCCGTCTTTGCTTTCCTGTTAGTGAGACAGAAATTCACGATTCATTTTACTCACCGTTGGAGCAGGGGTTTTGGCTATGCATACAAGAAGCGATCGTCCTGCTGGTGTGTCCACCAAGCAATATGTGATAGGGTTTCTTATGACATTATTGGCTTCGGCTTTGTATGGATTGGTTTTGCCTTTAATGGAGCTGGCATACAAGAAGACAAATCACGTTATCACATATGCACTTGTCTTGGAGGTCCAGTTCGTCATGTGCATGTTTGCTATTATATTCAGTGTCACTGGAATGCTAGTAAACAATGACTTCAAGGTTGTTCATTTTCTCTACATGTTTTTTTAAATTGTTTTATATATTTTCACTAGTGGAAAATATACATTAGACGGTAAAGGTTTACGTCAGTTAACCAAAAGCTAGACGTTAAAAAGGGGGCGGTGGCAGTTTTGTAAATATCAGACTTCATTAATTCAATTTTAACGTCAGTTGTTTTAATGACTGACGTTAAAGTGAAGTGACTGACTTTTAACGTCAGTTCAATAAACAACCGACGTTAACAGTGAACATTTTAACGTCAGTTCTTTATCGAACTGACGTTAAAAGTGAGTCACTTCACTTTTAACGCCAGTCCTTACATCAACAGACGTTAAAGGTTATTTTAATAATTTTTTTATCTAGTATACGTACCCTTCCGCATTACCTTCCTCAAAGTTTCAGTTTCACATGAATTGCTTTGATGTTTTGTGTTTCTGTTTTGAAAACTAAAATATATGTGCGAAGTATAAGTTGAATCAATAACCCAAACCGGATCTCATTCATGAAGTGTAATACATACTGATACAGAAGATTGAAAGGGTTTAAAATCCTATAAAAAGTTACATTGAAAGGGTTTAAAATCCTAAACATTAAAGCTACATCCCATCATAGAGTTTTATGAAATATGCCAAAGGGAAAACTATACTCCGAAGACCTCGTAAAACCTGGGGCATGAGAGAGCTCAAGAGAGGCAAAAACAGGTGCACTAGATCTGTTTCAAGCAAAGACAAGTGGTTCTAGAGACTTCCATGACGGTCACTTGTCTGCCGAAGCCGAGGTTTTGGAACCGTGACGCCCGAGCACCGATTTGCCCTCCGTGAGCCGATTCTCGGAAGGATGATAAGGTGAGCAACTCACATAATGTGGTTTACACAAACTTATCACCCATGTAATGTGATTTACACAAACTCGAAGTTGTTTGACCATTAAGACAAAGATCTTTGAGTCTAGGAATAGGAAGAAAGAGTGATGAAGTTAATCTCCATGGCAGAGCCATATTGTGAAGCCGAAAATTAAAAGGATGGAAGGAAGCTATTTATAGGAGCAGGGGATGAAGTTACTAAGCTATTTCGATTTTCTTGAAAACTTATCTATAAACTTAATGCTCATTAAGAGGATTAAGTTACAAGGTGCATGGGTAAGTAGCACAAGAGTCAAAGGAATGAATGTTTTTGCAGAGATATCTATACACTTTTAACGCCGTTGTTTAAAAAGCGACGTTAAAAGTGTTTTTAAAATAAAAATATTTATTGTTAACGCAGCTTTTTTATACAACCGACGTTAAAAGTTTGATTGTTTACTTCGCTTAAATAAATAGTCGACGTAAATAATCCTATATATTATAAACTTGCAGAATGAATATTGGAAATAATGTAATTAATATACGGGAACTTGGCAGTCATAAATTAAGTTGACGTTAAAAATGAGGTGGTGGCAGTTTGTAAATTAAATCACTATTTGCGTCGAGTTCTATAAATAATCGACGTAAATAATTATGAAACTCATTTCATTGGTTGTCATGTCCCTCGTTGTCCCTCTTAACGCAGATCACTCCATATAGTATCGCAGTTTATTTCTAAACCTTTTTTTAAACAAGTTTATTTTTAATTTTTATTAATTAGCTTGAATTAGTAAACAAATTCTTATGCAAATTAAAATAAATAAACACTTAACATAAAACAAGTTATATGTATAATCAAATCGTATGTCATCAAGCGATTCATAAGTTAAAATTACATGATTAAAAGATAAAAAATTTCTGCAACATAGCCCTAAAATATAAAAAAGTTTCTGCATCAACATCATTTTCTTCTCACCCCTGTCATCGAAACTCCAATGGATGCATCACCTCCCTCACTTGAATTCCATGATGCAAAGTAAATCCTCAGTCACTAGCAGCGAAAGCAAAGTGAAATGGATCTTTGCATCTTTCTTCTTCACTGGAATTCCTTGATGCATCGTCTTGAATCCACAGCCACTTGCTTCCAAAGCAAAGTGAAAGGGATGACGGGGATGAAATAAAGTGCGAGAATCACATTACGTGATTCACCCAACCTTACCATCCATGTAATGTGATTTACACAACCTCAGAAATTGTTTGACCATTAAGACAAAGATCTTTGAGTCTAGTCATAGGAAGAAGGAGTGATGAAGTTAATCTCCATGGCAGAGCCATATTGTGAAGCAGAAAAAATTAAAAGGATGGAAGGAAGCTATTTATAGGAGAAGTGGATGAAGTTACTAAGCTATTCTGATTTTCTTGAAAACTTATCTATAAACTTAATGCTCATTAAGAGGATTAGGTACAAGGTGAATGGGTAAGTAGCACAGTAGTCAAAAGAATGAATGTTTTTGCAGAAACTAATAAACTTTTAACGTCCGTTGTGTAATACAACTGACGTAAGAAGTGTGAGTGTTTTTAACGCCGGTTCTTAATACAAGCGACGTTAAATATATGACCTTTAACGTCAGTTTTTACTAACAACTGACGTAAGAAGTGTGAGTGTTTTTAACGTTAGTTTCTTAAGGCAACTGACGTTAAATATATGACCTTTTACGTCAGGTTTTACTAACAACTGACGTAAAATGTTTTATTTTAATTATAACGTTTACACCCGCGCGCTTCTTCTGCACTTCTCTATACGTCTCTTTTCTCTTTTCATCACGCTCAACCCTCACTCTCAACCCTCACTCTCACTCTCACTCTGCCCTAATCGCGAGCTCATCTCCACCGCAACCACCGCGAGGGCTTCTTCGCCACCACCGTGAGGTACACTCTTAACCCCTAACTCTGTCTTTCCCGCTCATTCTTTGCAATAACTTGACATCTATCTTTCCCCTTCCCGCGCACTAACTCTCCTTGTCCCTCTGCTCTCAGTAACCACATCGAACGTTGGCCACCACTCGAGCTTCCCCCCCACCACCACGCGAGCGCCTATTTCTGGTGAGTCTTTAGGGCACATTTTTTTATTTTTGGTTTTGAGTGCATGCATGTTGCTCTGCTAGTTGAAACTGTAGTCTCAGTAGTTGAAACTTGAAACTGTGAGTTTGAGTTGTTTGGAATGTCTCTATTTTTGGTTTTGAGTGTATGTTGAAACCGTAGTCTCATTAGTTGTAACTTTAAACCGTGAGTTTGAGTTGTTTGGAATGTCTCTATTTTTGGTTTTGAGTGCATGTTGCTCTGCTGGTTGATCTGTCACGGCCGTGATGCTCATCACGGCTAGGCCGTGATCAGTTCTGCCTATGAGGGTCGGGGTTCGGGCTTGGCACGTTACGGCCGTGATGGACATCACGGCCAGGCCGTGACCAGTGCTTGGCAATCTTCAAAAACTATAGTTTTCAATCTCCCGTATTGTCCTTATATTGGATATATAGATATTTTGTATATCTACAGGACCTATCTAGTTATTTTTATTTATACTTCTGTATTTATTTTGAGTTATAACCTATGTTAATACATATATATTGTTTCTGAACAGGCATACATATGGATCAGTCGGATAGCCCACATGCACGGGAGGACACTGTGGGGGTTTCGCAGGACCCGATCACGCCTACGGCTGATTCTAGTGTAAGTTTACATGTTATATACTATCTTTAGTCCTTCTTTTTAATGTAAGTTTATAATGTTACAACCCTCTATTTTGTCATTTTTTTTGTCCATACAGACATCACATGCTCATAGGAAACGGGGTAGAGGAGCCACCTCGTTGAAGAAACTAGAGAAGGACAGGCAAAGCGGACAGAAGCTTGAGGTGTCCTTCGATGCTAATCTAAATGCCCAGGGACCCCGTGCTAAAGAATTTAATAAGTGGGTGTTTCTACAAGGAAGCAAAGACGTAAGCATCAACTACAACCACTGGAATAACGTTCCACGGAACGTTAAGGATCATATTTGGGAGGCTATCACGGTATTTTACCTTTACATTCGTTTGATTTACATTATTAGATAATTATCCGAGTTATAATCCATCCAGTTGTTATGTATTTAATGTGTAGGTAGCTTGGACTGTGCCAAATGACGAGGATCATCGTCATAAATGTATGAAAATGGCATCAAAGCGTTGGAATGGGTTCAAGCATGATCTTACCAGGTACTATGTATCTGGGAAGAAGCGGCTTGATAAAATGTTCTCGGATTATCCCTGGATTGATCAGGATACTTGGGATATGTTTGCCAGGAGTCGACAGGATGGAGAATTTCAGGTTGGTTGATTAAGTTAATTTTGTATGCTTATTATAGATCATTTAATTGTATTTAATTATGTGTTTTTGTTTGAATAGGCTAAGGCAAATAAGGGTCGGCAGAATCAGGCGAAGAACGTCCACCGCCACACCATATCTCAGGGTGGGTACCAGACTCGGATCGAGCAGATGATGGCGGATAGGCTGAGGGCGAAGCAGGAAGAGCACTCTGCTAGGATTGAAAGAGGAGAGGTGCCTGAGGGCACACCATCAAGTCCTCTGTCGGACATCGACCGCGAGGATGTCTGGTTAGCCGGAAGCATGACAAAGACGGGATCTTTTAAAGTTGATGCCACTCGTGAAGTGGCAGATAAGATTGTAAGTAAATAATTAACTTGATTTCAATTGATATTTGTATAGATATTTGCAACACTTTTCACTTGCACGTTTTTTCATTTTTTTTCCATTGTAGATGGATCTTAAAGCACAATCCTCCCAGGGCGCATTCGTCCCCTTCCCGACGACGGGACGTCTTGATGACTGCTCTAGGCAAGAAAGACCATCCTGGTCGGGTTCTCGGTGTTCCTGGGAACGTGACCATCAAAGAATATTATGGAAAGTCCGCTTCACGAAAGCGGGTGGTCAATGAAGCATCAATTTTGGCTGACATTACTCAGCACCTCATGTCCAACCCAGCTATTACAACACATCTGATGCAAGGCTTAATATCCAACCCAGAATTCAAGCGGCGCTTGCAAGAGCTTTCCTCCGTCGGTACATCCCAGGACACCGCAGGGCATGCCAACCCTTCACATGTGAGCACAAAAGAGAGTTTTAGTAGGGCACATGAGGAGGACGATGAGTTGGCAGCTAGGGAGCGGGAGTTGGAAGTCCAACGCCATGAGCATGAGTTGGAAATGAAAAGGCGTGAGCTTGAGTTGGACTCCAAACGACGTGATCTCGAAATGTTAACAAAGGTATTTATTCATTATTAATGTCCAAATTAGTCAAATAATTACTTGTGTTTTTTTTAATTATCAACAACTTATCTAATTTATTTTTCCTAAATTGAAGGCCAAGTCGACGCTCGGTATCACCGTCACCTATCACTCGCTTGTTCTCACTTGGTAAGGATTATGCGTTTGAGATTTTTGAATGTCCATTGGAGCACGATGGATGGGTGGCACGCTGATAAGCCTCTGGCTTATCTAGTTTTATGACTAGATGAACTAGGGTTTACGTGTCAATTTATTCGAGTTCACTATCGTTTTCACCCAAATTTGCCTTGTTTTGTTCCTAAGTTGGACTTTGACTCGTTTTGCGTCTTTTGTGTAGTTTTTAGGTTATTTTCAATAGAATTACGCTTGTGGGTGCTTTTGTTGTTTCAGGTTAAGTAAGTGAAGCTCCGGGAGTCAAGGAAAGCAAAGAAATAGTGGAAATTGAAATTTCGAGACACTCGTCCCACGAGTGTACTCTCGCCTCGCGAGAGTCCAAGACCACAAGAAGAGAGACCATCACGGCCAAGCCGTGATGAATACCACGCCCGTGGCAGTTTAATGTTTGAAGACTCGCCCCGCGAGAAGAAGCTCGCCCCGCGAGAGAATGAAGACTTGGAAGTCAGAGACCATCACGGCCCAGCCGTGATGAAGGTCACAGCCTAGAAGTGAAGACTAGCCCCGCGAGAGGTTGCTCGCCTCGCGAGAGTTTAAATTGAAAGCGCCAATTTTAATTCTCGCCTCCGAGAGTCTGCTCGCCTCGAGAGAGCGCAGATCAGGATTACTATTTAAAGGCTGTTGCATATCAGAACCGATCCAACTTTAGGAGGCAGTTTTCCACTTAGGTTAGGGCGGTAGTTACGAATCCTTATTTCTCCTTGGAGCTGCGTCTCCTTTTCTGGTTTCTTTTTATTTTACGATGGTGATTATGTCCGATCGCTTGTCTATGAGCATGAGGAACTAATCCCCGTCGTCCGAGGGAACGATGAAGCCACCCATGGCAGTGTAGATTCTATATGATGTATGTTTTTCTCCTTTAATTCAATTCTTGTTTTCTAATTCTGATTTGATTGTGTTAATCATATGTGTTGCGTGATTGACTTGTTAACGTGATGAGGCTTAGTCAGCGATTCGCGTTTAGAACTTGAATTAGGATCATCGATCGAATATTGCACGAGAGTGAGTAGGAGATCGGTGCAACCATATAGGGAACAAGAATTAACAGAATTCGAGATTAGGATTATGAGACCTAGTAAGTAATTAATCCAATCGTCGAATACGTCCTAATGAGCACGAGAGTGGATTTAGGAGAATTTAGGGGTCCCGGTTGACATTGTAATTGAACCTAGGGAGGAATTCATCATCACTTGGGTGTACATATTGGGTAGGTGGATTTGTGACCTTGGACATTTTAGTTTTCTGATTTTTAGTTAATTAGTTTATTTAGACTTGTTAATTGAATTTCGATATTAATCTTCTCTCTCTCAACCACCTTCTGTAACTTGACCGAACGTATCTGACTTCCCGCGGATTAGTCGAATTGGTATCCCAATCCTTGAGTTCGACCTCGGTAATTACTTACCGTGTTATTTTTATTACTTGCGACGACCCGGTACACTTGCCGGAGTCACAACACACGCCCAGATCAACGGAGGATATTTACCTTATGTGGTGACGGTCTCGGGAACACCTGCAGAAATAACGTCTGGTTGAACACCAATGTTTTCAGTCTCTGGTGCACGTAAGTTAATTTTAATTTTATAACTTATTTATTTTTGGTATTTTTCCATTTAATAATTTATTTTAATTTCAATATATATATTATGTAATTAACATCCACACCTTTTCATATCTTAGGTATCTCCATCGTCTTCAGCTTGATAAGGGCGTTGCATCAGTTTACGGCTTCTTAGATCCGTCAGTCCTTCTGCCCCAAAAATTTGCTGGCGATGCATTGAGTAAATACATAGGGAACTTGTTGGGAGAAAATCGAAAAGAAATATATCTGGCTCCCTACTGTATGAATGACCATTGGCAGTTGTTGGTACTTCACCCGTATAGGCATACTGTCATATTCTTCTGCTCTCTCCACCAAGATCTGCCACCGAAGGTGGAGGAAGTTGTAAATAAGTAAGTAACTAATCTTAAATTTAATTTAAGTTTTAATATCAGTTGTTTTTAGTTTATTACACACATGATTTTGAATTTGTTAATTGATCGACATGATTATTTGTTTATGATAGCGCGCTGAAGGCGAGTAGCATAAGTTGCGCCAACGGGAGAAGTAGGACTTCTAAGGCTAAAGCAAATCCTGTATGGAACATCCTCAAGGTTTGGTAGTTTATTTATCAAATAATTAATATTATAATTACTAATTTATATGTATATTCAACTGACGTTGAAATTAATTTTGTTGGTAGTCTCGATTTCAAATTGACGGGTGGTCGTGCGGCTATTATGTGATGCTTCATATGCTGAACATAGTCTCCGCATTTATTACGGATGGATGGATTAAGGTAATATTTAAACAACTTGTTAAATTATATATTATAGTTTTGAAGATGACTTGCATTGATGTTATTGTTATTATTTGAACGTGTGTAGGCATTTAGCGACCAATCGTCTATTCAAGAAGATGAGTTAAGAGACTTGAGGATGCGCTTCGCTGAATTCTTCTTCAAGTATGCGGCTGAAAAAGGAATTGACAAGATACCTCCGCAATACTTATATAAATAGTTTTTTGTTAGACTTTAGAAACTAATTAATAACATGTATATATATATATATCCTTAGATTGGTAGTTTTGTTTTTTAGACATTGGAACTAAAATTTATTTATATATATACATGGGTTTTGGTTTTAAGTCCCCCAATTGTTCCATTTTTCCTTTGCAATTCTGTAATGTGTTGATATTACATTTCTTGGGATATTTACTGAATGCAGGGATAGCTGATGGGAGTGATATTTTAAAACTGAATTTATAAAAAAAATCTATTAACGTTAGTTGTATCAAACAACTGACGTTAATAGTATTTTATAAAATATACAGTACACTATTAACATCAGTTGTAATAAACAACTGACGTTAAAAGTAAACCTTTAACGTCAGTTCTTTATAACAACTGACGTTAGTTTTAACAAAATTAACGTCCGTTGTCTTAAAGAACTGACGTTAATAGTTTTATGTTTAACGTCAGTTGTTTAAAAAACTGACGTTAATTTTTTAAAAATTAACGTTAGTTGTGTTAAATAACTGACGTTAATAGTTTTATATTTAACGTCAGTTCTCAACTGACGTTAAAATATTAACTATTAACGTCAGCTGTATTTACGTCAGTCAGTATTCTGACGTAAAAAATCAATTTTAACTGACGTAAAAAGCACTTATTGCACTAGTGTTTTAACTTATTAATCATTATCTTCAATTGAAATCTATTCGAAAACTAATTATTGTGTATTTTGAATGTCTTGATTTACAGGTAATTTTAAGAGAATCGAGACATTTTGGGCTTGGAGAAGTTAATTACTATGTTGTGTTGGCGGGGAATGCTATATTATGGCAGTTTTTGACATTGGGAGCTATAGGGGTCATCTTTTGTGCCTCATCTTTATTTTCTGGTATTATAATTGCTATGTGTCTACCCATAACAGGAGTCTTGGGTGTTGTTTTTTACAAAGAGATATTTCAACCAGAAAAGGGGGTTGCTCTAGTACTCTCCCTTTGGGGCTTTATGTCCTATTTTTATGGTGAGTTTAAGCAAGCCAAGGAAATAGAGAGAAAGCACACCCTAGATATGGAACTGCCTCAACCTCTTACTATCCCTAATCCATGATTGCAATGCAGTTATTTGTAAATGGGTTGGTTACCAAAACCTGGCAAAGAAGTAATAAAGTTTCATTTCTTGTTCATCAATACTTAATCAAGGATAAGTGGCCATTCTAGGATTCTAACCGAGATCTTGCACATAAAATTCGCATGAGGACATAATCAACTTTCATTATGACCGACCACTGTTGGGTAAAACCCAAACTGGTTTTAGTCCATATTTTGACGGCGAGTTCTAGGGTGAGCAAGGAGTAGATGTCGCTCATGGTGCATGATCTTTTATCACCATCAGATCAAATAGTTCTACCAAATTTTATCATACACTACCACACTAGATTGTTATTATAATTATTATAATAATAATTTATTATTATTATTTTATTTCCTTTTCTCTCACTCTGTGTTCTCTCTCCGACGAACAAGCCTCCGGCATCGTCTCCACCGGCGGCCACCCGAGTGAGTTCCCCACCAGTACCGGTTAGTTCTCCACCCGTTCTTGTCTCAGCGTGTTCATCTCCACTTTCACCCGTGGCGGAGTTGACCACCATGCCCGAGGTTCCTGCTCCGGCTCTCTTCCTTTCCCAGTTTCCACGCTCCCTCTACTTTCTCCCATATTCCGGTGCCTCCTCTGGTTAGCTATGGATCTGTAAGCGGCGGATCTGTAAGCGCGCAGCGGGCGACGGCCATGGGTCTCTAGATCTGTAAGCGGTGCGGCGGAGTTGGATGAGCAGCGAACCTTGAGGAGTGACGAATCTGGAGGGGCGACCTCCATGGGTGGTTGTCGATCTAGATTTCGAGCATTTCCCCTCACCCTCTTCCTCTGTTTCTTTGTGTGTTTTTATGCATGTGTATGTTATTTTTGCCATGATCAGTACCAAGGGAGAGTGGTGGTGGATATGAGTAGGTGAGGGTACCGATGTCGCCGGTGCCGATGAGGCGGAGAAGGTGGGAGAGGGTCGAAGGAGGGTGGAAGGTGCGTCGAGGTGCGAATCTGGTTCGATTTGGTACCGGTCGTCGATGTTGACTTGAGCCATTCGAGGATGTGGTTGAAGGAGGCCGAAGGGGTGAGGGCATAGGTGGGAGTTGCAGGGCCGAAGGGGGAGGTGTCGCTGCCGCTGCCGCTCGGATGAGAAGCATGGAGTGAGAGAGAAGGAATAAAAAATCCAGTGTGGGAAGTCTATTGTGATATCCTGTGGTACTTTTAATCTAACGGTGATAATAGATGATGCACCATGAGCGATTTGTCACCCTTGCTCACGCTAGAAATCGCCATATTTTGACATCTCTAACTATAAATCATTATCTTTGTTTAATTAACTTTCCAATTCAAATGAGGTGCCAAAATGGCATTGCCGTCGACAAAGGCTGTTGTTTTTTCACCAACCAATCCATCATCGTACACTAACCAATCCAATACCAACTCAGTTCAGAATAGAGCCCACCGTGGAGCATCCCCGACAACGTTCAAACAGAGCCAACCACCCCAATAGTTTTTGAAAGAGCTTTTTTTTTTTAACAAAAGTTTTTGAAAGAGCTTGACAAAATGATATTTTAGTAACTCCAAACAGAGCCCACCTCATCTTTAACTAAATAGGTGCTGAGGAAACTTCAGTCACGAACCCAGATCCTAATCCACTCTTCTTTATGTATTAAATGACCAAAATAGATATGAAAGTAATTGAAAGGTTTATAATTTGATTAAGGTTAAAATGATATTTATATTGCAAACTTTTGAAATAAGCTGAAATAATCTGTTTCAGCTATCATATTAATACTTGAAATTAGGAGCTTGTGAAAAAATTGGCTTTTGTACATGGGTTTTTGACAACAACCTTTGTAACATTTACCCAAATACACTTGAGGTCCTATATATGTAGAAGGATGTGGGGGCAATTACACCCACAAGACCAATTTCTTTTAAATATAGATGGTAATATTTTGTTTTGCCCCCATAAGAATTTTGATATTGCCCAATAAAACAATTTTTTTAAAAAAATGAACATAGAAAGTCAAGAGATAACATAGGGACTAGGAAGTAAATTCGTACTAATTTTTTTTTAAAAATTCTTTGTACCGTGGTGGCGCCAGAGGGATTTCAAATATTATTAGATAATTTGTGTGTGTAAGGAATAGAATTAAATTTTTTAAAACAAAAATGGCATGTAAAAGCATCACTATGGAAAGAGACATTTCAACTAGGTTGGCATCCCTCAATCCATCCATCATTTGGAGCACACCATGAATTTATTCAAAAAAGAAAAGAATAAAAAAAAAACAAGGGGGAACTTTACCAAAACCCATGAAAAAATAAAGAATGAGCTATCTAAACCTATAATTTGGAAGACCATACCTATTTCGATAAAAATCAGCACTAATAAAACCAGGTATCAAATACCACCAAGTAAAACATTTAGAAGTTACCCTAATAGAGGCTAACTTATCAACACATGTATTCTCTTTCCTATAAATGTGAAAAACATTAAAATTCATATCTGTAATAAGAACTAAGCAATTTCTCCACCTAATCCTTAGTTTCCAAGGAACAATATCTAATATTGAAGAGAAGGCCTGCACCACCATGTTAGAATCATATTTCAACCAAAGATTGAACCATCTTTTTTGATAAGCAATTTCAATTGCAGTCATGGCAGCCACTATTTCAACATGACAAGAACATGAGTTGTTGATTAATGTCTCTAAATCAATAATTTGAAGTTGGTTAGTTAGTTAGGCATAACTAACCTGGATCTTAAAGCTTCACTATGATTGGCTATATCAAGACTCACATGGATTGATGATTCATCAAGGCTATTAATGATTGGTTGTATTAGTCTATAAATAGATCATCATGTATAGGATGAGAAACACTAATCAATAGACACATAGGTGTGTGAAAAGAAGAGAGGGATTTGAGTGTGAGGCAATTTTATCTTGAGAGAATCATGTATTGATTTGGTGAGAGATAGGGAAAAGTGTATAGGAGTGGAAACATCAATCTTGTGATAGTTCTTGGAGATACCATGTGAAAGATATGGAAGGCAAGACTAGGAGGAAAGATTGTGGGAGGTTTCTGTTGTAAAACACTTGTATCTCTATGATCAAGATAGTGAAGGGGAGAAGGAGACTTGTCGTGCTCTCTCCCATGGACGTAGGTTATCAATGACCGAACCACTAAAATCCTGGTGTTCATATTTTCTTTTACCGTTTTATCTTCTTTAGTTTTCAATTAGTTCTTGTTATGGTTGATTTGCATGCTTTAACGCTCTTGCTTGTTTTCTTTCATGGTGCATTACCTCTATGGAGATTTCGTGGCCCCGATCAAAATCCCCAACATGAGTTGTCAATGAAATATTAGAAGCATCCCAGAGTAGCTGCATTGCTATCGCTAAAAATACCACCAGCAGCTACAAGACCAGGAGAACCTAGATAAACTTTAGTTAATCTAATAAGTCAAAATTAACTGTACATTAATTTTTCCCCTCCTTAGAAGTCTCGGCATGGTAGTTTACCCCCATTACCCATATAATCATTACCCCTCTGACGGTAAGCACACACAGATTCATAAATATTCAATCAAATGATGAATTTTCAAAGTTAAATGGATTACTGACTATGAAATAATGTTAGTCAAAACTAGAAAAGATATTGTGTATCAGATGCTATATTTATTTGGATTATTTGGTTACATATATAGAAATATATTTTTTATAGTACGGAAAATGAAGAAAAATCATACGACATCCAATTTCAAAATATGAATATACGTAGAAGATCATTGTAATTTGAAAAAGCTCAAGTATCTTCTATTTTTTTTAATGAGAATATGTATTTTGTATAATGTTTTCCTTTTATAAAAAATATTTATAGATTATTATTTTTTCAATAAGTAGAATAAATTCATTGATATAATCTAACTTAAGCATTAAACTCTTCCCAACTTTTAGAAAGGGTTGAAGAACATACCCCTATCATATGGCTCCAAATCAAATTGCAATAAAAAAGTTTACACCAATGTTCAAAACATATACAAAACACCCACATTCTTACCCAACTGATCTTTTCTTTATACCCTGTACATACAAAATAAACTCTCCACAGCAGAAAATAGAAAAAACAGCCCCTCTTTACAAAGTAAATCCTCACTTTTCTTTATTTTAACTAAACTCAGTCCTGTAAAATAATTAGGCCCCAAATGAAGCACAATATCGTGTCTTGTGCTTGGAATAAACAGAAACATTCATGCATGACTCAGCATAACCCACCCATGGTTCCAATTAGCAACAACCCCTATGATTTACAGGATAAGCCACACAAAACAGAAAGCCTATATAATGTACACGGTCCTACTCCTACCACACCAGCAGCAACAAAGTCTATAATGCAAAACCTGCAACAACAAGAAACTGCAGCAAAATAAAAACCTGCAATAGCAAAATCTAATACAGCAGCGAGTACACCGAACACTTGCTTCCAATCAACCAAATCACGACCACATGATCCACCTTCCTTCCATTTGGGACCCCTCCTTTGCAAGTGCATCTGCAATATCATTAGCTTCTCTATTCTTATGCTCAAAGATAACACCTTTTAAATTCAACAGAATGTTCTTCATCTTATTATATAGGAACCTCACATTCCATGGCCATTCCTCTTCTCTTTTCACCCAAGCTAGTACATTCTTAAAGTTCGATTAATAATCTCCTTTTCCCTCACCCATGTTTGCTGTAATGATAGTTCTAACGCAAAGACAATGGCCATAAACTCAGCATCATTAAAGTCTTTTATGCCCACTAATGCGGCAAACTTACCTTTGATAGTGTCATGTTCATTTCTAAGCACTCCTCCTATGCCTACTGCACTTGGTTTCCATTTAGAAGATCCTTCTACTTTCCATTTTAGTTTGCTGTGTGCTGGTGGGCACCAAGTGATAGCTTATTTATAATTTCTCCCGGACTATAAGGACAATCTTGGCTCCATCCTTTTAGCCAAAAACCACTACAAAAAAAAGCTCATTTAGCGACCGAAAATAGTGACCGAATTTGTTGGTTGTTGTTTGCGACCGAATTTGCGACCGATTATAGGATCTAAATCAAACACTGATTAGAGTTGATATTGTGACCGAAATAGTGACCGAAATAAAGCATAGCAGAGGTATCGGTCTCTATTTCGGTCGCAAAAGAAAGGAAAATAAAAGTAAAAAATTTATGACTTTTTAGCGACCGAAATGGCGAACGAGTTAAATACAACGGTTAAAATTTATTTATATTTGTGACCGAAATTAAATCGGTCTCTAAACGGCGCGTAAAAAATTAAAATAGAGCGTGTTAGCGACCGAAGTTTAAATCGGTAGCTGAATTTATGAATTCAAATTTCAAATTAACCCATTTAGCGACCGATTTAGCGACCGAATTATTCGGTCGCTAAAACTAAAATACCTAAATCACGAGCCCTTCCCCTTTCTTCCCCATTTCTCTCATTTCTTCTCTTTTCTTCTCTCTCTTGCACGCTCGCTCCTCCACCGCCACCACGCGACGCTCGTGCTCCGGCCACCGCTGTGCCACCTCGATTCGATGAGTGATTCCACCTCCCCCCCCCGCTCTCTCTCTCTCTTTCTGTTGTGTCTCTGTCTCTGTGCCTATAGCGCACCAGAGCCCCCACCCATGAGCCACCACTGTCCGCAGCTCCGGTGACACCACCACCACCAAGGGTAAGCTACCTTGTCTTCTCTCCTCTTCTCTCCTCTTCTCTCATTCTCTATTTCTCTAACATAATGGATATTTGGTAGTTAGGGTAAGGGAATTAATGTAGAAGGTGGTGTAGTCATGGAAGGGAATGGGAATATAAAGAAAATTGAGGATGGTGGAAGGGGTATGAGATCATTTTAAGTAAAGAGGGGTGATACCTGGGTGTTTGTTCTGTAAAGGTTGGGCTCTGCCACTGACTCCGTGCCAAATCTGCTCAGTTTGGAGTTCTAATAAACTGGCAGACTTTGTTCGCACTAAAGACAATTTCTGGCCTAGTTAAGGTAGCATACTGCAGTGCACCCACGATGGATCTGTAAAGTTTGGGCTCTGCCACTGACTCCGTGCCAAATCTGCTCAGTTTGGAGTTCTAATAAACTGGCAGACTTTGTTCACACTAAAGACAATTTCTAATCGAAACAGAAACTAGGGTAGAAGAAGAGAAAACTAGAGTAGAATAAGAAAGATAGATAAAGAGAGAGAATCAATTGTACTATATTATTTTTCTCAGTTGTTATGAATTACAGAGAAGGCTATGTATTTATAGCTTTGAGCTTCTAACAGCTCTTGAGTTATTTTGACATTGTTGCTAATCGCCTAATCGCCATAACTAACTATCATAACCGAATCATCGCTGACTCAAGATATTCGGTTATGTTTCTGAGGGATTCTATGCTAGCTTAGGCTATACTCTATTAGCCCTCCTTCAAGCTCAAGGTGGTGGCTGCAAAGGTACAACGTTGAGCTTGATCCTTAAGTTAGCAAACTGAGCTGAGGAGAGAGGTTTTGTGAGTGAGTCTGGTAGCTGATCACCACTGGGAACATGATGGACAATGAGTGCTTTAGAGATAACCTTTTCCCTTACAAAATGAATATCAAGTTCAATATGCTTTGTGCGGGCATGAAGGACAGGGTTGTGTGCTAGAGACACAACACTTAGATTATCACAGTAGAGTTGAGGAATAGTGAGAGGAATCTTGAGTTCAGATAGTAATGACTGTATCCAGGATAGTTCAGTGACTGTATTTGCCATGCTTCTATATTCTGCTTATGTACTAGACCGAGCCACTAGTGGCATGGATGTCTTGTATTTTTGGGTCCTATGGGCTTAATGTGATGGATGTCTTTAAGTGTTGTGGGGAAGCAGATAAACCAGTCCTAACTTCCTTTGATCCACTTGGTATTGTATAGTCATGAATCATGATTTTAAGCATTTATTTGTCCACACTAATAAAAAAATTTGAAGTTGCCATTGCCTAAACACAATAAAAAAAAAATCATTTTTGTTGTAAAAAGTCGTTGCTGTTCACAATTAATCTAAATTAAACACACTAAAACGAAGTACGAATTATGGTTAAAGTAATACTTTTATCCTTATACGTGACATGAATTCTCAATTTGGTCATTGTACATAAAAAATTATTAAAATGGTCCCTATACGTATAAAAAGTCTCCATTTGGTTCCTATACGTTACCCGTTTGGTCTCTATACGAGCAAAAAATTATTAAATCAGTCTCTAAAATTTTGTACGACAGGAACCAAATGGAAACTTTTTGTACGTATAGAAGCCATTTTAATAATTTTCTATGTATATGGACCAAATCGAGAATTCGTGTTATATTTAGGGACCAAAGTATTACTTTAACCATCGATTATTAAAATGCCTTGTGCTTGAGAAAAAAATGAAAATTAATGAGAAACTATGGCTGATGAGACTTACGACTTAAACAATGTCTTTCAGAGTTAAGGAACCAATGGCGGCACATCATGCAAAGTTGCAGCAGAAAGATTCGATTGACATTTATAAACAGTTTGCAAATAATCAAGCAAAAACAAGAATGAAGTTGAGAACGCTCCCAAGGCCTTTATTAGTGATATATTCTTTTTCTTTATCACTTCTTTTGCAAACCCTTTCCCAATGCCCTCAAATAAGGCCTCAAGCAGATCCGTAAGTTCTGCCAGACAGAATTTGCCACAACACCTTTCTTCAAATTTTCTTTCACTTCTCCAACCAGTGTCTTGTAATCTATTTGTTAGAACACCAATTTAAATAGAAGGAAATAGGATTGGCCAAGCCAAACGACAGGAATAAGATTGAAATAGAATACCAACGGATAACTGAATGATAATAATTTATTACTAAACATAGAATCACACACAATCCAACAATAACTTGCTGTCCCAGAGACAAAGTCTCTTACAGAAAAACTTCTCTCTTCTCTGCCCCAAAGTACAGAAAACAACAACCTCCTTGTTGCAATGGAAAATTTTTAGGATTTGGAGAAGACTTGAAAATAAGAGAACTAGATGATTTTGGAAGAAGAGGCTACTTGTATTATTGCTTACTCTTTGCTTTTGGCTTAATACAGACTCAAGACTATGACCCCCTATTTATACTAGTGGCACCTCCTTAACCAATGGCTAAGATTATGCCAACGCACTTTTAATCTAATGGCTACAAATGACTCTCTAGAGATTTATTCACAAATATCAAGCTATTAGATTCTCTTTCTAATAGCCTTACGGCTAATTTTTCTCATCATTCTCTCTCTAACTTCAAACTCTCTCCCTTCTCTCTACACAGAGTCACATGCCACCATTAGAGAGGGTGGTTTTGAGCCATTTTTTGGCTTGGAATCACCCCTTTACTTCGTATTTTTCCCATTTTATCTAAATAAGTGGTTTTTCCACATAGATATGGTTTTTTTCTTTGTGTTTTTCATGTTTTTCGTCTTCTGTGGGTGGCGGTATTGTTGTTCGTCGTCTTGGTGAGGCGTTGTTTGATTTCCCGTCTTGGTGCGGTGTTTGTTTGATTTCCGTCTTGGTGCGGTGTTCGTTTGGTTGATTGATGATTTGCTTCGGTGCATAACAGATTTGATCAAAAAAATTGGGCGTCAATGTTACAGATCCGGAGACATGGGTATTCCGGTGACTTTGATTTTGTCACTTTTGTAGGCATTTTGATTTTGCCGTGTTATGCTATTAACCTGGGTGCTGTGAGTTTGTTCGCAGATTCATCCTTTTCGGTTTTTAGCGATGTTGGATTTGTGTTGTTCGATGTATTTTATCAATTTGAATGAATGAATATCTTTTTAGTCAAAAAAAAAAAAAAACTAAACTCTAGAATTTTCACTAGAGGAGATTCCTCTAGAATAGATTAATCTAGACTTTTCAATAAATGAGATATTTCTAGAGTAGAATTATCTAGAACCTCTTTCTAGAACCTGGACTCTTATTTAGACAAGTAAGACCCAAATACTAAATGGACCAAAATCAAGTTTACCTTTCAACAGCCCCCCTTAAACTTGATTTTGCCATCCCAATCAAGTTTCTCAACTTGATAAAGTCATCTTGATTTAGTGGGGTGAAGATATCAGCTACTTGATCCTGAGTTCTTATGTACTCCACTTGCACATCCTTCCTCATGATGCATTCTCTAATGTAGTCATAGTGTGTGTCGTTATGTTTGGTTCGGTCATGGTAGACTGGATTCTTGGCCAAAGCTATTGCTGACTTGTTATCCACACCTATCTTGGTTAGCTCCTCTTGTGGCAAACCCAACTCCTTTAACAAATTCCGAAGCCAGATTGCATGACAAACACACGAAGTAGCAGCTACATACTCAGCTTCACATGTAGAAAGAGTGACAATCGGTTGCTTCTTTGACATCCAAGTGAAAGCAATGTCTCCCAGGTAGAACACAAAACCAGCTGTACTCTTCCGATCGTCCATATCTCCACCCCAATCGCTGTCACTATATCCGACGAGCTTGTAATCATTAGAAGTAGAGTAGCATAAGCCAAAGTTTGTCGTACCTTTAAGGTAGCGTAGGATCCTCTTTGCAACCTTCAAGTGAGAGGTTGTTGGACTCTCCATGTATCGACTCATGACTCCAACCTCATAGAGAATGTCGGGCCTTGTGCATGTCAAGTACCGTAAACTTCCAACCAAGCTCTTGAAAAATGTTGGATATACTTTTTCTCCATCTTCGTGCTTTGACAACTTGACTCTACAATCCATTGGTGTACTGACTTGCAGTTGTCCATGTTGATCTTCTTGAGAATATATTTTGCGTATGATTCTTGTGAGATGAAGATTCCATCATCCTTTTGCTTTACTTTGATGCCAAGGTAGTATGCCATTAGTCCGATATCCGTCATCTCAAATTCATTGGTCATCATCTTCTTGAACTCTTTGAGTAGTCTTGGCTTGTTGCTGGTGAAGATCAAATCATCCACATATAATCACACTAATAAAATATCTTCTTCCTTGATTTTGACGTAAAGAGCATGCTCATGTGGACACTTGGTGAATCCGTTTTCTTGGAAATACTTGTCAATTCGGCTATTCCACGCTCTTTGAGCTTGCTTCAATCCGTAGAGAGCCTTCTTTAATCTCAAAAGCTTGTCTTCTTGTCCTTTAACTTGGTAGCCCTGTGGTTGTTGAATATACACTTCTTATTCAAGGACTCCATTCAAGAAGTCGGATTTTACATCCATTTGGTGTATTCTCCTTTTATTTTGAGCTGCCATAGAAATGATTAGTCTAATAGTTTTTAGTCGAGCAACGGGGGAAAATACCTCATCATAGTCGACCCCAGCTCTTTGACTATAGCCCTTCACCACCAATCTTGCCTTGTATCTTTCAACTTCTGCTTTCGCATTTTTCTTTGCTTTGTACACCCATTTTACGCTGATTGCTTTGTGTCCTTTTGGAAGTGACGATAACTCCCATGTGTCGTTCTCCTCAATCGCTTTTATTCCTTCATCCATTGCATCTTTCCAATTCTTTCTTCCCACAGCTTCTTGGAAGTTAATAGGCTCATAATCAGCAAAGAGGGAAAAGAGAGTAAGCTTGTCTTGATTCTCGGTTACCTCATAGAGTTCTTGTAAACTCCTGAAGCGTGGTGCTATTTCACTTGAGCTTCCAATTGGTGACGACGACGATGACTCCTGTTGAGTACTCACAGCTGCCGAACTTGGTGAGGTAGTCGCCTCCTCCCTTACTTGCTCTATCCTTGGTAGCTCCACATATCTTCTTCAAAATTTGGAAAGAAATTGTAGTTTTCATCACGCCGTCCCCAATCCCATTCTCCTTCTTCATCAAATATGACATCTCTATCGATGATTGTCTTCCCATTGTTTGGGTTGTATAGCTTGTCCCCTTTGGAGTTGACATCGTAACCAATGAGAATGAACTTCTTACTTTTGTCATCCAACTTGCTTCTTTTCTCGTCAGCTATATGCACATGAGCTATGCTTCCAAAGACTCTTAGACGGGAAATGCCAGGCTTCCTTCCACTCCATGCCTCTTGTGGTGTTTTTCCCCAGACACTTCTTGTTGGAGATCGGTTGGATAAGTAAACTGCACATGCAACTGCTTCCGCCCAAAACCCCTTGGAAGCCTCTGGCTTTTTAGAATGCTCCTTGCCATGCCAAGAATTGTCCTATTCTTCCTTTCCGCCACTCCATTATGCTAGGAGGATCTTGGAACCGTTAATGGTCGGCGTATTCCATTGGCTTCACAAAACTCTTGAAATTCTTTTGAGGTGAATTCTCCTCCTCGATCGGATCTCATGGCTTTGATCTCTCGACCACTTTCTTTCTCATGTGAGCCTTAAATTTCTTGAATACTCTAAAGACCTCTGATTTCTGCTTCAAGAAATATACCCATGTTTTTCTTGAAAATCATCAATGAAGAGAAGAAAGTAGTTACTCTTACCAAGGGAGCTTGACTTGATTGGACCACACACATCTGTATGTATGAGTCTCCAATGGCTTTTGAGCTCTTGAGTTAGACTCCTTTGGAAAGTTTTTCTTGAATTGCTTCCCAAGTAGACACCCTTCACATACTTGATTTGGGTGATTAATGCGAGGTAGTCCTCTCACCATTTCCTTCTTGGAATATAACTCTAGTCCTCCAAAGTCGAGATGTCCGAACCGAAGATGCCAAATCCAAGATGCATCTTTATAACACGCATTGAGACACTTGGTAACATCATGTTGAATGTTGAGCACGAACATTCTATTTCTTGACATCGGCACCTTAGCAATTAAGTTATTCACATTGTCTCTTATGGAAAGGTTTCTTGCTCTTCATATTCGGAACATAATAAACATTGGAAATAAATTGACGGCTTCCATTCTTTAGTCGGATTAGAATGTTACTTTTGCCTTTCACAGCTATCTTGGACTCATCTCCAAAAGACACGTTGCCACTTACTGATTCATCGACATCCACGAACATACTTCTTTTCCCGTACATATGATTGCTTGCACCGGTAGCTAGGTACCACCTATTGTCTTCACCTCTTTCATTGTCCTTATAGGCCAGCAACAGGGTGACATCTTCTTCACTTCTTTCTTCAATGTAGTTGGCCTTCTCTTCAACTTTATAATTACTAGGAGCTCTACATTCAGAGGCATAATGACCAAAATTTTGATAATTATAACATTTCACAGATGCCTTGTCATACCTCACTCTTGAGTTGCCTCTTCCACCACCTCTTGATGAACTTCCTCCTCTTTGAAAATTATTGTTGCCATCATTGAAACTCCAACCTCGTCCATGTCCATTTCCATGTCCAAAGCCTCAACCTCGTCCTTGTCCTAGACCACGACCTCGTCCGTGTTGGATTCTATTGTTGTCTTCTTTAGTCGAATCAACTTTCATCGTGAAAAGTTACTCCACGATTCCTTCCTTCTTCTTTTTATTTTCTTAATAGGCTTGTAAGGAACCCAAAGGTTTCTCAATAGTCATGGTTTCTAAGTCTTTTGTTTACTCAATAATGGCGACAATATGTTCAAATTTTGGATCTAAGGATCGAAGAATCTTCTCCATAATTTTTACATCACCTAGCTTCTCACCATTTCTCTTTAGTTGATTGGTAACCATTAGGACTCTAGAAAAGTAGTCAGAGATGATCTCACCTTCTTTCATATGTAAGGTTTCGAACTTAGCTCTAAATGTTTGAAGATGTACCTTCTTGACTGGATTTGCTCCCTTGTAAGAGACTTGAAGCTTCTCCCATGCTTCCTTTGCAGTCTTTTCTCCCGAAATCTTCTCAAAAGCATCATCATCTAACCCTTGATAAATTAGATAGAGGTTTTTTTTTGTTCTCTTTCTAGAATCCCTCAAGCTATCCTTTTGAGCTTGAGATAGACTAGCCTCATTTTTTGGCACCTTGTAACCTTTTTCTACCATCTCCCACACATCTTGTGATCCAAGGAGAGGCTCCATCTTGATGCTCTAATTGTCGTAGTTGCTCTTATTAAGCATTGGGACTTGGAAGAGAGCCATACCACCACTTGCCATCTTGTGATCCAAGGAGAGCCTCCTTCTTGATGCTCCAATTGTCGTAGTTGCTTTGGTTCATCCAGTACTTGCTCTGTCTGCTCCCCCTAAGCAGATGCTTCCTTTTTGCTCGGCTCAGACTCAACTTGTCTGACCTTGGCAAAGGTCTTCACCAGCTTCCTTTTCTTGTTGGGATGAGCAGGAACATCCACTAATTCCTCAGCTTCACTAGTCTTCCTCTTGGGAGAGGGTCTCCTCAGCCTGAACCTCAAGGGCTCAACTGTTTCAGCAGAATCTTCAGATACTGAAGGTTGTAGCTCTGGAATTTGGTCTTGTCTGACCACCTTTCCTGACGGTTTGAGCAATCTTTCAGAAATGGGAACTTCTGATTCGTCAGTGTAAACCACTGGTTCTTCCTCCTTCTGCTCAGCAGCAACCTTCTTCTTCTGCTTCTTCTTCTTGCTGTCTTCCTCGTCATCAGCAAGAGGGATTCCCTTGATGTCCATCATAGATAGTATCTTCCTGTATATGGGCAGTGCCATGTCCACAAAATGAACGTCACTAGGAACAAACAACTTGTTCTTGAATACCTTTGTCAGCAACATCCCATAAGGATAGGTCTGCATGTTCGTTCTCTTGATCAGAATCTCAAGGTACATATATAGATAAGGTCGTTGATGTCAACCTTGATTTTGTGGATCAAGTGGTACAGAGCAAATCTGTCCATCTTGGTCACTACTTGTCTCGTGAGCCTTTCCTTGGCATCACGCACTCCAATAGCAATTTGTGCAAGGATATGCACTTGACCACCATGTTGACGAGGCTTAGGGTTCACTTTGGTTTGGGAACACCATAGATGGCAATGTTGACATTGTCAGCTCCCACTTCATCTTCCCAGTTGGGTGTGAAGCCAGCTCCGATTCTCGGACATTTTGTGACAAGCTCTAGAGAGCTAATGGGGAAGAGAAGGGTTATATCCCCCATTTCATCCTTAAAGCTTTTGATTCCGTTGAGTCTGTTGGTGATAACCACAACATTTCTCCAGAACGTTTGAACGAGTTTAGGGTGAACAAGCTCCTTGATGTCGAAGAAATGAGTCCACTTGGAGTACTCCAACTCTTCAGTGACATCCATTCCTAGTTTCTTCATCTGTTGAAGATCAACAGTCTTTCCCGGAATGATATTTTCTACCTCAGTAACCTTGAGATTGTATTTCTCAGTGATTTCTTTTGTAGAGAGACACTTGGATGATGCCATCTTTTTGAGAGAAAATGATTCTAGGGTTTCGAGAGAGAAGAGGGTTTGAAATATGAGAAGACAAAGAGATTTTGGAATATTGAAACGTAAAGGTTCAATCTTTCTGATCTATTGTCTTTTATAGTCATAAAGGTAGGAGAGAGAAAAATGACATTTTTAATTCAAAATGGCACGATTTGTATGGGGGGAACTGCAATGCCCACTTAAGACATAATTAAAGCATGTTTTCGAGATATGTAAACCACCATGCACACGATTAGATTCAGATAAGGGAATGATATTAATAAAATAATAACTATTTCAACAAAACTGATGAGTTCTAGCATAGTGACTCAGCATAGTCAGACAGGTAAGCATAGACAGGTGATAAAGCACAGACAGGTTAACATTCAGACATGTAATTCAACAATGCAATGCACGTTTAGATTATCTCTAATAAATAAAAACCTTTCATCCGCGAGGGGTTTTGTGAAAATATCAGCCCATTGATTTTCAGTTTTAACAAACTTAATATCAAAGATGCCTTTCTGAACAAAATCCCTAATAAAATGATGTTTGATTTCAATATGCTTAGCCTTAGAATGCTGAATTGGATTTTTAGTTAAGCATATAGCACTGGAATTATCACATCATACATATATGTTATGTTCATAAATAGAGTAATCCTCAAGTTGATGTTTTACCCATAAGAGTTGAGAGCAGCAACTAGCAGCAGAGATGTATTCTGCTTCAACAGTAGACAGGGCAATGGTTGTCTGCCTCTTGCTTGACCATGAGACTAAACTTGCTCCAATGAAGTGGCATCCTCCATTAGTGCTTTTTCTTTCTATTCTGTCTCCAGCAAAATCAGCATCACAATATCCCACTAATCTGTATTCTTTTGATCTTAAATACAGTAAACCAAGATTAGTAGTTCCAAACAAATATCTAAATATTATTTTAACAGCCTTAAGATGAGATTCTCTAGGATCAGATTGGAATCTAGCACACATACAGACACTAAATTGAATGTCAGGTCTTAAGTACAATAGAGAGCCAATCATACCTCTGTAGACAGTTTGATCTACCTTTTTACCTTCATCATCTTTGCTTAGTTTTGCATTAGGTTGCATAGGGGTTTTCATGAGCTTTGTATGTTCCATTTTGTATTTCTTGAGTATCTCCTTGGTATATTTTTGTTGATGAATGTAAATTCCAACACTTGTCTGCTTGATTTGTAATCCAAGGAAGAACTTCAATTCTCCCATCATGCTCATCTCAAATTCAGCTTGCATTAGATTTGAAAATTCCTTGCATAGCTTTTCATTAGTTGCTCCAAAAATAATATCATCAACATATATTTGAACTATAATAAATTTCTCTTTAGAGCATTTCTTGAACAGAGTAGTGTCTACTTGTCCTCTAGTAAAACCATTGTGCATGAGAAAAGAACTGAGTCTATCATACCATGCTCTAGGTGCTTGTTTCAAACCATATAATACCTTTTTAAGTTTGAAAACGTGATCTGGTTTATCAGTATCCTCAAAACCAGGGGGTTGTTTAACATACACTTCTTCAATTATACCATTTAGAAAAACACTTTTTACATCCATTTGAAACAGGGTAATTTGGTGTTGTGCAGCATATGACATTAAAATGAGTATGGCTTCTATTCTAGCTACAGGTGCAAAGGTTTTAGTATAATCAATACCTTCTTGTTGGTTATAGCCTTGAGCTACTAGCCTTGCCTTATTTCTGACAACTTTACCATCTTCATCCAATTTGTTTCTGAAAACCCATCTTGTTCCAATAACCGACCGACTTGTTTTTAGGCTTAGAGGCAAGAGTCCATACATCATTTCTGCTGAACTGGTTAAGTTCTTCTTGCATAGGAAGAATCCAGATTTCATCCTAAAGAGCTTCTTCAATGCGTTTAGGCTCCAAATTTGAAATAAAGGCCACATTGCTTGATTCTCTTAATGTGGATCCGGTTCTTACTCCTTCAGAAGGATTTCCAATAATAAGATCCTTAGGATGATGAGTGTTGAACTTCCAATCCCTTTTGAAATCATCATGAAGATCTTGACTTGTCTGCTGACTCGTTTGTTAACTTGTCTGTCAGCCTCAAGCACAGGTTCTGTTTTGGTTAGATCGGGTTGTTGACTTTCTGGCTTGTTTATATCAAGACCTGCAAGATCATCTTCTAGATCTGATAGTTCTTTATTAGTCTTTAATTCATCATTTAATTTAACATGAACATATTCTTCAATAATACAAGTTCCTGAATTGTAAACTCTAAAAGCCTTAGACATTTTCAGAATTGTAACATCCCTGGCTGCTCTATGGATTGACGACTGTCCCCACAAACCAACACGGGTCTTTTCAGCGTGCTTTGTCCTCACTCACACGCTTCTCGGGAAAACTTCCCAGGAGGTCACCCATCCCAGAATTGCTCCAAGTCAAGCACGCTTAATTGTGGAGTTCTTAAGTGATGGGCTCCCGAAAAGAATATGCATCTTATTGGTATAGGTAGTACCAATCAATTCATATAAGCCTTCCTCAACCGTATAGTCCAATACCTACAAAGTCTCAGGATCCCTCTCATTCGGGTGTATAATCGGTTCATTCATGTGTCCCTCCGCCTAGAAGCTTGTCAGGAGCCGCTCCTTGTCCGTGCCCACTCCCCGTCCTCGTCGGCACCCGGGTGTTACATGCCCACCAGCTTCCGCTTGGTTCGTCCACGAACCACACCTTACTGAGAGAGGTGCCGCTCTGATACCATTTGTAACATCCCTGGCTGCTCTATGGATTGACGACTGTCCCCACAGACCAACACGGGTCTTTTCAGCGTGCTTTGTCCTCACTCACACGCTTCCCGGGAAAACTTCCCAGGAGGTCACCCATCCCATAATTGCTCCAAGTCAAGCACGCTTAATTGTGGAGTTCTTAAGTGATGGGCTCCCGAAAAGAAGATGCATCTTATTGGTATAGGTAGTACCAATCAATTCATATAAGCCTTCATCAACTGTATAGTCCCATACCTACACAGTCTCAGGATCCCTCTCATTTGGGTGTGTAATCGGTTCATTCATGTGTCCCTCCGCCTAGAATCCTGCCAGGAGCCGCTCCTTGCCCGTGCCTTCTTGCACCGGCGACCACTCCCCGCCCTCGTCGGCACCCGGGTGTTACAAGAATAACCTATGAAAATACCTTTATCTACCTTAGAATCAAACTTTCCAAGATTATCTCTGTTGTTCAGAATAAAACATTCACATCCAAAAGAATGAAAATAAGATATGTTGGGGCTTTTTCATTTCCACAATTCATATGGAGTCCTTTTTAGAAAAGGCCTAATAAGTATTCTGGTTTGTACATAACAAGCAGTGTTTACAGCTTCTTCCCAGAAGTACTTAGGGAGATTATTTTCATTGAGCATAGATCTAGCCATCTCTTGCAGAGATTTGTTCTTTATCTCAACCATTCCATTTTGCTGTGGAGTTCTAGGTGCAGAGAAATTGTGAGAGATTCCATTCTCCTCACATAACTGTCTAAAATGCTCATTTTCAAATTCTCCCCCATGATCACTTCTAAGGGTAGAAATACAGAAACCCTGCTCACTTTGTACTCTTTTGCAGAATTCTAAGAATGCCTTAAAAGACTCATCCTTGTGTGTTAGGAAGAGTACCCATGTGTATCTAGAGTAGTCATCAACTATGAAAAATCCATATTTTCTTCCAGCCAGGCTGGCAACACTAACTGGTCCAAACAGATCCATGTGTAACAACTGAAGGGGTCTAGAGGTTGATGCTTGGTTTTTAGATTTGAAACTTGATTTTATCTGTTTACCTCTCTGACATGCATCACACAAGACATCTTTCTTAAAACTAATATAAGGCAATCCTCTCACAAGATTGTTCCTTTTTAATTCATAAATTAGTTTCATACTAGCATGTCCTAGTTTCTTATGTCATAACCATCTTTCATCCTCTTTAGACATTAGACAGGTTACACTTTGATCTGAGAGATCAGACAGTTCAATCTTATAAAGATTTTGTTGCCTTTTAGATGAAAAGAGGGTTTTGCCACAACAGTCTTTAACTATGCATACATCCTTGGTAAAGGAAACATCAAAACCACTATCACATAATTGACTTATGCTAAGCAAATTTTGTCTTAGTCCTTTAACCATAAGAACATTAGATATAGAGGGAAGAGGGAGTTTACCACTAATAGTACCAATTACTATAACTTTCCCTTTCTGATTCCCTCGATCCGAAGGCAACGTGTCCTCCTTTCTTAAGTTGGAGGTCTAGGAACATAGACCTTTCTCCTATCATATGACGCGAGCAACCACTGTCCAAGTACCAGCAGTGGTGTTTTCTTTGTCCCGTTGAGGACATTTGCAACAAAAATTATTTGATCTTTAGGTACCCATATTTTTCTAGGTCCTTTTCTGTTAGTTCTAGGAGTCTGTGAAGACTTCCTTCTCTTCTTATGGATACACTTAGACATAACATGCCCAGTTTTTCCACAGAAGTTATAGACAGGTGTAGACTTGGTTACAATTGACTTAACGGATACTGTAGAAGCTTTGGTTGATACTTTATGATGTGTCTGATGGACATATCCAATACCTTTTTTGTTAAGAAAGTGCCTCTGACAGCCAAGTAGCTTAGATTATCTTTACCATTAACAAATTTGGCAAGATCATAAGTGAGCTCTTCCACTTTCTGTTGAAGTTTTTCAACTTCTTCAGATGGTGATGTTTCACTTGAGATCTTAGCTTCATTAGACTTTTCAGTCTTCAACTCACTGTTCTCTTTAGTCAGCTTCTCACACTCTTGAGATTTCTGTTTATGCTCACTGGTGAGCTTTACATACTCTCTCTTGAGGGATTTGAA